>JARHVA010003511.1:1210000-1902500 GCA_037957365.1 Torreya grandis
TGTGAAGAATAAGATTCAAAGGCTCTAGATATTAAGAATGTTTTTTAGTTGCCTCATAAGGAGAAACATTAACCTTATTTGGTAATTTTTTTCTTTTCATTTTACTTTTGGATAAATCCTTTCTTGAGGATGATTTCATTATTATTTTGGAATTATTTTTAAAAATTATATTTAGTGATTGATCTTTTAGTAATTTATCCTTCTAAAAAATTTCCCTTTGTATTTTTCATGTGTAACCTTTCTTTTTCATCTCGTTTCTTTTATAATATTTATTCTTCTAATTTTTATGTTTGTAATCATTATTTTTAAATTTTTTATTTTTATAACTTTTATTTTTCCAAACTTTCCCTTTTTAACCATTACTTTTTGAATGGATCCTTTCATTTTGACTACATTTGTTTCTTGTAAGGTGAAACATTATTTGTAGCATGTTATGGGTTATAAGTATGTTAAATATTTTCTTTAAGTGATGAAACCTTAGACAAAAAAATTGAATTTTATCTTGATATTATTTTAAAATAATATTTCAGCAATTTTTTCACTCTAATTATGTTTATTATCTTGAAATATTTACTTTAATTTGTCCTTGTAGGATTGTTTCTTCATATTAGTCTCTCATTTTCCTTATATTTTATATATGAATCATCTCAAGATGTTCCAACCCACACATGTGCATAGATTTTTATATACATGCTCATATACTTCAATATGATTAAGCTTAAACTTATAAAAAAAATTATTTGTTTAATCTTACATATCATTATCATACAAATACATAATTATGTAATCACGATGTTCATAATTGACCAAAGGAGTGAGATATGGTATTTTATCCTCTTATTTTATGGTAAATGGTAATGATTTATTTTTATATTATTTAATTCCCATTATTGGTGATTTATCATGCTCTATTATAATCTCACCCACCTCATACACATTTATATAATCAAGTGTGATGGGATATGCATGTGGTATAATGTAATTATCTCTATATTTTTAATGAGTTAATTTATAATTTTTAAAATGGGTATCATCTATTAGAATTTTATAATCATGTATGCCACATATAAATTTTATATATGTATGGAATGTATAAGGTACACACTCAATAACATGAATCCAAGGTCACCCTTAAATTAAGGTGTAGTGTAACTAGTTAGGCATGATTTGAAAAAATAATAGGCACTTGGGGTCTACTAGTAAATTTTAATATAATAGTTCCAAGTATTTAGAAAAAAGTTTTATCTAATCCTTTGTTAGTATATTATGATTTTTGAATTTTGTTCATATATATACCCAATTTTTGAAAGAAATAAGAGATGAAAATATTCATCCCTAAACCATTGTTAGTAAATTCATTCTTACTATCTATTTTTACACTTGAAATTAAATGAATAATGGATGATATTGATATATGATATTATTATAAGGTATGTATTCATTATTATATCAATTACCATTTTATTTCCTTTATTGTAGTCATGGTAAAAAAATGATGTTGCTTGTGTATCACTAGGAAGAGTTGTATCATGAAACATTTCATATAATATATATTTGTAAATTGTTAATCTCTTTAACGACTCCAAAATATAAATTTTATTAGGGGTATTACATAACTAATTAATGATATCATAATCCTTAGATTGACTATCTTGACTTATGGGAAGTGGAGGTGGTTGAGGAGTAACATGTTGACCACCTTTGTTTTATTTTGATAGATAAGGTACATGGTCTCGCCTAGTGGTTACAACATAAACAACATAATATAATATAAGTCATGGATGAATAATGGGAGCATGACGTAAAGTGAGAATATTTTTAGTTACAAGAGTAAGAGGAATAAAATGAGTCATACATTCCTTTTTGGTGCTTGGTGGTGACATGTAGTAGATTAGATTAGATTAGATATTTCAGCATTATTAATAGAGGAAGATTGAGATTGACATGTAGTATCTTAGATTAGACATTTCAGAACTATTGAGGAAACTTAAGATTGTACATTATTCATTTTAGCCTTTTTATGATATTTGAATTTGATTATTCAAAATATATAAGCAACATTAATTCATTATTTCTATTATTTTATTTTTAAATTTTGATTTTAAAAATGATATTATGGGTGTAATTATGTAGGGTGTGTTTGATTTATAATATCTCATATACACTAATCCTAGTCTTAAATAGTGATCAAGGCCCAAAGGGAAAAAACTACATAGTAATAAACCATATTGTATCCACACAATCACATGTATAAGGTACATTGAGAGTAACTTCATGGGGATATATACTTACCAATACACTAAAATTCCAAATGGATCAAATTAGATATGTAGAGGAGGGATTAAAACCACATGTAGTTCTTCCACATACAATGATTATGCAATTTTTATCCTTGACATTATATATGTAGATATAAAATTGGATTTTATAGTTGAAAATATTTGATCTTGACTTGATTTTAAGTGATTCATATTTATTTTAATGATTGATATTTAACTTGGGAAGTATAAGTCATAATGTTTTAGTATAAAATCATGCAATAGATAAGGGTAAATAGAAATCAAGTCCCTTTGAAATGAGATTTATTTTCTTATATAGTGAATCTTTTGAATAATTTACTTTATCTAAATTTTGAAACATGTGGTAAGATTAATAACAATATTTATAAATTTGAAAATAGTTGATAAATTATGTTGGAATGAGGCTTCACTAGGTCGATAGGTTCATGGTAGGAGACCTATCTGCATAGTGTGGACATGTCCTAGAAAATCAAGGATAATTATTGTAAGTATGGACCAATCTATGAGATGATATATATGATTTGAGAATTTACTTAGAAATTAATGTGTATTATTGATGAAAAATAGATGATTCAAGATTGAATGTATAGTTAAACAACTTAGAGGAATGATAAATAAGATTCATGTTTTTGAGTGTAAGTAAAGTTGTTCAATATGTGTCAATAATTAATAATTTCAAGTACCTATGACTAGATTTAAGTATCTACAAAAACATTTAATCCAATTAAATGGGAATATAAGTGTCATGTCAAGTAGATATATAAATGATACACATAGTAATAATTAATGCAATAGATGCAATATATAAATCATGTCATTTCACATAATCGAGGATTATGTGATTTAAATCATGATAAAAATCTCAACAAAACTCATATATGTAATACACACATATGCAAAAAATATCAAGATAAAGAAGTACAAAATTATCCAATAAATGACTCAAATTTTACTCTAATATGATCCAACATGGTTATAACATGGCCATCAAATGAAATAGAGGATCTTTGACACAATTAATGAATGACATGACATGACACAATCAATACACTCATAGAAAATGTACTATAGCACACATCAATAATCACACAATTAAATTATCAAAAAAATAAAACATTTATAGAATAAAAAATTTTAGTAACATAATCTATCAATGTCATACTCCAGTATAGAAAAGTAAATATCCATACAAAATTACACCCTAAAAAGTGTATATATGATTAACCATGTATAAATAGTCTACCAAGCTCAATATGTTAAATGTAATCAAATAGAAAGATAGAACCTAAAAACCTAGTAAGATTGCATACATTTTTAACTCTGTGTAACATATGTAACTTTTATTAAAACATATCTTTTTACTACATCGTTAAAATATTATGAATATAAAATGAATATGTAATTCAACATGCATATGATAAATAGTATCAATCAATCATGTATAATATAAAATCATGTCATACATAGGGCATAGTTTTAAAATTTATTTAATATAGTTTGTAAATTAATTTATTATTATTTTAGTTTTGACTAAATAGAATTATGTTCATATAATCCAATGATCCCATGAATGGGATGCTCATATGTAGGACCTAGATTGATTTGTTCAATTGTCACATGCTATGGGCAAGAAGTACCATGCATATTAGTATAAAAATAAGAAAAATGAGCATGTGTTTTAAAAAATACAACATATCCAACATAGTTAACATGATCAGGTATATCATACAAATATATATAGTTCATAGTAACTATTAGAGCTTAATTATATGTTATGAGAATGTGTCAGTGTTCACTATAGAACATGTAGACAAACATATATGACTATATTATGACATGAAATAATATTTAAATTTTATTTAAATTGAATTAACATATTATTTAATGTAAATTTGAGCATTTTTATTAGATAAATATCAATTACTTATATCTAGTTTTCATTCATATGATGAAATTTTATAAGTTATATAGTAGGTTGTGGTGGAGGTGCTAGAGTGAATTTTTCCAAATGAATGGTATAATTATATGGAATAATTTAAACATTAAAATCTTAGCTTATATATATATATATATATATATATATATAATTCACACATCAATGTATAGAATTTGTTATTTCACATATCTTATGTATCTATGAATGTTCTAATAGCATGTCAAAGACCCTCATTTATGGAAAAAATAAGAACCAAGTAGAAATGGTTATAAGCCCTACCATAAATGGTAACATATTCACCCTAAGAGGGTTTTATCTCTTTCCATATAATTTAAATCCTTTATTTATAATATTATAAAAATTAAATTTTAATGTGTGTACTCAATCCTAGTAATCAATATCATAATGCATATGTTTTCACTTTATCTATAATCCACAATAAAACTATGTATAGGAATTGAGTCAATGAAATATTATATAAAAAAAGGTGAATAAGTGTAATCATCATCAATAATATCACTATCATCGATTGTGATGTTTAGTATTTTTGTAATTGTGTTTATAAGTTTACTAGTAATATTATCTATAGGATTACCCTCATGAGTTAAAAAAGCAAAATAAGTCGTAGGAGGATGTGCATTGTAAGTCATGTGCACTTCATGATTAATATTTGTCTATTGATCTAAATTATTTTTAAATGGTTGAAAAGATATCTTGAGATTCATACTAGGTTGTGAAACTGATTTGTTCATATGTGTATTAACATCATTTACCTTAATAGTAGTATCATCAATTAAATATTTTATATTATGTCGCAAACCATAGCATCCATTAGTATAATTTTTAATGAATATATGTCAATAAAAATATGAATTGATATAAAATCCCTTAGGTTGTGCCTTCATCATTTAAGTCTCCATAGTCAAAGTGGGAGATATGAAGTTACATTCAAGTAGATTTTGTCATACCTTATGATTTTTTTGATAATAATGTAAGTTTAATCTTTTGAGGAGCTGATAAGACAAGACTATTAGTAATTTATGGAATTAAATTTAACATTAATCTAGCCTCCTTCATAGTATCATTTCCCTTGTATTTTGGAGTTGGTTTGGTTTAAAACTTGCCATTATAATATGTTGGATTATTAAACCCATACTTAATCTTATTAATAGAAAGTAGCTTAACTTCATTATCTTTAATTGTATGGAACATAATCAAAATATGGATATTGTTTAAACATAATAGACTAATGGATTCAATAAAGTAAAATTTTATTGAATATGTCTTACAATTAATTACAAATAATAGAATTTTTCATTTTAGAGAGAATAGTCTTATAATGGAGCACATAGTCACTAATGGTCTCATTAGGTCCTTTCTTGAGTTTTGTAATTTAATCTAAGAGACATTATTCACTGATATTGATATAAAATTACAATAATAGCTGATTATCTAAAGGATTTAAATCATGTAACAATATGAAAGAAAGGTTATTGAATCATCACAAAGCATAGTCGTTAAGACTCATTGGAAAAATATTAGCCAATAAATTATCATTAAATGCATAGTGTAAACATACCACATGTAAGGTTATAAGATGTTATTTTGGATCACCTTTAACATCATATGTTGTAAAATTCTGTAAAAAAATATACAAGTAAAGGATAATTGGAAATATGTAGGGTCTACAGGTTATGTAATGTTTGAGAATTTTTTAGATGATCCATTCTATAAGTACCTTGTTAGGAAAGAAAGGTCATTGAACCATCACAAATCATATTCCATAAGATTCCTTGAAAAATATTAGTCAATAAATTATCATTAAATGTATAATGTAAACATGCCACATGTAAGGCTCTAAGATGTTATTTTGGATCACCATTAACATCATATGTTGTAAGATTAGGTGAAAAAAATATGAAAATAAAGGATAATTAGAAATATTTAAGGTTAAAGGGTTATGTAATGTTTGAAATTTTTTTAGATCGTCCATTCTATAAGTACCTTACTTTGGTTTGAAAAAGTCTATTTTAAGATCAATAAGAGTTTGGATAAGCTATTTTTTAGTAGGAATAAAATGGTTATTAAGAATATATAAATTCACATGATAAATAATCCTATAAGTCAAAAAAAAATATTTCGTAAGAATATACATATAAATCTAATGAGTAACTTGTGTTACCCCCACACCATGGGTGGGAATCATATGTGTAGCCATAGGTGTAGACATATAAATAGTAGAAAGAGAATAAATGGTCTAAAGTCATATTTTATAATATATAAATCTAAAATGTGTATTAATATCACTAAATAGTTCATCACTTTATTCCTCAAATCTAAGATGAATTAGCATTATTAAACTCTAGGATTATATTCAATATCTTATCAAAATCATTAAGTTATATATTAATTTGGTTTCAAAAATTAGAAAGTGATTCCACTTGTTCAACATCTATACCATGCTCATAATAATGTATTCTACCATGATATTCATTATCATCATAATAATTTTCAATTTCAATTATATCATCATTAAAAACATGTTCCTCTACATATATATGTACTTCATCAACATTTGTGTGAACCGAAGAAGGAACTTGCATTTCACGAATCAAATTCATCTTAAATTACACAAACTATTTTAACCTTTTAAGACTTAGATGTATTTAAATACTATGTTGTTAAAGGGATGATTATAGTAAATAAAGGTATAAATATGTAATTAATACAACCACTGATCTATAACAAAATTGACTTAATTTGGCCTTTCCAAAAATAGAAGTAATTAATGTAAAAAGAACTTAGCTAGAAAATTATTGACATGAGAGATATATAGGCTAAAAAAATAGATAGAGGTTGATTTGAGTGTCAAAAATAGGACATAGGTGTCAAAAACCTTCTTATATAGTAACTCCCTGATTGGACAATAGAACTATGTGGCACTAGTGTCCTTATTTTGGTGGTAGTGTCCTTTGTGGAGAACTATTTTAAAATTTTAGGTGTACCTATGTTTTGGTCTATCAATATTGTTCTTATGTACATAAATTCTATATCTCTATAGATGACCTATTTTGACTAATTTTATGTGTAAACCCTAATCCTCCATATTGCTAGGGCATATAGTTGATACAAGTAGTAAATTGTGTTTTAAGTGGGGTAGGAAGGACATCCTTAACACCACACTATTATGAGAGTTGATTGCATACCAATACATAGAAGAGGGATCAATTCCAATGTAGTTCTCCCCACCTAAGTGCTAACACAAGTCCAAGTAAAACTAGTATGAATGTTGACTTAAGTGATTTGAAAGTGATTTAGACTAGGTACCTAAGTAATCAAAGATTAAAAATGTTGTAGATGGTTATATGAAAAAGTGGAGTAGAATAGGAATTGAAACCTTGATTATGCATAACTTGTTCTAAGTTTATATGTGTAATTTTCATATAATCTCAATCTAAAGGGTGTAGGGCTAAAAATAATGTTATATATATATATATATATATATATATATATATATATATATATATATATATAATTCTTATGCTTGTGTGGGTCTTAAAAGAGGTATAAGATGTCCCTAAGTGGTCTTATATTTGAAAACATATCTATTAGTATAAAAAGGAGGGAAAGGATAATAATGCCAAAATTAAGACACTAGCGCAAGGTAAAACTACCATCCCTATTATGGAGCTAGTGTCTAGGTGGCATAACTTAAGGCACCAGGGGCTAAGATGTCAATATGAGGCTTTGAGACTAATTTAGGTATGTTTAGGGATTCCTTTATCCCATATTAAGGATGGATAAGTTTTAAAATGGGACCTAAGATATGTCTCAGGTTAATCCAGGGATAGGTGGTATCACATAACACTCTTAGCACTAAAGTGTCATTTTTAGGTGATTACATTTCCCCCCTTTATTTTAAAAATGTAGAAAAGTAAAATAACTAGGATAAATTAAAAATAAACATATCTATACTTACCTAAGTTTTGAATCCCATGAATTTGGATTTGAGTTTGTGAATCATGCTCTGTTGTGTGTCCTTCAAATGAAATGTGTATAGATTAGTCCTTAGGATATATCAAAAGTAAATAATAAACTAAGTAAAGAGATAATATCAAGTAAACAAATGAAACTAAGTAAATAGATAAGAGAGAGTAAAGGAAAAAATACACCTCACTAGTTATGCAAACTAATGCATAAACCTAGTGACAACATGTTTATGTGCATGTAGATAGTGATCAATTGGTGAATATCTTAGACTAAGATGATGAATTTCTTAATCCCCATGTTGGATTAATAACTCAATCCAATTTTTAATCCATCAGTGCCCACCCCTACTTGGTGGATCATGACACAAGAATATCTTTTATTTGACTAATGTTGTGTCTAACCCTCTCATATACGTGGCTCAAGAAATGATGTATACTATGACTCCATCATTACCTACCCATGTGGATTAGATGTATTTGAAAATACAACTATGTAATGTAACTAAAAATGTGTCACTAGATATGTGTAACTAGAGATGTCAATTATATGAACACTCAAGTATATTAGGTGGCTCTAGGCCACTCAAGAATGCCAACCACTATAGACGGAGTAAGGCATGAATTTAGTGTGTAAAATGGAATATGGTGTTTTATGTGTACAATGTAGATAATTACATGGATTTTGTCATTATATGTATTCAATAAGTGTATAAGTTAGCATATAGAAATAGTTTTCCATGCACATACCCCAAACTTGAGCAAACTGGTATGATTTTGATCTAAACTAAGCCAAAAATGGTAATCTTTAGCTAAAATTATGTATACATGGACTATACCTACTATAATTTTTTTAGATAATATGGAATTTTATAAAACCAAGGCTACTAAATAGTAGTGCCATATCTTAGAAAATAATGTCATGTGGTGATAGTGTCCCAATTTGAGCACTAATGTCTAGCTATTTTGATTTATGTGTAACTATAATTGATCTTTGTGTCACCATTTCCCACTGTGTTTTATTGAATTTAATTTCTATTTTATAGTCATGTGTACTAAAAATTATACTATAAGTGCATCTAGATAGCCTAATCTCTATGACAAATGCCCTATGAGTGCCACCTCTTTTGAGGGGAGTTGTTGAACCTATGCATGAACTGTCCTTAAACTAAAAAGCTCTAAAAATGTGTGTTATATAGGGTATATATGATATATACATAATAAACTAATATAACGTGCATACATAACATCAAAATATAAGATAATCTAAGCATAAGTGTGTAATGTATGGTATATTCTAGATATAACATTCACAAGGTTTATAAAGATAGATATAATAGTGTATATAAACAATAAATATAAGTAATAATTGATTCTATACCTAGGAGGATATGGCATGAATTCCATCATAAAACCCCATTAGGAAAGGAAAATGTATGAGGTCCTTCATGGCATATAAAACTAGAGTGTGTAACAAGCAAGAGACAAGTGTCATGGCCATGATACATAATAGAAAGCATACATTCAACACACATGAGGCAAAAAAAGTAGGATAAAGGGCTAAAATACAAGGGACATGGGCACATGTCACTAAATATAAGAAAGTAAGACATATAAGGACATGTTACAATGTCCACATACACAAACAACAAGCAATTTGGTTTAGAGCCACATAGAAGGACATGTTCAAATGTCTGCGTAGAAAATTAGTAAAGCACACATAAGGACATGAGAAGATGTCCAAAGCATACATATAGTGGAAATAAGTGGTTTAGATCCATATATAAATGTCATATTCAAATTCCCTTGAATATAAGTAGCATAGAGATGCAATCAAATATAAAATAGAGAAGCTATAAATGAAAGTATGCATGAACAAGTGGTACAAATATGTATAAGAGGTAATATGTAGATATGTTAAGTATAAATTAGTAGTATTTGGTAAAAAAAATTTGAGTAGGTTTATCATGATCAATATCAAAATATAAAAATTCTAAATATGTGATGTATAGTTTATAAATATATGATTTGGTAATTGAAACTATGTATAGGATACCTTTAAATGGGTGAATGTGTCTAATGAAGAACTCATGTATCTATGTGTCTTCCTCTAGTGGGTAGATAGTATCAAATTTGGATCTCTGTAGTGGTCCTGAGCCTTGGAACAATCTATAATACTTGACAAGAATAAGTGAAGCATGTATATATGATAAAAATCAACTATACTAAAATAATTAACATATGTAGTGTCCGAAAAATATAAGAGATATAAACATGGTAATGCATACAATCTAAATTTTAATTTATAAGTAAATATTTGAATGTTTTTTGTGTTTTTGACATATTATATCATTTTTGTATTTTATAGATATAAGCCATGTAAAAATAACATGAAAATTAAACTATATATAAGGAAAAAGAAATAAAGAAAGTATGTATAAGTAGGGATGAATAATAATAACTAATGAGTCTCTTGGGAGACTCACTATCAATGTGGACTATGTTAAATAAAGGAATAATGATCATGCATGTTTTATGAAAAAGGTAACTGAGGTGCTAAAAACTACTACAATGAGTGATCTATAACTAGCACTACATGTGAAGTGGTGCTAGGAATCTTTGAAACTAATTGTCATGTCCTATGAAATTTATGGGTCTTAGTGACCCATCTGGTATAAGATGATATAGTTAGCATAAGTTATATATGTTGAGAACTCTAAGAAACCAATAATATTGATCTCAAAATAAAAGGAGTAGAGGGAGGCCCTATAGAATCTATAACATATATATGACTCAAGGGTATCTTTAATAATGGTCTCTATATGCAATTAGAAATGAATCATGTCTATAAATCAATCCTAACTCAAAGAAGATAGATCATACCATACATTTCTGATTACAGACACATTTATTAAGTGGAAACATGACTAATATGGGGATCCACTAGACCCAATTATGGGATATCTTATCATAATACACTATGATAGGGAGGGTTCCAAAGCCTCCTAACAAGCACAACCATGAAATAGACCTAAGGGATTCTTGATTTTTGATATTTCACTAAACTAATAACAAGTATAGCAAATCTAATCTATTGCTCACCAAATATTGTGGCACAAAGTGGGGGTTAGAAAAAATAAGAGTAAACATGCATAGAAGACATATACTCATGTCAATGTATACAAAATATTAATGCATGGAAGAAAAGTACAAATGCATATCTATCTACTCTTACAAAGGAGGAAAAAAGTTATGAATACTTACCTTTGAAAACAAACCCACCGAACCTCAATCTATCCCTTGGCTAAGGTGATTTGTAAGAGGTTGTTATAATATGTAAAGATAACAAGGATAAATCAAATCTAGGCTATATAACCCATTAATTCATCCAAATGAATTATCCATAAGACGAGATCTGTATATCCAAAGAAAATATGAAACCCTAATATTTTTCCTCAAGTATAATAATTAAGAAGTAGATTCATAATATATATTCCTTCTTCTTCTCTTCTCTAAAGAATGGAAAAATGTAATTGTATATATAGGTAGATTTGACCCTAAACCCTTCCAAAAATCTAAGCTGATAGGGTCGACCCAATCAAACTAGCATAATTTTGGAAAATTATTCACTAGGTCATGAACTAGGTTAGCCAAAGGCCAAACTAATTCATAAGTGAAAATTACTCAAAACTGTATAGGGTCGACCCAGTAGACCTAGTATAGCTGATTGAAAAAAGGGGATTAAAGTGAGGAATATGAGGATAAAATTTATCAAATGAATGGAAAGGGTACAATAGAGAATACTAATCTAATGGATAATTTATTTAGGAGATAAGTGTGTAGATAACAAGTGGCAAAAGGGATAATAATCTTTTAAAGCACCAATAATCTTCCCATCCCTTTCTAGGTGCACCCCTTAAGGCATGCACTTAGAGAGATCAAGACTCAATGGGTTCTTATAAGATAAAGTTTTTAGTAATCGATATAAATTTGAAAATATTATGCGTATAAATATTCCCCACTTAAATCTCATCACATGTCACATAAGTGCAACACAGGATGGTGCTTAAAAAAATAGAACATGATAACACATAATGTTGATGCTAATTAAAATGTAGTAAGCAAAAAATAAGATAAAGGAAATGACAAAATTGAAAAACACATACCTTTAATTACCTTAGTGCCATAGATAAATAAGTAGACTTCAAGTGAAGTGAAGGCATCCAAATGTGAATAACATCAAGCAAACATATAGAAGTTAGTGCAAAAGATAGCCAAAAATTGAACTTTTTGGAAGATAAACATATAATAGTGGAAAATATTCTATACATCATCCTAATTCTAGAACACCTTTTGGTTCAAAAAATGTATTAGTAGAAACAAAGATAGAGGCAAAACATGGAATTTGATGAAAAATATTTGAAAGATTTTTTATTTTTGAAAAGTAAGTTTAAATAAGGTTAAATGGAAGTCATTTGGTATTTTTGATTTGTGAAGGAGAGAAAAAGAGCTCTAAGAGACCAAACAAGCTAGGATGGTAAGGAGACGATAGGCTAGATGAGAGGGACCCCCAAAAGTGGGAGTGGGTGCACTACATATAGGCAACTAAGAATCTCAAGCTAGTTTTTTTGAATATTTTAATGATTTTACGTGTATTTTATAAATTTTTAATTTAACACATTCTAGACATCAGAATGAAGACAAAAAGGATGCTAAGGTTAGGAAAAAATATTTAAGGAAATTGGTTTGAAATATTTTGGGAAATAACTATTGAAAGGTATTTATTTGTCAAAATGTAAAGGGTCAGTAGGTAAAAATAACTAGGTTAACCCAGTTGACTTAGTAGGCTAGAAATTGGTAAAATCCATATTACCGACCTAGTAGGTATGTGATAACATAGTGTATTTTCTAGACTATTAAACTAGTAAATAATGAAAACTCAAGACTAAGATGGGAAAGATATAGGGGCTAACTTAGTGTTTTAAGTTAACTAGGTCAAAATAATTTTCTTTTCAAACTAGTGTTTGACTAAAAGACTAGAATAGTATGGAAATGCGTAAAAAAGGCCAAAAGAGTGCTAAAATGGCCCAAAATGATCGACTAAAGGATAGAAGGGCTAAGTAGGATAAAAATATATTTAATATATTTAAAATGAGTTAATTAAATAAATTGGGCTTATTTTTTATTAAAATTTAAAAAAGAATGGATTTTGACTATACATGACATGGAAGATCTATTAGGTCTTTTGTTGTTTTATAGTTATAGGGATGACCTAGATTTTCAAAGTTAATGGATATATCATGGATTAAAAACTTATTATATTGATTATATATATAGGATATAACTATATTGATCTCATTATTTTTATGAAGCCTAGTAGACATGTGTAGAATACCACTTAGTTTAGATTTATTAGTCATGTTCCTAGGAGCCTAGGAACAATTGAATAACACCTTTAGATGAGAGGTGGGGGGATTTACCATATAAATTAGTATCACCTTGGAGGATGTGCATGACATCCTAGGATTACCCATAGTAGGTACACCTATGGTCACAAGAGTACCAAATAGTGATGAGGAGAGGAAAGCCCTAGTTATATGGGTGATAAGCTTATAGACAATACACACTGGATTGAGAGTGATAATGTTTGATGTATATACATTATAGATTTTGCTTATTTTAAATGTTGTGATAGGACTTGTGATAACATGAGTGTTATGCCATAAGTTGGATGGAAAGGTACCCCTATTGGTGATAGCCTTGATCTAAATGATATTAGAGTAGAGGGTGTTATATGACTTGGGATCTATCATCTAGGTACAACTTGTGCATGACATGTATGCAGTGATATCTAGAAGGAAATTTTTTTTGGGATTAATTATATTGTTGATGATAAGGATATATAATATATTCCCAATGTATCATTTATTTGGGTTACCCCATGTAGTCAATAATAGGTTAATTCAGGTTCAGAGATGGAGATAGTACTAGGTTGCATGGGTCATACCCCACATGATAGCAATATAGATGGTGAGATAAGTGAATATTGTATGGTATCTATATGGGAACGTATCTATGATATGTCCTAGCTAAGAGATAGTGGCACCAACTTTGGCATAGATAGAGGTGACATGGCACTATATTTGGTGGATGAAATTGCATCTAGTGGCATATATACTAGGGAAAATGGGATTACCTCACCTACTGGTGTTGATAGTGGTTCCCATGTTTTGGTTCCAACATGTGAGAGAGACATAAGGGAGAGGATGGATAGGTCCACTAGTTACTAGGTCAGTATTTAGGCCATGACATGAGATACTATGAATAGGTTAGGCATGATGGGTAGTAGAGAAAAAGGAGATGGATGCAGAGGTAGGAGTAACATAGGTAACACCAATATTTCCAAGTAGGAGTAGTGACCACCATAGACATAACATCAATGGAGGTAGTAGGAGTAGGAGAGAGTAGATACATTAGACATCACAGATGACCCATTATATGGTCTAGGTCAGCATTGGGCTATAGAGAAACCACTTAGGCATAAATTGACATGTGTATGAGTCGTGACTCTAGGATTTCTTTTTAGGTGGATACCTAAGATGAGTTTATTGGAGGATTAATTGATGGGGAGAAAATGTTTAGTAGGCATGTAGAAAGGAGAGATAGTAGTGGCCAAAACATAGATAAGTAATAAAAGATGGTTAAATTTTTACTTAAGTTTATTTGAGATAGAATAAATATAGATAGATTTTGAGATATATCAATGTTCTAATATCTATTTGGTTTAGTTTTTATAGGTTTGGTAGAGGATGAGGAGACTAAATGGAGATCCCTAGTGAAGGGAGCACTCCATGATATCCTATATGAGGCGTTGATGCTATATAACCCCACTACACTAGAAGATCCTAGGATACTATCTTCCCCAACTTAGGTGAGCTAGTTTAGACTACCTAGAGAGGATACAAGGTAATTATGAGTGCATAGAAATGGGATGAAATCATCAATAAAGGTGAGTGTAGGAGAGGCATGGGCATGAAAGGACCTAGCTAAGGAGAGATTTATCCATATAACTACTATGACATAGATGGGATAGGTATAGGCCCAAGAGAGAGAAACACATGTGACATTAACCCATGTGACACAGGTAAAAGAGCATAAAAAAGTGACACATCTAGAAACCTTGGCCCAATTTTCATAGGTGTAGGCTCAGGTGGCTCATTTATATGGGAAGGTATCAATACTAAAATCTTAGATAACCTTTTTACAATATTCTAATCAGAGGAATAAGATCAAGGCATCTATGGGTAGCATGGCTAGGCTATGAGATGGGTAGGATGGGGCCCATCCATAGAGTTGAATCTTCGTATATGGTTATATTTTTATATTAAAACTCATGATATGTGTGTGTGTGTGTGTGTGTGTGTGTGTGTGTGTGTGTGTGTGTGTGTGTGTGTGTGTGTGTCTCATTTTGGGATTTCGATTATTGATTGTATATGGTTACATTATGGTTGTGGTTGTGGATACTTGGATATATTTATTTCTAGAACATATATTTATCTTTTTATTTTATATGTTATAGGAAATATATAATTTGTGGTTTGTTTTTTAAAAATATGTAAGACACATGCATGGTTAAAAATAAATAGGAAAAAAGGACTTGGTAAATTATAATAAATCAAGAATATACTACACACTCTTTCACAATATGAAATGTGTAATAACAATAAAATAACTAAGTATAAAGAACCAAAAGGGTGATAAAACAAGATGGTAAAATGTTTGTTTTTAAACCAAAAATCAACACCAAATTAAAATAAATAAAATCATACTAAATCACATTGGGAAGTATGAAAGTAAAGTAATAATGTGGAAATAATGTGAAAGGAAAAATGGTATAAAAACAAAATAAATTAATTCAATCAATCATACTAAATCACATTCAGAAGTATAAGAGAAAAACAAAATTGGTAAAATTTGGTCTTAATTTTATCACACTAATTCAAGCTGGGAAGTATGAAAAATTAAATAAATGGTTGGATTCTTACATGTAATTAGAAAATAAGAAGATAAAAGTGAAATATAAATAAAGTAAGCATAAAACATACTAAATCAAGATGGGAAGCATGTCAATGATGTGAAACTCCATAATCAATCACATATTATCTCATATTTGACACATGTAATTTTGATTGTGAATTGGATTATTTGGAAAATTTTGTGAGGAAGGCCAGGTCATATCCATCATCTTAGAAACAACTCACAAAGGAAACACCACTAAGGTGGAATAAATCTAAAAATTTGGTAATAAGGGATATTGATAATAGGAAGGTGAAATTATGGTAATTTGTGAGGAAGGTTAGGTCATATCCATGGTCTTACAATGTAAATCACAAATGGAATCCCAAGGAGAGTGATTAGTGAACAAAATAATACTTCTCAAAAGTAAATATGAGGAAAATAGGGAGTGAAAAAGGGAATGTAAAAATCATAACTTAGGTATCTTATGAGAAGACCTTAGGAGACAAGAGGCATACTAAGGACATGATAAGACACTAAGTGACTAGTGACCATCAATGTATAAAGGAAACCTATTCACTATAGACACAAAACATTGTAGGAAAATAAGCATGATAATAAGATTAACTCATGAAGGTAAATTGGTAAAACAAAATTAAAATGGACCTACATTCCCATGATGTGTTCCCCATTCCTCAGGACCCCTTACAGATTTGTCACTCTACTATGAAGATTGGGTATTTGCATGAGAAAGTAGGTAGTAGTAAAATATATATTTTATTCTCCTTTTATAATCTATTGGCCTACCTCACCCAATGTACCTTGGATCTATCATGAGGCCAACTATGGAGTTTGATCTTTGACTAGAAGAAGGAGATGTGCTTTGAATCACATCTTTTAGTGTGATTTGACTTTTAAAAAATTTGGAATGTTTTTGCATTTTGTTAAATGATTTTGGCTATTGAACATTTTTTAAGGCTTTTTAATATTCCTCCACCATATGGAATTGGAATGACCAATCATGAGAGATAGAGTGATACACACAAATGAGATGTAGGCTTTAGGCTAAATGAAGCTAAGCAACCAAAGACAAGACTGACTAGAACACTTAGGATTGACAATAAACTAACACGTTATCTCAAGTCTCAACCATGTATATGCTTAGTTTTAAAAAAGGGAATAAAAGGAATAAAAGAGATCAAAATTGGACTAGTGAAAGGAGAATATAATGAGATTAATTATTTGATAGTTGATCACATGGTAAAGAGGGAATGACTAAAAGGAACTAGGTGTGTATAACCAAGTCACAGTGATAATTAACCATTAAAAATAGAGATAATAAAATAAAAAATTATGAAGAGAAAATAAAGGAGAATTTTTAAGAAATAAACTCAAGGGAAAAATAAATTATTGATAAAAAAGACGTCTATATGCAAACATAAATGACAATATAAGCAATAAAGAATGAAAAAGTAAAGTCACCATGTAAGATAACTAATAATTTGATACGATGTCAAATGATATAATAAATAGATAAAGATAATATTAGAGCAAACGTCTAATCCAAATAAAAATGTAAAGAACACCATGCATGTGTTCATACATACTGATTGATTTTCCCACACATTATTTAGAACATATAATATATATTTATGAACTTGGAGGTGAATGGTTGCTAATGTCTTATCTATCTTCAACAAAAACTTGGAAAATACTTCTCGTCTAATCTCCTCAATAGAAAAGGTAGGAATGTTAGATGGATCATGTTGAGGAGGGATATTAGGAAAGGGATGATTAAAAGAATGCATTGAATAGTAATCTATAGGAGATGCAAGAATTACCAGTGGGGAAGGATCCATATGTGAGGGACTCATAGGTATAAAAGGATACACATGTGAGGGAAAATCCATAGGTGAAGTATTCATAGGTGGAGAAAGGACCACAGGAGGTGATGAAATCATAAGAGGTGGGACCATATGAGAAGAAGGGGGAGCCTTCTTATGAGAATGACCTATGGGAGGAATAGAAGAAGGGGCAGGTATAATTATAAGGTGATCTTTAAGGTTTTGTTGAAGGATGTGGTAATGATTAGTATGATGGATGCCACATTGGTTCCAAAGACAATACACCTCTCCATACTTAGGAATATACTCAAGTAGTACCGTAAGGGGAGGTATGGATTTGTATAAATATTAAGGGTTAAAAGGATGGAAAGTATCAATATATTATCATAGCTTATAATAATGTATGGATGAATGATTATTTGTGTTCTGGAAGCTATAGATAATCATGTGAGTAGGTTAAGTATAGGTACTCACATGAGGACGTGTAACAAAAGTGGAAGGAGCTTGTGAAGGCTCATCAACCCATTTAGAGGGAAATAGATCCATCTAAGGTAAAGGAAGTAAACCATCATCAAGGGAAGGGGGTGGTGGGGAAGTAAGTAGACTAGGCTCAATAGAAGGAGAGATGGGATCAGAAGTAAGGAGAGACTCCACTAAAGTGGGAGTAGAAATGGGCTCAACTATAATGGGATTAAGAATGGGCTCAACTATATTGAGCTCTACTGAGGGAGGGGTGGGGTCTATATAATGTTGAATAATGGTCACACACATCTTAGGGATAAGAAGTATATAATGGTGAGGTTACCTAGTAAAGCGGTAAGGCCTAGTCATAACATGATCCATGAGTATACTCCTATGAGGTTCCCAAGAAATTTGAGGTGTTGAAACCATCTATACCCTATGATAAAGAGGAAAAATACTAAAATTATCAACCATAAATGATGAAATATGGGAAGATACATGAAAATACTGAAGCAAAGAAGAATGATAATGGATAATCTCAACATCATGGGCCTAAATAAGACCACCTAATAATGGATCATCTAAGGAATAACCATAGTCATATTCATGTGTGTGAAGATCAATGATGCATGTAGGGATAACTTTGTCATTCAATGAAGTGTGATGAATATAATGTTGAGTCTTAATCAAGACAATGGGAATGTCATCACAAGGATATTTATGAGAATGAGGCTATAAAGAAGAAGGAAGCTAAGAGATGAGATGAGGTGAGACATCAAAATTTTTAATCTTTAGGTTGATATCATTGGGATAATCATCATTATAATCCAATATATTAAGAGGAATATTCCTAATGAGTTTGGGATGACCATTATAACCTCGAGTGGAATTGATGGGAAAGTTGAATCATTGAGACTCATATAATGGAGCAATGGGCAAAGGTTCAAGAGTAGGAATTTTTAAGACATCATAGTCTTGGAATTATTAAAATTTCTAAGGGTTAGCATCACCCTAAATCCTATAGATGGATCTATTATGAGTAAATTTACACATTGGTAGGTGGAAGAAGCAACAAATCTCATACAGTGAGTCCACAATCTACCAAACAAGATGTTTTATGATAGGGAAAAGTTAAATATCATCACCTTCACATGAATAGTGATAGGTGGGATGGTAATTGGAAACCACACATAAGATAAAAGAGGCATTTTACTTTTATCATATCCTTGACATGTGCTACATGTAGACTTGAGATTAAATTTAGAATGTATAAGGGTTTCGATAAAATTGAGAAAGGCAACACAAGTGCCATAACCCTCCTCAATCAAGGCATGCTTGACTTGGGTATCACCTATTTGGACACTAATTAATAGAGGATGATTATCTACATGAAGTAGAATCTCATCAGGAATTATAGAAGTGATATGAAATTTTAAAGAAAGAGAAATGTCTATTGTTTTGTCAATATGGATGGACATCTCTTCACATAATTGTAATATGCTATTTTCAAATACACATAAGGTTGCTTCACATCTTGATAAAAGAGGATGAGGGATGTTAATTTTGAATAAGATTTACATAAGATAGTTTTGATGATGTGAAGAGGTCCTCATAATTTCAAGGAATGGAATTTGATATGGGAGATTAGTGAGTTCCATGATGGGATCCTACTCATCATAACCCATAAGAAGGTTGTTATAAAAAGATGCATAGTGTTGAAGGAGGTCCTTGTAATGAGGATTTGAAGTGAATTGGAATTTGAGTTGACAACAAGGAGAAGGTTTAGAAATTTTTTGTAAATTATGTTGTGAAGGTGAAGAAGTTGGTTCAGGTTGGTTTTGAGAGTCTATAGAAGAAGTTTTGATAGAAGCTTAATTATCATTGGTGTTAGGTAAAGAATATGGAGGGATGTTAGAAATATAATTATAAGTGTTATCCAAAGGAGGAGTGGGAATTATCTCATTGAAGGTTATAAGTTAATCCTGCCCTAATTAATTTAGGTGAGTTAGATAATAATCCTAGATAAAATCAAATGTGTGAGATAATTAAGGGTTATAGATGGGTTAAAGGTAAATGAAATCAACCACCCTTAATATATTAGTCATATTAATCACATTATCTTTAGGATTTTGGTTAACAAGACTTTATACATTATTTTGTTAAGCACAGGATATACTGAGAGGGGGGTGAATCAGTATATCATATATCTTATAAAACGTTCCTTTAACCAAATTTCACTTAATCAAAAATTCAAGATATGCAATAAAACTCAAACAATAAACACCACACAAGATAGAGAGAGACACCAGATATAACGTGGAAACCCAATGTGGGAAAAACCATGGAGAACAATCTCAAGTATATGAATGAGCGCAAACCCAAACAATATTCACAAGCCAAGCTTGTAGGAGAACCATACCCCTTTTTTGAGCACTACCCCAGCTACTATTCATGATCACCAACCCACAGGAGCACCACACCCCTTTCCCAAGCACCAACCTAGCTACTATTCATGAGCACTAACCCATAGGAGAACCAACCCCTTTGCTGAGCACCAACCCAAAAACAATTCATGAGCACCAACCCACAGGAGCTCCAACCCCTTTGTGTATACCACACACCTATCTCTCAATGTTGCTATCTCAAAAAATGATAGATTAATACAACATCTCTTTCCTCTCTCTCACCTTTGCTCTTATAAGCTAGATATAAAAAATATAAATCATATTCATCTTTCAAAATTGCTCTTCTAAGATAGATAATACAATAGACAATCAACCTCTATCTCTCCTTTTTACAAATGGCTTCTCAAGCCTTTATTTATATCTTTTCAAATGACCTTTGGCCTTCCTCCTTTGTGACCCTTCAATCTTCATGGAAAACGGTGCCAATCTTGGATGAGCCTTCAAATTCAAGCCTTAGAAAAGTCATGTGGTGACCCTTCATGAGCAAAAACGTCCTTCCCACTTTTGTCCTTATCTTTGGTGACTTTTCATATTCCTCAAAGTGTCCCTTCATGACAAATTGCACCTTACTCTTTTTTCTTCACTTGGTGACTCTTGGTATTCCCCAGGATGACTCTTCATGGGAAAATGTGTCCCATCCTTCTTTTATCTTTACCCCATGGCTCTTCGACTTCTCCATGGGCCCTTATTTTATCTCATATGCAACCAAAAATATATTCATTAATATTAAATAAATATTAACTCATATTAGCCAAGATATATTTATTATAAACAACATTAAATGCAATTGGGCCTTTATCACCAATAGTGCTAAACCTTTGACATCAATGACAATATTTCCAACAATATCCCCCTTTGTCGTTAATGGAAACCTCAATCCTAAAACTACCACATCCTATCACCTGCACATACTTTCATCTGAAAACATACAGTAACTCCCCCTTATGGTAGCAACCTGTACCTATTCCCTGTACCTGTTATTCTCCCCCTTTGACATCAATGGCAAAGGGCCTACTTAGAGCTAACACTTAGCTCCCCCTCACTTGATGCTGAACATCAATGGTAGAAAGTAATATAAATTACTCCCAACTCATCTCGCTGATCTTTGAATGTATCCTTTGATCATGCCTTTGAGATGATATTTGACAATACATACACATTGTTCCCTACCCTTTGAACATCTATAATCAACTCATTTGAATCTTTTCTTCTAATCTCATAACCTTCTTTATGAAATTTTAATGTATATCCTTGATCACATATTTGACTAACACTCAATAGATTATGCTTAAGACCTTTTACATATAAAACATTTTTAGTCTTAGTTCTACCATAATCCAAACTCAAAGTACCTTTTTCGGCTATCCTAGAAGTTGTTTTATCTCTGAATCTCATTGTACCACCATTGATATTCTTTAGAGATATGAAATTAATTTTATCACTTGTCATATGCCTCAAACATCTGCTATCAATTAACCATGGCTGATCTTTACCTCTTACATGCAGAGCTGTCTAAACTATCATAGAATCTTCATGTCGTTTCTTCTACCATGAATATGTCTGAACCTTCTCTATGATGAATGGAGCTTTGAGACTCTGATCCTTCTTCTTGATGAATGGATCTTTGAATCTCTAATCCTTCTTGAATGACTCAAAAATGCTTCTACAATACCGAGCTTTGTGTCCAAAGTTGTTGCACTTGTAGCATACTATGGTCTCTTCATCAAAGCTTGATAGAGGAGCAAAAGAGTTGTGGCTTCTGCTCGACTTTACTTGACTTTTCTTCTCCTTATTTCTAAAATTTTTAGCTCTTTTTCTACATTCTAATTTATTGTGACCATATCCATTACAATAAAAATAATAGCCTTAAAAATAAGACCTATCTATATATCTCTGACCTGATTACCTTCTATAGCTTTGTTCTTTCTAGCCTTCTCTGTTCGAAATGTCCTCTATATTCTTCACTTCTCCCCTTTTTGTTTCCTCTTGTGTAATAGATTCAACATATCTCTTTTTCTTTTCAAAACTTATCCCTGTCTTATCTAAATATGATTTTTGACTTTCCAATATCTTATTTAACATGTTAGTGCTATCTTCAAATTTTGAATCACTGAATTCTTTCTTAATATCTTCTTTTAAAGAGGCAATTTCAATAACATACCTTTGACATTATTTTCTTTCTATTTCCAACTGTGTTGTGAGATTGTCTTCATTCTTCTTGGCTTCTTCAAAGTGTGCTTGTAGATCTTCAATCATTTCCTTTGACTCTTGTTAATTTTTCTTGATCTGGCACTTTAATATTCGATTCTTCTTCTAAACAGCTTCTAAATCTTCTAAGGCACAAATGATCTCTCCTTCCATATTCACTTCAGCTTCCTCCTCTTCTTCTTCTTGGTCACCTTCATGTATGGCCATGAATAGAATCTCTTCTTCTTCTGAATCACTCACTCCACTATCTTCGTATGAGCTAGGATCCTTAGAATATAGGCTCTTCTTATTGAATCCCTTCTTAGATTTACCTTTGAAATTCTTCTTTTATGTAGGCTTTTCTTCTTCATCATCATTAACCTTATCTGGGTATCTATCTAAAAAATGTCCAATATTTCCATAATTAAAACATTTAAAAGGTAATTTTCCTTGATATTTACCTATTCCTCTTTTTGGCTTACGAATGAAAAGTGCTCCATTATCATCTTCATTTCACTGGAACTATCACTTGATTCTTGAATCTTAGCTTTCTCCTTCTTTGATGTCTTGAAAGCCACTTCTCTCTTTGAGGGTTTATCTTATTCTGTCCACATCTCATATGATGTGAGAATAACATGAAGCTCATCCATCTTTAGCTTGGCTAAATTATTCATCTCCTCAATTTCCAAAACCTTTGCATCATATCTCAATGGTAGAGATCTCAAAACATTTTGCACCACCTTTGACTCATCCAATGTTGCTCCAAGACCTTGAATATGATTTACGATTTGATCAACTCACAAAAGATAACTTGTTATATCTTCTTCTGCTTCCATCTTCAAAATTTAAAACTACCTTCTAAAAGTCTACAACTTTAGTTGCTGAACCTTTCCATCACCTTTGTAAATATTCTAATGTTTTACCCAAGTTTCATGAGTATATTTACATTACATTACTTTAACAAATTTAGATTCACATAAACCACATAAAATAGCATTTAAGGCTTTAGCATTACATTCACTTGCCTTGTTTTCTGTTGAAGTAATTTTAGATGTCTGTGGCTCTTCATATTCCTACACCATTGCTTTCCATAAGTCGAATCCAAGGGCCATAAAATAAACCTTCATTCTCATGCTCCAAAAACCATAATTCATCCCATCAAACAAAGGTGCCTTATTTGTATAAAATCCTTCCTGTGACCCAGCCATCATGCTTTCCTGATCTACCTTCAAGCTGTAAAACTTTTCAAAAAGGAACCTGCTATGATACCAATTGTTAAGCATGGGATATACTGAGAGAGGGGTGAATTAGTATATCATATATCCTATAAAACTTTCCTTTAACCAAATTTCACTTAATCAAACATTCAAGATATGTAATAAAACTCAAACAATAAACACCACACTAGATATATCATGGAAAACCAATGTGGGAATAACCATGAAGAATAATCTCAAGTATATGAATGAGCACAAACCCAAACAATATTCACAATCCAAGCTTGCAAGAGCACCATACCCCTTTACCAAGCACTACCCTAGCTACTATTCATGAGCACCAACCAATAGGAATACCAAAACCCTTTTTCAAGCACCAACCCAGCTACTATTTGTGAGTACCAACCCATAAGAGCACCAACCCCTTTACAGAGCACCAACCTAACAACAATTCATGAGCACCAACCCACAGGAGCACTAACCCCTTTGTGTATACCACACAGCTATCTCTCAATGTTGCTAGCTCAACAAATGATATATCAATACATCTATTTCCTCTCTCTCACCTTTGCTCTTTTAAGCTAGATATAACAAATACAAATCATATTCATCTTTCACAATTGCTCTTCTAAGCTAGATATTACAATATCAAATCAACCTCTATCTCTCTTTTTTACAAATGGCTTTTAAAGCCTTTATTTATAGCTTTCCAGATGAACTTTGGCCTTCCCCCTTTGTGACCCTTCAATCCTCATGGAAAATGGCACCAATCTTGGATGACCCTTCATATTCAAGACTTTGAAAATTCATGTGGTGACCCTTCATGACCAAAAATGTCCTTCCCACTTTTGTCCTTATCTTTGGTGACTTTTTGTATTCCTCAAAGTGTCCCTTCATGAGAAATTGTGCCCTTACTCTTTTATCTTCACTTGGTGACTCCTTGTATTCCCTAAGATGACTCTTCATGGGAAAATGCATCCCATCCTTCTTTTTTCTTTACTCCATGGCTCTTCAACTTCTCCATGGTCCCTTATTTTGTCTCATATGCAACCATAAATATATTCACTAATATTAAATAAATATTAACTCATATTAGCCAAGATATATTTATTAAAAACAACATTTAATGCAATGTTGCCTTTATCACCAATAATGCTAAACCTTTGACATCAATGCTAATATTTCCAACAATATCCCCCTTTATCATTGATGGCAACCTCAATCTTGAAACTGCCACATCCTGTCACCTACACATACTATCATCTGAAAACATACAGTAACTCCCCCTTATAGTAGCAACTTGTACCTATTCCCTGTACCTATTTTTTGCACCTGTACCTATACCTACTATTCTCCTCATTTGACATTAATGACAAAGGGACTACCTAGAGCTAACACTTAGCTCCCCCTCACTTGATGCTAAACATCAATGGTAGGAAGTAATAGAAATTACTCCCAACTCCTCTCACTGATCTTTGAATGTATCTTTTGATCGTGCCTTTGAGAAGATATCTGACAATACATACACATTGTTCCCTATCCTTTGAGCATATTCAATCAACTCATTTGAATATTTTCTTTTAATCTCACAACCTTCTTTATTAAACTTTAATGTATATCCTTGATCACATATTTGACTAACACTCAACAGATTATGATTAAGACCTTTTACATATAAAACATTCTTAGTCTTAATTCTACCATAATCCAAACTCAAAAGTCTTTTCTGGCTATCCTAGCAGTGGTTTTATCTTTGAATCTCACTAAACCACCATTGATCTTCTTTAGATATATGAACTAACTTTTATCGCCTGTGATATGCCTCAAACATCCACTATCAATTAACCATGGCTGATCTTTACCTCTTACATGCAGAGCTATCTGAACTATCATATAATCTTCATGTTGTTTCTTCTACCATGAACATGTCTGAACCTTCTCCCTAATGAATGGAGCTTTGAGACTCAGATCCTTCTTCTTGATGAATGGTGCTTTGAAGCTATGATCCTTCTTGACTGACTCAAACACACTTCTACAATATCAAGCTATGTGTCTGAAGTTGTTGCACTTGTAGCATACTATGGTCTCTTCATCAAAGCTTGATAGAGGAACAGAAGAGTTGTGGCTTCTGCTTGAATCTACTTGACTTTCCTTCTCCTTATTTCTAAAATTGTTAGCTCTTTTTTTACATTCTAATTTTGTGTGACCATATCCATTACAATAAAAACAATAGCCATAAAAATAAGACCTATCTGTATATCTCAGACCTGATTGCCTTTTGTAGCTTTGTTCCTTCCAACCTTCTCTATTTAGAATGTCCTCTGTATTCTTCCCTTTTCCCCTCTTTGTTTCCTCTTATGTAAGAGATTCAGCATAGCTCTTTTTCTTTTCAAAATCGATCCCTATATTATCTAAATATGCTTTTTGACTTTCCAATATCTTATTCAACATGTTAGTGCTATCTTAAAATTTTGAATCACTGACTACTTTATCACTGACTGCTTTCTTAATATCTTCTTTTAAAGAGGCAATTTCAATAACATACCTTTGACATTCTTTTCTTGCTATTTTCAACTATGTTGTGAGATCGTCTTCATTCTTCTTGGCTTCTTCAAAGTGTGCTTGTAGATCTTCAATCATTTCCTTTTACTCTTGTTTATTTTTCTCGGTCTAGCACTTTAATGTTCGATTCTTCTTCTAAACAACTTCTAACTTGTCTAAGGCACAAATGAGTTCTCCTTCCATATTCACTTCAGCTTCCTCCTCTTCTTCTTCTTGATCACCTTCATGTATGGCCATGAATAGAATATCTTCTTCTTTTGAATCACTAACTCCACTATCTTTGCCTGAGCTAGGATCGTTAGAATACAAGTTCTTATTCTCAAATCCCTTATTAGATTTTCCTTTGAAATTCTTCTTGTATGTAGGCTTTTCTTCTTCATCATCATTAACCTTATCTGGGCATCTAACTAAAAATTTTCCAATCTTTCCACAATTAAAACATTTAAAAGGTAAGTTTCCTTGATATTTACCTATTCCTCTTTTTGGCTTACAAATGAAAAGTGCTCCATTGTCATCTTCATCATCACTAGAACTATCACCTGATTCTTGAATCTTAGCTTTCTCCTTCTTTGATGTCTTGAAAGTTGCTTCTCTCTTTTAGGGTTTATCTTGTTCTGTCCACATCTCATATGCTGTGAGAATACCATGAAGCTCATCCATCTTTAGCTTGGCTAAATTCTTCATCTCCTCGATTTCCAAAACCTTTGCATCATATCTCATTGGTATAGATCTCAAAACCTTTTGTACCACCATTGATTCATCCAATGTTTCTTCAAGATCTTGAATCTGATTTACGATTTGATCAACTCATAAAATATAACTTGATATATCTTCTTCTTTTTCCATCTTCAAACTTTCAAACTACCTTCTATAAGTCTGGAACTTAGCTTGTTGAACCTTTCCATCACTTTTGTAAATATTCTCAAGTTCTACCCAAGTTTCATGAGCAAATTTACATTGCATAACTTTAACAAATTTAGATTCACATAAACCACATAAAATAGCATTTAAAGCTTTATCATTACATTCACTTGCCTTCTTTTCTACTGGAGTAATTTTAGATGTCTATGGCTCTTCATATTCCTCCACTACTACTTTCCATATGTTGAATCCAAGGGCCATCAAATAAACCTTCATTCTCATGCTCCAAAAAGCATAATTCATCCTAGTAAACAAAAGTGCCTTATTTATATAAAATCCTTCATGTGACCCAGCCATTGTGCTTTCCTGTTCTACCTTCAAGCTATAAAACTCTTCAAAAAGGAACCTATTCTGATACCAATTATTAAGCATGAGATATACTGAGAGGGGGGTTGAATCAGTATATCATATATCTTATAAAATCTTCCTTTAACCAAATTTCACTTAATCAAACATTCAAGATATGCAATAAAACTCAAACAATAAACACCACACAAGATAGAGAGAGACACCAAATATAACATGGAAACCCAATGTCAGAAAAACCATGGAGAAAAATCTAAAGTATATGAATGAGCACAAACGCAAACAATATTCACAAGCCAAGCTTGTAGGAGCACCATACCCCTTTACCAAGCACCACCCCAACTGCTATTCATGAGCACCAACCCATATGAGCACCACACCCCTTTTTCGAGTACCAACCTAGCTACTATTCGTGAGCACCAACCCACAAAAGCACCAACCCCTTTATCGAGCACCAACCTAGCAACAATTCGTGACCACCAACCCACAAGAGAACCAACCCCTTTGTGTATACCACACACCTATCTCTCAATGTTGTTATCTCAACAAATGATAGATCAATACATCTCTTTCCTCTCTCTCACCTTTGTTCTTCTATGCTAGATGTAACAAATACAAATCGTATTCATCTTTCAAAAAATTTCTTCTAAGCTAGATATTACAATATCTAATCAACCTCTATCTCTCCTTTTTACAAATGCCTTCTCAAGCCTTTATTTATAGCTTTCCAAATGACCTTTGGCCTTCCCCCTTTGTGACCCCTCAATCCTCATGGAAAATGGCACCAATCTTGGATGACCCTTCATATTCAATCCTTTTAAAAGTCATGTGGTGACCCTTCAGGACCAAAAATGTCCTTCCCACTTTTGTCCTTATCTTTGGTGACTTTTCGTATTCCTCAAAGTGTCCATGAGAAATTGTGCCTTTACTCTTTTGTCTTCACTTGGTGACTCTTGGTATTCCCCAAGATGACTCTTCATGGGAAAATGCGTCCCATCCTTCTTTTGTCTTTACTGCATGGCTCTTCGAATTCTCCATTGGCCCTTCTTTTGTCACATATGCAACCAAAAGTATATTCATTAATATTAAATAAATATTAACTCATATTAGCCAAGATATATTTATTCCAAACATCATTAAATGTAATGGGGCCTTTATCACCAATAATGCTAAACCTTTGACATCAATGCCAATATTTCCAACAATCTCCCCCTTTATCATTTATGGCAACCTCAATCCTGAAACTGCCACATCCTGTCACCTACACATACTATCATCTGAAAACATACACTATCTCCCCCTTATAGTAGTAACCTGTACTCATTCCTTGTACCTATTTTTTTCACCTATAGCTATACCTATTATTCTCCCCCTTTGACATCAATGGCAAAGGGCCTATCTAGAGCTAACACTTAGCTCCATCTCACTTGATGTTGAACATCAATGGTAGCAAGTAATAGAAATCAATCCCAACTCCTCTCACTGATCTTTTAATGTATCCTTTGATCATGCCTTTGAGAAGATATCTGACAAGACATACACATTGTTCCCTATCCTTTGAGCATCTATAATCAGCTCATTTGAATATTTTCTTCTAATTTCACAACCTTTTTTATGAAACTTTAATGTATATCCTTGATAACATATTTGACTAATACTAAACAGATTACGCTTAAGACCTTTTACATATAAAACATTCTTAGTCTTAGTTCTACCATAATCCAAACTCAAAGTACCTTTTTTGGCTATCCTAGCAGTGGTTTTATCTCTAAATCTCATTATACCACCATTGATCTTCTTTAGAGATATGAACTTACTTTTATCACCTATCATATGCCTCGAACATCTGCTATCAATTAAACATGGCTAATATTTACCTCTTACATGCAGAGCTATCTGAACTATCATAGAATCTTCATGTTGTTTCTTCTGCTATGAACATGTTTGAACCTTCTCCCTAATGAATGGAGCTTTGAGACTCTGATCCTTCTTCTTGATGAATGGAGCTTTGAAGCTCTGATCCTTCTTGACTGACTCGAACACGCTTCTATAATACTGAGCTATGTGTCCAAAGTTGTTGCACTTGTAGCATAGTATGGTCACTTCGTCAAATCTTGATAAAAGAGTAAAAGAGTTATGGCTTCTGCTTGACTCTTCTTGAATTTCTTTCTCCTTATTTCTAAAATTGTTAGCTCTTTTTTTACATTCTAATTTCCCGTGACCATATCCATTATAATAAAAACAATAGCCATAAAAATAAGACCTGTCTATATATCTCAGACCGGATTACCTTTTGTATCTTTGTTCCTTCCAGCCTTCTCTATTTGGAATGTCCTCTGTATTCTTTACTTCTCCCCTTTTTGTTTCCTCTTATTTAAGAGCTTCAACATAGATCTTTTTCTTTTCAAAACTGATCTCTGTCTTATATGAATATGCTTTTTGACTTTCCAATATCTTATTCAACATGTTAGTGCTATCTTCAAATTTTGAATCACTGACTACTTTATCACTGACTGCTTTCTTAATATCTTATTTTAAAGAGGTAATTTCAATAACATACCTTTGACATTCTTTTCGTGCTATTTCCAATTATGTTGTGAGATTGTCTTCATTCTTCTTGGCTTCTTCAAAGTGTGCTTGTATATCTTCAATCATTTCCTTTGACTCTTATTCATTTTTCTTGATCTAGCACTTTAATCTTTGATTCTTCTTTTAAATAGCTTCTAACTCTTCTAATTCACAAATGATCTCTCTTTCCATATTCACTTCAGCTTCCTTCTCTTCTTCTTCTTGATCAGCTTCATGTATGGCCATGAAGAGAATCTCTTCTTCTTCTGAATCAATGATTCCACTATCTTCGCCTGAGCTAGGATCCTTAGAATACAAGCTCTTCTTCTCAAATTCCTTCTTAGATTTGCCTTTGAAATTCTACTTGTATGTAGGCTTTTATTCTTCTTCATCATTAACCTTATTTGGGCATCTAGCTGAAAAATGTCCAATCTTTGCACAATTAAAACATTTAAAAGGTAATTTTCCTTGATATTTACCTATTCCTCTTTTCAGCTTATGAATGAAAAGTGCTCCATTGTCATCTTTATCATCACTAGAATTATCACTTGATTCTTGAATCTTAGCTTTCTCCATCTTTCATGTCTTGAAAGCCGCTTCTCTCTTTGAGGGTTTACCTTATTCTGTCTGCATCTCATATGCCGTGAGAATACCATGAAGCTCATCCATCTTTAGCTTGGCTAAATTATTCATCTCCTCAATTGCTAAAACTTTTACATCATATCTCATTGGTAGAGATCTCAAAACCTTTTGCACCATGGTTGACTCATCCAATGTTTCTCCAAGACCTTGAATCTGATTTATGATTTGATCAACTTGTAAAAGATAACTTACTATATCTTCTTCTTCTTCCATCTTCAAACTTTCAAACTGCCTTCTAAAAGTCTACAACATAGCTTGTTGAACCTTTCCATCACCTTTGTAAATATTCTCAATTTTTACCCAAGTTTCATGAGCTGATTTACATTGCATAACTTTAAAAAATTTAGATTCACATAAACCATATAAAATAGCATTTAAATCTTTAACATTACATTCACTTGCCTTCTTTTCTATTGGAGTAATTGTAGATGTTTGTGGCTCTTCATATTCCTCCACCACTACTTTCCATATGTCGAATCCAAGGGCCATCAAATAAACCTTCATTCTCATGCTCCAAAAATCATAATTCATCCCATCAAACAAAGGTGCCTTATTTGTAGAAAATCCTTCTTGTGACCCAGCCATCATGCTTTCCTGATCTACCTTCAAGCTGTAAAACTCTTCAAAAAGGAACCTGTTCTGATACCAATTGTTAAGCATGGGATATACTGAGAGGGGGGTGAATCAGTATATCATATATCTTATAAAACCTTCCTTTAACCAAATTTCACTTAATCAAACATTCAAGATATGCAATAAAACTCAAACAATAAACACCACACAAGATAGAGAGAGACACTAGATATAACAGGGAAACCCAATGTGGGAAAAACAATGGAGAACAATCTCAAGTATATGAATGAGCACAAACCCAAACAGTATTCACAAGCCAAGCTTGTAGGAGCACCATACCCCTTTACTGTGCACCACCCCAGCTACTATTCATGAGCACCAACCCACAGGAGCACCACACCCCTTTGCAGAGCACCAACCCAGCTATTATTTGTGAGCACCAACCTACAAGACCACCAACCCCTTTGCTGAGCACCAATCCAACAACAATTCATGAGCACCAACCCATAGGAGTACTAACCACTTTGTGTATACCACACACCTATCTCTCAATGTTTCTATCTCAAAAAATGATAGATTAATACAACATCTCTTTCCTCTCTCTCACATTTGCTCTTCTAAGCTAGATATAACAAATTCAAATCATATTCATCTTTCACAATAGCTCTTCTAAGCTAGATATTACAATATCAAATCAACCTTTATCTCTCCTTTTTAAAAATAACTTCTCAAGCCTTTATTTATAGCTTTCCAAATGAACTTTGGCCATCCCCCTTTGTGACCCTTCAATCTTCATGGAAAATGGTGCCAATCTTTGATGACCCTTCATGTTCAATCCTTTGAAAAGTCATGTGGTGACCCTTCATGACTAAAAATGTCCTTGCCATTTTTGTCCTTATCTTTGGTGACTTTTCATATTCCTCAAAGTATCCCTTCATGAGAAATTGTCCCTTACTCTTTTGTCTTCACTTGGTGACTCTTGGTATTCCCCAAGATGACTCTTCATTGGAAAATGCATCCCATCCTTCTTTTGTCTTTACCCTATGGCTCTTCGACTTCTCCATGGGCCCTTCTTTTGTCTCATATATAGCTAAATATATATTAATTAATATTAAATAAATATTAACTCATATTAGCTAAGATATATTTATTACAAATAAAATTAAATGTAATGGAGCCTTTATCACCAATAATGCTAAACCTTTGACATAAATGACAATATTTCTAATAATCTCCCCCTTTGTCATTGATGGAAACCTCAATCTTGAAATTGCCACATCCCGTCACCTACACATATTGTCATTTGAAAACATACAATAACTCCCTCTTATGGTAGCAACCTGTACCTATTCCCTGTACCTATTTTTTGCACCTATACCAATACCTGTTATTCTCCTCCTTTGACATCAATGGAAAAGGGCCTACCTAGAGCTAACACTTAGCTCCCCCTCACTTGATGATGAACATCAATGGTAGGAAGTAATAGAAATTACTACCAACTCCTCTCGCCGATCTTTGAATGTATGCTTTGATCGTGCCTTTGAGAAGATATTTGACAATACATACACATTGTTCCCTATCCTTTGAGCATTTGTAATCAACTCATTTGAATCTTTTCTTCGAATCTCACAACCTTCTTAATGAAACTTTAATGTATATCCTTGATCACATATTTGAGTAACACTCAATAAATTATGCTTAAGACCTTTGATGTCTAAAACATTCTTAGTCTTAGTTCTACCATAATCCAAACTCAAAGTACCTTTTCAAGCTATCCTGGTAGTGTTTTTATCTCTACATCTCACTGTACCACCATTGATCTTCTTTAGAGATATGAACTTACTTTTATCACTTATCATATGCCTCAAACATCCGCTATCAATTAACCATGGCTGATCTTTACCTCTGACATGCAGAGTTGTTTAAACTATCATAGAATCTTCATGTTGTTTCTTCTACCATGAATATGTCTAAACCTTCTCCCTAATGAATGGAGTTTTGAGACTCTGATCCTTCTTGACGAATGGAGCTTTGAAGCTCTGATCCTTCTTGACTAACTTGAACACGCTTCTACAATACTGAGCTATGTGTCTGAAGTTGTTGCACTTGTAGCATACTATGGTCTCTTCATCAAAGCTTGATAGAGGAGCAAAAGAGTTGTGGCTTCTGCTTGAGTCTACTTGACTTTCCTTCTCCTTATTTCTTAAATTTTTAGCTCTTTTTCTACATTCTAGTTTCTTATGACCATATCCATTACAATAAAAATAATAGCCATAAAAATAAGACCTATCTGTATATCTCGAACTTGATTGCCTTTTGTAGCTTTGTTCTTTCCAGTCTTCTCTATTTGGAATGTCCTCTGTATTCTTGACTTCTCCCCTTTTTGTTTCCTCTTGTGTAAGAGCATTAGCATAGCTCTTTTTCTTTTCAAAATTGATCCCTTTCTTATTTGAATATGCTTTTTTACTTTCCAATATCTTATTCAACATGTTAGTGCTATCTTAAAATTTTGAATCACTGACTACTTTATCATTGACTGCTTTCTTAATGTCTTCTTTTAAAGAGGCAATTTCATATAACATACATTTGACATTATTTTCTTGTTATTTTCAACTGTGCTGTGAGATCTTCTTCATTCTTATTGGCTTCTTCAAAGTGTGCTTATAGATCTTCAATCATTTCCTTTGACTCTTATTCATTTTTCTGAATCTAACACTTTAATCTTTGATTCTTCTTCTGAACAACTTCTAACTCTTCTAAGGCACAAATGATCTCTCCTTCCATATTCACTTTAGCTTCCTCCTCTTCTTCTTCTTGATCACCTTCATGTATAACCATGAATAGAATCTCTTCTTCTTCTAAATCACTGACTTTACTATCTTCACCTGAGCTAAAATCCTTAGAATACAGGCTCTTGTTCTCAAATCCCTTCTTACATTTGCCTTTGAAATTCTTCTTTTATGTAGGCTTTTCTTCTTCATCATCATTAACCTTATCTGGGCATCTAGCTAAAAAATTTCCAATCTTTCCACAATTAAGAAAATTAAAAGGTAATTTTTCTTGATATTTACCTATTCCTCTTTTCAGCTTATGAATGAAAAGCGATCTATTGTCATCTTCATCATCACTGAAACTATCACTTGATTCTTGAATCTTAGCTTTCTCCTTCTTTGATGTCTTGAAAGCCACTTCTCTCTTTGAGTGTTTATCTTGTTTTGTCTGCATCTAATATGCCATGAGAATACCATGAAGCTCATCCATCTTTAGCTTGGCTAAATTATTTATCTCCTCGATTGCAGAAATCTTTGCATCATATCTCATTGGTAAAGATCTCAAAACATTTTTCACCACCATTGACTAATCAAATGTTTCTCCAAGACCTTGAATCTAATTTATGATTTGATCAACTCGTAAAAGGTAAATTGATATATCTTTTTCTTCTTCCATCTTCAAACTTTCAAACTACCTTCTAAAAGTCTACAACATAGCTTGTTGAACCTATCCATCACCTTTGTAAATATTATCAAGTTTTACCCAAGTTTCATGAGCAGATTTACATTGCATAACTTTAAAAAATTTAAGTTCACATAAACCACATAAAATAACATTTAAAGCTTTAGCATTACATTCACTTTCCTTATTTTCTACTAGAGTAATTGTAGATGTCTGTGGCTCTTCATATTCCTCCACCACTACTTTCCATATGTTGAATCCAAGGGCCATTAAATAAACCTTCATTCTCATGCTCCAAAAATCATAATTCTTCCCATCAAACAAAGGTGCCTTATTTGTAGAAAATCCTTCCTGTGACCTAGCCATCGTGCTTTCCTGATTTACCTTCAAGCTATAAAACTTTTCAAAAAGGAACCTGCTTTGATACCAGTTGTTAAGCATGGGATATACTAAGAAGGGGGGTGAATCAGTATATCATATACCTTATAAAACTTTCCTTTAACCAAATTTCACTTAATCAAACATTCAAGATATGCAATAAAACTTAAACAATAAACACCACACAAGATAGAGAGAGACACCAGATATAATGTGGAAATGTAATGTGGAAAAAACCATGGAGAACAATCTCAATTATATGATTAAGCACAAACCCAAACAATATTCACAAGCCAAGCTTGCAGGAGCACCATACCCCTTTGCCGAGTACCACCCTAACTACTATTCATGACCACCAACCCACAGGAGCACCACACCCCTTTGTCAAGCACCAACCCAGCTACTATTTGTGAGCACCAACCCATAAGAGCACCATCCCCTTTGCCAAGAACCAACCTAGCAATAATTCATGAGCACCAACCCACATGAGCACCAACCCCTTTATGTATACCACACACCTATCTCTTAATGTTGCTATCTCAACAAATGACAGATCAATACAACATATCTTTCATCTTTCTCACCTTTGCTCTTCTAAGCTAGATATAACAAATACAAATCATATTCATCTTTCAAAATTGCTATTCTAAGTTAGATATTACAATATAAAATCAACCTCTATCTCTCCTTTTTACAAATTGCTTCTCAAGCCTTTATTTATAGCTTTCCAAATGACATTTGGCCTTCCCCCTTTGTGACCCTTCAATCCTCATGGAAAATGGTGCCAATCTTGGATGACCCTTCATATTCAAGTATTTGAAAATTCATGTGGTGACCCTTCATGACCAAAAACGTCCTTCCCACTTTTATCCTTATCTTTGGTGACTTTTGGTATTTCTCAAAGTCTCCCTTCATGAGAAATTGTGCCCTTACTCTTTTGTCTTCACTTGGTGACTCTTGGTATTCCTCAAGATGACTCTTCATGGGAAAATGCATCCCATCCTTCTTTTTTCTTTACCCCGTGGCTCTTTAACTTCTCCATGGGCCCTTCTTTTGTCTCATATGCAACCAAAAATATATTCATTAATATTAAATAAATATTAACTCATATTAGCCAAGATATATTTATTACAAACAACATTAAATGCAATGGGGCTTTTATCACCAATAATGATAAACCTTTGACATCAATGAAAATATTTCCAACATACTTTTGGAAGGGGTGGTCTTGTCTTTGTTGTCTTGGTTAGGTTAATTCTTAGGAAGAGGGTCTTTGCAGATAGACAAATGAGTATTAGCTTGATTCAAAGCTTGAGATTTAGTATTAGTTTCATGAGCTATAAAAGTAATGTCATAGGCTTGTTAATTCTTTTGAATGATTGTATCATAATCAAAATTAGGACCAAGAACAAAATCCATAGAAAATTATGAAGTTGCCTACAAGTCTCATGAGAATGATCCCAACTAGTGTGAAACCAACAAAAAAAATTGGATCATACCAAGATTTCATAGGGTGGGCGGGATTAATTTCTCATGGTAGAGGCCTAGGTAAACATTTTAGTAATTCATATTAGGATAAAGGTTTGTGAACATTAATGTTATTAGGTGAAGATAAATAAGGATTGGTGTATTGTTGAGAAAGGGGAGTTGGTTCTAAAGATTGGTTAGGAACAATAGCTTGAATAGTGTAAATGGTGTCATAAAATTCCATGACACCATCATTGGTAGCATTATGATTTTTATTTTTAAGTAAGATACAAGTACCTATAGAATGTTGGGGCGGATCATATTGATGCATAAGGAAATATTGATGTTTTTATTTGTAAATGGCCTCCTCTAAGGTATTTGTAGAGAGAGTACATAACTCATATTACAACTTGGGAAAAAGTGCATTGGTAAAAGGATGGAAAATATTATCATTGGCCATGTTATGTTCACAATTTTTGGACAATATTTTCCACCTTTTAAAAAAATCTTGGGTATTTTTGTTTTTAAGTTATATAAAATTGATAAAGTGGCTCAAAGTATTCCTGGGAAGATCACTACTTTAGAACTCTTGAACTAGAGCATTTACTAAATATTCCAAACTAGTAATAAATTGAGTTTTAAGTTGGTTGTACCAATCTAAAGCATCACCCATGAGGGTTTTTTCTAGGATCTTGGTAGCATCAAAGGTGTTCAATTTAACCCCATACTTATAAATATTTAAAAATGTTTTTAGATGAAGGGTAAGATCAGTTAATCAATTATAAGAAATGGTAGGGGTGATACCTCCTATATTAATATTATCAATTTGAGTGGTAAGAGGCTCATTTTGAAGATGATTAATGTTTTTTTTTACCAAAGGGGTTGAGGGATGAGATTTCCTTGGGAATATTGAAGAAGAAGTGGAGGAACATTTTGATTGTGCATGCCCTAAGATGTTGGTTGAGGATGAGTTTAAAGATGGAGAAGGTGATTTTTCATTCCCATTATTTGATTTGTATTATGATCTTGAAAATTATTCATTTGATTAAGTGATTGTAACAAGATTTGATGGGTTTGATTGGCATTGTTAACATTATTTGAAACATTAGAGTTGGTATTAATGGCTTGGTACCACTATTGGTGTTGGTAGGAGCTTAAGATGAATTATTAGCATGTGAGGCACTAGGGGTCAAATTTTCTTATGTGGAAAAATATGGACTAGTGAAGGGATGAGAAGAGGAATCACTAGAAGAAAGATTACCTTGGGTATAAAATGATGAACTAATGGAAGGATTAACAATAGTGGGTCTAAGGAGAGGCCCACTAGATGTTGAACCTACTATGTTAGTGGAGATACTAAGCATGGAGGTAGAAGAAGTTAAAGAAGAAGAGGTCATGGTATGAGAAGGGGTCATAATCAAGGGAAGAGGTTTATAATAAAATAAAGTAGTACCTATAAATCCATTTGAGAATGTGGGAGAAGGTGAAGTTTGACCACTAATCATGAGATGGTAAATGGTAGAAGGATAATTTCTTTGATATTGAGGAAATTTAGAGATAACAAAGATCATTTTAGGGGTATCATCTAATTTGGGTTGATATTTAAGTGAGAAGATAATATTATGCTATGAAGAGGAATGAGGAAGGGTCCCATAGTTAATTGTGTGAGTGTATATATAAACATTACTCTCATCTAGGAGAAGAGCCATACTCTAGTTAAGGGATACCCTATGAGGATTAGTAATATTCATCATGTCTATTGAATGTAACTCATTATTTTCTTCAAAAAGTAAGTTCATGATAAAGGAGAAATACTAAACAAGTCAAGAGAGACTCAAATAAAAAAGAGATAAGAATTACTAGAAATAGTACAATGTTGACCAGGTCAACTTAGTGTAGAAAAAAGGGCCTAAAAATTATATAGAGTTTTCTAGTCTGACCTAGTATAGAAAATAGAGGTTGAATAAGTGTATAGGGTTGACTGGGTTGACTTAGAACAATAGTTAGGGAAAAATACATAGCCTATAAGAGACTATCTTGATATAAATGATTGTGTACTAAAACAAGAAAAATATTTCAAGTAAGTATGAAAATAAGAAATAAAATTAAACACACAATCAATTAGATCAATGAGGTTGATCCAATTGAGGCACATATCACAAAACCTTACCAATGCAATTTTTTTCAATACAACATACAATTAAGCAAAGAGAAATTGATAAAATTGGAAAGTAAAATCTAACTAAATGGTCAACCTAAATGTTTTTAGATTATTAAAGTATAATTTTAGATGTGATAGGAAGTTGGCTATAAGCAAGGAACTAGAAAGAAATCTAAAGATCATTTCAAGATTTTTGGGTTGAAAGGGATATATATTGGCAATGGTATTAGCTTGGTATTATGGCCTACCCCCTCAATTCACACACTATAGAAATAAGGGTGTCAGGTGCTTACCCATAATATACCATTAACCACGTGTTTATACTTGTCTAGAGAACCAAGTTGAGTTCCCCCTTGGTGATCAAATCCAAGTAGGTAGGCCTTGGGTAAACAATTATAAAAATGCTTTTTAAGATTTTATGATTTTTTAGTGTGTACATAAAATAAAAAATATTGAAAATAAATGGTATATTTAAAACCACCTAATTAGACTATGTGATGTATTATAACATGCAAGTAATAAGAAATGAAAACGTGAGCTAATTACTAGCATATAAGGGTTAATTCCAACTTTGAAACATAGTATAATGTCGATTCAATAAATAATGTATGTAGAGAATATAGAACAAGGTTGATAATATCACCTCTATACTATGAAAGCAAAGGTCTAAAAATGAACTATGTCGACAAAGTCATCCTAGCTTTTTAGATAAAATACAGATACAAAAATACGTCGATAAGGTCAACCCAGTTGATTATACAAGTGTAGTTTTAAAGACTACAAACTATGAAAAATAGTATTATAAGGAAAGAGAGAGAAGGATAGAAAGGAAATTTGGTGGGTTTGAGGATGTAGAGAAGTGAGACTGATATTGAAGAACCTTGATTAATAATTTCAAATTATAGGTTGACTGAGTCGACCTAACTTTGTAGAAACCTATTACTGATAGCCTAAAAATGTATAAGGTCAACTAGTTGATCTAGTATGCTAAAATAAATGTCTAAAAGCTTGAAAACCTATACTATGTTGACTGGGTTGACCTAATAGTCTATAATTAAATAACTTAAATAAAGAGAATAGAGTCATATTGGTGCAACTATGTGTTAAACCTACATGCATAAGTTAGTATTATGTCGATACAGTCAACCTAGCATCATAAATATAAGAAAAATAAAATGATAAAATAATGAAATAAATGAAGCAAAAACTACAATGGTTAGGTTCACATTAGGTTCACCAAAATGCATGCAATCAAAAATGCATCATGTCTATAAATCAATCCTAACTTGAAGAAGATAAATCATACCATACACTTTTGATTGGGGACACATTTATTAAGTGAGAACATGACCAATATAGGGATCCACTAGACTTGATTAGGGGATATCTTACCATAATAAACTATGCTATGGAGGGTTAGAAAGCCTTCAAATAAGCACAACCATGTAATAACCCTAAGGGAGTCCTATGCTTTGAATTTTCACTAAACTAATAACAAGTAAGGAAAATCTAATGTAATGCTCACCAAGCCTTGTGGTATAAAGTGGGGGTTAAAAATAATAAAATTAAACATGCATAAAATACATATACTCATGTCAATGTATATGAAATCCTAATGCATGGAAGAGAAGTACAAATGCATATCTATATGATCTTACAAAGGAGGAACAAAGTTAGGAATATTTACCTTTGAAGACAAACCCAGCCAGCTTCAATCTCTCCATTGGCCAAGGTGCTTCATAAGAGGTTGTTATGGTATGTAAGGATGACAAGGATAAATCAGATCTAAGTTACACAACCTATCAATGCATCCAAAATGATTCTCCATAAGACAATATTTATATCTCTAAAGAAATTATGAAACCCTAAGCTTGCTCCTCAAGTATAATGGTTAATAAGCAAATGTGAAATATATCTTACTTCTCTTCTCTAAATAATGGCAATATGAAATTGTATATATAGGTGGATTTGACCCTAAACCCTTATAGAAATCACAACCAACAAGGTTAACCCAGTCGACCTAGCACAATTTTGGATAATTATTCACTAGGTCATGAGCTAGATTAGCCAAAAGCCAAACTAGTTCATAAGTGAAAATTACCCAGAACTATACAGGCTCAACCCAGTCGACCTAGTATAATTGACTAAAAAAAGGGGATTAAGGTGAGGAATAGGAGGATAAAATGTAGAAAATTATTAGAAATGGTATAATAGAGAATAACAAGCTTAGGAATAATGTTTTTAGGAGATAAGTGTGTAAATAATAATCCTACAAAGCACTAATGGTCTGCCCACCCTTTTCCTAGTCTACCCTTTAAGACATACACTCAGAAAGATTGAGACTCAATGGGTTCTTGAAAGATATAAAGTGTCAATAATAGGTAAAAGTTTGAAAATATTATTTGTATATAGTCTCCATGGGAGAGTATACATACATGGTAACACTATAGGAGTAGACCTAACCTGCACTTGTGGATCCACTAAAATTTGTGGTGTAATCATAGGAATTATGCTCAAAACTATAACTAGTAATTATGGCATGAATTACTATAGGATAGGTAAAGGATAGTCATATGAAAGACCCTCAACTGTGATCACCCTATTAACATGTAACTATTTGAGGAACCTATGCTTGATGGATGGGATGGATCACAGCTACTGTATTTAAGGCCTACCCAATAACATGTCAAATGTGCCTACACTAAGTGATACTAAGAATCTGGTTACCACATGTGCTAGTATAACCTGTAGTGGAAGTATAATATCCCTAATAGACATTTGAACATGGCCATTGAAATCATGAATAATTATGTCTATATGATAAATACCCTACTCTAAATACCCCAAATGTTATATAAGTGTGATAGTGCACATGCTAATACATGACCCATTGTCAACCATAACATTATAAATAGGATGATGATCTATGAAGGATCATAATAATATTACATTTAGATTTAAATAATTATCAACAATCTCCTACCTAATAAAGTGATGAGTAGTCTAGCTAGTACTATAATATGATACACACCAATGATATTATGTAGGGGGTTTGCATCCTCTATATCAATATGATATAATATGGTGTTGGATGTATATGATACATATAGTGAACACCTAAACTTCCCCTACCTCATTTGTTGTATGATTTGGAAATGAATTTGAGAATATTTTCAATTCTTTAGATTCCATTTGTTTAACTTTGGGTGCCTCTATGGGTGTCCCCATATTAATTATGGTAGCCTCTATCAAATATTATAATTTATGTTTCAAGGTGATGTATCAGTTTTTAGTAAGGCCTAGTGCCCTATGATATTTTTAGAATTCATTGGAATCATAGATTTTTGAAAGAGGTCATGTCATATCAACCTCTTTTATGGGAGGGAGAGATATGAAATTGCATTACAAGAGATGTTTTAAAACATGTGTTGGAAATTATAGAAGGTTGGTGAAAAATCTCCATGGAAGAACTGATAAAACTAGGTGAGGAGATGACTATGAAGCTATGTTAACAGTGACCTTTGGATCACTCTTATTTTTAGTGATCCTTAAGTTGTATGGAATCTTAATATAAATCTTATTAGTTTATTATAATCCCCTTGTATATTTCATTTTTCCCATAGAGATAAGCTTGACTTCCCTTTCTTTCACTATGTGGCATCAATCTAATAAGGTTTTAAACTTCTTGAACAAGATAGCTTCATGTAATGTTGGTAGTAGTATTTGTTTGAATATATTTTGGAGATATTTATCTACCATGGGGATATTCATATTTTAAAATATAGTTTTATCATAAGACATATTCTATAATAGGCTCATTAGCTTTTTTATTTAGTTGTGTTACTTGAGCATATGAGATCTTATCACTAATGTTAATTAATGAGTGTGATAAAAACATATCTACCAATAGATTGAATTTGGTGATAGACTTATTAGACATATCATAGAAACACTATATGGCATAGTTATTTGGACTATATGGGAAAAAATTAGTGATGAGACAATCATTAGACATGCGGTTCAACAATTATGCATGGAAAGCTTAGAGATGGTACTTTGGGTTTCCCTTACCATCATACAATATAATCTTAGGAGCCATAATTCTAGATGTCAAAGGAGTTTCCACTATGTGATGTGCCAAAGGTGTATGTAAAATAACATGAGAATTTAAGGCATGTGATGTCCTAGTAACTCCCTGATCAAGATGTAACACCTCAACTTATAGAGAATAATAAACCTCATGTATAAGGGATTGTACATCTAGAGAAGATGAAATAGCCATAGGAAAATTAGCTGCCACTAAATGTTGTTAGGTTAAAATGTGTTCTTGTACATGTTGAGTTGGCCCTAAAGTAGGTGTAATAATTTTATTATCTAGGGGAGTAAAATATTCACCATTATTTGATTTATTCTTTATTTCCATTATGGATTGTAAACTCTATGCATGATCATGGGGATGTTCCTCAAGTCTATCTCTGAAGCTTTATGAAATCTCATACTTATTTACAATAAAATTTTCATTGTTAAGTGCGGGGGAGAGTGTCCTAATTCCCATCTTGTATATCATCTTGATTTTGATTTAATTGATCATCTTCAGATGCATTATAATTAAATTACAAATAATTAATGTGTGAAGGATCAATGATCAGAGTTGAACTGGTACTTTATCCATGGTATAATCTCAAATGAAAGGAATATGAGGATGCTTAATAGGAATGTTGCTAATCCTAACATTTATTAAGGGAATAGAGATAATGTTTTTAGATGGCATATAGTAAATAAGTGAAATAAGGATAATAAAAATAAAATGTATTAAATTTGAAAAGCTTAACATAGCCAATGAAAAAATAAAAGGATATAAACCCTAGTATCATCTTCGGTTAGGTTTTTAGTAATAATTGAAGTAAGTCAAGTTCACCAAATGTTTTAAAATTTTAATATTTATATGTATTTAAATCATATGTTGTTAAAGTATGAGTATATTAAATTATTGTATAAATATGCAATAAATACAACCACTAATTTCTAAAAAAAATTGACTTAATTTGACCTTTCTAAAAATATCAATAATTAAATTAAATAAGAAATTTGTTAGAAAATGACTAAAACATGATATATAGAGGCTAAAAAGTGAGATAGAGGTTCATCTAAGTGTCACAAATAGGACCCAATATATTAGTTCAATGTGGAACTAGTGTCCCTATTTTGGTGATAATGTCCTCTATACAAAACTATTCTGAGATTTTGGGTGCACCTATATCTAGGTTTATCAAGCTTGTTCCTACGTGCATGAATTTTAGAACTCTATAAATGACTCTTTTTAACTAATTTTATGTGAAAAACCTAATATTCCATGTAACTAAGTATCAAATTGATAAAATTAGTAAAGTTTTTTATTAGTGGGGTAGGATGTACATCCTAAACACCCCACTATGATGAGATTTGCCTACATACCAATACTCTGAAGAGGGATCAAGATTGATTTAGTTCTTACCACTTATGTGCTAGTACAAGTGCAAGTGAAGATATTATGAATGTTGAATTGAGTGAATTAAATGTGCTTGTGATTGGAAACCTAAGTAATATTATCTTAGGAATGTTGTATATGGTTGTATATAAAAGTAGTGAAAACTAGGGATTGATAACCTTGATTGTGCACAACCTATTCTGAGTTTGTATTTGTAATTTTCATGTGATTTCCATCTAGTAGTTAGAGGGTTAAAGGTCATGTATATACACTATTTTGGTGCTTTTGTGGGTCTTAAATGATTTTTAGGCTGACCCTTTGTGGTATTAGATTTTAAAAGATATACATTGGTAGAAAAATGAAGGAAAGGAAAATAGTACCAAAACTGGGACACTAGCACCATGTTTTATTATTACCCCTATAATGGCTCTATTGTTTATGTGGTATAACCTAATGCACTAGGGGCCAAGATGTCAAGATGAGGGTCTGAAACTGATTTAGGGATGTCTAGGGATGCATGTGGCTCACACGAAGGCTTGATAAGTGTGAAAATAGGCCCTAAGATAGGTATAAAGATAAGATAGGGATAGGCGGTATTAATTAGAACTCTTAGCACTCAAGTGTCTTTTTTAGGTGATTACACAAATGCATAGTTAGATCAAAGGAATTTTATTATAATCAATTTCAACACCACTTAACTTAGCACTTTTCCTTACATGTATTATAGATATAACATTCATAGATGGTATATAATATACTAATGAAAACATCAAGAAAAATATGATAAAAATGTTTGTGCATGCACACACACATGAAGGGTAATCAATTTTAACTAGAGAGATATGGATTGATGATACAAATATATATTAAAAAAAGATCAACAAAGTACATAAACATACAAGGAAAGTAAATATCAAATAGTAAGATCAATGTGAATCAATAGTAGAAACAACATTCATACAATAATCATATCCAAATCCAACTCATTGATATAAATATCCTTGATATTATTGTTACACTGCCATGAGTTTTACCAATGAAAAACCACTAAAAACATGAATCTCACACATTTCTACCTTAATAAAAGTTTTGTCTAGTTTAGACTCATGGATAGAAAGTACATTTAAACTCATCTTTAAAGTGGCCCATTTTTTATAAATAGGTCAGATAGAGTACATCACCAACCCTTCACCAATGATAGGATTATACAGGTATAAAAACAAAACTAGTAGTTACATGTTATAGGGGTTAGAGAAAGCCAACCATTATTTTACTATATAAATCACATATAACAAAATCCCTAAAAAATATGTTCTTACCTATAAATACAACCTTTATCACAATCTATTCTCTATATAGAAATCCAACATAATAGATAATGTTGATGAGGGTTGTAGATTAAGACCCAAATAATTAAAAATAACCAACTTAGAATCCTATGGACACAAAAGCTATAGTGAGTCAACCAAGACTCCATCACCATGAAAATTCATTACAAGGGAACCACCAAAAGTAGTACCATAAAAAATAGCACAAGCATCAAAATGTAAAGTGTCAAAATGTTGAGAAATAATATATTCATGCCATAAACATATATATAAGATAAATATATGTGCTAAATTAGGACAAAACAAAATACAAATCTAATGACATCCTCTATCCAATGAAATCTTAGCCATAAAGTAGATACAAATACATGTAGGAAAAGGGTTATGATACTATACATAAAAACCAAATACCATGAATAGAATAACAACAAAATATGTAGAAGGTGAGAATCACCCCATCTCATGATTATAAGGAAATATATGTGTTAATACTTATGGGGAAAAAAACATTAAATGACCTTACTAACATGAATCACCTAGAGCCTCTGAATTTATATGAAAACCTAGATCTAAGAATTAAATAGATGAAAGGACGTAAATTTCCGTCCAACCTTCATGCTAAAGTCACAAAAAAATGAATATATTATTGTGTATTAAATGGGAAATAAAAAATATATTTTAAACCATAATGTATGATAAAAATTAACCCTAAGAATGAAATATTAAACCATAAAGTAAAAATACCTAGGGTTAGGTATGCTCAAACAGAGATCATGTTCACTAAAATATTTTACATATTTTGTGATTAATGTGATAAAAATATGAATATTTAGACTATTTAAAATATGAAAATAATCATAAAAAATTTAAATTTAAAAGGTTAGATTGATATTACACTCACTATAATTAAAATTGACAAAAAAAAATATAGGATAAATGCACTTAAGTGATTCATGATTTGTATTTCTCATTATATTCTTCATTGATCTATATAATTATCCATATCAACTTCATGACTACTCAGATCAAGAAAAAAATATTAAGACTTGTGCAGACACTACTGGTGAATTTCAAACCATTATGATTACTATTAATATCTAATTTATATCGATACTATCCTAGTTGATGATGCTATCCTAGATAATTGTGCATGTGGCTAGTGATGATGTTTATATGTGTGTTCACCTTTAGCCATGTGTGTTGATCCTTATTTTTATTATCATTTCCTTGAATCTTTGGACATAATATGGACCTTGAAGAAAGGGTTAATAAAATGGGTTGAATAACCCCAACCACTCTCCACTAAGTGATTTATAATTTCATAATTTCTGATATTCCTAAGAGGGACCAAATCTCATGTATTTATCCCACCTAGGTTTATGTGATCCATTATAATCAGGCTATAATTTAATGAAATATTATATTTAATTTGACTTGTGTCTATATTCACACTTATATCTATGATCACATCTTTCAAGGATATTAATATGTTAATGCATATTTCCTAATGTCTTAAGAGAGTATTACTTGTTTTATTGGTGATTTTAGGTCTTTCAAGATGATTGTGTATGACCTTAGGAATTATTTTTATTTGTAGAAAAATATTTTATATTTCCCTTAATGACCAGCCCATGAAACATGTCGAGGCCAATCTAAAGGATGTATCTAGATTTTTGATGTATATGTTTATGGTTCTTAGACATTACTAATTGAGGTAGACACATGAAAAAATGTAATTATTTGAATATTAGCAATATTATAATGAGAATGGAAATAAGTCATTTGAGATATGGTGATAACCAATTTAGGATCATATAAGGTTATTACATAGACTATAATGATCTTAAATACACATATTAGTAAAATGGGTTATCTAATATAATAATTTATATATATATATATATATATATATATATATATATATATATATATATATATAGAAAAAAGTGTGTACAAGATTCAAATGTGTATATGAATTCTATGTAATTAAAAATGTACTAAATTTCATGTTTCCAAGTGTTTAATAAAAAAATTAGATGTATAAATCAAATACCATCAAGATAAATTTATAATGAAGATAATTCCACTTCATTTAGTAAGACAAATTTAGATTCATAGACTAGAGATAATGGAGTTTCCCCAATGGTGGTGCAAATACTAGTGTAATAACTCATAAGCATAGGATAGATCTTGATATGTCAATAAGTGTAGGAATTTATAATAGAATTATAGAGATGTTTTTAATGATCTCATTGGTTTATTGATGTTGAAGATTTCATTGATGATTATAAGGACCAAAAAAATTATTTCATGTCAAATTCCAACCATTATCAGATATGATAGTATGGGGAATTGAAACATGAAAAATTATTTATTTTAGGATAAATTTTAAAATATTGATGCAAAATTATAAAGGGATATAAATTTTACCCACTTGCTTAAGTACTTAGTGTAATGATAATATGAACATGGACATATTATAATTGAGGCAACTTGATAATGAGTTCTAATCAACACATAAAGAATGGTGAGGGAGATTCAAGTGTTTTAAGATTATATTTATGATAATAAATAATATCATCAAGTAATTGATAAGAATTTCACTTCTTATAAAATGTGATGTCATATTTTTATAGTGTTAACCAATAATAACTGACATGCATCCATTTATGGGTTGTAATGTGTACACTAAAATAACCTCCACAAATGCTTATATGTTCTTTATGAAGAAGAAGAAATACCTCATATTTAGTAACACATAGTATAAGGGTTACCTAAAAGTTATTAAATTAAATTATATTATTCTTAAGCACATACTTCGAGTCTTTCATTTTAATTCTAATCTTTTAATGAGACTTGACATTGGGAGGATAACTCTAATTTTATAAAAAATTAGATGATGTCATCATACTAAGGGATTTTTCAATTGGTGACAACCTTTTATATGAAAAATAAGTGAAACATACTTAGGTGATAAGGTATATGAGTATTTTTGAAAGTGAGTAATAAATTTGTCATCATGTAACACTTTATGCAGGTTAAACATGGGAGGCCAAAGAGGCGAGGGAGAGTCATTGACAACATTTGATCCTCTTGGGATTGCCTCAATAGTGAAATATATAAATTAATTAATAAATTTTATATAAAATTCATGACATGATTTAAGGTTATCATTTTTTTTGGGTAATACACCATTTATTTTTAAACATGTAAGTTGAGAATAACATAAAGTATGTAGATAAGAGATATTTAGATCAATGACCACTTGTATACCAAGTATAAAATCTTAGTATTCAAATATGTTGTTATTAACATAGAATTTTAGTTAAAAATATAAATGAATAAAATTTAAAAAATAATAAAAATGGACACATCTTGCCTTGGTTCATTTCTAGAAGTTGGCTATGTCAATAGGGAGTGTTCAAATATTCTCATGAAATTTAATTATGACTTTGGGTTATTCTTAAAGCTTAATTTTCTTAGTTGTTTTGGGTTTATATAATTGAATTCATTTATATTATAAGGATTGGGCCTTAATATCACTATGAATTGATGAAATTATTCTTTAATATTTATGTATTGATTAACACATTCAATAAAGAAGATATCTTCATCAAGAATGGTATGTTGCTAGAGGGAATCCAAATGGACAATGATTTATGTTGTCAAAAAAAAAATGTAATGTTGAATCTTTTTGACAAAAAAAGGTATGAAGACATATTTGTGTATTATGTCTCACAAATAATAAAATAAAAACTAAATTAATAAATGACATATTCCTTATCAAAAAAATCTTAATGTGTAAGATTTTACCAAACTTTGATGGGGTGGAATACATGTCAAAATGAGAGGATGAATTTTTTTTTAGAAATGTTATAGTGTATGAGTTTAAACAAATATTTATACATGTTAGCAAAATCATTTTAGCAAACATTAGTGCATTAAAGAGTAACACTATTGGTAGTAGCTTAGGAATGTAAAATCATAGAGTATATATAGTCAATACATGTATGTAATGCATGGGTTTTGTTAGAATTTAGGGGCATTTACCCATTTGATTTTCTCAATGTAGAGAAACAGGTCATTCTATTGAAAGTTTGCATCTTTGAATATCCACCTGGCAGTCTACTTCTAGAAACATATCTAATGCACAAATGTTTTTGGTCCTTCCTCATCGTTCCTCCTTTTCTGGTTATTTGAATCGGGTCCTTGATTCAATTCGATGCTTTGTTCCTTAGTTACTTTCTACTGGTATTTTGAAAACACTATGAAATATGACACTTGGTAGCTTTAGCTTGCTTCAGTAGCTTAATGAAGGTTTGATACAATCCTTATTTAGCAAAAGATATATAAAGGAAGAAACTGCAGATGTTAACATGTGGCGGCTTCCACCGAGGTCTTAGCTACCTTTGAAAAGTCTTCGAGACTTATATTAGTTTCCTACAGAGGATGACACATGGTGACTTTTTCTGCATTTGATGAGAGACATGTGGTGGCTTTGCGGGTTTTCTATTTCTTCAGACTTTTCCTTAGAAAAAGTTTGAATAACTTCTTTTGGACAATTTATCTAAAGGAATTGTCTCTTGGTCACTTTTGTCAGGGGAACTTTTTTGAAGGAAATCCCTTTACTCTTTTGGCCTTTGAATTAGTCCATTTTCTCCTTTCCTATCTTCCACAAGGGCTATTTGAGCTCCAAATTAGCCTTTCAAGATTTTGCAACGGTTCACTTGTTTCCTTCCTTAGTCACTTTTGCCTTAAAAATTCCCTTCGCAAGGGCACTTGTGTCTTTGATGCTTGGGACACTCATTTGAACTTGTCACTTGAACTGACCAATTGAACCAACTTTGGTTCAACAGTTCAATGGTTCATTTCCTTCTTTCTATTGACTGCTTGAACCAAGATTCTTTGAAATAAGCCTTGTTGAACCTGTTGAACCTTGAACTAGTCCTGAAAATGATTGTGTCAGAAACTTGTTCTTTTGATTGAACCTCCCTATAGAAGCCTTTGAACCTATTAAACCATTAATCCTTTGACTGAAAAATCTTGGATAATTCACAATTTTGAAAGCTTAGAATAATTTTTTGAAATGGGAAGAGATATTTTGGTCTTGCAAGACCAAAACAACTTATATGTTGTCCTAAAAATGAGTGATATTTTTTGGGTACAATAGCTGGCTCCAGTTGGGGAACTTCTATCAATTGTAGAAAAGGAATTTAAGGGAGTAGAATCCAAAATCTCCAGTGTCTTCATGTGTACCCTTGGGCTATGGATTCATGTTACTCAAAAATGAAAGGCATCAAAAATGGAAACAAAAAAAACAAAATTAAATTAAAAACTATACAAATATACATATATATATATAGATGAAATGTTCTAATACTTCAAGAGTTAAAGTGTTTCAAATGCTATCCACTGTGAGGTAGAGAAAAGAGTGTGCCATATTGATATTTTATTAGAAAGTTATTTTCACCATTATGTTGATGAATTATAAATGGGCCTCTCTAAAGGGAGTCAAACTTTCCATGCATCCCTTTTGGTTCTCTCCTTTTGTCCCAAAGTAGGACTTGATCCCCAATCTAGAAATCATAATTTTTGGCCTTTTGGTCAAAGAGTTTCTTTAGAAAACTTTGATGAGTAGCAATTTGATCCACCACCATGGTTCTCTATTCATCTAGCTCAGCCAGACACATAATTCTCTTATCAAGAGAGCTTTCATATGTCTAATCTTCAATTACCTTTGACAATTTCAAAGCTGGCAATTCTAAGGTGATTGATATCTCAGCATTGATACCATTAAGAAGTTGAAAAGGAGACATACCAATTTCCCTCTTTGGTGTGATTCTATCTACCCATAGAACATCAATCAATGCTTTATACCATGTCCTTTGATTGTCATCTGCTAACTTCTTGATGATAGTTACGAGGTTCTTATTGCTTGATTCAGCTTGTCCATTCCCTTATGGAAAATAATCAGAGGAGTGAGAGAGTGTAATTCCATAATGGAAATAGAATTATGTAATCTCCTAAGAGGTGAAATAAGCTAAATTATTAGTAATAATTTTGGTTGGAACTCCAAACTTGGAAATGATATTCTCCTTGAGGAAATTGCATACAACTTCTGAAGTACCATGCTTAGTTGGGATTGCTTCTACCCACTTGGTGAAATAGTCAGTTGCTATAATGACATAATCATGTCTAACACTTGAAGATGGGTTTATAGTCCTAATAAAATCAATCCCCCATTGTTGGAAAGGTTCTTCTATGATCACTAGCTTGAGAGGTAGGGAAGCTAACTTGGGTCTTCCAACAAATTACTGGTAGAGTTCACATTTTCTCACCCATTTATATGCATCTTGGAAAAGAGTTGGCCAGTAATACCTAGCTCACAGAATCTTGTGAGCAGTCACAAGAGTAGAAAAATGTCCTCCATAGACTATATTGTGGAAATATTTTAAAAGTTGGCTTTGTTGCTCTTTATCTACACAATGAAGGAATACTCCATCTATGCTTCTCTTATACAGGCCATTGTCCCAAAGGACAAAATTGGTAGCTTTCAACTTGATAGTTCTCCTTTCTTTGTAAGATAAATGAGCAGGACATTCACCATAAGTAAGGAAATGAGAAATACCTAAATACCACTCATTGGTAGTGGAGACAAAAAGGACTGTTGGTGTATCATCCACTTCAGCTTCTTCATGTTGTGTATCTTTTGGGTTATTGTCAGCAATTAATTGGCATAGGCCTTTTACCCTTACCAGCTTTGTTGGCTTGATGTCTAAATCAAACTCCTAGATTTTTTCAATCTAATTGCCTCTTTTTGTCCCAAACTCCTACTGAGTTAATATGTATTTGACTGTAGTGTCAGGAACTAAGGTAGTAGTGTGTGAATTCAGGATATATAAGTGAAAATGCTTGACTGCTTTCACCAATACATAGGCATGCTTCTCTATGTTCAAATATTTCAGCTCGTGGGCTTTGAGAGGGCAACTCATAAAAGAATTGGGATATTTCATACCTTCCTTGTCCTGTTGAACAAGAATTGTTAAAAGCATGTGTTCAAAAGCATAGCTGTATATGATGAAATCTTTGTTGTGATCTAGACAAACCAAGGTAGGGGCATGTGCAATGGTAGTATTGATATCCTAAAATGTTGACTTGCCTTATTTAGTCCAGCTGAAGGTGGTCTTCCCTTTCATCATTTTCACAATGTGTCTAGTCTTCTCAGCAAATTCAAGGATGAACCTCCGTAAGAAATTCACCTTTCTGAAGAAAGAGTGAACATCAATTTTACTTGTAGGAAAATTAAGATCTTGAATAGACTTGACTCTATCTGAGTCAATATTTATGCCTTCTTTAGACATAATGTGTCTGAGGAGTTTCCCCTCTGTTACTCTAAAAATAGACTTCTTAGGGTTCAAGGAAATACCATTCTGGTGGTAGCGCTCCAGCACTTGTTGTAAGTGGCATACATGATTAGAATGATGCTTTGAAAAGATAGTTAAGTCATCAAGGTATACCACTATGATTTTACCCATCTCATCTTTGAAAGCCAGGTCCATTACCCTCTGGAAGGTGGCACCAATATTTATCAAGCTAAAAGGTATTTTTCTATATGTAAATGTACCCTAAGGCATGGTGAATGCAGTCTTGTGTTGGTCTACTTGACCAACTTCAACTTGATTATATCTTGAGAAGCCATCTAGCATTGATAACATCTCTAAACCTATCACTATTTGAAGCACTTGATCCATGATTGGCCAAGGATAATTATCTTTCAAAGATGACTGATTCAGATTCTTGAAATCTACACAAATGCAAATTTTGCCACTCTTCTTTCTTACAGGCACTATGTTTGCAATCTATGCAAAATGATGGATTGGGAAGATGATTCTAGCATTTAATATTTTTTGTATCTCAAATAGAATAGTACCTGATATTTTTGGATTGTACTATCTAAATTTTTGCTTATAAGGCATTGAGTCAGCCTTGAGAGGAATGGCATGGTAGATTTTATCAGGTTTGAGAGACTTTAGGTCATCATAAGAATAAGCTAAGACATCCATGTATTGATGGATTAAAGTGGTGAACTTGAATCTTTCTTTAGAGGTGCAGTACTTACCAATGATAACCATCTTGAGATTTTCTTTAGTAGTCAGATTTATTTGATCAAAACCCTGAGAGAAGATTGAATCTATTTGTTATTGTTTGATGAATCTATCATGATTGTCAAACAATTTCTCAAGAGAAACTAGGCATTTTGGAATTTTATTTCCTTTTAGATGTAAGATTTCTTCATTTATATCTAAACTAGATTCAAAGGCTGATTCATACTTTTGAGGTTCACCGCCTTCAAAACGTAGTTGTTTGAAATTGTCTTTTCATTCTAGGAAGGTAATGATTTGATGATCATCATTGAATACTTGCCAATGATCAACATTATCAAGAACACTTGGTCTATAGACTAGCTCAATAATATACCTATCTTCTTTGAAATCTGAGTGAGGAACTAAGAGAGTTCCTAAAATAGCAAGTGCATCAGCTCTATCATTAGATTCTCTGGGCATGGTAGAAATGTTGAAAGCATCAAAGCTTTCCATTTGGTCCCAAGCAAGGTTGTGGTAGTGGTGTAATATTTCATTCTTGGTTTGGTATAAGTTTCTCACCTGACAAACCACTAATTCAGCATCCCCTTTGGCATGAAGAAACTTGATGCCTTTGTCTTGAGCAACCTTCAATCCAAGCAATAGAGATTCATATTTAGTTGTATTGTTAGTGTTGCTAAATTGTAATTTGTAAGATGAAGGAAACATATCTCTTTGAGGAGATATCAACATAATCCCAGCTCCTGAACTGGTAGAGGAGCAGCTGCCATTGAATTTTAGAGTCTATACTTCATTAGACACTAATTTTTCTTTGGATTTTCCTTCATTAGAGAGGGAAGATCCTTCTTCATTTGTATTGCAACCTATTAGTTCTTCTGCTATTCTAGTTGAACTAATTTCTAGGTTGACACTTTCAATAATTTTATTAGATGCTTCATAAAATTTGTCTGTAGATAGAAAGTAGTTACCCATACTTGAGGATTCAAAAAGAATTTAAGCTTCAGGGGTTGATGTTTGGGTGACAATATATTTTGATTCCTTTTCAAAAAGTAGCCTCTACATTATGCCTTTGACAAGTATCCTTACTTCAAATAGGTCCATGCTTAGTTCTCCTCCCATGTCCTTGTAGAAATTTCATCCAAGAAGGATACCATAGGATGTTGGAACATCAGCCACTAGAATTGTCATCTTGATTCTTTTGTCTAGAAAGGCTACAAATGCAAATTGGGCATCCTTGATTTGTCCCAGCAATTACACTTGATTGTTCTCCATGGAGAAAGATCTCCCAAATGTCTTCATCAGTGTGAGACCAAGAGATTTAGCTACTTTATTAGGCATGACATTGCCAGATGCGCCTGAGTCTATAATACAATTACTTAGCTTGTGACCATTTATAATAGGGAAACATAGAAAGGTTCTATTTTCCAAGGGGAAACTAGAGGGGTAATGACAAGATCATTTGGAATGGGCATGTTCTTTGGGGAATCATGAGTTATTTTCTTAACCTCTTGTCTTGTAGGGATGGTTTGGTTCTTGACACATTGGACCAACTTATCCAATTGATCAAGATTAGACTGCAAATATTAAAATTTAGACATTTGTATTTTTGTCTTTTTGACATGATCAATTATGTCAAATGGCTGAATTAAGCTAGGTACAGAGGAAGGTAATTCAAAACAATGAATTTTAGGAGGGATGGGAGGAGGTCTGGTTTGTGAAATTGAAGTAGAAGGTGAAGGTGAAATTGATGTACTTACCTTTTGGGTGATCACCGGATCTTTTGACTAGAAAGGTAGAGTGGTTCCATGCTTAGCAATTGTAATTACTTATTGAGGTTGCTCCTCTATCTTCCCTTTATTATCTTGTTGGATTGATTAGTTATTAGACTTGGTAAACACTACATATGATCCATCAAAAGCTTCTCCTTTGCTTTTGGGCTCATCCTGGTAGTTTAGGAAACCAATGTGGGAGTTACTAGCTGATTCTTCTTGATTTTCTATAAAGAGATCAATGTCATTTTCTTGATTCAATTCATGATGGAAAGAGAACTCTGATTCTACTTCAAGATATCCTATTATTGAATTGGTTAGATGGGATTCCAGGGAAAGTTTTCCTTGTGGGGGAGGAAGATGATTTTATTGCCCTTGATTCTTGGTATCATTACCCTGATATGACTAATTTGGAAATGTCCTTCTTGGCATATCTCTGTATGAAGGAGCAGAAGACATATCTTGTGCCCTTTTCTTTTTAAGAGCAACTCATTTGCCAACTTCTACACCATTATATCTATGGCACCTATAGATGAATATTCAGAAGATGATGAAGGTCTATTTCTATTTGGATCTCTTCTTATCTTTTCTACTAAGATTAAATCATCTTCTACCTCAGTGGCCAAATGTTGAGCTGTAGCAAGATCTATTTGACCAGCATGTCTCAAAAGAAAACTTACTTCAGGTAAATGAGAATTAATGAAGAAGCATTTGAGATTCTGAACTATAGGTCAAGCAATTACAAGAATTTTGTTCCTCAATTTGTCAAACTTGGCTACGAAGTTCCTCATTGGTTCATGAGGTTCTTTCTTCATCTGTGTAAGTTGAGCTAGAAGTGCATGTGCATCTTCTATAGGTTTGAATCTGGCTTCAAACTTAGCTTTGAGAGTAGTCCAATCAGTTACTGACTGGGCTTGAAGATGATAAAACCAATCTATAGCACCACCTTGTAATGTTTCTATAAATATCTTGACTGCACATCTTCAAATTCTACTCTAATTACACCACAAGCTATGCCGAAGGCTGTAATGTGTTCATCAAGATAAACTTTCCCATCACCATAGAATTTGGGGAAATTCTTCCTTAAACTATGTGGAAGCTCATGTAGAGGTGGAGTAAGATTGAGAAAACCAAAAGAATTACCCCACGGGACTTGAGCTGCCATTATAGGATTATGAAAAGGAGGAATAACAAATCTCAGAGGGGTAATTATGGGCAAAGTTGTATTGACAACAAAAGTAGATACTTTGTTTTGCAATGGAGACCTGACTTTAGTAGGAGGAAAGCTCTTGGTTCATTGGAGGTGAGATGGTGAAATAAATGGATCAAAATAACTTTGTTGTACCAACTCAAATATAGGGTCAACAATACCTTTAGCCCTTTGGCTTCGTGTATACCTTGAATTTTTCAGATTGTGAAACAAAAATGGAAAATAATTGACCTTGCTTTAGTTTGAAGCTTGAGGCTTAAAACTGTGCATTCTTACCTAGTTGGTTTGGAGGTGAATGGTAAGGTTATAATAATAATGGTAGAGACTGATTCAATCTAAAACTTGAGGTTTTAAAATGCACATAACTATGGTCCCCAGTGGAGTCACCAAAAATTGTTGGTTAAATATTTTGTCGATCAGCGTAATGATAAATAAAATAGGTCTGATCATCCAAAGTAGGAAGATTGGTCAGCCAAATGTGTAGTTTTACCACATCAAAAGGGGACTAATCTCTCCTCTCATCAAGGGGAGGTTCCTTATAGATATGATATATATATATATATATATATATATATATATATATATATATAATACTCAAGGGTAGGACAAACCATCCATCTCTCTTTTTTTAGAGATGATGTATGAAAATCAAAGGATAAATCTTAGGGATAATGATAGAAAGCACTCCTCTTCTTTCAAAAGTACCATTCAACAAACCACAAGAATCTTCTTGGTAGTAATTGCAAAATGTAATCAAGGATGTAATAAATAGTAAATTGAGATGTAGCACAAAGTCTCCACCTAAATTGCCCAAGAGTGAGATACAAATGACAATGAGGTCACAAAGTCATCCTAAGGTCCTTTACATAGAAATAAAAATAAAAAAACACTAAAGACAATTATGGGGGCATAAAGTCTCTCCACAGTTGGCTTTAGGATACCTTCTTGACTACTTTCACTAATTTTGCTTGTTGAATTAAAGGAATAGAAAATATATTAAGGAAAAAGACATAAGAATAGTTTCCCCAATAATAAAGATATCACAACATAAAGTCTAAAAAGTCACTTGCTTTCTTATTCCAATAACAAAATATGATCAACAATCTGAGCTCAAAGTCTCAGTAATGCCTTTCAATTTGGATAGAGTTTTGTTTTTGATAATTAGAGAGAGCTCCTTTAAAATAATAAAAGAGAGTCCCTTATATATCCTCTTCAAGAAGGACTCAGGAATAGTATCACATCATGTTGCATTTAATTTTATTAAAAAGACATGTTGGAATTTAGGGGCATTTATCCATTTGCTTTTCTCAATGCAAAGAAATGGGTCACGCTATTAAAATTTTGCATCTTTTAATATCCACCTGGTGGTCTACTTCTAGAAACATATCTGATGCACAAATGTTTCTAATCCTTCCTCATTGTTCCTCCTTTTCTGGTTATTTGAATCGGGTCCTTGATTCAATTTGATGCTCTGTTCCTTAGTTGCTTTCTATTGGTCTTTTGAGAAACCTATAGAAGATGACACTTGGTAGCTTCCACTTGCTTCAGTATCTTAATGAAGGTTCACTACAATCCTTACTTAGCAAAAGATATATAAAGGAAGAAACTATGGACGTTGACACGTGGCAGCTTCCACCGAGCTCTTAGCTGCCTTTGAAAAGTCTTTAAGACTTATATTAGTTTCTTGTGGAGGATGACACATGGTGAATTCTACTACATTTGATGAGATACACATGGTAACTTTGTGGGTTTTCTATTTCTTTAGACTTTTCCTTCAGAGAAAAAGTTAAAGGAAATTCTTTCAGACAATTTGTCTAAAGGAATTGTCTCTTGATCACTTTTGCTGAGGGAACTCTTTTGAAGGAATACCTTTGATATTTTGGCCTTTGAATTGGTCCATTTGCTCCTTTCCTATCTTTTTCAAGGGCTATTTTAGCTCCAAATTAGCCTTTTAGGTTTTTGCAATGGTTCACTTGTTTCTTTCCTTAGTCACTTTTGCCTTGGAAATTCCCTTCGCAAGGGCACTTGTGTCTTTGATGCTTGGGGCACTCCTTTCAACTTGTCGCTTGAACTGACCAATTGAACCAACTTTGGTTCAATGGTTCAATGGTTCATTCCCTTTTTTCTATTGACTTCTTGAACCAAGATTCTTTGAAACAAGCCTTGTTGAACCCGTTGAACCTTGAACTAGTCCTGAAAATGACTATGTGTTAGAAACTTGTTATTTTGATTGAACCTCCTTGTAGAAGCCTTTGAACCTATTGAACCAGTAGTCCTTTGACTGAAAAATCTTAGATAATTCCCAATTTTGAAAGCTTAGAACAATTTTTTGAAATGGGAAGAGATATATTTTGGTCTTGCAAGACCAAAATAGCTTATATGTTGTCCTAAAAATGAGTGACATTTTTTGGGTACAACATTCTTAAAAAAATTCAATGTAACATGATATGTTACTATTCCTAAGTCCTTATTGAAGAGGATATATAAGGGACTCTCTTTTATTGTTTTAAAGGAGCTCTCTCTGATTATCAAAAACAAAACTTTGCCTAAATTGAAAGGCATTACTGAGACTTTGAGCTCAGATTGTTGATCATATTTTGTTATTGGAATACGAAAGAAAGTGACTTTTTAGACTTTGTGCTATGATATATTTATTGTTGGGGAAACTATTATTATGTCTTTTTCTGTAATATATTTTCTATTCCTTTAATTCAACAAGCAGAATTAGTGAAAGTAGTCAAGAAGGTGTCCTCAAGCCAATTGTGGAGAGACTTTGTGCCCCCATAATTGGCTTTAGTGTGTTTTCTTTTTGTTTTTGTGTAAAGGAACTTGGGATGACTTTGTACCCTCATTGTCTTTCGTATCTCACTCCTGGTAAATTCAGGTGGAGACTTTGTGCTACATCTCAATTTGTTGGTTATTACGTCCTTGATTACATTTTACAATTACTTCTAGGAAGATTCTTGTGGTTTTTTGAATGGTACTTCTGAAAGAAGAGGAGTGCTTTCTATCATTATCCCTAAGATTTCTCCTTTGATTTGCATGCATCATCTCTAAAAAAAGAGAGATGGATGGTTTATCCTACCCTTGAGTATTATTTTCTTATATATATAAGGAACCTCCCCTTGATGAGAGGAGAGATTAGTCCCCTTTTGATGTGGTAAAACTACACATTTGGCTGACCAATCTTCCTACTTTGGATGATCAGACCTATTTTGTTTATCAATATGCTGATCAAAAAAATATTCAACCAACATTTTTGTAATGTGTATATACATTTTCTCTTTTTCTAATAACTCATTATAATTTTGAAATTTATGGATGGCTAAATGTCTTGCTTTATATTGTAGTGAAAGAGGTGATCTAAAGTGATAGAGTCATGTGAAGAAGATTATAAATACTATGTTCATCATTGTGGCTGAGGCACTGGGAAGATACATACAAGCTGATATAGTTTCAAAAAATCTAGTAGGCATCAAACCTACCTCTTCCCTTCATCATATGGTTATACAGTAGTTTGTGGATGATACCATCTTATTTGGCATCTCATCAGTGATCAAAGCTAGAAGATGGAAGAATATACTTAATGATTATGCTAGAGACTCAGGACAAAGAATAAATTTCTAGAAAAGCAATGTGTACATCTTCAACACTCCCAATGAACTTAGACATATAATCATTGATATCTTAAAATGTGTTGAGGTTGGCCTACCAACTACCTACTTAGGTCTCCCACTCTCGGTCAAAGAGGTATCTTTAGATTTTTGGAATGGTATTGTGGAACGTACATAGAGGAAACTTCTTGGGTGGAAGGGGAAACTACTCAATAGTGCGGGTAAGCTGCAACTTCTTTGGGCATCCTTGCAAGGTAATCCTACTTACTTCATGTCTCTTTTTAAGATTCTTACTTATTTTGCTAAAAAATTGGAACAAATCCAAAGGAGATTTTTATGGACGGGAGTGGAAGACAAACAGAGAATGTCTTTAGTCAGATGGGAAAAAGTGTGTCTCCCAAAATCTCATGGTGGACTTAATATAAGATCCATCAAGAAAATGAATAAAGCTCTCCTCTCAAAAGTTAGTTGGAATCTAATTCACAACAACAGTGAGTGGGGGAAAATAATGTATGTCAAATACATGCATAGCATTGATGATTCTAACTTTCTTCAATAGGTGGGATTACCCTAGGGGTCTATGATATGGAATAAAATGCTAAAAAGTAGAAGTCTTCTCAAACAGGGAATCAGGTGGAAGCTTGGAAATGGCCAATAGATTAAATTTTGGGAGGATAATTGGTTAAGGGATAAGCCTCTCATCTCCCAAGGAAACTATGGAGAAATTATAGACCTGACTACTTAGTTCTTTGGTGATAGGGTTAGTGATTATATGGAAAATAACAATGGGATAAGGAGTTAGAAAAACCTTTTGGATTGCTATGTGCACAGGCCTAAGCTTATCCCAAGAATTCAAGAGATCCAATAATGTGTTCAGGAGATTAGAATCCCACTCTTCCCTTGGGAGGATGAATAATACTGGTGGCCAGATCAGAATGGATCATTCTCTATCAAATCTGCCTATCATTTGCTTACACCTGAAGCTCAGAATAAGGAGGTATGGAAAAAGGTTTGGAATCATAAACTCATTCCAAAGATTAACTTGTTTTGGTGGGCTTCTACCCATAAGAAAATCCTTACTCAGGACAACCTTCAAAAGAGGGGGTTTATTTTGGTCAATAGATGTTTTCTATGTAGTTTTAGAGAGGAATCAGTTTCACACCTATTCATACACTATGAGTTTACCTAGGATTTATGGGGCATAATACTTAACAACCTTGGCATTGAATGGGTTTGAAATTTTAAACTTAAAGAAGTAATTATCAGTCAGAACTCAAGCTTTGCACATCCCTAGATTAAGGAATTATGGAAGCAAGCTCTACCATGCTTGAGCTGGACTTTATGGAAACAGTGAAATCACATAATTTTTATGGACAATGCTAGAAATGCTACTTAGGTGTTTAACTCCTTTACTAGGACCATCTTGGAAAGTGTTACAACAGCTCATACTAGTGTTGTGGAGAAACCCATATCTTAATTTGAAAGTCAAATTGTGGCCAAATGGAAGGTTTTAAAACTTATCCCTAGGCATGATAATTCCAAAATTCTTCAGAGACTTCATACTAAATGGATACCACCTAAACCCAATTGGATGAAACTCAATTTTGATGGGGCATCCAAGTTGAGTGGTAAATCAAGTGGAGGAGGAATAATAAGAAATGAAAAAGGAGGGATGTCTGTTGTCTATGCTGGTGGCATGGGTTGCCAGAGTAATAACTATGCTGAAGCTATGGCCTTACTTTGGCAATTAAAGTTAGTTATATCCCTAGGAATTAGAAATTTGAATATTCAAGGAGATTCTAAGTTGGTAATAGATGCCATTAATAAAGAATCTAACATTGGTATCCATCTAAAAGACATCATTATAGATATCTAGTTTATTTTACAAAAGTTTTCTGAAGTTGAGATTACCCACACCTATAGAGAAGGTAACAGGGTCGTTGATGCTTGTGCCAACCTTGGTCAACAATTCTCAAGATAGAGGGTATGGTGACAAGGGGCTCATTTACCCCCAAATTAGAGAGATCATTCAAAAGGAGATGATAGAGCATGAATGATGCACATTGATGATGAAGATAGCTTTCAAAGGCAGTCCATGTGGAGAAGGCCATTGCGGATCATGGAAAATGATAACCTTAGTACTTCCTTGATTGTCATGATTAATTCCTTATATCATGAGGTGGAGGTGTGAGAGTTGCATCATGAAAACCAAGGGGGAATTAATTTCAATCATGAAAGTAGACATCACCATGGTGGGCCATTTTGTAAAATGAGTCTTCACATCTGCATTCAGTGCAAATAGAACCGAGGGCTTGTTACTTGTTTAAAGCTCAAGGTGGTAATTGGGGTATGAAGAGCCATAAATTCAAGAAATTTTTGAGGACACTTGTGGGAAATAGGCTTCTCAATTTATTGTGGTCACTGAAGAGCAAGGTGCTGATTCTAGGGGAACTACTGATAATAAGGAGAAGATGCATGTAAAAGAAGCTGGTGAGGCTTCAGAGAATGAGAATGATTGGAAAATAGATATTGGGGCCTTGAAGGTCTGCATTCAAAATCTAGAAAATGTCTTCACCAAAGGCCTTTGAAATAAAATTCTATTGAATATGACTATGTTGGTAGTGGTGGGTAATCCAGGGAACGTTGACAATGCAGATAATGAGAATCTTAAGGATCTTGTTAATTTTATAGTTATGTAGTTTCATCCTTTCTGACTTTGATCTTTCCAGTGTTTTGTTTTTCTTCTATCTTTATTTCTTAGCTATGCCATTGGTTCAATGTTGGCATCTTTGGTTTGCCAACCTTCCTATCTTTTTTGATTGTATAGGGTTCGGCCCCTAGTTTGCCACCTTAATTAATCAAAAACATTACATTAGAACTACATTTTACCAAACCCCAATTTAATGTTATAATTCTATGTGATTTTTGTTTACAAAAGCATCAAAATATACATCTCTTGGGACCACCTAAGTAGTACTTCTTGAAGAGTGAGGGGATTCCATAGGTTCGGAAACATATTCTATGGATAAGGAAGTGGAAGAGGTTGGTTGAATTGGTGGTGAGTTTTGTTCCTCAAGGTCCTTTCACTATTGGTGAGTAAGAACAATATGAGAAAATAGGTAAGGAATGATACATTCTCACACCTCAAAACAAAGAGTAATCAAATAATATTCAAGGAAAATAATGCATTCACTAAAAGTGAATTAAGTCCCAGTATTCCTTTTAATCTCTCTTTCATCTTATGCCTTAGAAACGTGTGAAGAAGAAATTGGATTGAATAGGTCCTAGAAAAGCAATATGTGTTTGGTTTTGGGTTGCATTTAAGTGATCCAAAATATGACTATATTGGATCAATTACATGGATTGGTACTTGGGGCTTTCTCCCCTCACCTCACAATCTCATAGCTAATGTAGGTTCTTAGATAATATACCTATTACCAAAGCATATACTTATTTAGAGAACTGAGTTGGTTATCCCCTAGGTGATTAAATCCAAGCAAGATAACTGAGAAAGGGTAAAGTGATATTCTAGGTGATGAAATCCTAGTTAGGCCTTGTTTCAATCATGTTTGATGTATTTATTATGCAAGTGTTTTGATTTGTATAACATTTTTGGCTCTATGATAAATTTTCTTTGCTTTAATTAATCTAGGTGAACTAAATCAAGAAAGCAAACAATGTATGCAGTTAATTTTAACCTAAAAAGAAAATTTTGATTTATTTTTAATGAAAAAAAAAAACAACTAAAATTCACCCAATTACAACATGAAAATAAAAACATAATCCTAGGATGAGTTCTCTTTTTTATTTTAAAAATGCCAAAAAAAAAGAATGACAATTTTCTTTTTTTATTTTCCAATTTTTAGAAAGAAAAAGAGACTAAAATTTGTGTTTTTGAAAGAAAAAAAAGAATGTATAAATTTCATAAATTAAATGTGAAACTAAATGAAAATTTATAATGCAAACAAATTTCCAAAAAATCTAAGAACCCAAGAAAACTCAAGGTTCCCACTGGGCATGACAAAATGTTTCTATCTATTTTTTTAGTTTTTCTTATTTTTAGAAGAAAGAAAATATGTTAGCAGTTTTGTAGAGGAATACATGGTTTTCATACACTCCTTGAAGTATAAATTTTTTTATAACTCTTATTTTTCTAGTGAATAATACCTAAAAATAATAAAACACTTAAACAAACTTGTTTGTTAGACAAGTAGAGGGGTGAATTACCTAGTGTGAGCTGATCCTAAAAGAAAAAGATTTCTAGGAGGTTGTCAATCCACCCACCCACTTCAAAAAATTAAGTTGATAAATAAAAATGAAAGGATTTTCATAAATTAAAAAAAATTGAAAATAAAAACAACAAATAATATCAAATAAATTAAATTAAAACAAAGAAGTTAAATCTTTCTAAAACAGTGACTAGATAAAAGCAACTAATGCTGAAATTTAGTCAAAAACAAAGTTGTGGTTTGTGTTTGGTAAATTGATAAGGGTAAAAATAATGATTTTTTGGTGGTTTTAAAATGTTTTATATGGTAAAGTATAATTTTTTCAATAAATAAAGAGGGATAAATGGTCAATAAGGGGGCCAAGAAGGCAAAGGGGGTAAATGGGGGTAAATGGGACAAAGAGGGAAATGGGATAGAAAGATAAATGGGATAACTATAGTAAATAGGTAAATGGGATAAAAAGGAAGATATTTTTAGGTCAATAAAATAAGTCCAAATGGAAATAAAGAGAGGAATACAAGAAATAAATAAACTAATACAAGGTTACTTTGAAGAAGCTTGTTGAGGATGTTGAAGAGGATGAATTGTTGAAGATGATTGATGATGTCTTGAAAATTCATTTTTTTTTTAATTTGAATTATTATAACCTCTAATATTAAAACCTCCTTCAAAAGTGGAAAATTTGAAACAAGAATTCTTTTTTATAAAAAATTAACTTAACCATGGGTGAAGGAAAAGGGGGTACTTATAGCATTTGTTATGAACAAACATGTCAAAGAATTATAATAGTGAAGTATGACACCATTTTCCAAGTGGAATAATAATTAACAAATGGGATAAGGTTGGTCAGATTCCCACCTTGTTGGTATGTCTCCCACCTTGCACATGAGTGAAATTTTGAGTGGAAATCATGCACATGAACCCAAATAAATCCAAAGGACTTTTCACCAAGCTAATTTGTCTTTTGGGTAAGTTCTCCATGAAGTTTTGGAACCATTCTCCATGTAGGTGCATGGTTGAAACAAATAATAATGGTGTTGGGATTCCCACTTTGTTGGTTTGTCTCTAACCTTGCACATGAGTCTAATTTTGAGTGGAAATCATGCATATGGACCCAAATGAATCCAAAGGAATTTCCACCAGGATAATTGTCCTTTGGCTAAGTGCACCATGAATTTTTGTACCATTTTTATGCATGAGGACAAAAACACATGTTGAATGATGGACCCATAGGGAAAAATGCACCACTTCTAAAGAGATTCCCTTTGGTGCTTAATGTTTCCATTAGGTACCTTGGTGGAGTGTTCCAAGTGGGGTATGATGTCCCATTTCAAGCCACCTAACTTTCAATCCATGTCACCTTCCATATTACCTTCTATATTACCTTTTATGTTACTTGTCATGTCACATGCCATGTCACCTTCCATGTCATCATGAATAGTGATAGTGGGTCCCATAGTGAATATTGATAGTGAGTCATAATTTTGAATAGTACTATGTGAATAGTGATAGGAGAATAGTGATTTTGTTAGGGTGAGAGGGGTTAGTTAAGGATTAAGAAGGTTTAGGGGGTTTTTAGGGGGTCTTAAGGCATTTAGACATTGAAAATTGTAAGTATGCAATTTTTACCCCAACTATAGACATGACTTATGGCATGCCTCTCCACCTCATCAGGAGTACCACTACTACCATGGGTAATACTAAAAATTTAGTTACCCAAGCCTTATTATCAACCAATAACACCCTTGATACCATTTAAAACAAACCAACCCAAACTACCACTACTCTTATACCTCTTACTAATCACTCCTTCACAATAGGAGTGTCTACCTCTAGTGCTACCCATCTTCCTCTAGTTACCTCCAATATATCAAACACAACTCCATTTAAAATCCTTTTCATGTCCATACACTTTATGTTACCAATGATTAGTACAAAGGTCACCACCCTTCAATTAGCCAACAACCCAACTACCACTCTTATCCAACAAGAAACCCACAAGATCACATGCCTACTACCCAACCACCTACCTATACCCAACCATTGACATCCACATACAATTATGTATCTTCTACCCAACCATTAGCATCCACATACTAATATGTGCCAACCTCTAACCTTATACCCACTATCAACATGGTTCTCAACCACCACCACCTTTAATATGCATCTTACAACCTTTCAGGTGCTCAACCCCAAGAAAAATTCATGAAGATGATCATGGAAAAGATTATCACCTTAAAGTCATCCATCTCAAATGCTCATAATATCCTATCCTATGACCAAATTTTTAATGAGCCCATCCATCCATCCACACCCATTAAGCCATATCTTTCCCAATGAGAACTTCCCAAGTTCTCTAAATTTCAAAGCAAAGAGGATCCCAAAAAACACCTTAGAAAATTTAAGCATGTTTGTTATCTCATTTCCTAGGATTATTCCATTTTTCTTTAACTTTGCTAATGTTTGTAGTTAGCCTAGCCTTAGATTAGTATAGTTCCTTACTGAAGCATTCCATATTCTCCTTCACCCAAATAGCCCAAAATTTTTGGATCACTTTTTTATCAATATATCCAAAAAAATTTCTATTACCTACCTTTACTCCATCCAAAAATTTTAAGATGAATCTATTTATAATTTTTTGGCTCATTAAACGATCCTAATTAACCAAATTTCATTTTCTCCACCTCAACCTAAACTTATATAGTTCTTTCTCAGGCATGTGCCAAACATATCTCATCCACATTATGTGTCTAAATTTTCCAGACCTTTGATGAAGCTTTTACCATGGATGTAAACTATAGAACCAATGCATTGATGAAGGAAATCTCAAACTCAAAAACAATAAATCAACATATAAAACCAATGAGGCTTATTCATCTAAGTCAAGCAACCAACCCAATACCAACACTAAGAATAAAGGAATAACAAATTCCATCATCCTCAAAGCCACACCTCCACCATCTACTAGCCAACAAAACCTAAGGAACCAAACCTCAAACTCCTCTAACTCTTCAAACCAAAACCCAAGGAACCAAACTTAGAACAACTAAAAGCAATTAAATCCACTTGGGGAACCCTATGCATCTATTTTGGAAAAGTTATTAAAATCTAATATCATCCAACTTCCACCAATTAACCCACCCAAACATTTTTATGCTTCTCACCTCATCCTAGGTGGGTGTAATGACCATTGTGCCTTTCACTAAGTTATAGGACATGATATCAATAGGTGTAATACCTTCAAATACATTGTCCAATCCCTCATTGATAAGGGGGACCTTACATTGTAAAACCCCAATACATGACCCAAAAAATCCCTTGACATATTTAGGAAACCTTTTCCAAACCATGATCATACCAAAAATGAGAGTAACAACATTGAATGCTCTCCTAATACCCATAACATTAACATGGCTCTTGACACACTCACTAATCAAGAACCCACTCACCACTCTACCAACACCTCTCCACTTATTAAAGAAGTGGAGTTACTTTCTACCCTTTTGAAAACCCAAACCAAGGAAGTACCTCTTCTTCCTTCCTCATTAATTAAGGTGGTATATTACCAACTTCCCCTTTGATCAACACACTAGACCACACACCCAGCTTACCTTATTCACAAATTACCATGCAACTCTTCCCTCCTATAGAAATCATTCCTAAGAAAGAAATGCCCCTATCTACTCCTCCTATAGAAGAGCCATCTACCCAAACATGAGTAAGAGGACAAGGTTACCATCCCTATGTCTCTACCTAGTGGATTATCTTTTACATCCACCATTAAGGGAATTAATCCTTTCTCAAAGCGAGTGCAAAAACTAAAATTTGTCCCTAACCCTAATATGGATTGAGCCACATTTTGGAAATAATTAGGTCTCACTTATGTTACCAAACTAGAATATCTAACCCCTTCTTTGGTAGACCAACCTAGCACCTCTAATAACTAACAAACCAAAGCCTCCACCCAACCAACCAAGCCTCTACCAAAATAACCAACCCTCAACCACCTAAGTCAATCAAGAACCAAGTAACCAAACCCCCTTAAAAACCAACAACCAAAGAAACTAAAGAGGTGAAACTACCCAAAGTCCCAAAGCCTCAAATTTTAACTCCATCAAACTTTTCCTCAATTTTGGGTCCTCATCCCTCTACCTTGATCATGAAGCCCATTATTTTTACCCAAACCCATCACCTCTATTGGTTACATCTTCACACTTTCTTCCTAACACAATTCTTTTTACTACACCAACAATACCTAAGTTACCTACCTTTCCATCCTCTACCTCTATCTCATCAACCATCTTACCTAAACCAATACCATCAGCTAAGCATACCACCTTACCTATGACACCTATCACCAAACCTACTTCCAAACAACCTTCTACCTCAACACCCAAAATAAGAAATATTAAACCTTTACCACCTTTAACTGAGTCTTACCTAACCATTCTCTAATGATTATTAAAAACCTCTTCCTTGAGCTTCTACCCATTAAAACATTAAACCCTTTATTCCCCAAACCATTATGGTTAAATAACAATTTTATTTTTTTATACCACAAGACACCTGGCCATGATATAGAGAATTGAAAATCTCCTCCAAAATCTCATCCACCATCTCTACAATGAGGATGATATATTAATAGATAAACCTCCTATGTCACCCATACCAACCCAAATGACAACCATACCTCTCCAACACTTACCCACTCCTACACTATCACTTAAGAATGAAGATGAGTCTAACCACTCTACTACCTCACCCTCTCCTTCTATTCATACTATCTATGAGGTCACTAAATAACAACAAAGGGATAAAATTAAGGATAAGGTGTCTATTCTTTCGACTTACCCCTCTTTAAACTACCAATAAAATCACACCTAAACATCTTCATCTTCAATAAAACCCAAAGTGTCTATCTTAGGTGCCCCCAATCTAACCATTCACAAACAAACCCATATGTAATATCAATCTAGAAAGTTATCCATAAGTAGATTCTCTAAACCTAGACAAAAATGAGCTTGTATGAGTTGATTTTTACTTCTCCCCATCACCGTAAACCACTCATAAAGGCCTTGAAATCCATCGAGATCTAACCTAATGACCTTGAACCTCTAGCTACCTTTATTGGTGCCCTTCAAACATCCAACCTTGTCACCTTTAAAAATTCATAAATACCTTTCATCCACCTTGAGGACACAAATCCCACACTCTTTATTATCACTTACATCAACCAAACCCATGTCAAAAGAGTGATGATTGATGGGTGTACTATCATTAACATCATATCTTCTTATGCTTATAACCAACTCAACTTATCAAACAATATCATGTTGGAATACACAAAGGTCCTTTGATCCTTTAATGACATTATGACCCCTACCTTGGGAACTATCATCCTTCATATCTATGTAATACCTGACACACTTCATAAAATATTATATGTTGTGGAAGGAGAATTACAATAGAATATATTATTAGGATGACTTTGGATTCACTCCATGGAATGTGTTCCTTCTACCCTTCATCAATGCATTAAGTTTGAGCATGAGGGTTAGGTCATCAATATATAAGTAGACCCAAATCCTTTCTCAACATGGAACATGACCTATCACCCTAATGATGTCCTCATAAACCCATCCAATGCACCTTCAATAGTTATACCCCAACTAAAAACCATTGATAAAATGTCAACTGTATTTTTCATTCCTTCTTCATAGAACCCCATAGAGGATCCCTTAGGATCTATGCTCTAATGATTCTCATTAAGGGAGTATCACCTTCTAGTGTTAGATGATTTCCCTACTCCTCAAGAATATGGGAACCTCAAACATGACCCTTCCCACAACCTAACATTGGAACCGTCATCCCTTTTAGTCCCCATAACCATCAAATGAACTTCATTTGTGATGTACTTGATTGGCCACTTCTTTCTCCTACCACTACCTCTTCCATCTGACCATCCACCTCTGACTTTTCTTACCTTGAAAAACTAGCATTTTTTAAATTATACCTTCATAGGTGTGCTTAAAAGGGATTTGGCCTTGGTTGATATGAATAAAGAGATCATGAGTTACCTTCAATCAAAAACCAAAAACCTCATGAGTCATTTGGCCTTGCGTTTGTACCACCTAAATAACCCACCGATTAACCCAACCTATTGACACCATCAAGGAAGATGGCCCCTCCTAACCAACCCAACCTCATTTAAAGTTTGAGGATTTTGACATCATTCTTCCTAATGTTTTTTAATCAATATTGTTAGTTTGGGCCATCTAACCTATCAAAAGGATGTCCAAACTAAAACTCTTCATCTCACTCATCTTGAAATGGTAGAAAAAGATTCTCCTACCATCAGTACCATCCAACATCAAGATGATTATTCTATTCTCACCTACTTTTCTACCCAAAATATTCAATCCATAAATCCCTTCCTCTTAAAACCTTAACCATTTTAAGTGAATCCACCACAGATATCAACTTGGGCACTCTAGACAACCCCTTTATTGTCAAATTTTTTCAATCACTAAATGCTAAAGAACTTTAAGGCTTCTCCTCTTTTCTCCAATAATTTAATATAACATTCATTTTGTCTTACAATGATATGCCTAGAATTGACCCTAACATTGTTACCCATAACATAGTCATTCATCATGATGCCAATCCTATTAAATAGAAACTTTGATGTATGAATCCTCACATATCCCTTCTCATCAAAGAAGAGATTTAGAGCCTCATATCTATAAAAAAATTTCAACCCATTGACTACCCCCAATGGGTCTCAAATATCATACCTATCACCAAAGCCATTATAAGTCTATGCATTTACATGGAGTTTCATGACCTTAACCTCACCTACCCTAAGGATGACTCTACTCTACCTAGTATTGACTAGATTATTCATCTTATAGTTGGACATGAGATTTTATCTCTCATGGATAGGTTTTTAGGTTATACTTAGATCTTGATTTCACCTGAAGATCAACATAAAACCATCTTTACCACCCCTTGGGGAAATTTTTGCTACAAAGTCATGCCTTTTGGGGTAAAGAATGCTAGTACAACCTACCAGTGAGCTATGGCCTACATCTTCCATGACCTTATCCACAACATCATTGAGGACTATGTTGATGATGTTTTAGGAAAATCCAAATCTCACAAAGATCATCTAAATTTTTTTGGCATTATCTTTGAATACCTAATCCATTTCCATGTCAGATTCAACCCCAAGACATGTTTTTTTAGGGTCTTTTCAGGAAAGCTTCTTAGCTTTATCATCTCCCTTCAAAGAATAAAAGTAGACCCTACCAAATTCAAAGAAATATTGGAGATGCCTCCTCATACTAACCTTAAAAAATCCATAGCTTGTAGAGAAAGCTTCAATCAATTCACCATTTCATTTCCTATCTTTTATATTGGTGCCAATATTTCCATCACCTTTTGAAGATGGGTGTCTCTTTCAAAAGGAATAACAATTTTCAAAAAGCCTTTGAATAACTCAAATAGTACCTTTTATCACCACCTATCCTCACCCAACCTAAGTATAACCACCCCTTTTACCTATATATCTCTACCATTAATCATTCCCTAGGGGCATTGTTAGCTCACCGAGATGAACAACATAGAGAAAAATGGTGTGTACTACATTAGTTACATGCTTATAGAATATGAGACTTGGTACACCCATATCACAAAACTTTTCTTGGCCTTGACTTTCATTGCCGCCAAACTCTACCACTACCTTATTAACCATAAAACCTATGCCATAACCAACACTGACCCACTCAAGTACATGTATTCCAATCCATACCAAAACTAGCATATGGCCAAGTGGCTTATGCTCTTATCAGAGTTTGATGTTGAGTTCCTTCAATAAAATTTAATTTAAAGGGAAATTCATTGATAACCAATTGGTAGAATCACTTTTAATAGATCACCAACCTCCTCTTGAATTTATAGATGAATCCATCACTACTTTTTTCCCAAGAGGACATAATCTACTAAATGACCATGTTCTTCGATGAGTCAAAGTAAAAACATGGTGGGGGAGCTGGTATCATCCTTATCCACTTTGAATATGAACCCCTTCCTCTATCCTTTAAACTTGATTTTGAATGCACCAATAATATGGCTTAGTATTAAGCCCTAGTCATAGGTCTTCAAACCACTCTAGCCTTGAGAATTAAGATAATCAATGTCTTTAGTGATTCTCATCTCATGGTCAACTATGTGAATGGATCCTATCAATGTAAGAATCATGTCTTATAAAAATATAAAATTTTATTTTAAAATCTCTTAGAATCATTCAAATGTTATTTGGTCCAATATATTCCCTGATCTACCAATAAATTCATTGATACAATGGCTTACCTTACTTCCCAGATTCCTTTTCAACCTTCTAATTCCAAAATATTTATCACAATTCATCATTTTACCACACCCTCTTATAACCAATCCAACCTCCCTATTATTTTTAGTGTGGAGGAATCCCCATCCGACATTTGGTATGACCAAAATTTTAAATTCCTCAACCTAGGCATCATTCCTCTTAACCTCTCTAAGAACACCTAAAGAACCATTGTTTATAGTACCTATCATTGCACCATACTAATGGGAATCCTTTAAAAATGTGGTTTTTATGGTTTCCTTCATTTCCTACATAGCCATGAAGCTTCCCATGCTATCAGAGAAACACATGATGGAATCTATGGGGGACACTTTAGTAGTCTAGTAGTCACTAAATGTATCTTTTGCCTTGGATACTATTGGCCTACACTCAAACAAGATTATTATAATTATGTTAAAAAGTGTGTTAAATTTCAACAACATGCTAATTTACATCATGTGCTAGCTAATAGCCTCCAAGTATCTAAGGACTTTTAGATTTTCTCACAATGGGGGCTTGATCTAATTGGGGAAATTAACCCCCATGCTTCATAGTGGCATAGCTCCATCATTACAATCACCAAATATTTCACCAAGTTGGTGGAAGTTAATCCCGTTATCTCAACCAAAGTAAATAATATAGTTGACTTTATCAACCATCATATCATCTATCGCTTCAGTGTTCCTCATAAGATTATCACTGATAATGGTAAATATTTCAAAAATAAGATTTTCTAAGGTCTATGTGACACATTTGGCATTAAGTTAAGATTTTTCTCACCTTAAAATCTATAAGTAGATGGATAGGTGGAATCCTCTAACAAAATCCTTAAAAAAATGCTAACCAAAGTCATTAGAACTTTATGTTAGGATTGGCACTTACACATCCCATTCACTTTATGGGACTATCACACTAGAATTTGAACCTCTATGAGTCCTACCCATTTATCTTTAGTCTTTGAAGTAGAGGAAGTCTTTCCTCTTGAAGTCCAAATTCCCTCTCATTTAATATATTTACAATATCTTATTTTTGAAGAAGATTATCATCAACACCATTTAGCTCAGCTTGAGCTATTTGATGAACATCACCTCACAACACATAAGCACCTTCATATCTATCAATAATGTATCAAGCATGCTTATAAAAATCACCTGAAAGTGTGAGAATTTAATATTGGAAACCTAATCCTAAAGGAAAACAAACATGTGACCAACATAGAGAAAAGTAAATGAGGTGATTTTGCTTTTAATTGGCTTAGATGTTACGTCATAACCCATAATTATGGATTAAGGGCTTATCATTTGTCCTCTCTTAAAGGCAAACCAAAACCTAAGCCTCTTAATGCTTCACATTTATGTCTATTCTTATGTTAAAGGAGTATCAAGCTCATGTTTTGTCTAACTTAAGCTCATCTCTTGATTAATGAGATTTTCACCTTCACCCATATTCCTCCTCTCCTTTTTAGGACAATTGATTACAACATAGAACGATGTGGTTAACCATCAAAGTCATAGCTTAGTCCTAAAAATGGGTACCATGGATCTATCCATATCATGGTTCTCATGGATAATTTTTATCTCTAACATGATGAAATCCTATGATCATTCTCTCAAACCACCTCCTTTCACCTATCATTTAACCCTCTTGTGTTAAAGTTTTTCCATCATAAAGGTAAACCTATGAACTTAATCAAACTTTTCTATGTTTTAAAACATCGCATCCAAAAATAATTTGGATACCAAAATATTACTTGGGTCAATATCTTAAGCTTGAAAATTGCTCCCTTGAAAGATAACTGCCCAAAAACAAAATAAAAATTGCTTGCACTAACGGTAGACTACTCCCTCAAAGGAGAACTATCAAAAGGCATTAAACAAAGCATCTAAACTTAGACTACTCCCTTGAAGTATGACTATGTCAACTTTTTCAAAAATAGATAAATTTATTGGAAGCTTATCACATCGACCAAATTCTCATATACATCAATAATTCAAAACACACTATCATAATCAAAGAAAATTCAAAATAATCCAAAGCAACAATCGGCTCTCAATTAGCATAATAAAATGGAAGCCACAATCAAATTTCACATATAGAATTCTTACATTGATCAGTCTACATATAGAATATGACATGGAATTGTCTATTATTGTTCATGGGTCACCTATAGAAGGGGTAAAATAACCCACATAAGGTTACCATACACATCACTCATTATCTTTCACACTACCTATTACCCATTTTCCCTTTATACTATGTGTAGATGAAGGGATTTGGAGCTGACTTGAAGCACTATGATCAAGAAACTTGTTTTATCAACCAATGCATGATAATTTGAAGTATTCAAAAGGTTTATGTTCCTTAAGCCAATCCAACTTCAAGTTTTATTTCATCCTTGTCAACAAGCAGGGACTATACCTCATTTCTTATTCTCTCATCATTGTGTCATGTATTCTATTAGACCTATGCCTCATAATTTTTCATGTCTTTGCCCATGTATAATATGGTTATATAACCTACTTATGTGCCACCACTATCATCCATCAAAACATCATAACCCTAACCATGAATAACATCATAGAAATATTAACATCAAATCCTTATATATGAGTAATCAACCCACCTTTTGGACATACCTTTCTCAGCAACCCCAGCCCATCTTTGTCATACACCCATTCTCTATAAAAATTCCACCAAAATAAACCATGTGGTTCATCAAATTGAGGCAACCTATTTGAGTACCACTCTTAAACCCTTCTTGAACTACATTGTCCTGATGTCCACAGACTATGTAGGCATTGCTTGACTTCTAAGGGTAGCTTGGCCACTAAAAACTAATTAGCATCCCTTTTTTTCTTCTCATCAATTTCCATTTCTAATAATTCTATCTTACTTAGGGCATCCTATATTAGGTGAGCTTTGGATTTTTCTTGGCAGCCTTGTATTTTAACATCATCTAATACTTCCTCTTTGTCTTTCCCCCATTGTCGAGAGAACTACATTAGTCTGAGGTCTTTTTGGACTATGTAGGTAGCACTCAATTATTGAGGCCATCTCAACCACATCATTTATTTTATTTACCCTTCTCACCTAATATCTCTTCTTCAATTTATCTACCTATCTCTTCACCATCTCCCTCCCTTCAGGTTGTCAATTTATTTTAACTACTTTTCTAGCTTGTCAATATATTTTAACATAAGGATTGATATCCTTCATAATTTTCCCCTCTTTTATATCATAAATCCACTAACTAATATACTTCATTGGCCTCCCCATCACCTTTTCTTATGGATGCTTCATGGCTCACTCCCCCACCCACTTTTCATGCTTTTTGTCCCTCTCTCCACATTTTTACCAGCCTTGCCCTTTTTCCCCTTTGTCTTATTTCATAATCCTCATCATTTCCCCTTACCCTTAGCAACCTATAATACTCTCTTCCTCACTCTCTTTTCCTCACAAATTCCACATCATACTATACATATTTCATGCTTTCTATTTTTTCTATTCTTTTACTGGAACCCCCACTCTTTCTTTACATGTGCCACCACTCTCTATCGATTTTCCACTCTTCCCACCTTTTTCATTTTCCTCTTCCACAACTAGCTTTTAACTATGTCTTTATCCTTTGAGAATCATTACATAATTGCCTTTTTTTTCTTATCAGTTCTAGCCTTTTGAACTTTACATTCCCCTTTTCCTCTTTTCATCTCAGTACTCATTTATCTTTTGCATCTATGTGAGTGTCCGTGTTGTATATCCCTTCTTCAATTCTTCTTTTTTCTTCTTATCATCCCTAATCTTTATCCTTTATTTTAATCTCATTCCCTTTCATTGTGTTCCCCTATTTCTTCACCACCTCACCACTTTTTAGCTTAATCTCTTCTAATCATCCATTTAACTTGTTAATCTCTACTAACAAGTTGATTAACACATAGCTTATCTCTTCAGCTTCTTATCCACCATCCTTTGCTTCCCCTAATTTTTATTAACAACTTTCCCATTTTCCATCCCATTATCATCTCCAAAACCACCATCTGATTTGCTTAGTTATTATTTTCCTTTCCTATCATCATCCACTCTTACTTGGTCACGTCATCACCTACTTCTTCACTCTCTTGTCATCCTTTTTATGTCTTCATTTCACTCATTTTTCCTCCTATTTCCTTATTTTTCATTCTCATCACCAAAATATTTTTCTCTTTGGTCTATTATAGACCTCTTTTTAATTCTATCAGGGGTTACCTTATTTCTCATCCTCCCCTTACCCTTCATGATTATTACACTTCTCTCCTCATCTTTTTCAATTCTCCAATCTATCATTTTTAGTACATTCCTCAAACCCCCATCTTATACCTTTTATTTTTCTTCTCTTTTCTCTATTTCATTTCATTTTTCACATCTCCCTTGATGACATTCTTTGTTCTTCCCAACCTTCCTTTTTTCCTCTTCCATATCCATGCTTGGCTCCCTCCATCCTCTTCCATCTTTGTGTTTATTTGTGACCTTATTGTCTCCTCTACCTATCTCTTCATTTACCTCTTAGTCTGCCTTCACCTCATCCCTTGTTGGATCTCCTTTATTTTCTCCCATTATCACTCTATCTTCTCACTCATTAGAGTGAAATCACTAGTCATACTACTTATACATGTGTATACATGTTTGCTTCCTTATGTCCTCTACTTTCTTAATTTAATACATAAAATTTTATCAGGATAATTGTTATAAGACATACATTTATTCCTTCAATGACTTTATCTATTAATCATGGGTCCTCCTTTTTTCCCTATCTAACTACTCCCTTCACCCTATCCATCACCTCTTCAATCTTTAAACCCTCCACACATTTTTGAGTGTACTTGACAGAGTGTGATCAACACACATTTTTAGCCTTCCAAGCATACTCATGTTCATTAAGCTAATCCCACTTTGGGTCTATTTTTAGTTATTGTCACAAAAGAAACATCATTCCCTCTTCTCATCCTAATGTGCTTAGTTAATATTTTCATTACGACATTTGTCTCTTGATTACATTCTTCACTTTACCATTAGTGTTGTTCATTCCTTACCTCATCTTCTTTACCTTAAGCAAGATTACAACAACCATAACTATAACCATAACATTCATGAGTATCTACATAACATTAAGCATAATTAGATTCAAACAATGACATCTAACACATTTTATACATGTTTACAACAAAATACATAGTATTTTATTTAGGGTGCAAGGAGTCATGAGACACATACAAAGTTATCAGACTATACAGACCTCACCTAAGGCATCTACATACAATATTTTCCCACCTAGGCATTAGGCCCATTGTTTGGTGACTCTAGATTTGTGTTCATCTATCCTTTTACTTGATTTCTCCATGAACTAACATCTATAACATTCCTTGTATCAACATCTACTAAAGGGTGTACTATGTTATCCTCTTCTACATTCATCTCCATAGGGTGGGAATTATATTCTACTCTAGGTCCTTCACCCTACTCAATCGTCATAGCCATTACATCCCTCTACTTTGGTTATTATTATTGCATAGGTAATTCCTCTTGTTTCCTTAATGTATATCCCCTTAGATAGTGAGGGTTCCCTCCATACATAGGTCGACAGTAAATTTCTCTATCCCTACCTATTGCATATAAAAATTATCACCTTCTTCATTACTGAAGAGGTAAGAATTTAGGCTCAAGATCAATTCATGAGTGTCTTTCTTATTTTTGTTGTTTTAATAGTAATTCCACTATCACCATTACATGTTGCAATATCTTTTATATACACACATTCACCCTATTGATTATTTTGGGTCATGGGGTTGTTGACTATCTCTACCTCTATTCCCATTATTCACCATCTTTAATCTTATGTAGTTCTCTACACTATCTACAACCTATAAAACCAAATAACTTCATGATAGACATTCATCCTTAGCATGATTCTTTAAATAGAATACCTAACCATTCTTCTTCATTGGCATGATTATCTATTATAGTGATGGGAAGGGTCCTATGATGTCATTCATTCCCTTGAATAGTCTTCCCTCTTTAAATGGTCATGTCTCCTTACCTTTTTATGTGGACACGTAACCCTCGATCCAGTTAGTCATATTGATAAAGTCATTATGCATTATCATGATGCCTTTTTTTTGCCCTTATCATCTAATCCACATCTAATGTATTTAGTTTCTTTGTCATCTTGTGGTCTTTTTGGACCTGATGGTCATTTGCATCATTGTCACCTTTTCCCTAGTTGATGTAAATTGGCTTATAACCATGGGCTATTGTAATGGTCATGCCTTTAAAACTGCCACTATTACTAGTGGTGATAGCTTTTAAGTACTTTTCTATATAATCCCATTATTCCATGTCCCAAACTTATGCTTTTCAAATATGATAGTCTTTTATTTTATGCAACCTAACAAATAATCCATCATAGGTGAATGGTCATCTTATCCAATTGTATAACCATTATCCTAGACCATGTAGCTCCTTGCTGGTATCACCTCTTCTGAGTAGAACCCAAAGTCATTTGTTATGAGATAATGAGACATAGGATGCAGACATGGACACCTGTTGCCCATACTATTAATGAAACTCTTGAGTAAGGCACAATCTATCCTCTATCACTCACCACGCTACTAATTTTATACCTCATAGAATCTACTTAACTATAAAATAAATTATTTGTATGTTTTCATTATGCTACTATAGGTTGTCGCTATGCTAGTGATGATGACCTTTCACCAATAAGACTATGTAGATCTTGATAGATGCCCATCTCCTAAAAATCAGCTCATAATGATAAATGACATCAATGTGTTTATACACTCAACAAGTTTAGAAGGTGTAACCTCCTTATGAAGGCACCTCTTCTTTGGCTTAGCTCCATCACAAGATGTTTGTGGTGCTTAGCCATTTTGTTACCCATTTATTTATCCTACCTTTCCCATTCATGTTTTTTCCTCCTAATGCATGTGAGATTATTATGGTGACTATTCACTAATCTACACCATGACACCTCATTGTTACCAAAATATAAAGCCAAACCTAACCATGTGGTATATCACATTGGGGAAACCCATCTAAACTTTACTAAATAACTACATTGGGTCTAAAGTTCTTTTGGATATTTTATCCATAGAACTATGTAGGTATCATCTATTTGGCCTAGTACATTTAGATTCAACTTAGCCACCCCCTACCAACCCATCCCCACCTTTTTCCACCTTGATGTCGGTCATTTTGACCTGAATTATTGCATATTTTTATGACAACCTTGTCTTGGTCCTTGTGACCACACTAACCAATCTTGACATGTTGAACATTTGAATTTTCACCACCTAGAACATGACTAGACCATCTATGTTTTTAAAAGGATTAATTATAAATCTGGATACCTATGAAAACACCAACATTGTCTAAGAGACTAATAAGTGTGCCCCACCACAATTGTGGTCATGTGGTCTATTGGTCACTTATATATTAGAATTTGACCCTTATTTTACCAACATTGGTAACTTTAATTTGTGTGTGATCTTGGCTATCACACATAATCACATTTTGTGTGCCCATTTGTGTTTCAAATGTCTAACCCTTTTTTTTCACCAACCTCTTATTAGACCTATACCTAATTTTGTTTTCCCTCATCAACTCCTAGTTTGAGGGGGAACACCTCATACCATATTTATGGTAGCCTAACCTATGACCAAGTGATTTATTTTTATTTTGCATCTTGTTAATTCAAAGATGGATAACAAAAAGGGGTAAAATGTAGACACCAAAAAACTTCACACTTATATTTTTTGATGTCTGAATGCCTTGGGACACCATAAAAACCCCATAACCCTTCTTAAACCTTAACCAACCCCTCTTAACCTAACCAAAACACTATTATATTATCACTATTCATATAGTAATATTCACTATCACTATTTACTATGGGACCCACTATCACTATTTATGATGACATGGTAGGTGGCATGGAAAGTAACATGAAAATTCACATGGAAGGTGATGAAGAAGGTGATATGGCAAGTGACATGGCTTAAAAGTGAGGTGGTTTGAAGTGGTACATCATACCCCACCTGTGACCCTCTACCAAGGTATGTAATGACATCATTAAGCACCAAAGGGCCCCTATTTTGAAGTATGGTGAAATTTTTCCCTCTAAGGACATCATTCAAAATGTGTTTTTGTCCTCATGCATAAAGGTGGTGCCAAAATTAATGGGGCACTTAGCCAAAGGACAAATTAACTTTGTGAAAAGTTCTTTGGCCTCATTTGGGTCCATGTGCATGATTTCCACTCAAAATTAGACTCATGTGTAAGGTGAAAGATAAACCAAAAAAGTGGGAATTCCAACACCCTTATCATTTTATTCGTCTATCCACCCAGATGGATAATGGTGTCAAAAATTCATAGGGTACTTAGCCAAAAGACAAATTAGCTTGGTGGAAAGTCTTTTGGCCTCATTTGGGTCCATATACATGATTTCCACTTAAAATTAGACTCATGTGTAAGGTGGGAGACAAAATAAAAAGGTGGGAATCCCACCACTCTTATCCCCTTTCTCATTTATGATCTTACATGGAAAATGGAACCATACTTCACTATTCCACTTCTTTTGCATGTTTCTTGAAAATAAATTCTATAAGTACCCCCTTCTCCTTCACCCATGGTTTAGTTAAGTTTTGGTTAAAAAACATTATTGTTGAAAGTTTTAAAAAAATTTAGGAGGTCATCATCTTGGAATTTAGAAGAATTCAAATCAATAAAACTTTATCAAATTTTCAAGACATCATCAATTATCTTCAACAAGCCATCCTCTTCAACATCCTCAACAAGATTCCTAAAGGTAACCTTGTATTAGTTTATTTATTTGTTGTATTACTTTATTTATTTCCATTTGGAATTATTTTATTGACCTCAAAATCCCTTCCTTGTTATCCCATTTATCCCATTTACCTCTTTTCCATAGTTATCCCATTTATCTTTCTTCCCCATTTCCCTCTTTGTCCCATTTACCCCCCTTTACTCACTTTGCCTTCTTGAACCCCTTCTTGACCATTTATCCCTATTGATTTATTGAACACATTATCCTTTACCATATAAACCATTTTAAAACCCCAAATAAATCATTTTTTTTACCCTTATCAATTTACCAAACCAAAACCACAACCTTGTTTTTGACTAAATTTCAGCATTAGTTGCTTTTATCTAGTCATTATTTTATCAAAACATATAACTTCTATTATAATTTTAGTTATTTGATATTATTTTTTGTTTTTAGTTTAAATTTTATATTATTTTATGTAAATACTTATATTTTTACTTATCAACTTAAGTGTTTAAAGTATTTGGAATGACAGCCTCTGAGAAAGCTTTCGCTTCTAGTATCTATCTCACACTATGCAATCCACCCATGTACTTCTATAAAGAATAAGTGTGTTTAAGTGTTTTATTATTTACAGGTATTATTACCTAGCCAAAGAATATTTATCACAAATTTTGGAATTCAATGAGTGCATGAAAACTAGGTATTCCTCTACAAACCCGTTAACATAGTTTCTTTCTTCCAAAATTAAGAAAAAACAAAAAAATAGATAGAAACATTTTGGCACTCCCAATGGGACCCTTGAATTTTATTACATTCATATATGTTTTAGGACATTTATTTGAATTATAAAAAATTCACTTAGTTTCACATTTTATTTCTAAAATTTAAACATTCTTTTCTTGCTTTCAAAAACACAAATTTTAGTCTCTTTTTGTTTCTAAAAATCAGAAAATAAAAAAAAGAAAATTGTTATTCTTTTTTTTTTTTTTGAATTTTTAAAATTGAAAAGAACAATCATCCTAGGATTAGGATTTAATTTTCATGATGCCTTTAGGTGAATTTTAGTTATTTTAATATTCATTAAAAATAAATCAAAAATTTTATTGGCAGTTAAAATTAACTACATACATTATTGTCTTGCTTGATTTAGTTCACTTAATTAATTAAAGCAAATCAAATTAATTGTAGAAACACAAATGTTACACAAACCAAATCACTTGTACAATCAAATCATCAAAAATTCTTGATACAATGCTCAAATAGGATTTCATCACCTAGTAGATCACCTCACCTTTCTCAGTTATCTTGCTTAAATTTAATTACCAAGGGGATAACCAACTCAGTTCTCTAGTTGAGTATAAGCTTTGGTAATCATTATATTGGATAAGTACCCACAATGGTTGTATGATTATGAGGTGAGGTGATTAAGTCACAAGTACCAAGCCATGTACTCAATCCAATACAAACTTTTTTTAAGCACCTAAACATAACTCAAAACTAAACATAGATTGATTTTTGAGGACCTATTCAAGCCAATTTATTCTTCATACTTTTTTAAGACATATGCCAAAAGAGAGATTAAAATGAATCCTAGGAAATAACATAATCTTAGTGAATTCATTATTTGCCTTAAATATTTTTTGATTACTCTTTGTTTTTAGGTGTGAGAATGTATCATTCCTTTCCAATTTTCTCATATGGTTCTTACTTTCCAACATTAAAGGGACCTTGAGGAACAAAAATTACAACCAATTCAATCAACCTCTTTCACCTCCTCATCCATAGAACACATTTTTTAACCCATAGAATCCCATCACTCTTCAGGAAGTCCTATTTGGTTAGTCCTAGGAGATACGAATTTTATCATTTTTCTAAACAAAAATCACATAGTGTTAAACCATTACCTTAAAACTACATCTTACCAAACCCCAATTTCAACCCCACTTGTAGATCCACCTTATGGCATGCCTCTCTACCTCATGGGTATTACCTCCACTACCATGGGTACTACTCAACATTTAGTTACCCAAGCCTTATTATCAACCAAAAACCCCCTTGAAACTACCATTCAAAACTAGCCAACCCAAACTACCACTGCTCTTATACCTCTTACCAATCACTCTTTTGAAATAGGAGTGCCTATGTCTAGTGATACCCATCTTACTATAGTTACATCTAATATATCAAACACTAATCCACTTCTCCTTATGGTGTCCATACCCTCTATGTTACCACTGATTAGTATAAAGGTCACCACCCTTCCATTAGCTACCAAACAAACTACCACTCCTACCTAATAATCAACCTTTAGTTATCCCCATAACCCACAAGGTCACATGCCCAATACCCAACCACCTACCTATACCCAACCATTGACATCCACATACCAATATGTATCTTCTACTCAACCATTTACATCCACATACCAATATGTGGTAACCTCTCAACCTTCTACCCACTATCAACATGTTTCTCAACCACCACCACCAAAATATGCATCTTAAAACCTTTAAATTTTTCAACCCCAAGAAAACTTCATGAAGATGATCATGGAAAATATGATCACCTTAGATTCATCCATCTCGGGTGCTCACAATATCCTATCCTATGACCAAATTTGCAATGATTCCATCCATCCATCTATACCCTTTAAGCCATATCCTCCACAATGGGAACTTTCCAAGTTTTCTAAATTTCAAAGCAAGGGGGATCCCCAAAAAAACCTTAGGGAATATAGGCATGCTTATTATCTCATTGCTTATGATGATTCCCTTCTTCTCCACACTTTCCCAATGTCTCTAGCTGGCCTAACCTTAGATTGGTATAGTTACCTAAGCATTCCATCTTCTCCTTCACCCAACTAGCCTAAAACTTCTTGGATCACTTTTAGATCAATATATCCAAGAAAGTTTCTATCACTAACTTTAATCTATCCAAAAATTTGAGGATGAATCTATTGTTGATTTTGAGGCTTATTGGAGGAGCCTAATTAACCAACTTTTATTTTTTATACCTCAACCTAAACTTATAGAGCTCTTTACTCATGAATGTGCCAAATATATCTCATCTACATTACATGTCGAAAGCTTCTAGGCCTTTGATGAAGCTTTTACCATGGATTTAAACTAGAGAACCAAGCTATTGAGGATGAGTCTATTATCAATTTTATGGCTCATTAGAGGAGCCTAAATAACCAAATTTCATTTTCTTTGCCTCAACTTGAACTTATAGATCTCTTTACTTAGGCATGTGCCAAACATATCTCATCCAAATTACAAGCACAAATCTTATAAACATTTAATGAAACTTTTACCATGGCTCATAAACTAGATAACTTAGCTATTGATGAAAGAAAGCTCAAACACAAAACTAAGAGCTCAACCTATAAAATTAATTAGGCTTCTTCCTCCAAGTGAAGAAACCAGCCCAATACCAACACTAAGAAAAAAGGAACAATAAATTACATCATCCTCAAAGTCACACCTCCACCATCTACCAACCAAAAAAACCTAAGGAACCAAACTTCAAACTCCTCTAATTCTTCAAACCAAAACTGAAGGAACCAAACTTGGAGAAACTAGAAATAATTAACTCCACTTAGGGAAATCTATGACTCTATTTTGGAAAATTTATTAAAAGATAATATCATCCAACTTCTATCAGTTAAACCACCCAAAAGTTGGATTCTTTTATCCCTATTTCAAGTTGGTATAATGAGAATGACCATTGTGCCTTTCATTGAGTCAAAGGACATGATATTAATAGGTGTAATACCTTCAAATAACTTTTCCAATCCCTTATTGACAAGGGGGATCATACATTGGACAACCCTAATGAACAACCCAATCGAGCCCTTGATATATTTTGGAAACCTTTTCTAAACCATGATCCTACCAAAAATTAGGGTAATAATGTCAAATGATCTCTTGATACCTATACCATTAACATGGTTCTTGACACACTCACTAATCAAGAACCCACTCACCATTCTACCAACCCCTCTCCACTTATTTAAGAAGTAGAGTTACCTTCTACCCTTTTAGAAACCCAAATAAAGGAAGTACCTCTTCCTTCTTCCTCATTCATTATGGTGGTAGAATTAATAAATTCCCCTTTGACAAACACACCAGACCACCCACCCATCTTACCTTCCTCACTAATCACCATGCAACTCTCCCATCCCATAGAAATCATTCTTGAGAAAGAAATACCCCTATCTACTCCTCCCATAGAAGATCCATCTATCCCAACCCTTCATCCTTTGATTGAGGAAGAGGACATGTTACCATCCCTATGTCTCTACCTAGAGGATTATATTTTAGATCCACCATTTAAGGAATCAAACCTTTCTCAAAGCTAGTGCAAAAATTAGAATTTGTCTCCAACTGTGATATGGATTGAGCTACCTTTTGGTAACAATTAGGTCTCACTTATGTTACCAAACCACATCCTCCAAACCCTTATTTGGTGAACCAACCTAACACCTCTAATAACCAACCAACCAAATCCTCCACCCAACTAACCAAAACCTCTGCCAAACTAACCAACCATCAACTACCTAAGCCAATCAAGACCCAAGTAACTAAACCCCCTTCAAAACAAACAACTAAATCAACCAAATAGGTAAAAATACCCAAAGGCCCAAAGCCTCAAATGTTACCTCCCTCAACCTTGCCCTCTATTTTGGGTCCTCATCCCTCTACCTTGATAATGAATCCCATTATTTTTACCAAAACCCCACCACCTCTATTGGTTACACCTTAACACTTGCTTCCTAACACACTTCTTTTTACTACACCAAAATACCTAAGTTACCTACCTTACCATCCTCCACCTCTATCTTTTCAACCATCTAACCTAAACCAAAACTATCAACCAAGCATACCACCTTACCTAAGACACCTATTACCAAACCTATTTTCAAACAACCTTCTACCTCAATTCCCAAAAAAAGAACTACTAAACCTTTACCACCTTTAACTATTCTTACCTAACCATTCTCTAACGATTAGTATAAACTTCTTCCTTGAGCTTAAGACCCATCAAAACCTTTGAACCTTCACATCCCAAACCATCATGGTTCAATAAAAAATTTATTTTTTAATACCACATGACACCCAACTATGATACAAATAATTACAAAACTCTCTAAACTCTCATCCACCATCTTTATGAAGATTATGATCTATTAATAGATGAACCTCCTATGTCACCTATACCAACCCAAACAAAAATAATACCTACCCAACACTTACCCACTCCTCTACTCTCACCTAAGAATGAAGACAAGTCTAACCACTCTAGTACCTCAACCTCTCCTTCTATCCATACTATCAACATGGTCACTAGATCATAACAAAAGGATAAAAAGAAGGCTAAGGTGTCCATTCTTAAGACTTACCCCTTTTTAAAATCCCAATCAAACCACACACAACCATCTCCTTATTCAAGAAAACCCATGGTGTCTATCTTAGGTGCCCCCTAATCTAAACCTTTGCAATCTAACCCATATGTAATATCTATCTAAAAAGGTATCCTTAAATAGCTTCACCAAACCCTGATAAAAATGATCTTGTACGAGTTGATTTTTACTTCTCCCTATCACTACCAAACATTCATAGAGGCCTTGAAATCCATTGAGGTCCAACCTAATGACCCTCAACCTCTAGCCACCTTTATTGGTGCCCTTCAAAATTCTAACCTTGTCACCTTTAAAAATTTAGAAATACCTTCCATGCTCCACAAAGACCTAGATCCCCCATTCTTTATTACCGCTTACATCAACCAAACCCATGTCAAAAGAGTGATGATTTATTAGAGAGATAGAATTAACATCATATCCTCTTATGCTTATAACCAAATCAACTTACCAAATAATATCATGTCAAAATACATAGTAGTCCTCTGATCCTTTAACAACACTATGGCCACTACCTTGGGAACCATCATCCTTTATATCTATGTAAGAACTTGCACACTCCCTAAAATATTATATGTTATGAAAGGAGAATTCTAATACAACATCTTATTTATATGACATTGGATTTGATCCATGGAATGTGTTCCCTCTACCTTCCATCAGTTCATTAATTTTGAGCATGAGGTTTAGGTCATCAATATCTAAGTAGACCCAAATCCTTTCTCAACATGCACATGACCTATTGCCTCAGCAATGTCCTCATACACCCATCCAACATATCTTCAATAATTATACCCCAAACACAAACCATCAATGAAATTTCAACTAGCTTGTCCATGCTTTCTTCATATATCCCCTTAGATGAGCCCTTGGGATCTATGTTCCAATGATTTTCATTAGGGGAGTATCACCTTCTAGCATTAGATGCTTTCCCTACTCCTCAAGAATATGAGAAATTTAAACATGAACCTCTCTATGACCATAACATTGGAACTATAATCCCTTTTGATCCCCCCAACCATAAAATTAGCTTCATCTATAGGGGACTTGATTGACCACTTCTTGCTCCTACCACTACCTCTTCCATCTAACAATTCACCTCTAACAATTCCTATATTGACAAACCAACATTCACTAAAGTATACCTTCATAGGTGTGCCTATAAGGGATTTAGCCTTGGCTAATATGAATAAAGACCTCATGAGTTACCTTCAATCAAAACCTAAAAAAGTCATGAGTCATTTGTCCTTAGGTTTGTACCACCTGAAGAACACACCAATTCACCCAAACCTATTGACACCATCAAGTAAGACATACCTTCCTCACCAACCCAACCTCCTTCAAATTATAATGATTTTGACATCATTCCTCCTAATTTTTTTATTCAATATTGTTAGTTTAGGCCTTATGACCTATCAAAAGGATGGCCAAAATCAACACTATAATTCTCCTACCATCAACACCATCCAACATCAAGATGATGATTATATTCTCACCTACCTTGGTAACCTAATTTTTTCAATCCATAAATCCCTTACTCTTAAAACCTTAACCATGTTGAATGAATCCACCATAGATATCAACTTAGGCACTCTAGACAACCCCCACATTGTCAAATTTGGCCAATCACTGAATGTTAAATATCTTCAAGGCTTCTCCTTTTTATTCCAAGACCAAAGCATAAAATTCACTTGGTCTTATAGTGATATGCCTAGGATTGAACCCATCATTTCCACCCATAACATAGTCATTCATCATGACGTCAATCCTGTTAAATAGAAACTTTGACTAATGCATCCTCACATCACCCTTCTCATAAAAAAAGAGATTTAGCATTTCCTATCTATAAACTTCATTAAACCCATTAACTACCTCCAATGGGTCTCGAATATTTTACCCCTCACCAAAGCCACTAGGGGTCTCTAAATTTTTCTAGACTTTCATGACCTTAACCTTGCCTGCCCAAGGATGACTTTCCTTTACTTAGAATTGACTAGCTTATTGATCTTATAGTCAGCCATGAGATGTTATCTCTCATGGATGAGTTTTTGGATTACAATCAGATCTTGATTACTCTTGAAGATCATCATAAAACCACCTTTACCACCCCTTGGGGAAATTTTTTCTATAGATTCATGCCAAAATGTTGGTGCAACATACTAGTGAGCTATGATCTACATATTCCATGACCTGATCCACACCATTGTAGAGGACTATGTCAATGATCTCTTGGGAAAATCCAAATCTTTAAAATATCATCTAAAAGTTATCGGCATTATCTTCAAATGCCTAATCCATTTCCATGTCAGACTCAGCCTTAAGAAATGTGTTTTTAGGGTCCTTTCAAGAAATCTTCTTGGTTTTATCATATCCTTTTGAGGAATCAAATTAGACCCTACCAAGGTCCAAGAAATCTTGTATATTCCTCCTCATATCAACCTTAAGAAACTCTATATCCTATAGGGAAAGATTTAATCCATTCACCATTTCATTTCTCTACTTTTAGATTGGTGCCAACCTTTCCATCACCTTCTGAATAAGGATTTCTCATTCAAATGGAATAGAGATTATCAAAAAGCCATTGAATTTCTCAAATAGTTCCTTTTATCACCACCTATCCTCACCCTTCCTAAGGATAACCACCTCTTTTACCTATATATCTCTACCACTGACCATTCCCTAGGTGCAACATTAGCTCACCAAGGTGAATAATATAGAGAAATAGTTGTGTACTTCATTAGCCACATGCTTGTAAAATATGAGACTTGGTATACCCATACCAAGAAAATTTTCTTGGCCTTGAATTTCATTTCCACCAAACTTTGTCACTACCTGCTTAACCATAAAACCTATGTCATAACCAACATCGACCCACTCAAGTACATGCATTCCAATCCATACCAAAACTAGCATATGGACAAGTGGCTTATGATCTTATTTGGCCAATTGGTTAGTAATGACTTGCCTTTTAATTGAATTTTTTTTAAGGAACTCAAGATCAAACTTTATTGGTACCCCATGTAGTGTTGGGTGGCGTTGGCATCCCACATAGTGTTTTGTGACATTTTATCATGAAATAATGGAAATTAACCTAATAAAATAAAATTAAATAAAAATAGAAATAACGAGTAAGTAAAAGTAAAATTAAAATTTATCAAAACTAAAGGAAATATAAAACTAAAACTACCAAATGAATCCATTGCTACTCTTTCCCAAGAGGATAAAACCTACCAAATGACTATGTTATTCAATGGGTCAAAGTTACAACATGGTGGGGAAGATGGTATCATATTTATCCCCTTTGATAGTGAACCCCTTCCTCTATCACTCAAACTTGATTTTGAATGCACCAATAATATGGTTGAGTATGAAGACCTAGTCATAGGTCTTCAAAACACTCTGGCTTTGGGAATTAAGACAATCAATGTCTTTGATGATTCCTAACTCATGGTAAACTAGGTCAATGGCTCATATTAATGTAATAATTGTGTATTACAAAAATATAAAATTTTAGTTGACAAACTATTAACATCATTTAAACATTACCTGGTCTAATTTATTCCTCGATCTACCAATAAATTTACTAATATAATGGCTTACCTTGCTTCCTAGATCCCTTATCAGCCTTTCAATTCCAAAATCTTTGTCACCATTCACAATTCACCATAGACTCTTATAACTAATCTTACCTCTCTACCATTTTTAGTGTGGAGGAATCCCCATTTGACATTTGGTATGACCAAAATTTTAACTACCTCAACCTAGGCATCATTCCTCCCAACCTCTATAAGAATGCTTGAAGAACCTTTATTTAGATTACCTCTCATTACACCATATTAGGAGGAATCCTTTAAAAACATGGTTTAAATGGTCTCATTCTTTGTTGCCTATACAACCATGAAGCTTTTCATGCCATCAGGGAAACACATGATGGGATCTATAAGGAATACTTTATCAGTCTAGTAGTTGCTATATCTATTCTTTGCCTTGGCTAATATTGGCCCACCCTCAACCAAGACTATTGTAATTATGTAAAAAAGTGTGTTAAATTCCAATATCATGCTAATTTACATTATGTGCTAGCTAATGGCCTCCAATTATCTAAGGACTTTTGGCCTTTCTCATAACAGGGGCTCAATCTCATTGGGGAAATCAACCCTCATTCTTTGTAGTGACATATCTCCATCATCATCATCACCACTAACTATTTCACCAAGTTGGAGGAAGCTATTCCTCTTATCTCAACTAAAGTAGAGAAATTATTGACTTTATCAACCATCATATCATTTTCCACTTTGGTGTTCCTCATAAGATCATCATTGATAATGGATTTTTTTTTAAAAACATGCAATTCCAAGGAATATGTGATGCATTTGGCATCAAGTTAAGATTTTTATTGCCTTACCATCTATAAGTAAATAGATAGGGAGAAGCCTCTAACAAAATACTAACCAAATTCATTAGTGATTTAGGTCAATATTATCACTTACACATCCCATTAACTTAATGGTCCTATCACACTATCATTCAAATATCTAAGAATGCTACCCCTTTCTTTTTAGTTTTTGGAGCAGAGGTAGTCTTATCTCTTGAATTCTAAATTACATCTCTTTACATATCTTTGTAAGATCTTATTTTTTAATAATATTAATTTCAATACCATTTATCTCAGCTTGAGCTACTTGATGAACATTGCCTCATAGTTCTTAACCACCTCCATATCTATAAATAAAATATTAAGCACACTTATTAAAAGCACATGAAATTGTGAGACTTCAATATCAAAGAACTCATTCTAAAGGAAAACCAACATGTGACCAACATGGAGAAAAGTAAATGAGGTAAGTTTGATTTCAATTGGCATGGACATTACATCATAACCCATAAGTATGGATCAGGATCTTATCATTTATCCTCTCTTAAAGGAAAACTAGAACCCAAGCCTCCTAATGCTTCACATATGCATTTATTCTTCTATTAAAAGAGGATCAAGCTTAGTTTTGTCTAACTTAAGCTCATCCCTTGACTAAAAAGATTTTCACCTTCACCCATCTTCTTCCTCTCCTTCTGAGAATAATTGATTACAACATAAAACTATGTGATTAATTGTCATAGTCATATCCTAATCCTAAATATGGGTGATATGGATATACCCATAACATGGTTCTCATGGATACTTTCCATCTCTAACAAGATGGAATTTGATGGTCATTGTCTCTAAATCTACCTCCTTTCACCTATCATTTAACCCTCTTGTGTTAAAGTTTTTCCCTCATAAAGGTAAACCTCTAAACCTAATTAGACTTGTCCATTTCTAAAAACATTACATCCAAAAACAATTTGGATACCAATATATTACTTAGGTGAATATCTTAAGCATTATAGATTGCTACCTTCAAAGACAACTACCCAAAAATAAAATAAAAATTGCTTGCACTAAAGGTAGACTGCTCCCTTGAAGGACAACTATCAAAAAATCATCTAAACTTAGACCACTCCTTTGAAGGATGGCTAAGTCAACTTTGTCAAAAAATGAGAAATTTATTGGAAGTTTCCTACATTGATCAACTTCCCATATACATCAATAAACCAAAAAACCTGCTATCACAATCAAATAAAATTATAAATAATCTAAAGCCACAATCAATTCTCAAGTAGCATAATAAGGTAGAAGCTATAATCAAATTTCACATATAGACTTCCTACACTGATCAGTCTACATCTAGCATATGGCATGGACTTTTCTATTATTGTTCTTGGGTCACCTATAGAAGGGGAAAAATAACCCACATAAGGTTACCATACACATCACCCATTATCCTTCACACTACTTATTACCCATCTTCCCTTTATACTATCTATAGATCAAGGGATTTAGAGCTTACTTTAAGCATTGTGATCAAGAAACTTGTTTTATCAACCAATGCACGCTAATGTAAAGCATTGGAAAGGATTATTTTACTTAAGCAAATCCAAGTTTAGGGTTTGTTTCATCCTTGTCAACAAATAGGCATTATACCTCATTTCTTATTCTCCCATCATTGAGTCATGTATTATATTAGACCTATGTCTCATGATTTTTCATGTGTTTTCCCATGTCTAGTATGGTTATCTAACCTACTTATGTACCACCACTATCATCCATCAAAACATCATAACCTTAACCATTAATAAAATTAGAGAAACATTAATGTCAAATCCTTATATATGACCAATCAACCCACCTTTTTGATATACCTTTCTCTACAACCTCAACCCATATTTGATGCACACCCATTCTCTACAAACCTTCCACCAAACCAAACCATGTGGTCCATCAAATTGAGACAACTTATTTGAGCACCACTCTCAAACCCTTATTGAACTATATTGGCCTAGTTTCCATAGACTATGTAGGCACTACTTGACTTCTAAGGGCAGCTCAACCACTAACAACTATTCACCATCCCTTTTTTATTCTCATTAATTTCCATTGATAACAACACCCTCTTGCTTAGGGCATCTTGTATTATGTAATCTTTATATTTTCCCTAGAACCCTTGTATTTTAAGATCATCTAATAATTCGTCTATCTTTCCCCCATTGTTGGTAGAACTACAGTGGCTTGAGGTCTTTTTGGACTATGTAGGCAGCACTCAGTTACTAAGGCCATCTCAACTACATTATTTGTTTTATTTACCCTCCTCACCTAATATCTCTTCTTACATTTATCTACCTATCTTTTCACCATCTCCCTCCCTTTAGCTTGTCAATCTCTTTTAACACAAGGATTGAAAACCTTCCTCATTGACCCCTCTTATCTCCCATAAAGCCACCATCTACTTTGCTTCATTGGCCTCCCCATCACCTTTTATTACACATGCTTCATGGCTTGCTACCCCACCCAATTTTAACATTTTTTCCCTCCCTCCACTTCTTACTAACCTTTCCCTTTCTCCCCTTTGTCTTCTTTCACCATCCTTATCATTTCCCCTTGCCTTTGGAAACTTATCATACCTGTTGACCCAATTTTGCCCCTCAGGCAAAATCTCGGTCACCTCCTACACCTGCTTCGCAGGCCCAGTCATTTCAGGTTGCAAGGTCCACTTTTAGGTTTTGACAGCGCCGTTGCAGAGAATAGGCAGCAAAGGACAGAGTCTTCAGATGTCTGCAAGAGAAGAAGGGGAAAAAATGAAGTGTTCGACACTTAGTCAAAAAAGAGGCAGAAAAAAATGCAGAGGGCGGCAGAATCGCCACCCACTACAAGGGCGGGTAAAATGAGCCCATCTACGAAGAAAATGCAGAGGGTGGCGAATTCGCTGCCCACAACACAAATAAAAGCAAAGACATCGGCCGACGTCGGCAATACTGCCATCGTCGGCACCTTACAGAGACCGACGTCGGTAGAACCGCCGACGTCGGCAGCACAAGGGCAGGCACAAAAACCAGAAAACCCCGCCCCATGGCGGTGAATTGAAAAACCCCGCCCCATGGCGGTGAATTGAAAAACCCCGCCCCATGGCGGTGAAATGAAAAACCCCGCCCCATGGCGGTGAAATGGAAAACCCTGCCCCATGGCAGGGAAAGGGAAATTGCCGCGCAGAGTATAACTATACCGACGTCGGCAGCCTAATTTAACCGACGTCGGCAAGATTGCTGCCATCGACAGCTTATCAGCCGACGTCGGCAGGTATTCCTAAATGAAGTTCATGCAAAGGGCAGCAAAATCGCCGCCCACTATAAGGGTGGCAAAATTCCCCTGTAGTGCACAAGAAAAAACCTGCCCCACCGCCAAAGGAGAAGACCAGCACGCAAAACGAGGCAACCAGCATGGTCTTGGCAGACTTGTGACGTCATCAATAGTGTTTTTCACACTTTTCAATGAGACTTCTCTTGGATCTTCTGCTATAAATACAAGGACTTAGTCATTTTCTAAGGATCTTCCTGACTTTTGTAAAGAGCACTGCTCTGCAAATTTCCCACCTGAATCAATAAAAATACAGTTTTTACCTCCATCTTGGATTGATTTGCTGTGTATGCCCTGAGTATCATCTGTGTTTAGTCATTATCTTTCATGCTTTCACAGGTAATACCAACAGACCAGCTATCTGCAGGGACCGGTTCTACAGCTGAAAGGAGAAGAGCAATACTTGAGAAGGACAGAACAGAGTAAGTTGCTTGCAAGTGTGCATTCCACAGCACCTCGGTAAACCTCTGTGACGTATTTTCCATTATATCCTCCCCCTTTGTCTTAGCAGCCTGATCCCTCTACCAGATGTGTAGAGTATACTTGCATTTCCCCTGATACTGAGAGTGGATCTGGAAGGTCACTCATGTTTTTGGTGTATCACCTCTTTTAGAGTAGGTTGTTTGTTTTCAAGCTTTTCTCTTTCTCTTTTCACCCCCCCAAGTGTATACCTATATATCTATATTTTGCATTACCTGAAACAAACAAGATACATCAGAGGGAACTAGCCCATATCTAGAGACTCTCCTCTCCTGCTTCGCCGTCCCACAGGCGAGAGAGGGGTTTCCATGTTGTGGGGAGAGGGCAGGAATCCGTGTTCCTGCCGCTGGGTGCACTTTCCAGTGTCAAAAGTTCTGGCATGCCCGGTGGGACCTTGTTTTAACAAGTTTTCTAATGCAGTAAGGTTTCAGGACTGATGCTGGTCCTGTTACAACAAATCAAGTTTCTTCAGCATCTGGCGACTCCGAGTTGGATCCACTGGTTAAGCAGTCTAGTGCCACCAAAAATCATCTATTTCTTGTATGTATAATTCTTTTGCAAAAAATCATGGATTTTGTTCTCCTTCATATAATATCGATCAGACTTCAAATATTTATGGAATCCCCTCAAGTAGCTCTCCTAGTTGCCTTGCAACTATAAGGGAGGTGGCATTGGAATTTGAGAAGCAGACAAAAGAAATTGACAGATTGGAAGAGCAGCACAAGTATCAGCAGGAGCTGATGTATAAAGAGGAGTGCTTGTTTAGGCAAGCACAAGCCGTACAGTCCATGAAGAAGGAGGTAAGAAAATGGAGAAATCCATCTATTCAAGGCAACCAGCCTTGTGTACCCCCTCCTAACCTAAAGAAAACCCCCTCTTTTACACCAAATCCATTTTACCAAATTGCACTTGCTCACTCCAACTCATCAAATACTGCTCCTCCCAATCCCGTACGCCTAGCCTTCCAACACCAGAGGGCATCAGAGCAACCTCCCATGGAGATCAATCTTTTCAACTCCTCAGATCAGGAATCTCCCATTGAGAATAATACTACCAGCGAGCACATCCCTCTTCTAGAAGCTCCTCCAATGCACCAACAGTGTTTTCCTTGCATTCCTCAGCCTCCCCAAGTTTTCCAGCATGATGTGCAAATTCCAAGTTGGAGGAAAGAATGTCAAGGACCAGCTCAGAGCTTTGAAGAGGATCATGCTGGTGACCTCCAAGAAAGACTCTTCCAGGAAAACCTAGCTAGACAGATTGAAGACTTAGAGGCTAGGATGAAGCTTCTCCTTGAAAAAGAGTTAAATTTTTCAGACCTTGCAGAAGAAACTCAGGACCTCGTGGAGAACAAAGTTGCTGCCTGTTCACAGGAGCAAGATTCAAATTTAGGGATCCTAAATTGGGGGAAGACAGTGGAATCATCAGGCAGTAAAGAAGAAGAAAAGCAAGGTTTTTCTCAAAACCTTGAAGAAGCTGAAGTTGTGCCTGCCTATGATAATGCTGGCAGCCTCCAGGAAAATATTTTTCAAGAAAATCTGAGTAGGAGAATTGCAGAGATGGATTCTAAAGAGTATTCCCTCAGCCAATGTGTGGTGGACGGTTCAGACCAAACAACACATTCCATGCCTGAACACACCCCACCTACACATTTCCAAGTGAGTTATCATGCCGCCCCTGATATTGATGAGGTGTTGACCAAGTGGAGGGAGGAGAATCATTCGATTCTAGCTCAAGGGCTGCCCCCTCTCCCACATGTTTTTTCCACTTCCTCCCTTCTCGAGGAAGACCCTATTTTGCAAGAGGTAGGTGAGGAACAAAAGATCCAATCTGCAGTCCTTCAAGAGGTTGTCATGATCAACAACGAAGAAGAAATCATCATTGACACTCTTTGTGAAGACCTTATCAGCAGTAGAGAAGATGCAAGCCTTACGTATATGCAGATGTTCCAGAAATTCGAAGAGGAACAAATGTGTGGTAAGCTCTCTTCCCCTCAGTTTGATGAACTTTCTTGCTGTATTGATGAGGATAACTACATTGAAGAGCCTAAAAAAGAGGAAGATCAGGAGAATGTTTTTGAAAATCTAGAAAACCTGATCAGCAAAGAGGAAAAGGAGAGGTCCGTCTTCTTGGAGGAATGCCTTGAAGAACTGAGCTTTAGACAAGAAAGTGAAGTCTTGTGGGATGAACAATCATTTTGTGAGCCCCTTTTAGACATCACCACAGTCAAATTTCTTCAAGAAGGCCACGAAGAAGCAGAGGACAAGTCTGACAGAGTTTTCAAAGAGACAGAAAGAAACAAATCAGACCATGACACATTGCAGAAGAATTGTGCAGATCAGAAGGCTTACGGTGATAAATCGATAGCCATTGATTTCTTGGTGGAGAGCACCAATTTCAAGGACCAACATCCAACAGGCCTCTCAGAACAATCAGAGTACGTATATATTGGAGGCATGTTCGATGTTGATCCCCTCAGTTTCCAGCCAACTCAGGTGATAGGCAGGAAGAGCAAGTCACCAAATCTCATTTTCTTTCAGCTACTTCCCTGTCATGATAAGTCCCCTCACCAGGAAGGGGACTTGAGAAATTTTCCTTTTGATCCAGGAGGGATACGAGCATTCCTGGCTAGTTGTATATAATAGTTTGCTTTCAGTTGTTTCCCTGTTTTCCCTAAGTGTAGTTTGCACAGTTAGTTGTTTTTAGCTTTGTGTGTTTCCCTTTGTTTGGGGGTAAATTCTATATTTTTGATTTTGGAATCTTCAAAGTTGTTGTGAACTTGCTTCAAAGTCACCATCCGACTCCGCACCCAATGGATATGTAAGGCAACTGGGTTCTAAGCATAGCAGGCACGCTTCCCCCGTGAGTCGCCAATTTGTTGACCCAATTTTGCCCCTCAGGCAAAATCTCGATCACCTCCTACACCTGCTTCGCAGGCCCAGTCATTTCAGGTTGCAAGGTCCACTTTCAGGTTTTGACAGCGCCGTTGCAGAGAATAGGCAACAAAGGATAGAGTCTTCAGACGTCTGCAAGAGAAGAAGGGGAAAAAATGGAGTGTTCGACACTTACTCAAAAAAGAGGCAGAAAAAAATGCAGAGGGCGGCAGAATCACCGCCCACTACAAGGGCGGGTAAAATGAGCCCGTCTACGAAGAAAATGCAGAGGGCAGAGAATTCGCCACCCACAACACAAAGAAAAGCAAAGACATCGGCCGACGTCGGCAATACTGCCGTCATCGGCACCTTACAGAGACCGACGTCGGCAGAACCGCCGACGTCGGCAGCACAAGGGCAGGCACAAAAACCAGAAAACCCCGCCCCATGGCGGTGAATTGAAAAACCCTGCCCCATGGTGGCGAATTGAAAAACCCTGCCCCATGGCGGTGAAATGAAAAACCCCGCCCCATGGCGGTGAAATGGAAAACCCCGCCCCATGGCGGGGAAAGGGAAATTGCCGTGCAGAGTATAACTATACCGACGTCGGCAGCCTAATTTAACCGATGTCGGCAAGATTGCCGCCGTCGGCAGCTTATCGGCCGACGTCGGCAGGTATTCCTACATGAAGTTCATGTAAAGGGCGGCAAAATTGCCGCCCACTATAAGGGTGGCAAAATTCCCCTGCAGTGCACAAGAAAAAACCCGCCCCACCGCCAAAGGAGAAGACCAGCACGCAAAACGAGGCAACCAGCATGGTCTTGGCAGACTTGTGACATCATCAATAGTGTTTTTCACACTTTTCAATGAGACTTCTCTTGGCTCTTCTACTATAAATACAAGGACTTAGTCATTTTCTAAGGATCTTCCTGACTTTTGTAAAGAGCACTGCTCTGCAAATTTCCCACCTGAATCAATAAAAATACAATTTTTACCTCCATCTTGGATTGATTTGCTGTGTATGCCCTGAGTATCATCTGTGTTTAGTCATTATCTTTCATGCTTTCACAGGTAATACCAACAGACCAGCTATCTGCAGGGACCGGTTCTACAGCTGAAAGGAGAAGAGCAATACTTGAGAAGGACAGAACAGAGTAAGTTGCTTGCAAGTGTGCATTCCACAGCACCTCGGTAAACCTCTGTGACGTATTTTCCATTATAGCCTCCCCCTTTGTCTTAGCAGCCTGATCCCTCTACCAGATGTGTAGAGTATACTTGCATTTCCCCTGATTCTGAGAGTGGATCTGGAAGGTCACTCATGTTTTTGGTGTATCACCTCTTTTAGAGTAGGCTGTTTGTTTTCAAGCTTTTCTCTTTCTCTTTTCACCCCCCCCAAGTGTATACCTATATATCTATATTTTGCATTACCTGAAACAAACAAGATACATCAGAGGGAACTAGCCCATATCTAGAGACTCTCCTCTCCTGCTTCACCGTCCCATAGGCGAGAGAGGGGTTTCCATGTTGTGGGGAGAGGGCAGGAATCCGTGTTCCTGCCGCTGGGTGCACTTTCCAGCGTCAACAATACCCTCTTCATCACTCTCTTTTAATCACCAATTCCACATCATCATATTCATCTTACATGATTTTTATTTATTTTTCTATTTTCTTACATCCCCCAAACTTTCTTTACATGTGCCACCACTCTTTTTTGATTTTCCACTCTTACCACCCTTTCCAATTTTTTCCTCCATAACTAGTTTATAACTAGGTCTTTTTCCTTTGAGAAGCCTTTCATAATTTCAATTTTCTTCTTATTAGTTCTACCCTTTTCTACTTTTCATTCCCCTTTTACTCTTTCCATCTTGGTACTCACTTATATTTTGTATCTTTGTGAGTGTTCATGATTTATATCCCTTCTTCAATTCTTCCTTTTTCTTTTTATCATCCCTAATCTTCATCCCTTATTTTCATCTCATTCCCTCTCACTGTGTTCCCCTATTTATTCACCACCTCACCACTTTTTGGCTTGTCAATCTCTTCTAATCACCCATTCAACTTGTCAATCTCTTCTAACAAGTTGATTAACACATACCTTATCTCTTTAGCTTCTTATCCACCCATCCTTTGCTTTTGCTCATTTTTCTTAACCCCATTTCCATCCCATTCTCATCTCCAACACTACCATCTGATTTACTTTGTTGTTCCTCTCCTTACCTATCATCATCCATGCTTACTTGGTCACATCATCACTTGTTTATTCACTCTCCTATCATCCTTTTTATGTCCTCATTTCACTCCTTTTTCCTCCTATTTCCTTTTCTTATGTGTTTTTCCTTATTTTTCATTCTCATCACCAAACTATTTTATCTTTGGTATTTTTTACACTTCTTTTCAATTCTATCATGGCTTGTTGTATTTCTCATCCTCCCCTTACCCTTCATGATTATTACACTTTTCTCCCCATATTTTTCAATTCTCTAATCTATAATTTTTTAGTACATTCCTCAAACCCCCATCTTCTAGCTTTTATTTTTATTCTCTTTTCTCCTTTTCATTTCATATTTATTGTCTCCCTTGATGACATTCCTTGTTCTTCCCAACCTTCCTTTTTTCCTCCTCAATATCCATGCTTGGTTCCCTCTATCCTTCTCCATCTTCATCTTTATTTGTGACCTCATTTTCTCCTCTACCTATCTCTTCATCCATCTCCTAGTCCACCTTCACCTCATACCTTGTTGGATCTCCTTTATTTTTTTTATTAGCACTCCAGCTTCTCGCTCATTAGAGTAAAATCACCAGTCACATTCCTTATATGGGCATATACATGTTTTCTTCCTCATGTACTTTGATCTCTTATTTTAATGCATGAAATCTTGTTAGCATCATTGTTTCAAGACATCCATTTCTTCCTTCAATCTCTTTATTTGTTAAGCATGGGTCTTCATTTTTTCCCTCTCTAACTACTCCCTTTGCCCTATCCATCAGCTCTTTAACCTTTAAACCCCCTACATATTTTGAGTGCACTTGACAAAGTATGATCAACACACCTTTTTTAATCCTTCAAAGCATGCTCATGTGATGCATTCATAGAGCTTATGTTCATTAAGCCAATCCCACTTCAATTCTATTTTTAGTCCTTGTCATAGAAGAAACATCATGCCCTCTTCTCATCTTAATGTGATTAATTGATATTTTCATTACGACATTTGTCTCTTGATTATATTCTTCACTTTACCATTAGTTTTGTTTGTTTCCTTATCCCATCTATTTTACATTTATTGAGATTACAATAACCATAACAATAATAAGCATAACAATAACCATAGCATTCATGAGTATCCATGTAACCCTAAGCATAATACAATTCAAACAATGACATCTAACACATTTTGTACATGTTTACACCAAACTACACAAAATTTTATTTAGGGTACAATGAGTCACATGGCACATACAAAGTTATCAGACTATACACACCTCAGCTAAGGCATCTACATACATTATTTTCCCACCTAAGCATTAGGATAATTATTTGGTGACTTTGTATTTGTGTTCAACCATCCTTATTATTGATTTCTCCCTAAAATAAAATACATAACATTCCATGTATCAATAGCCACTAAAGGGTGTACTCTATTCTCCTCTTCTACATTCATCCCCACAAGGTAGGAATCCTATTCTATTCTAGGTCTTTCACCTTGATCAATCATCATAGCCATTATAAACCTCTACTTTGATTTTTCTACTTGCATATGTACCACCTCTTATTGCCTCAATGCACATCCCCTTAGATAGTGAGGGTTCCCTCCATAGACAAGTTGACAGTCATTTTCTCTAGCCTTATATCTTGCATAGAAAAATTATTACCTTCTTCACTACTGAGGAGGGAAGAATTCAAGCTCAAAATCAATGCATGGGTACCTTTCCTCTTGTTGGTTGTTTAATATTACTTCCATTATCACCATTAAATGTTGTGTTATTTGGTAGATATATAAATTCATCATAATGATTATTTTGGGTCATGGGGGTTGCTGATTCTTCTACCATTATTTACCATCTTAAATCTTGTGTAGTTTTCTACACTATCTACAACCTACAAAACCAAATAACTTCATGATAGATAATCATCCTTAGCATGATTCTTTAAATAGAATACCTGATGGTTTTTCTGCACCAACATGATTATCTATTCTGGTGATGGGAAGGGTCATATGACATCATAATTCCCTTAAACAATCCTCCCACTTTAAATAGTCATGTCTACTTACCTTTTCATGTGGACACAAAACCCTTGATCCAAATAGTCATCTTGATAAAGTAATTATGCACCATCATTATGTATTTTTGTTGCCCTTATCATCTGATCTACATATGATGTCTTTGTTTACTTTATCATCTTGTGGTCCTTAAGGGCCTAGTGGTCATTTACATCATTATCACCTTTGTCTTGGTTGACATAAATTTGCTTCTAGCCATGGGCCATTGTAATGGTCATGCCTTTGAAACTACCACTATTGCTAGTGGTGATAGATTCCAAGTACTTTACATTATAATCCCACTATTCCATGTCCCAAACTTATGATTTTTAAACATGATAATATTTTATTTTGTACCACCTAACAAATCATCCATCATAAATGAAAAATAATCTTATCTAGCTATATAAATAATATCCTTAACCATGTAGCTCCCTAATAGCATTGTCTCTTCTAAGTATAACCCAAAGTCATTGGTTTTGAGATAATGGGATAGAAGATGCAGACATGGACACCTTTTGGTTTTACTATCTATGTGACTCTTGAGTAAGGCATAATCCATCCTCTATCACTCACCATGTTGTTGATTTCTTACATCATAAAATTTACTTATCCATCAAATAAATTCTTTATAGATCATCACTTTATTATTTCCCTTAAAACTCAACTCATATCAATGATGACCTTTCACCAACAACACTATACAGATCTTGATAGATGCCCATCTTCTAAAATTGGGCTCATAGTGATAGATGTTATCACTATGCTTATACCCTCACATAATTTTATAAGGCATAAAATACTCATGAAGTTACCTCTTATTTAGCTTAGCTCCATTGTAGGATGTTTGTGGTACTTAGATTTTTTGTTACCCACTTATTTATCCTACCTTGCCCATCCATGTTTTCTCCTCTTAATACATGTGAGATTATTATGGTGACTATTCACCAATATACACCATGACACCTCACCATTACCATACTATCAACCCAAAACTAACCATGTGGTATATCACATTGGGGTAACCCATTTGAACTCCACTAAAGAACTACATTGGGCCTAAAGTTCTTTTGGATATTTTGTCCATAGAATTATGTAAGTAACATCTATTTGGCCTAGTGTATTTGAAGTTAGTTTGACCATCCCCTACCAACCCATTCCCACCTTTTTCCACCTTAATGTTTGTCATTTTAACCTAAACTATTGCATATTTTAGTGACAACCTTGCCTTGGTCCTTTTGACAACATGGACCAATCTTTCCATGTTGAATATTTGAATTTATACCACCTAGTGCATGACTAGACCATCTATATTTTTTAAGGGAACACTTCTAAATTTAGATACCTATGAAAACACTGACCTTGTCTAAGAGGCTAACAAGTGTGGCTAACTATATTTGTGGTCATGTGGTATATTGGTCACTTGTCTCTTAGAATTTGACCCTTATTTTACCAATATTGGAAACTTTCATTTTAATGTGATCTTGGCTATCACACTTAATCACATTTTTTTCGCCCATTTGCATCTCAAATACCCAACCTGGTTTTTGCACCAATCTTTTATCAAACCTACACCTGATTCTACTTTCCCTCATAAACTCCCATTTTAAGGGGAACACCTCCTCCCATATTGGGGGCATCTTGATCCTTGACCAAGTGATCTCTTTTTGTTTTGCATCTTGTTAATTCAAAATCACATAATACAAAGGGGCAAAATATAGACACTAGAAAATTACACACTTATAGTTTTTGATGTCTCAATGCCTCAAAACCCCCTAAAAACTCCCTAAACCTTCTTAACCCTTAACCAACCCCTCTTAGCCTAACCAAATCACTATTCACATATTATTATTCACTATCACTATTCACTATGGGACCCACTATCACTATGCATGATGACATGGTAGGTGACATGGCATGTGACATGGCAAGTTACATGGAAGGTGATATGGAAGGTGGTATAGAAAGTGACATGGTTTAGAAGTGAGGTGGCTTGAATTGGGACATCATACCCCACCTACGATCCTCTGCCAAGGTACCTAATGGCATCATTAAGCACTAAAGGGCCCCTCTTTTAAAGTATGGTACATTTTCCCCTATGGGGCCATCATTCAACATTGATTTTTGTTCTCATGCATAAAGGTGGCATAAAAATTCATGGGGCACATATCCAAAGTAAAAATTAGCTTCGTGGAAAGTCCTTTGGGTCCATGTGTATGATTACCACTCAAAATTGGACTCATGTGCAAGGTTGGAGACAAACCAATAAAGTGGGAATCTCACCAGCCTTATCATTTGATTCACTCATTCACCCACATGGATAATGGTACCAAAAATTCATGGGGCACTTATCCAAAAGAAAAATTATCTTGGTGGAAAGTCCTTTGGCCTCATTGGGTCCATCTACATGATTTTCACTCAAAATTGGACTCATGTGCAAGGTGGGAGATAAACTAACAAGGTGGAAATCCCACCACCCTTATCCCCTTTATCATTTATGATCTCACTTTGAAAATGTCACCATACTTCACAATTCCTCTTCTTTGGCATGTTTCTTGACAAAAAATTCTATAAGTACCCCATTCTTCTTCACCCATGGTTAAGTTAAGTTTTGGTAAAAAAGCATTCTTGTTTCTTGTTTTCCACTTTTGAAGGAGGTCATCATCTTAGAGGTTATAAGAATTAAAAGAAACAAAATTCTACCAAATGCAAGACATCATCAATCATCTTCAACAAGCTTCTTCAAGATAACCTTGTATTAGTTTATTTATTTCTTGTATTCCTTTCTTTATTTCCCTTTGGCCTTATTTTATTGACCTCTAAATCTCTTCCTTATTATCTCATTTACCTCTTTCCCATAGTTATCTCATTTATCTTCTACCCCATTTCCATCTTTTTCCCCTCTACCCCATTTTACCCCCTTTGCCATCTTGGCTCCCTTCTTGACCATTTATCCTTCTTGATTTCTTGAACACATTACCCTTTACCATCTCAAAAAATTTTCAACCCTAACCAAATAATTCTTTTGACCCTTATCAAGTTATCAATCCAAAACCACAACTTTGTTTTTTACTAAATTTCAGCATTTGTTGCTTTTATCTATTCATTATTTTAGTAAAGCATTTAACTTATTTGTTTTAATTTTAGTTATTTGATGTTATTTGTTGTTTTTAGTTTCAATTTTATATTATTTTATGCAAGCCTTTTCATTTTTATTTATCAACTTAAGTTTTTAAATTAGGTGGATTGATAGCCTCCTAGAAAGCTTTCATTTCTAGGATCTATCTCATGCTAGGTAATCCACCCATCTACTTGTCTAATGAACAAGTGTGTTTAGGTGTTTTCTTATTTGAAGGTATTCTTCCCTAGCCAAAGAATATTTCTCATGAATTATAGACTTCAATGAATGTATGAAAACTAGGTATTCCTCTACAAACCTATTAATATAGTTTATTTCTTCCAAAATTAAGAAAAAAAGAAAGAAAATAGATGGAAACAATAACCATGGGCAATGTAGAAAGTAGCTAATAGTGTTTGGGTTCCTAGATTAACATCAATGATTCACATTGATCTGTGCAAGGATGATCTAATGGTGTGAGATCAAATAAGATTTTTCAAAAGGCAATAATAACTTTTTAAATAGTAATGAGAAAAATTATGTAAAAATGCCATAAGGATGCCATGGTGATGCCACATCAAAGCCACATAAGTATAATATGCTAGGTGGAAGATCTTGTAGACCCAATAAATGCAAGGGCATAAGTACGTAGTCTAATTAGGACCTAAATAATGAATCTCACAAAATTTAAAATATCTAAATCCATTAAAGAACTATATAAATCTTAAAAAATCCATAAGCACATATAGAAGCCCTAGTTTAGCCCTGTATTTGCCATATCAAGCTAGAAAATCTAAATTATCATTTGTGTAAGGTTAATTTGATCCAAAATTGAGCTATAAACCTTTAGTGAAAAATTTAAAAAAATTCTTGGCCAATGGTAGAGCTCAAGGGATAGAATAAAGGATTTTATCAATATCTTGATTGAAGATCAAATCCCTAATTTCAAAACAATTAGCCTAGCTCATCTAAACATATTCAAAGGATTGCTTATGGACAAGATCAAGTGTTTAAGCACCTAGTATAAACACTAGGAAAACTTCCTCTAGGAATTTAAACAACTATAAGATAGGATGAAGTAATTACTTGGAACCATGATCATTGATCCTATTGCACTTAGTTCTTTGGGCCTCATCCCTAATGAAGAGAAAAATCTAAGGAAAGATTGGGATGGACAACATCCTAATAACAAAAGAAAAAACTACTAAAGCTAGCAGAATAAAATAGGATTTAATAAGAAATCATTGATATCTTAGAATCTTGGAAGACCAAGAAGATGAACTCTTCATGGAACTTGTTAATTTGAAGCTAATTGATGAATAACATCATAGAGCAATGAATATCTTATAGTAGCAATAGGGGACTTCAACAGCACAAGGGTCCCAAAAATTAGTCTAATTAAGAATATTATTCTTGTATCTAAGAATTATATATTTTGAAAATGGAATATTCTTTTTGTAAAGGAATGTGCATCTTCTAAAACATATTGCTGATAGATTAGTCTATTAGGGAAAGTCTAGTGTATTCTAGAACATTTGTAAAAATGATATTTGTCTTAACACTTGTACTTTTATAATTGGATATGACTATTTGACATACTTCCTTTCATTCTATAAAATGAGTATTATCAATTGTAAAAAAAGGAGGGAGTTGTTAGAGATAAAATTACTTTGTAAACTTGGAGCAAGTAGTACAAATAAGAAATTTTGGAAAATTTGTCTAATATTTGTATGTGTTTGCTATCATGTCTTCTCTCTCACTTAGTTTCTTCAATTTATAGATTTGAATTTTTTTTATGAATTATTGATGTGCACATTTGAATGTACAGTTATTAAATTTTGCCAATGCTAGCTTAATTGAAATTTCTTAGGTTCATTTTATTTTCTTTACTCTTTTTACATTTGGGCTAATATTGTTTTCTTATAGGAGTAAATATATAAAGTGAATGTGGTTCTTATTTTCATTACTTCACACTATCCTTAGATGTTTATTTGATGTGTGATAGGATTTGAGCTTATGCTACTTCATGTCATACATTTTTTAAGTGCATGTCTAGATGAAATTTAAACTTTATCATGATGTTTGAAATGAAGATCAAGAACATGTTTCTTCTCTACCCTACCCTTCCTATTTATCATTTTTAATAAATTCACTCTAGTTAAATTGTCATTGCAAATATCCATATTAGATTAGTTTTTAGATTAGATTTTGATCATAATTCACTATTCTTAGTAGATAATACTTTATATTTTACATAGATTAGCTATTGGCCATGGTGGCTCCCAACCACAAAATTAATATAAATTTTTGAAATAGATTGCTTTTTCTACCTTTGTTCCATAAATATATAATAGGATTATCACAACCAATAACTCATGTACTAAATTCTCAATAATTTAGAAATGAGAAGTGTTTCTTAAACACTCTTGGCACTTGTGATACATATGTAGGCATCAACACCACCTGTGAAAATGTTTGGATCCACTAGATTTTTAGGGGTATATAATAGGTAATGCAAGTGTTTTCATTACCAAACTTATGAATTTGAGGCACTCAATCTAGTTTATCTCTCCTCAATCTCCCTAAAAGATATAAAGGTAGTTTTAAGTGTTTTAATTACTAACGTTTGTTCATAAAGTTGAGACCCTCAACTTATGAACCAATTACAAAAATTTGGAGTATGGAAACATATTAATCATCCCTAAGAGACACTTGGTCCCATGCAAAAATTTAATTTTGTTTTGAGCATTCCAAACTACCCTTCTTGAGCTTGTGAAAACTATATGATGAGGTAGAGAGAGAGAGAGAGAGAGAGAGAGAGAGAGAGAGAGAGAGAGAGAGAGAGAGAGAGAGAGAGAGAGAGAGAGAGAGAGAGAGAGAGAGAGAGAGAGAGAGAGATTTTAAGAAAAAAAGGGTTTTTAAATGCTATTTTTTGCTTTGAAATGATTTAATGGTGTCTAAAACACCTCTCCCTAGGTTTCAAACACTAATTAAAACCACTTAACCTCTCAAGAGGCCGTAAACTTGATATGTCCTATAATGAGGATTTATAATAAGCCTTCTCATTTTGACCCTAAAGGTCTATATTTTGACATCTCATCTTCATTTAAAGGTTTCCAATCAACTCAAGAACATTATAAATGATATTTTACATTTGAAATAGGCCTTCAAAACTCAATATTAGCTCAAAAATCATGTTCTCTTCATATTATTTCTATGACAGACTTGTAGATGCACTATTTAGACCCAATACCTATTTCAAGCATGTTTCTTAAATTAACTCATCTTCCCATTATTACCTTGAATGGTATTGATGATATTATGGGGTTTGTATTATTTGTTTTAGGTATATTTATCCTTATAAAACAAAATGTTGATATAGTTCCTATGCACACCACTTCATAATGAGGTAACCTCTAACATTTTAGGATAACAATGGAAGTAAACTCTACTCTAAGGCATGAGTTATAGGTATGTAGTTAAACAACCAGGTGATATAATAGTAGGTAGAGAATGTAGGTTATTAATTAGGACTATGTATAGATGGATGATATCTAAAAGAAATTTAAAACTAGGTAAGTTGGTAGAATGGATGGATACTAATCTAAAGTGGGTAGATCTCAAAAATAAACTCCAAAAAGAGAGAAGGGTAGATCAAAAAAGAAGGGATGTATGATTACAAAATTTATCTTTTAAGTTGTATCCTTCATGGAAAAGTGTTTTTAGAACCAATGTTTGTTGCTATATTCTACTACATGTACATAGATAAACATAATCAAATTGTATAGGAAAAATTGATATAATAAACTCAGAGATATGGGCCAAAGGTTGCTCCTTTTGGATTAGCTATTGCACACCCATACTTAAGAGATTATGATTCAGATTAGCGAGGTATATAAGGTAGATAAGGCACACACATAGAAAAATATATCATATAAAACACCTCTACACACTTAGAAAGATGAGATAGTTAACCTACTTGAAAATAATCAACAAGAATTGATAATTCTTCAATAGTAATTACACATCTAAAATTAGAATATTAATCATAACAAGAGGAATTATTCATAGCTATTTCACACTCAGAATTACTAAATCAAAAAACCAAAAGGATAAAACATGATTACATAGAATATGGAAAGAAAAGGCACCAACATATTTGTGAGAATAAATTTGCTTTGCTCCTACACTAATTTTTTACCATTGAAAATAAGGCATCGATACACACACACACACACACACACACACACACACACACACACACACACACACACACACACACACACACACACACACACACACACACACACACACACACACACACACACACACACACACACACACACACACACACACACACACATATATATATATATATAGACACACACACACACACACACACACACACACACACACACACACACACACACACACACACACACACACACTTGGGGAAGGGTCACCTCATCCTCCAAGTTCATGTAAACATTGAGATTACATGGTGCAATTATAACCTTAGTTCTAATTTTAGTTTCAAAATTTAATGTATGCATATCCATAGTTGACTTAAAATTATCAAAATAAAGTTAGCCTTTACATTATGATGCAACATGTGCATGGTTACAAACAATTTGGATAAATTTTATACCTAAATTCTAACAAAATCATACTATGAGTACAAAACTAACACCTTTTTATTGGTTTTCAAAAAATTATCCTTTGAAATATGGCTAGGGGGATGTTTGCATGGATGTGCTAATTGTTGGAGTCATTATTGTAGATACTAGTGTTAAACTAGAATTTGTGGCATTAGTATTCTTCTTTGTTTCCAACTCAAGATAACACTTATTCCCCACATCATGTTTCTATATAATAATATCCAATTTGAGTAATGAGGGATTATGCACCTTTTTCACCTACTCATGGAGCTTGGCATGATCCATGTTTGTGTTCTAGAAGTTAATCTTGAAAATCTCAACTTTCATCACCTTCTTTCTAGCAAAACTAAACTCAACTTCAATTTTTTCAAGTTCTAATCCCTAAAGACTCTGCTTGAAATTCTTAGATGCTACCTGAAGGAGTTGATCAAAATTGATCCTAATAATAATCTTACCAGTAGTATCCCTTACCTTAGATAACTTTAATTCTTCTAAGATTTGAAAAATTAGAGCTTCATGTTCTTGATACTTAGGCATTACTTACCCAACTATTGTAATCTACTCTCTAGCCTATTGAGTTCTAATCACCACCAAGTTGAGGGAGCTTGAAGCCTCCAATGGTGTTATTAAATCAAGATGGTTATACACCTTATTGGTAGTATAAAAAATTAATAACTTCAATTTATTCTCATCCTATTTCAAATAATTAAATAATTGATGAGTCTATGTTATGTGGGGAGTCAATTCTTCTCTCATTGCATCAATGGATTTTAGAGCATTTTACAACTTTGTGTTTTAGTGAATTTTATCTTATATTTCAAGAAAAGATGAAGAAGAAACTAAATATGGGTATGGTTGAAAAACTTGTTCAATTATGCATGTGTTGAATTGGATGATTATGAAGAGCTCCTCTTTGGCTTGGGAGGTTAACCTATGAATAAGATAGCTCCAAATAATGGTTTATTAGATAGATATCTAGGTGAATTTTCTAGTGATATCTAGATCTTGAAAGTAAGAGCTTCTTTGATGGATGTCAATACACATGTTTTAAATAATTAAGTTTAAAAAATATAAGATAAAGTACTTGCATAAATAATCAAAAGCTACTAAAATCAAACATAAGAAATACTTGATAAATAAATAGGATAGAAATGATTAATATAGAAATAATAAAGTTAATATGGATGCTAAATAGATCAAGTGTGCTCTAAAAAATAGGATAGGGGCCTATGAACAGGCAAGGATATAAAAATTTGGGTTTGGTTAAGGGTAAGAGGGTGAAAATAAATTACTATTATTTTCTACCATAATGACCATCAATAGTTAATGTGACCATTGGTGGTTAAGGTGATCATTGATAGTTGAGGTGACCATTAGTGGTTAAGGCAATCATCAGTAGTTGGACAGATCATTAGTGGTCAAGCTGACCATTCATGGTTATTGTGTGTAGGTTGTGGGTAATAAATGACTAATTGATTAGATTATAAAAGGCAATTATAGGAGATGGGTTTATGCTCAGATGATTGTGAAATATAAATAAAGTAATTGAATATTGGAAAATAAATACTTTGCTTGTATAATATTGATTAGATGAGTGGTCAGGGTAGTTGGCTCAATGATAGAGTCTAACATCATTTTGGTAGAGTAGCATTACTTGGCTATCGACTGAGTGGTGGTGGTAAGTTGGTTCTCTATCATGATGGTTCGATCATTGGATTTTTGGAAGAATACCTATAATATAAGATCTAGATGCAAAATATCTTGATATCTATTGATCCAATTCACCTCCTACTCCTCTATTCTTATAGGTAAGGAAAGAGAGGTGTAATAAGATGTTAACAAGGATTTATAATTATAATTGGTATATGTAATGGCTCACATATAGATTTAGATGAGTTATTTATAGAAAATAAAGGTGGAGTTGATGATGAGTTAAGTTGGTTTATATGGTGGAACTTGATCATCAATGGTCAAGGTGACCATCGATAGTCAGGGGTAAAAGGTAGGGTTAGTTAAAAGGTGGGTTTTAGCTAGTAGGTCAACTAACTTAGGCTAGATGGGTTAGGTTAGGGTAGGAATCAAAGAGGTCAAGATTGGGCCAAAGGGGTCCTAAAGTGGTTGAGGGAAATTATAATATCTAAAACCATCATGTGTGGATTTGAATCAACAAGTTATAAAATGAAAATTAATTTTCTGATCGATGGTCTGATTACCATGAGTATGGGAGGAGGTGTTCCCCCTAAAATTTAGAAGTGATGAGGTGAAATATAATTGGGTACATATTTGATGAGTGGGTGAGTTAATGATAAAATGGGTGGATGATAAGATGGTCACTAAATCAAAAACATGCGCATAAAATGTGACAAAAAGTGTGATAGCCAAGATCATGCATTAACTAGGCTTGTATAGTTGGTAAAAATAAAGCTTGGTATTAGGAACAAAAGTGATAAGTGGACCACATGACTAAATTTAGGCATGGAAACTTGGTACACTCATAAACACAAGTCTCTTAGGCAATGCCTATGGTTCTATGGGTATTCAAGGTAGGAAGTGCTTCCAAAGAAAACACAAACTAGTCAAGTGTCATGGGTATCCAAATTAGGAAGTGCTCTCAAGAAGACATAAGTAGGTTTGGTATGTGTGAGATGGCATGATTTTTAAAAGTGGTCAACATGGTAAATGTTATCATTGTGGTCCAAGGACTAGGCAAAATTCATTATAAAATACATGCTAGTTGGGATGAAATAGACTAATGGCAAGAAATGAGGTGGTTGGGGTAGGTGGAGAAGGTAGTCTCCAAAAGTAGGTTTTTTGATTTGGGTCTACTCTAAAATGTTTACTCAAGGTATGAGCAAAAAATTTTAATATCCTGATCATCGATGGTAAGGGTGCTTAAGGTTGACCATCAATGATCACCTAGACCATTGATCATCAAGTAAAAACCCTAAAAAAAATGAAGGTAAAAAAGTGAAAAATGACTTAATTTCACTCATTTATGAATTTGACCTAGAGCTTTGACCATTTGTCATACTTGGGTGAAATTTGTTGATAGTGAGTGCTTACTAGTGAGGTTGATTGGTGAGTGGACTAAGGCGACCAAGATTGATAGAATTAGACCAAGTCAAGATGTAGCATAAATGTATATAAGGATGAGTAGGGGGTCCCCAAATTTTCCCTTTATGATGGTCACAGAATGTGGTCAAGGTTACTATTTAAATTGGTAGTGTAGTTTTTTTTTGTAATTGTAAATGATCTATAATTAGCTTATTGATTGCTGGGGGTAAACTTGGGTTTTTTTTTATTATGCCCTAGGTAGGGTTTTATTTGGTTTTAGTAAAATGGGTGGATGAATTCCAAATTGGGGATGGTAGGTTATTTAGTGGTAATTTTGGGTAGAAATGGGTGAAAGTTGTTAGTAATGCTACTTTGGGTGGTTGGTTTTGGGTGGGCTAGATTTTGGGAATTTTCTACCATGGTCACACTCAATGACCATTGATAGTCACCCCGACCATCGATGGTCACCTTGACCATTGATGGTTAATAATTGAGGGAAAAACCCTTACCTGACCATTAGTGGTCATCATGATCATTGAGGGTTAGGCCAAATGTTAAAGATTTTTAAGGTTAAGGTTAAGATGATTTATAGGCTAGAATAGTTTGAATGTGTGGATCTAGGTGTAAGTAGTATTTTAGGGGGTTTGATGGGTAATTTTTATGGGTGAAGATTTAAATTTGGATGGGTTTTAAATATTAGTTCTAGTAGGTGTATTAAGTAGAGTTCATAGGTAAAAGTAATATAGAGGATTAAGTTGCATCTACTAAAAAATTATATAGGCATGAGAGTAGTTAAAAATATATGATTAGGTACCACATATATTTTTGAAGATTCACTAGGGGATGACCCTATTGGATCGGGATCATATGGTGGAGGTCAATCTAAGATAAATTTGACACTACTAGCATGTGTCATGCAATACATCTATGATCATGGCCCTTATCGAAAGATGAGATCCAGCCATGAACACCTTCCTATTACCCACTAGTGAGATAACTATCCTACCAAATGATGTCCATAAGATCACTTGGATACCCATATGAGGTGATCTAATATATCATATTGATAGGGAGGAGTGAGATGATTTATTAAAGCTTATGTATGGATATGATCATGATTGTGTTAGATGGTATGATGGGGGTTTTAGCTACTCCACACTATATGAGAGGGTGACAAGTGATATGAGACTTATGAATATGATGATGATGGTAGTATGATTATTTTAACTTTTAAACTCAAGTAGTAGGAAGTTCACATACTTTATACTTAGGGTGTTGGTTGAGATGTTGTTGGGGTAAATAGTGTTTGGATGAGTACCTATGTTTTTAGTGTGGATATATAAAGAGTTGTGGGGTTTCAAGGCCCATAGAAGATATTGCATTAGTGTCAATATATTTATACATTAATATGATTATGAGAAAGTATAAGTGCTAAGGTCAATGGGTCTACCACGGATGGGATACACTAGATAGATTTGTTGGTGGGTTACATGCGGTGGAGAGCTGACTTTACCACTTCAAGAGCAAGTGGATAGGCTCTTCATGTAGATTGGTTCAGGGGTGAATTAGGTGTAATGTTTATTAGTGATATTATTTGGAGACCATATGTTGGGTTTCCAAAGTTGGCTAGCTATACAAGGTAGACTCTATCCTTATAGAGTTACAAGTGAATCTTTGATTGGAGGGAGGGAAAGGTAGAGCTCATCCTAGTCAATAGGGTTATGAGATAGTTTGGCTTGGTTTAGGGGATCCTAAGACAATTATTGAGATATAAATGTGAGGACACAAAAATATTTTTAATAGACCCATATCTAGTGTAGATATTGCTTGATCATGAGTAGTTACCTATGAGGCCAGTGATTGATGATGCATGTTTTATATATGGGTACCCTGCATGGTACCAAGATCTATATGCAATAGTAAAATTTGGTGGAGATCATAGTGATAAGAAGTAAATGGATGTAGACCTATCTATTAATGGGGATAGACAACATATCTACAAGGAGGTTTCCCACATGCATAATTAATAATGGAACTAGTATAGGTCATAACACTATAGGGTCAGGTGGCTACCTTATAGGGTCAAGTGGCTATACTTATAGGTGATAGGGACCAAGCTAGATCATTACTAACCTTGATTACATAGGAGAGACATTCTTTGAGATAGAGAAGAGGAGGATCCATAACACACATAAGACTACTGAACACCAACCTTATGGTATGATACCTATCCATAGTGAAGGAGTTATGGTACTATAAGGCTATAGTCTTAAGGTGGTGCCCTGATGATCCTCAATGGGGTGAGTATAGATCAATTTTGGTAGGTGGTGATAGCATGGTGATACTAGGTTAGTGTGATATGTCTATAGGTGGACAAATAAGTACTTTAGGGGAGTTATGCACTGGCACCTAGTGGTGCTCTAGGAGACAGTGGCACCCTAGGGGCATAGCTCTAATATAGTTTGGATATATTATATTCTATTGTATATCATTTTGATACTGGCCTATGAACCAATGCAATGAGATGTATATTTTGAGAGAGAGATACATGTATATTGGTGTATACATTATGATGTTATACTCATTATTTATATATATGATCCTTGTTTATTGATCATCATTTATGGTTTGATTTCATGTTTATGGGATGATGTTTATATTGATTATGGTCATGTTATATTAATTATGCTTACATTATGGATACTGGATACTGGCTAAGACTCATGTAGTTAGGAATGTGATGGATTTTATTTATGGTTATGATTCATGACTTGTATGTTTATGACATGATAAATTTTAATGAGTATATGCTTCACTATTTAGAGTTAGACATGCGATGAAAATGGTTTATTTATTTATTGTTCATGGATGCTTGACTTTGACATGCTGATGGATAGGATAATGATGCATGTTTTTTCTTATGATATATGTTTATGTGTAGTGTTTATGATTATGGTTATTATTATTTCATTGGAGTTAGAGAACATAAAGTAAGCTAATTAACAACACTAGATGTGAGAACAAAGGATATAATCAAGATACAAAAATCTTAGTGAATATATCAACTAATCATGATAGGATAGGAAGAGGGCATGATGCTTATTATTTGATAAGGAATAAAACAAAATTGATGTTGGATTGGCTTAATGAAAATAATCCCTTTGAATGCTTTTTATTAGATTTCACTAGTCAATTAGAAAGGTGTCTTGATCACATAATGTTAATTGAGTTTAGAATCCCTTGCTTATAGTGTATAAAGGGGAGATAGATGAATGATGAAACCTTCTTTTGAGACTAGCGTGCCTCATCTATAGGTTTCTAAAGGGTCAATATAAATAAGTCTATGTCATACAAAGTGTATATTGATCGATAAATGAAGTCCACTTATGAGAGTCAATTATAGCTTTCAAGATCATTTTGCTTATGATAACCACTTGAAAATTTCAAAACTTCTTTTATTCTTAATTCTATTTCATAATGGGTTTTTTTATTATTGCTTAGGAGGGTTGGGGAAGCTGATCGATGTAGGAAGCTTGCAATAAATTGATTATTTTGACAAATGCCCTACTCACCCATCCTTCAAGGGAGTGGTCTAAGTTTGTGTTCTTAGTTTAATGCCTTTGATAACTGTCCTTTGAGGGAGTAATCCAACTTAAAGAAATTTATAATATATTTTAAATGATTATCCTTCAAGGGAGTAGTTTGTGGGTACTAGGAATGACCCATGATTGCTACTAGTAGGAATTTTGCTTTGTTTGTTTTTTATTGACATAGACATTCTTATGTAGACTTTAGGGTTCACCTTTATGAATGAAAAACTAAAAGAAAAATAAGGTTGATTAGGCATAAAGAGGTTTAGGTGAAAATGATCATGAGAATCTATCTTGAAAAGGGGTATAAAGTACCATGAGAATCATGACATGGGTAGAACCATGATACCCATTATTCAAAATTCGGATATGATATTGATTGATAATCACATGATTCATTTTTAATTAGTTTCCCCTAAAATAAGGAGATGAATGTGGTTTTTAAGTAAAGGATGAGATTAACTTAGATAAAAGGTGAGTTTGATCCTTTTAACAAAATAAAGGATGCAAATGGGAAGCATTGAGGGGATTAGGTTCTAGGTTGCCTTCAAGAGAGGATAATTATTAAACTCCTAATTCATAATTGTGAGTTATGATATAAGGTTCAAGCCAATTGGAAGCAAATATGCCCAACTTATTTTTCTCCATATTGGTGACATGTTGATTTTCCTTTAAGATGAGGTCTTTGATTTTGAATTATCAAACTCTAAGGTATTTTTTATAGGCATATTTGACATGATATTGATAGACATGAAGATGGGTAAGGGTGTTTAATTGATTTTCATCAAGTAACTCAAACTAGGCTAAATGATGATGATGATAATTTTCATTTAGATCTTATAGAGATATGTGAGGAGATGGGATTTGGACTTCAAGAGGCAATATGACCTTAGATCCAAACATAAGATATAATGGGGTAGCACCTATATGGGTTTAGATTCTAGTGCAATATTCTGATAAGGTTAAGTGGATATGCAAATGTCAATCTTGACTAGATACATTGACCATTCTAGTGAGCATGTTGTTAAGAGTTTTGTTAGAGGCTTCTCCTTGTCCATTCACTCAAGGGTGATATGGTGAGGAAAACCTCAAATTAATATTTAATTTATAATAAATACCTTACACTTTCTTATTTTTAAAATATTTACCATTGTTGGTGATAATTTTGTGAGGAACACTGAAGTGGTAGATGTGATGGTTGATAAAGTTGACAATATTTTTTGCTTTGGTTAAGACTAAAGGGATAGCCTCTACCCACTTGGTAAAATACTTGGTTACAATGATGGTATAATGGTTTCATTACAAATAATGGTGATTAATTTCACTAATAAGGTCTAGACCCCATTGTGACAAGGGCCAAAAATTAGTGTAGACATGAAGACTATGGCTAGGTGCATGATGTATATTGGCATGTTGTTGACACTTAACACACTTCTTTACATATTCAATAAAAATATTGGTAAAGGGTGTGCCAATAATATCTAATGGGAAGGATGCATCTAGGTAAGGGAAGGCCACTAAAGTGTCCCCCATAGATACCATCATACATTTCCTTGATAGCATAAGAGGCTTCATGACTGCATAGGTAACAGAAGAGGATAACATCAAAGCAATGTTTATAAATAGTTCCTCCCATAATGTTATAACATGAGGTACTCTGTATAAACACTTTTTGAGAATTCTAGGAAAGATCAAAAGTAATGATGGTAAGCTTGGAATAGTTAAAGGTCTATCAATACCAAAGGTTAGGTTGGGTCTCTTCCACATTGAAGATGGTGGGAGAGTCTAGCTTGACATAAGAAAATTTCATAAGTCTATTAATAATGATAGATATATTATATTTATAAGGTGCATACTAGATCTAGGAGCAAGGTAAGCCATGGTGTCAGTAAACTTGTTGGTATATTATTGGGTTGACTAGATACGATAGTGTTCAAATTATTTTAAAAGTTAGTCAAGTAGTTATTTATATTATTTAAAAACATCATTCCTACATTGGTAAGAGTAGTTGATTTGATTGACCATAATTTGGGAGTCACCAAAAATATTTATTAGTTTGACTCCCAAGGCTAAGGCAGTTTGGAGGCCTATCACTAAGACTTCATACTCAATCATATTGTTAGTACATTCAAAATCAAGATTTAAGGATAAAGGAAGAGGTTTAACATCAAATGGAATAATTATAATACCATCTCTAACACCTCATTGACACTTTTATCCATCAAATAACATGGTGACCTGATAGGTGAAGTCTTATTGAGAGAGGGTCATGATGGAATCATTATGGAACTCAAGAGGAGGAGGAGGAGGTTGGTTGTTTGTTAATAGTGCTTTAGCCAATTGGTCAGTAATGACTTGACCTTTAATTGACTTTTATTAAGGGAAATCAAGGTCAAACTCTTCTAAAAGCATGAGCCACTTAGACATACATTGGTTTTGGTATGGCTTGGAGTGCATATACTTGAGTCAATTGGTATTAGTTATGATAGAGGTTTTTTTCTTAAGAAGGTAGTGGTAAAGTTTAGTGGCCATGAATACTAAGGATAAGCAAAATTTCTTAGTATGAGTTTACCAAGTCTTGTACTCTACAAGCATGTGATTAATGTATTAGATGTCTTGATCTTTGTGTTATTCATCTCGATGAGCAAACATTTCCCATAAAGAGTGGTCGATAGAAAATATATAAAGGTAGAAAGGTTGGTATTCCTTGGGAGGGGAAAGGATAGGTGGAGACAAAAGGTATTTTTTGAGTAAATCAAAAGCCTTTTGGTAATCATTATTACACTTAAAATATATGTCCTCTTCAAAAGTTTGTGGAAGGGTTGGCATTAATCCAAAAGTTGGGAGATAAAGCAATGGATGGATTGGAGTTTCCCTTGAAAATTATGGATTTAATTGAGGTTGATTAGAAAAAGCATGTCTGATTTTGGTAGGATTAACTTCAATCCCCTAAAGGGAAATGATAAATCCAAGGGCATTTCCTAAAAAGACCCAAAAAATGAACTTCTTGGGGTTAAGGAAAATGTGGTAATAGATGAGGTGCTCAAAGATAATCTTTAGAATAGATAAGTGATCCTTTCGATTTATGGATTTCCCAAGAAGGTCATCCATATAGTCTTTGACAATATTATGAATAAGGTCATGGAAGATATAGGTCATGGCACATTGGTAGGTTAAACTAGTGTTATTTAGTTTGAAAGGAATGAATATATAGCAAAAAGTTCCCCATGGGGTGATAAAGGTGGTTTTGTGTTGATCTTTGGGGGATTAGGATATAATTATTACTTGAGAATTTGTCCATGAGAGATAACATATCATGGTCACTTATAAGATCAACTTGTTGGTTAATGCTTGGTAGAAGAAAGTAATATTTTAGGTAAGTGAGGTTGAGGTCACAAAGTACACATAAATGTATAGTCCCCTTATGGCTTTGGTGATAGGTATGACATTTTAAACCCATTGTGTATAGTCAATGGGTTAAATGAAATTGAAAAATAAGAGGCACTATAGCTCTCCTTTGATGAGAAGGGATATGTGAGGGTACATTCACCAAAGTTTCTACTTGACAAGATTAGCATCACATTTAGTGATTATATTGTGGGTAGTAATGGTAGGGTCAATTCTTGGCATGTCTCTATAAGACCAAGTAAATGTTATGCTTCGGTATTGGAGGAAGGAGGGGAAGTCCCAAAGTTCTTTAGGATTTAATGATTGGCCAATTTTGATAATGCAGTGGTTATTTAGAGTGCCTAAGTTGATGTCCATAGTATATTCATTCAACATATTTAAAGTCTTGGGAGGAAAGGATTTGTGAATGGAAGAATCCAAGGCACCAAGGTAGGTGAGAATGGAATCATCATCCTAACACTGAATAATGTTAATGGTAGGAGAGTCATCTCCTATCATCTTAGGATGGATCAAAGGGATGGTTACATTTTCCCCTTCCTTTTGATAAGTTATGGGTTTGAGGCTAATCATGTTGATGAAAAAAATATATGGGGATGATGTCCTCATCTTCACATGTAGGTGGAGGAGAAGTTGGTGAGGAAGGGATGTCTTCCTCAGTAATGGTGATAGTATGTGGTTTGGTTTTCCTCTTGGTAGGTTAAATGAAATTGAGGACATGTTTCTCATGAGGATTTCTAGTCTCAATGAAAATCAACTTGTGTGGGCCATGCTCATATCATCCAAGACCAAATCCATTCCATGTACACTTGTGGAGGTATGTCTTGGTAAAACTCAAGTTGTATAGATAGGATAAGATAGAGGTGAATGGTCAAGGTGAAGAGGAGGTGGTAGAAGAACCAAGTGATTTTTTGAGTTCCCCATAGATGAAATGGGTTTGATAGTTTGAAGTTCCAAATAGAATAATGGCTCTAACATTGGAGTCATACCCAAGTTGGTTGTCAATTTTCCCATACTCTTAGGGAGTGGGGAAAACATCAAGGGTGAGGAGGTGATATTCCCCTAGTGAAATATGTTATAATGTGGATTCAAAGTGGTCTAAGTTGGGGATAAAATTGAAGGGGATGGATGAGCTAGTTGAAACCTCATTATTAGAAGAAGGTATGACTCCCTCTTTCATGGTTGAGGTCTTGTCTTTGGCTGAGGAGGGTGTGTTAGATGGAGGTAAGAGGACATCCTTGGGTTGGTAATTCATGTTTCATAATGAAAATGGCTTTATTCAATTTATATAGTGATAACACAACCCATAGAGTGAATGCAAGGTCATCCTAACAAAACATTGTATTAAAATTCACCTTCCAATACATAAATGAGTTTAGGGAGTGTGTGAGGTCCTAAAAATATATGAAGGACAATATTTTGTAGGGTAGCATCCATGGTGTCATTTAAGGATCAAAGGATGGTCTAGGTTTCAGACATGACATTGTTTGGTAGGTTGAGTTGGTGATAGGCATGGGAAGAGATGATATTAATGATAGCTCCCTTATTAATCATGACCTATTTTATGTGGGTTTGGTTGATGCAATAAGTAATAAAGATATGGATATTTTCATCATCAGTATGGATACAAGGTATTTTTAAATCCTTTAAGGTGATAAAGTTAGAAATTTGGAGAGTGCCAATAAAGGTTGCCAAAGGTTGAAGGTCTTTAGGTTGGACCTCTATTGATTGTAATGACTATATAATTTCTTGATGATGATGAGGTGAAGTAGAGATCAAATCATATATGATCATATTTATTGGGGTCTAGTGAAGTTGTTTGAGCACTATTCTCCTAATTGATTCAGAGGGGTTAGATTGGGAGGTACCTAAGATAGATACCTTGGGTTTAGCTAAAGGTGAAGGTGCTTGATTTTTAATGAGTTAGGAGGTGTAATATGGGTATGTCCATGGGATGGACACTTTTGCCTTCCTATTATATTTATATTGAGAATGTGATCATGTGACCACATAGATAGTATGGATAAGGGAAGAGTTGGGGTAGGAGATTGGCTTAGTTCCTCATCACTCTAAGGTGAGAGTGGGGGAAGAGGTAGGTGTTAGGTAATAGTTTCTAGTTATTGTATTGGTAATGGGATCATGGTAGGTTCTTTTATTAATAAATTATCTTCATCATAGAGTTTATGGATAATGGTTTGGAGAGATTTGTAGTTCTCCATGTCATGGCTTGGTATTCTATGATAGGAGCATACTTGGTGGTCATTATACCAAATTGGTTTTGGAAAAAAAGGGTCAAATGACCTACTAAGGGGTAAGGTCAATAAATAATATTTAAATAACCTTTGGAATATGATTGAGTAAGGCTCAACTAAAGGTAGAGAGGGTTTAGAGGTTTTGGTCTTGGTTGGTGAGATGGAAGTATTTTTGGCAATGTGCTTAGTGGTAAGAGGTTTTGGTAAGGTAGTGTTATTAGTTGATAGTTTTTATTTTGGTAAGGTAGAGGTTAATAATTTAGAGGTAAGAGGTTTTAGGAATTGTAGTTTAGTTATTGATGGCTCAGTGAAGATACGTGTGTCTGAAAGCAAGTGTGTTGTTCTAACTAACAATGGTGGTTGGGTTTTGGTTGAGACAATCAGCTTCCTAATCAAAGTGGAGGGATGATCCCCAAGATAGAGGGAAAGGTTTAGGGAGGTAGGAGTTTTTCCTTCTATAATTTTGGTGGATTTATTTCCTTAGTTGATTTAGTTTTGTGTTTGGTTGTTGGTTTGGTGAGATAAGTTCTACTTTCATAGATGGGTGATTAAGGCTCTATGTAGGTAAGGTGCCAAGGATTTGCATTGGTTTTGTTGTTTTGGTTGCATAAGGTGATTTGGTTATTTGGGTTTTGGGTGCATTGGATGGTTGAGAAATTATTGGGTTGGTAAAGGTTTTTATCAATTTGGTTGGTAAGATAGGGGTTTGGATAATAAAAGTGGTGGGTTGGTCTACCAAAGTAAGGGTTATAGGTTCATATTTGGTGATATAAGGGATCCCTAATTACTATCAAAAGGTGGCTTGATCAATTTTAGGTTTGGATATAAATTCCAATTTCTTCACTAAACTAGAGAATGGTTTGTAGATTGGTTTTATTCCCTAGATAGTGAACTTGAAATATAAGCCCATAGGTTTAGAAAGGGGAATGGTGACCTCATCATTTTCCTCAATCAAAGGTTCTAAGGTTTATATGGGTGAATCCTATATGGTATGTTTAGATATGATGGATTCCTCTTTGGGAATGACCTCAAAGAGGGTAGTAAACTGATTGATAGTTGAGGGAGAAGGTAAAATGGGTGCTTGTTCTAGTATATCAATTGAAAGAGGGGTTAATGGCTCCACTAAATCAATAAGTGGAGGAGGATAAAGGGTTTATTCCTTGATTTGGGTCTATAAAAGAGGCAAAGCTAACTCCACTACCTCAATAAGTGCAGAGGGTGAAGAACAAGTAGATTAGGTGGTAGGTTCTTCAATAATGAGTGCATTAAGAACTATATTGACAATATGGGCATCATGAGAAAATTCAACCTTGTTGATATCATTTTTGGTAGGTGCATGATTGGGAAAAGGTTGCCTAAAAATGTCAAGGGATTATTTTAGAGGTGTGTTTGGGTTGTCCAACACAATCTCTCTTTTATCAATGAGGGATTGGATAATGCTTTTGAAGGTATTACACCTACTAATGTCATGCCCTACTACTTGATGGAAATAACATAGATAATTATCTTTATACCAACTAGGTATAGGATGAGAAGAATAAAATTGTTGAGGAGGATTGATAAGAGGAAGCTATATGATATTATCCTTTAACAACTTCTCTAGGATCGAATTGTAAGATTCCTTAAGTGTGTTGAATTACTTTTGATTATTCTAGTTTTGGTTTTTCATGTTTTGTTTTGAGGAGTTAGAGGAATTTGGTTGGTTGATAGATGGTGTAGGAGTGGTTTTAAGGACAACCAAATGTGTATTTACATTTATCTTGGAATTAGTATTGGTTTGGTTGCTTGGTTAAGAAGAGGAAGCCTCATTGAATTTGTAGGTAGAGTTCTTATTTTCAACTTTAGCTTTCCTTTATCGATGGATCTATTTTATAGCTTACACACCATGGTAAATGTTTCAGCAAAATTTTTGAAGATCTATACATTTAGTGTTGAAGATATTTTCTTGTCATATGATCGAGTAAAATGTTTTATCATGTTCAGGTTGGGGTAAGGAGAAGGAAAGATGATTGATTAGGATTCTATAATGAGCTACAAAATTAGCAGTAGATTCATCATAAAATTGCTAAATAGAGTAAAGGTTAGTGATGGAAACCTTCTTGGAGATATTTATTTAAAAGTTATCTAATAAATTTTGGGCCAGTTGGGTGAAGGAGAACAAAGAGTGTTTGATTATGGCACTATACTAGTCTAAAGCTAGATTGGATAGGGACATAGGGAAGGTATAAAGGAGGGCATAATCATAGGCAATAAAATAACATGCATGCCTATATTCACTAAGGTGTTGATGGGGATACTCTTTAATATGATAGGCATTCATGTTAAGGAGTATCCCCATCAACAACTTAGTGAATATATGACTAAGGAAGATATGGTCTGATACGGATAGAGGGGTGAATGGGCTCATTGTAGATCTAGTCATATGATAAGATGTTGTGAGATTTATAAATGGATGACTCTAAGGTAGTAATTTTATACATGAGAATTTTCATTATATCTACTTGGTCTTGTGTACCTAAAGGGTTATAAGATGCATACTATTATGGTGGGTGGGTGACATACTGATAACTAGTACTACATATTGATACATGGACACTGATGGTCGGGTGGAAGTTATGTAGGGGTAGGTGGATGCATGTGGTTGGGTAGTAGGTAGAGGTACATGTCCTTATGGGTTAGGGAGGTAACTTGGGTTTAGTGAAATGGACACTTTTTGGGTAGGTGTAGTGATTAGGTTAGTGATGAAAGGAAGGGTAGTGACCTTTGTACTGATTGGTGGTAAGGTAAAAGGTATAGGCAGTACAAGATTTTAAATTGGGGTAGTGGTTAGTAGATTATGGGTAGATGATGTAAGGTTGGTATTTCTAGTGGTAGGTACTTCCATGGTGAGTGGAGTATAAGTGGCTATAGGTTTGGATTTTCCTAAGGTATAGGAGTTATTGGTGGTGGTGGAAGGTATAAAGGTGTTTGTAGGTTGGCCAGGTTGGTTTTCCATAGTAGTATCAAAAGGGTTATTATTAGATGAAGAAGCTTGGGTAGTCAATGGTTAGGTGGTGACTATGGAAATGGAAGTATTTCCCATAAGGTGGGAAGTAATTCCATAAGGTGGGTCCATAGGTAGAACCAAAGTAGGGCCAAGATGAGGCATAGTGTTAAGATAATGTTGAAGGGCCATAGGATTGTTAGCTAAGAAGGTGTCAAAGTCTATATCTCCTTGGGGAATTTACTGAGGGAAAAATGGAATTCTTGAAGGATGAGGAGATTTTTATATTTCAAAAACATACTCCATGGATGAGGAGGTAGAATGGGTGGATTGGTTTAATAATGGGTTTTCTTCTTCTAGGTTTGTTCACTGTTGATGAGTTAGAACCATCCAAGGTAAGGGAGAGAGAATACACAAAAAATATCACCACTCAAACAAAGAGAATAAAATAAATGATAAAGGAAAGCAATCAAACTCTAAAAATTAAATTAATCCCTAAGGGTTATTTTTAGTCTCTCTTTTGGCTTATGCCTTAATCTTTCAAGAAATTGTGTGACTAAAATTAGCTTGTAGAACGGGTACTAGAAAAGAAGCCTATGGTTGGTTTCAGGTTTTTTAGGCTCCCAAAAAATAATATATATTAAAAATCAATATGTTTCTTGGTATTGGGGCCTACCCCCTCACTTCACACACCATAATAATAAGGGTGTTGGGTGTTCAACCTCTCTCTCTCTCTATATATATATATATATATCAGTTTCTAGAGTTTATACTCAACCAAAGAGCTGAGTTGGTTCTCTTGGTAATGACCTCCAAGTATGATTTTTGGGAAAGGGTAAGGTTACTTCTAGTTCATAAAATCCTAGTCAGGCTTTGTCTCGGGTTTGTTTGATGTTTGATTGATGTAGATGGTTTTCTTTAGTCTATGCAACAAAATTGATACCATGATTGATTTACTTTGCTTTAACTTAACCTGTGTGAGCTAACATTGCAAGTAATCAATGTATGTAGTCAATTTTAAGCCCAAAATAAACATTGATGTCATTTATGAGCATAAAAAGAGAGAAGACCATATAGATGCAAACAAGAGAAACCCTAGAGACTCAAGGGTCTCACTAAGTGTGTTAGAATATTTAAGTGAATTTTAGCTTATTTTTTAATAAAAGAAGAAAAAAAAAACTAAATATAGGTTTGGTTGAAAAACCTATTCAATTATGCATGGATTGAATTAGATAATTATGAAGAGATCCTCTTTGGCTTGGGAGGATTACCTATGAATAAGATATTAGTAAATAAAATGGTTGGCTAGATAGATAGTTAGGTGGATTACCTAATGCAAACTAGATCCCAAAATAAAGAGCTTCCTCAAGAGCTATCAATCCACACATTTAAAAAAATTAAGTTTATAAAATAGAATATAAAGTACTTGCAGCAATAATCAAAATCTATTGAAATTGAACACAAGAAATTATTGATAAAGAAATAGGCTAGAAATGATTAATATAAAAATAAACAATTTAATACTAATGTTAAATAAATCAAGTGTTTTTTAAAAAATAGGACAGGGGTCTGTGAATAGGTAGGGACACAAAAATTTAGGTTTGGTTGAGGGTAAGAGGGTGAAAATAACTTGTTATTTTCTACCATAGTGACCATTGGTGGTTGATGTGGTTGTTAATGGTTGAGGCAAACATTAGTAGTTGGATAGACCATCAATAATCAAGATGACCATTAGTGGTTATTATTTGTAGGTTATGGGTAATAAATGGCTGATTTATGATATTAAAGAAGTTAATTATAGGATATGGCTTTATGCTTGGTTGATTATGAAATACAAATAAAGTAATTAAATACTGAAAAATAAATACTTAGCTTGTAGAAGATTGATCAGATGAGTGGTTGAGGTGGTTGGCTCATTGATAGAGTGTGATGTGATTCTAATTGAGTAATGGTACTTAGCTTTTGATCGAGGGGAAATGGAAAGTTTACTCTCTATCATGATGGATAAATCACTAGATTGATAAAAGAACACCTATAAAAGAAGCTCTTTATGTAAAATATATTGATAGTTATGGATCCATTTCACCTCTAGCTCCTCTCTTTTTATAGGCAAGGAAGGAGAGGTGAAACAAGATGTTAACTAGGATTTATAATTATAATTATGGTATATAATGGCTCACACATAGATTTAGATGATTTTTTTAGAAAATCAAGGCCAAGTTGATGGTTAGTTAAGTTGGTTTAGATAGTCTGGTTAGGGGTCAAAGGCAAGGTTGGTTAAAAGGTGGGTTTTCGCTAGTAGGTCAACTAACTTAGGCTAGATGGGTTAAGTTGGGGTAGGAATCAAAGAGGTTAAGGTTGGGCCCAAGGGGGTCTTGAGTTGGTCTAGGGGAATTATGACATTTGGAACCATCATGTGTAGATTTTTAGTGTCTACATTTTGATTCAACCTATTGAACTTCACTCTCAATTCCCTAAGGAATATGGAATGTTTGCTGCTACTCTTTGATTTGTTCCAATTTCTACTCAATATCTTACCTAGCCATTTTAATCCCCTCATTTAATGATATCATAACATCCTTATGAATTTTTGTAAGGGACTTAAAGTCCTCTATATATGGGGACTATCTTATCTTCTTGTACTTCTTTTTGGCCAATATAAAGACTTATTTCCTTTCTTCAAAAATTATTTCACTCCCTAAGTCATCCTCTATTTTCCTCTTCCTAACATTTTGAATGCTTCACGAGGTTTTATCAAACATGGAGCTTATAGAAGGCAACTCTATGATGTTTAAATTTCATTTTTGAGAAGCCTTTAATCTAATATCAACTATCCATGGAGGGATGACTCATTGTGATGGGTTTAGTGGTTGTTTGTCCTCAACTATGGTCTCAACAGATTGATCCTATGATTCTTTCTCTAAATCTCCTTTAAGTACTATGTTAGGGAGGGAGGGCCATATGATTTTAGACCAATCCACACCTCCATATTAAGGTAGTGGGTGGATTTTATATCCCTGTTTGACCATTTTGGCCTTCCCTAAGGATATTACAATAGTATCTTTAGAGGAGTTGGTGGAAGGTATAGGCAAGTTTATTTGAGTGGAATAGATATGGAGTTGGGAAATTACCAATGTTGTTTTAAACTTCTTATAATCCCTTCTTCTAGTCTTAAGATGGACTGTAGTAGTCTCAGAGGGAATTTAAATAGAAGTGGCAAGAATAGATATGGTTGGTAGTATTAGAGGAATAGAAACAACAAGGGTAGAAGTAACATCCTCCATCTTTGTTATGAGCAAAGGTGTTTTTTTCATGGCACTGAGTAGAACTAAATCAAATGAACCTATTAAATAAAGAGGAATTAAATAAAATGAAATTTGGGAAGGGATTGAAGGCTGAGCCTTCTTACCTAATTGGTCATCTTTTATTGGTCATTCTCCCTTTGTCATTTATAAGGCTTAGTGCCTTTGCTCTTTTTAATTCTTGTTCTTCTTCCAATTCTTCCTCTACTAGCTATAAACATTGAATTGAAGATGTGTCTATTTGTGGTTCATCAATAATTAGGTTATTTATGAGGGGAGGATCCATTGGCTTCCTCTTATAGTAGATTATAACCTTTTTAGTTAGTGATGAGGCTCACTCAATAGAGGTAGTAGAAACCTATTACACATACAATGTAGTTGGGTGATATTGGACTTGTGAATTAGAATAATCCAAGAAAATTAGATCCAATTGAGCCCCTTTATGCTTATTTTCACTCACACTAGGATCTATCTTCACATCCTTTAATACTTGGGGAGCTTCTTAAGAAGGCTCTCTTTGTTTTTCTTCCTATTTTTGGGGGTCTGTTGACCTAGAAGTTTGAAACAATTCATCCTCCATGGGTGGAAGCCATATATTCATTTATTAAACCAAAATTGCAGGTTATCCTTAAATAATCTTCAAATTTTCTTATTTTAGCCCCATAATTTTTTCCATTTCCATGAATTGGGCATCATCTTTTGCATTCAAGAACAAAAAATCATGGTCATAGGGAGTGTGCTGGTATGGAATACCAAAGCCTTGGATATTTATTTGAATATCACCATAAGGATCCCAGTCTCTATGAGGTAGGGTGGCCAAATGATAATTTTTCATTTTATTTCCCACATCCTCAAAATTTTTCCTCATTATATATCAAATTCAACCTATAATCATGTAGGACCAATAGAATGTGATTTTATTATACTTTATCAGATCCTCTTCTACACTCCACCAAAGTTGGAATACAATATCTTGATTTATGATATTATCAAGTACATACTTATGGGGAAGTATATGGGGTTGACCTCATTATAGTCAACCAATATTACTATATAATTTGGGTATAGCCAATAGTCACCTTGAGGTGTCAATGTATCTACTATACTCTTTGATATCTTAGGTAGTGGGACCTTATAGAGGATATACATCCTCTATAATCTAAGTGATATGATTAGTGTAAATATATGTGTGCATGAATGAAAAGTAATCATAGATTTGATTATTTATATAGTTAGTAGTTGGATTCTAAATCTCCTCATAATCCCTATACAAAGTTCCCATTACTACATCAAGGAGGTATAACATCATATAAAAATGTTCTTTTTAATTGAACCTTTTAAATTTATGTAGAACTTGCTCCCTTTGCATAAAAATAATAATTACCATAAGGGAAAAGTCATGTCATAAGTCATCAACATGTCTAGAAGTGGCACCAAATCTAGGTGGAGAAAATTGATACTTGGCATGCCATATAGCCTTTTCAATAGGGCCATCCCAATGTGGACCCTCATTCTAAATTTGTTGATATGTATAGGGGATTTTAAATTTAGGACCATAGACTCCCCAAGAACAAGCCATGATCTTAGATTTTTGTCAATTTAATTATTCTTATTCCATGATACCACCCTATACATGTCAAATATTGCATTTGTAATTGGTAATGATAAATACCTTTAGAAATAATCACCTAAGATGCAAGCCATGACTATCTTATGATCCATGTGATGTAATAATACATCATTCTTAACCTTAATGGTGAATAAAAAGTCTCACAATAGGTTTATATAGGGCATAACCTTGGTCTTGGCTAATGTGAAGTGCAATCCTTGTCTCTTGAGAGAGTAGATATGTCACCAGTTAGTGTTTTATTGGTGATAAATCTCCTTTTTGAGAAAATGCATCAACCTCATCAATAACATCCCATAGGTATGAATAGTTGGCATACCTATCATTTAATATTATAGAATCAAACACAATGTATGTATAGTTTATAGAATCCTTAATAGAAAATTGGGATGGTGTAAATACTCCTCTAAAAACTCAAGATGATGAGTCCTTTGCAATTTGAATGGTTTTATCAAATTTAGTTTCTTGGACTATGAATACTCCTTTCTACTATTAGGGTCTTAGTATTTTATGTTAAAAGTAGTTTTGAATAATGGAAACCCTAAACATATGTCATGAACAAAGTTTTTCATGACCAAGTCCCAAACACAATCTATGATGAATAAACCTTGAATAGTTTCTCTGATGAACAAGTCTTGAACAAAATTTTTGATGAAAAGGTCCCAAACAAAATCTTAGATTAAAAAATGTCAAACTACCAAAATCCCAAACAAAAGTGTTTCAAATAAAACTAAGTCCCAAAATATTCTTAAGTATAAAACTCCTAAAAGACATTAATAAGCTAGTTTGAAATGTAAAATATCATTGTTTGTACTTTTGAGTGTTGAGATTAAGGAGCAATATGATAAAAACTTCCACATAGTGAAGAGGAAAACTTAACAAATAAGGCCAAATTAAAATAAAAGTGGGTCCTCATTTCTATAAAAAGAAAAAGGGGGAATGTTGGGTACAATAAATGGTAACTTATAGAGGGAATAATTCTTCGTATTCAAGAACTCAGAAATTTGGTTAGCAATTTCAAATTAGACATGAACCATGCCACAAAATAATATTTGAATCAGTGATATGAAAGAGAATCCCAACTACTTCATATAACATACTTTCCTTCACATTTAATGGATATGTGTGTTCTAAATTGATGTTATTTAACCCTTGTTATGAGGATATTTACAAATACTTGGAGTGGTTTTAAGTTTCAGTCTACTTATTTTGAATCTCTTTAAATCAAGGGAGTGCAAACATTGCTTTTTTTTTTTTCATCTCTTTCATTTCTCTTTGAGCATGATGCATGGTACATTGACCGTATTTCATCATGTGAGCCTTTGATCCCCTTTTGATTTTCTTTAGGTTTTATTAATCACTCCTTGTTAAACACATTGGTTCTTTTCTCTCTCTCTCTCCTCTCTCTCTCTCTCTCTCCTCTCTCTCTCCTCTCTCTCTCTCTCTCTCTCTCTCCTCTCTCTCTCTCTCTCTCTCTCTCTCCTCTCTCTCTCTCTCTCTCTCTTATTTTATAGGAATGAAAGGAGAGATAAAACTAGTATGAGCTAGTGTAGTTATAAAAACAAATTATTTATCATAACATCCCTGCCAGCTAGATCTTTACCAGTGATTATCACCTCCAAACAAGTATTATTATGAAAAGTATGATTGGTCTAATGGACTGAGAAAACTTTTTAAATTTATATGGAGTATTTGATAACAACTTTCATACACCTAGTATAAATATTCAATTATGTCACAACCTTGAATGACTATCATTACATACCCAAATCCTGAAGACCTCAGACACAAAAGTGTAATAGGATTATGAACAGACCCTAAATTGTGACTCCATTTATAGTTTCCCTTTCCCATATATAAATTAAGCATGAATAGGATTCCATAGGGTAAGATTTTAGTTTGATTGTGTTAGGATAAGCCAATTTAGATCATTAAATGAAATAATAAAATGACTAAACTAGAAAGCAAGAAACTAAACTAGAAAGTAGGAAACTAAAATAGAAAGAAGGAAACTAAAATAGAAAGCAAGAAACTAAACTAGAAAGCATGAAACTAAACTAGAAAGTAGGAAAATAAACTAGAACCTCCACCATGATTTCTTTATCAATCGAGGGCAAATTTATATAGTGAAACCATGAAGTAATGTTTTAGAAACTACCCATTGATTAGATATGTGAGTTCATTACCTTGAAGTTCCTTTAATCAAAATGCATTATTGCCCAGGATAAAATCTAGTATGGTCCAATCTATAGTAGGGTGAATTTATCATACTATCCTTTATTTTCATGGGATTTATCCCATTAAAACACTAGATTAGAGATCTTGAATTATTTGACTTTTACCCTTTTGTCAAACCATCTTTTGACTACATCTTGATATTTACTAAAAGTGTGTAGGGCCTCAATCATTGCGTCTTCCATTTATATTATATCTAATAATCAAGATTCTACTTTGTCATTTGGTTCCATATATTCCTACATGAATTTATAAGTTGATAAATTCAACATGATTGACAATATTGGTCATTGTCCATACGCTAGTAGATAAGGTGAGGCATTGAGGGCCTACCTATAACTTGTTCAATCTTCCCATATGGCATAATTAAGTAGATTATGCTAGTCCCTAGGTTTATCCCCAACTGATTTATTAATTACCTCTATTAGGTCCTTATTCATTGATTTAACCGATTCATTTCCCTAAGGATAGTGGTTAGAAGATGACCTAATGGTGTTATGATTATCATGAGCCCATTCAATGAATTTAGCTGATATGAATGCTAGTCCATTATCACAAACTAGATAGATGGGAGTGTCAAATATAGTTGTGATGTGTTATTCTAAGAAGTGAATCAAATCTTATGCTTTATAATTCTTGGTGGTCACTACCTTAGTCCATTAGGTGCAATAATTTATGACATTGAGTACAAACTTATGACCTACTGAAGAGTTTGGGTTAATGATGCTAATGAAGTCCAACCCCCACTTGGTAAATGGCCTTCTATAAATAATAGGTTACAAGGTCATTATTACATGTACTTATCTTTTTACTAAATATTGGCATTCATGATATGTCCTTACATGGGCATGGACATCTTTGAAGACTATTGGCTAGTAATAGCCCATTCTTAGGATTTTGTGAGTTGTGGTTTTTCAAGATGGATGAAAACTACCTATATTTTGGTGTATGTTTTCTATAATCTCTTGACCTTTTCTATTTATACACATCTAAGGTAGATGACTTCATAATTTATCTTATAAATAACTCCTTTCTTAATCATGTAGTGAGTGGAGTTGAGCTTGAAAGTTATCCTTCATTATCAACTAAGTTCTAGTGGATAAGTACCTATAAGAAGATATTGAATTATGTCATTATATCATTCCCATCTAGACACTTGGGCCTCACAAACCTCTTCAATAGTAATGTGTGGGTTAAGAACAATCATAAGTTAGATGATGCCTTGATCTTAGACAATTTTATTAGGTTTTCTTTATATATCAAATTCTTAAAACTTTACCATCTATTTTCCTTCACATTCTCATAATTCATTCTATGAAAAGGTAAGGTTGAATGCACAGTTAGGAATGATAGCAATAGTCTTATTTCTTAGGATGTAGTCGTATAATTTCTTTGCTACTCCATATTTAGTTTGGAAGGCCTCTCCATGGTAGCCAAATGTGAGAGAAATCTATTGAGGTATACATTGAATGTCTTAGACCTATCCCTACTCAATAATGGCCAATACCCTTTAGGTATGTATACTATAATGATGTTTATATCATCTATACTCATTGATTAGATGATACCTAAATACACACATCAATTATCTCTCCAATCATTAGTACCACTATTTTATCTCACTGTGAGATTGTTCTCATTGATGGGCTTGGAGTTAGGCCAAGATTTTGACAAATAGAAGTAGGTATCATAGTGGCTAAATATCCAAAATCGAGCAATCAATTATGAATATTTTTACTTAATGATCTAATGGTTAGATAAAAATTTGTTACCTTCGACATGATTTTTTATATGATGTTGGTGTCAAAAGCCTTTATCTTCTTTATAGGATCTTGTATTTTCCATAGGGGCATTCCCTATGATAGGATTTCATAAGATTTATTTATATTTAGTAATCTAGGAAAATTCATGAAGGGTGATGTTTTCCTTGATTTTATTCATATATTTGATAATATTATACCCCCCCTCTATTTTATTACTCCTTATTTTGAGGTTGATCATTCCCTTTCAGGGGAGGTAGAATATTATCAACTTTTAGATTTGGTAGAATGGTTGTGATATCTGGAGGAGTAGATTTTATGAAGGGATGCATATTCTTCAGGTTGAAACCACCTTTTTATTATTGATGAAATGTATGAATCTGATCAGTGTTATTGTATAGTATATTATCATCTTTGCTTAAGAAATAAAACTCATGAGTCTCAAAAAATGTAGTTGTATTAAAAGGGCCAGAGTCATGGTGGAATTTTGGTGGGTTATGCATCAAATCTTGCCTCACCACCTCTATTTGGAATATCTCAAAAGATACACACAATTTTCAAGTTCCCCATGCTGAGAGGTGTTATGAATTCTACACCAATTGGGCAAGGTTGTCTCCACTATATTGATTTATTGAGGTTTGCTAGACTAATATATATTATTTTTAGGCCTATTAAGGGTATATTATACCTTTGAAACCTATAATTATAATTTTTATATGATCCATTATCATTGCCTATATTTCTTTACATGCCAAGAAAATCATTGCTTGATTTCTGGACCATTTTTTGTATGGAATCTAGCTCTACTTTAGTAGAATCCATGCCTTGAGAGTCAAGGATGAATTCAAATGTTGGTTTTACTAGTAACCCTTTCTAAGTGCATGGTTGTTTAAGAAAATTTAATTTGGATGTGATGTCTACATCAAAGGAGGTAGCGTGTATAACTAATTCTGATTAAATATAGGGACATTATACTTCACATGTGGAACTTGATTTAAAGTTGGGAGATCATTATTGATACTAGGTATACCAAGTACTTTAAAATTAATCTTTTTATCAATGTTGATAGTTTATTCATAGTAAAATTCCAAAATGTTAACAACATCAACCATTCTTAAGAAAATTGTAGTAATTGGATCCAAATAATTCTTGTACATTTTTAATTCCAACACTTCTACTAGTTTATACACCAGGTTTAACTAGGTATACATTTTCTAAAACCATGCATTAAAGTCTTAGATAGGTTTTTTGGGCTCCCTCTTCATGCTAGTAAAGTGTTGGTATATCAAACTGGGGTTGGTGACCTACCCAAACTATGTAAAAAAATTAGTTTGACACTAATCCTAGAAAGTTATGGAATTATCATGTAGATTAAGGTACCAATCATAAGCAACATCCACTAGTGTGAAATAAAAAATATGTATCTAACATATTCATTAATAACATTCATCAATATCAACACATCTTTGAAAGACATGATGTGTATTTCTACCATTCTCCCCCTTGAAGGAGAGAAAGATGGTAGATAATTTTCAAGATTCCTCAATTGGTCATGCACATCGCTTGAGATGGTAATAGTATATCTAGCCAACTAGGGTGGTTGAGTCATATGATGAGTAATAAGGGTAGTTTTCTTTATGAGGGAAGGTGTTCTAGATGTGTTATTGATAGGGGCAATTGGTACTAATCTCTGCCTTGTATGATTTGACAAGGGTGAGACTAAAAGACTAGCTTGAGATCTAGATCTGGTCACTCTCCTAGGTGACTCTAGTGTAACTCAACATAATGATTAACCTATTTTTATTGGAAAGGCTCAAGACATCCTTCTAGCACCAAAAATAAAATTGATGCGATTTTTATGCACACCACTTTGTAACAAGGTAGACTAACATTTTAGAGTCACAATGGAGGTAAACTCCAGTCCAACACATGAGTTGACAGTATGTAGTTAAAATCCTAGGTGATGGAATAATATTCATAACATGCAGGTTGCTAACTAGGACTATGTATGGATGGATGATTTATAAAATAAATTTAAAATTAGGTGAGTTGATATATGGGTGGATATTAGTCTAAAGTGGGAAGATCTCATAAATAAAATCCAAAAAGAGAGAAGGGTAGAGTATAAAAAAGGGACCTATGACTTCAAAATTTACCTTTTGGGATTAATCCTTTATGGACAAATACTTTTAGAACCAATATTTATTTTTATCTACCTTTGCACACACACATACAAACATAGTCAAGCAGTCTAGGAAAATTTGATATAGGAAACTTAGATATCTGGGCCAAAGGTTTTTCCTTTTAGAGTAACTATTTCATACACATACTTAGGAGATTATGACTAAAATTATGGAGGTATATAAGGTAGATATGACACACATATAGAAAACTATATTGTATAAAATACCTCTACACATTTAGAAAGATGAGACAGACAACCTACTTGCAAATAATCAATAAAAATTGATATTTTTTCAATAGTGAGTGCACATCTAAAATCAACATATTAAAAATAATAATAATAATTATTCATAACTATTGCACACTTAGAATTACTAAATCAAATAAACAAAAATATAAAACTTGATTACATATACTATAGAAAGAAAAAACACCAACACATTTATGACAATCAAAATTTCATTTTCTCCTATATTGATTTTTTTGACCCTTAAAAATGAGGTATGGAGACATATATATAGACTTGGTAAAGGATCACCTCATCCTCCAAGTGCATGTAAAATTTAAAATTACATGGTATAATTAGAACCTCATTTTTTATTATAGTTTCAAAATTGAATGTATACATATCCATAGTTGACTTATAATTGTCAAAATAAAGTTAGCCTTAATAATGTGATGTAACATGTGCATGCTTACAAATAATTTGGACAAACTTTATCCTTAAGTTCTAAAAAAAGAATACTATGAGTAAAAAATTAACACCTTTGTATTGGTTCATATAAAATTATCCTTTAAACTAAGGCTCAAGTAATGTTTACATAGATGCACTGATTGTTGGAGTCACTAATATAGATACTTGTATTGAACTAGAAGTTTTAGCATCAACCTTCTTATTTGCTTCCAATTTAAGATAAAAATTGTTCCCCACATCATGTTACTATCTTATAATGTCCAAGTTGAGTAATGGGGTCTATACACCTTGTATACCTACTTGATGATATTTTCATGCTCTAACTTTGTGTTATGGAAGTTAATCTTGAAAATATCTACTTTTGTCACCTTCTTTATATCAAAACTCAACTCAGCTTTAATTTCTTCAAGTGTTAATCCATGAAGACTCTAATTGAAATTATTAGATACTACCTAAAGGAGTTGATAAAAATTGATCCTACTAATAAGTTTACTAGTAGTGTCCCTTGCCTTAGATAAATTCAATTATTCTAAGATTTTCAAAATGAGAGCTAAGTTTTTGATACTTGGGAATTACTACCCTATATTTTGTAATCCACTCTCTAGCCTCATGAGATCTAATCACCACTAAGTTGAGGGCATTTGAAGCTTCCAATGGTGTCATTAAATTAATATGTTTATATGCCTTATTGGTAGTATAAGTAATCAATAAATTTAACTTATTATCATCCTATTTCAAAGAATTAAATAATTAATGATTTTGGGTTATGTGTGTAGCCAATTCTTCCCTCATTACATCAATGGATTCTAGAACATTGTACATTTTTTATGTAGCTTGATGAAATTTAGTCTCAATTCCTTAAGGGATATGGGCTTTTTACTTATTCTCTTTGATTTTTTATAATTCCTAATCAAGATCTTACTTGGAAAACTTATTCCCCTCTTTTTAATCTATCATATCATCCTTATGAGTTTTTTCAAGGGACTTAAATTCCTCTATATATAGGGACTACCCTATCTTCTTATTCTTCCTTTTGGCCAATGTAAAGACTTCTTGACTTTATTCAAAAATGATTTATCTCCCTAATTAATCCTCCATTTTCCTCTTCCTATCCCTTTAGATGCTTCCTAAGGGTTTATCAAACATGGAGCTTATAAAAGTCAACTATATGATTTTGAAATTTTGTTTCTGAGAAGCCTTTGATCTAAGATCAATTTCCCATGGAAGGGTGACTAGCTATGATGGGTTTATTAATTATTTATCCTAAATTATGGTCTCAACCAATTTATCTTATGATTCTTTCTCTAAATCTCATTTGATTACTGAGTCAAGAAGGGAGGGGCATATGATTTTAGACCAATCCACACCACCATACTGAGGTAGTGGGTAGACTATATATTCATTTTTTCTCATTTTGCCCTTCCCTAAGGATATTACAATAATATCTTGGGAGGCATTGGTGGAAAATATTGGAAACTTTATTTGAGTGGAAGAGACATGGACTAGGAGCTAGATAATGGTGTTTCAACCTTCTTAGAACCCCTCCTTCTAGTTATAGGATGGACTATAGCAGTCCTAGAGGGAATTTAAATAGAAGTGGAAATAATAGATATGGTTGGTAGTATTGGGGTAATAGAACAATAGGGGCATAAGTAATATCCTTTATCTTTAGTGTGAGCATATGTGTTTTTAACATGACACTAAGGGGAACTTAACCAAACGAAACTATTGAAGAAAGGGGAATTAAATCAAATGAAAATTAGGAAGAAGGGACTGAAGGTTCAACCTTCTTATCTGATTGGTCATATTTTATTTGTATTTTTCCTTTGTCATCTATAAGGCTTAGTGCCTTTTCTCTTTCTAATTCTTCCTCTTCCTCTGGTTTCTACTCTACTAGTATTGGTTTTCAAACTAAAGATGTGTATATTTGTGGTTAATCAACAATTGGGTTATCTATGAGGGGAGGAACCCTTGCCTTCCTCTTTAATTATATTGTATCCATTTTAGCTATGAAGGTTGGTTCTTGAATTGAGTTAGTAGCAGCCTCTTACATAGGTAATGTAACTAGATGATATTGGCTTTGCAAATCATAGGAACCTAAGAAAATTGGATCCTCTTAATCCCCTCTATGCTTAATTTCACTAACACTAGGATCTATCTTCATATCCCTCAATATTTGGGGAGCTTCTTGAGAAGGCTCTCCTTATTATTCTTCATGTTATGGGGGTCTATTAATCTAGAAGTCTGAATCAGTCCATCCTCTAGGGGGTAGAAGCCTTGTATGCATTCATTAAACTAAAATTGAATTTTTTCCTTGAATAATCTTCAAATGTTCTTCTTTTATCCCCACAAGTTGTTCCCTTTCCATGAATTGGGAGTCATATTTTGTATTCAAGAACAAAAAATCATGGTCGCAGGGAATGTGCTGGTATGGAATACCAAAGACTTGGATATGTTTTTAAATCTAACCATGAGGATCACAATCTTTATGAGGTAGGGTTACCAACTGATAATGTTTCCTTTTATTTCCCACATCCCTAAAATTTTTCCTCATTATATAGAAAATTCAACCTATAATCATGTGGGACCTATAAAACATGTTTTTCTTTTACTTTATTAGATCTCTTTCTAGACTCCACTAAAGATGGAATGCAATATCTTGCTTTAAAATATTATCAATCATGTACTTGGGGAGGCATAAGGGTTTATCTTATTTTTTGTGATATATCCAATAGTCACCCTAAGTGCCAATGTATCTATTATACTCTTTAATATCATGGGTAGTGGGGCATCATGGATAGTATACCATAATTGAGGATATATATCCTCTACAGTCTAAGTGATATGATTAGTATATGTATATATGTGTATGAATGGAAAGTAATCGAAGATGTGCTTATTTATATATTAATTATTTATGCTCCAAAACTACCCATAATCCATATACATAGTTCCCATTACTACATCGAGGAGGTAAGACACCATATGAAAATGTCTTGTTGAATTAGAACTTTTGCCTTTATATAGAAATGGTTCCCTTATCTTAAAAATTATAATCTCTCCTAGGGAAAAAGTCATGTCGACGGTCATCAACATGTTTAGAAGTGTCACATAATCTAGGTGGAGAAAATGGATACTTAGCATGTCATATAGCCTGTTCAATAGGGACATATTGAGGTGGACCCCCATTCTAACTTTATTGATAGATATGGGGGACTTTTCATTCAAGACCATAGACTCCCCAAGAATAAGCCATGGGCTTAGATTTTTGTCAATTGAATTATTCTTATTCCATGATACCACCTTGTGCATGTCAAATATTTCATATGGAATTGGAAAAGGTAAATACCTTTGGAAATCTTCACCTAAGATGAAGCCACAACTATCTTATGATCCATGCAATGTAGGAAGATTTTGATCATCACCTTACCAATGAATAAAAAGTCTCATAGTAGGTCAATATAGGGTATATCCTCAAGCTTTGATACTTCAAATTTCAGTCCTTATATCTTGAGAGAGTGTAGGGATATAACCAATTGAAATTATGCTAGTAATAACTATCCTTCATGAGAAAATACATCAACCTAATCAATGGCATCCCATAGGTCTAAATATTTGCCATACATGTCATTGAATATTATGGTGTTGAATATAGTGTATATATACTCTATGGAATATTTAATGTAAAATTAGGATGGCGATAGTACTCTTATGAAAATGCAAGATGACAAATCCATTGAAATTTGACTAGTTTGCTAAAATTTAGTTTCCTGGACTATGCAAACTTCTTTTTTCTATTGGCATCTTTGTAGTTAATGCATAGAAGGCTAGGGATTTGTTCATAGAGAATAAATTGATCTCAAAATTTATTTGTGATCAATGAACATATTGATATCCATAGTACATTGATATAGATTTTTACATTTAATTATATTTTGTGCTCTTTTAATTCCCAATGTTCATATTTTTTATTTAGTTGCATAATTTAAACCTTTTTAGTTTAGTTTTTGGGGAAGCCACATATTTACATTTTTTACAAGCGTCATGAAGTAATTTCACTTACCTAGCTAAGTTTATCAATCTTTTGATAGTCAAGAGTTAGGTTTTGTGTTGGGATTGAACCAAAAATTATTGAAAACTAAAGGCTCTAAATGAAAACCCTAAATTAAATGTATGAAGACCAAATCTTTTGGAATAAAATTTGAATAAAACCTATAATATAAACCCTAACAACCAAAATAATGAAGGAGTTATGAATAAAACTAGCTCTGAATAAGGGAAACCCCAAAAATAAGTTGCAAACAAAATTTCCAATGTACAAGTCCTGAACACAATCTCTACTGAACAAACCCTAAATAGTTTATTTGATGAACAAGTCTCAAACAAAAGTTTTGATGAAAAGGTCTTGAACACAAACTCCAATGAACAAAAATTTTGACTACCAAAATCTTGAACAAAATAATTTTGAATTAAAATAATTCCCAAAACCTACATAAGTAAAAAAAATCTTCAAAGACATTAATAAGTTAGTTTGAAATGTAAAATATCATTATTTATACTTTTGAGTGTTGAGATTAAGGAGCAATCTGATAAAAAATTCCATAGGATGAAGGGGAAAACATAACAAATAGGGCCAAATAAAAATAAAAATGGGTCTTTATTTCATTATAAATAAAAGGGTGGAATGTTGGGTCTAATTCAACATATTACCTATATTATAAAACCCATACTCAAGCCATCTTTGGAAGCCTATGTTTCAAGCATACATATTATTTCAACCAACCAAATTTTTTATCTCATTTCATGTATTTATCTTCATTTGAAATAATTTAATAACTTTACACCTTTATCAACATTCTCCAAGCTCAATATGACCTTTCCAAACTCAATTATAACACAAAATATGCATTTTATCCATGTTTTTTAATGTAGTTGTAAGTGTTTTTTAAGACTTTTTGACTGAGTTTGCATTAGGAATGGGTTATATTAAGTTGTTATTGGATTTAATGATGATTATAGTAAGGATAGATACATCACTAATAATGTCTTTTATATATACCAATCTTCATCTTACTTCATATAACACTTTATATGTGCTTTCTCCCCACTCTACCTATGACAAGCTTGTAAATGCATTGTTTAGGCCTTCATCTCTCTTCACCCAAAGGAACCTAGTTAAATATAATGATTTATACATCATATTAAGATTTAAAAACTTTATAACCCTATCATATTTCCTCAAAAATATTATAACCTTTTATTGATATTTACATTAGGCACAAAAGGGCCTATTCTTCAAACTCTTTACAAGCAAACATTTAGGTCTTTACTCTGAGCTCATCCTCTTTGCAAACTTGTAATAAAATGAGTTATTTAGTAAATTTCATATCCATAAACTCTTTTGGATATATTTTGAGGACCTATATGATTATTTTAGGGTTTTCTAAATTTATAAAATCAATAAGTTCTACCAAGAACTCCTCGTGTCAAACTTATAAACTTGTATGGATTACTCAAGGACTGCATGATCTACCTCTAAAGTTTTAGAAAGGGTGATTCAGGATAGAATTTAAGATTTAGTGATTATTAGTTTGGATATTATATATATATATATATATATATATTATATCTATAATAAACTAATTTATTGATTTTTTTCTTGAATATTAGGACTCTTATGTCGTATTTCCCTCTTTAAGTCTCAACAGCCCTAGAAAGGCTTCCTCTCAAAGATCTTGAACCAAAACTGATGGTATCTTATAAATTAAATAAATTTAAGTTTATAATAACCCTATATACCTTACTAATCATACGAAATAACTTTTTGGGTCTCCAAGACTTCTTTCTCAACACCACAACTATCTCTTTCTTAGTTTTATTTCTATGTAAGCCTATAAACAACCATCTTGAATTCAACCTTTGTGAAATATCTTTACAAATGAGCATCATGGATGTTTAAAATTTATTTGATTTCACATGATTATCTCATACACATTTCCATGATGTTCTATACCCTTACTCAATGTGTATACCCTTACAACATGGTTGTGACATGCCTTCAAGACTATCTCTTACATTAGATCTTGTGTATTAGGTTATCAGAAGATGACTTCTCATACAAATATCTATAAATATTAAACATGAGTGATCCCTAAGGGTTATTCCTAATATAAATTAGTCTTTGGGAATAAAATTACATGTTTTCCATTTCCACTCAAACACTTCACATCCTCACAAGACCTACCATTCATGTGTGAAAAAACAAAAACTAACATTTAATATCATTTGTAGGTTTGAGATCATGGAGATAGAAAAGGTTTTAAAGTTGAGAGTCTTCTAAAACCCCATAATTTTTTTTCAATTCACTTTCATAAATCCATCAAAACCAAAAATGCATTCAAACTAGGAAATCCAAGCCTGTAGGGTTTTGCATGGGTTTTAGAGGCTCCACACTCTTAATTTTTTTTTATAAAACACAAGGGATATTATTGAAAACAAATTACATGGATTCAGAGGGAATATGGAAGACCTCCATCACCTACTAGTACTAGTCCTTAGACACTCCTTTCTTCTTGAATGATCCTTAACAAAACTACCTTCTTAAGTATGCAAATAACCCAATGGAGAAATGAATTTTTTTTTTGATTGTTTGGACCTCCCATACCTTCCAAAATATGGATTTAACTTGGATAAGGTAATATTACACTTCCCAATTTTTAAACCCATTTAATTGATCTTTCATTTATTTATCAAACTCATAAACCTTGTTGAAATTACTTATTGGGAAAGGATGAAATTTAAACATGTATTACAACTACCAAAATAAATCCTTTCTAACCATGTACTACCACTTACCATGTTAAATGTGCCTTATAAGTGTATTTTATATGTAAAAATACTATTTTGGTCTTTAATACACTTGACAAACATTATAATACATTGGAAAAGGTATAAAATGCATTTGAGAGGGTTATTACAAACTAATTAGGCCTAATATCACATTTAATGATTTTATGTGTGGCCATGCCATCTAAACAAACTATGTTTAGTTATACCTAGACCTTCATAGATTTTGATAATGAAGTCTTGCACAAGGAAAAACTAGAAACAATCATGAAACAATAACCCCTAATTATCTTAACTTCTCCAAGTTTACCTTTATCTTTATAAATTAGGTCATAAGACTCTAATCAAGGGAATAATTATAATATTATAGGTTTTGATTCACTCTTATTAACTAGACCTTACATGAGACCTTGACCACTATTAGTAATAATACCACTCTTCATTATGAAACAAATAAATTATGACTAAGACCATAATATTAAAGGGCTAACAATATGGTCAAATAAGTCTAGATAATAAGTTTTAAATTATACTCACTTATGGTAGCTATTTTTGGCTAACATCTTTGATAACCTCTTGGGGTTGCATGCTTGCTATGAATCTAGATCGATGCCCTTCTATCATCCATTGGGATATGGATTCACCTATCACTCAACCCAAAAATGATTTAGACCTTGATAACTAACTTATAATCCTCTTTATAAGGATGAAACAATTGACTGCATTCAACACACAAAATCAATAAGAATAAAACACACTAACAAGACAACTAAAGCCAACATAACACACATTATTGTAAAAAACACTTAGGGAAGACAAAAGGAGAAACTACTATATACAACTAACCTTTAATTTTGAATCTCCACATATAAAAAATAAAACTCCTAAATTATTCTTCATGTGGTGAGCAAGAATGGTGTACAAGCTACTATTCACGCCTTTTTCTTACTTTATCAGCTCCTTTCTTGACCACCACTATCTTAGACTTGACACCAAGTGGATCGATAGAAAAAACATGTCTCTAATAAATACAAATTCATCTTGAAGTTCATAACTTACCTCATATTATTCCTTGTCAATGAGAAATACCTCCAATGTGACCACACTTTTATTCATGAGGGAAACAACAACCTCAACTTCTATTGGCTCCTTAAGCTCTAGCTTTTGCTCATTTTGAATAGTATTATCTCCTTCATAGCTTGATACATCATGAACTTGAACCTCTTGGTGATAACTTATAAGACATGTTAACTTGATAATATCTTTTAACCTTTTAACAACAACTTCATTCTATCCTTATAGAGACTTTAACCTATTGATATCTTTAAATTATTTGAACATGCCCATATAGGACTACCACATGTCATTAAGGCCCTCTTAAACTTTTTCATGAGATTAAATGAGGATTGAAACCATGATATTTTCTTCAATATTTTTATTTTTCATGTCTTCACCATGTTCATTATCTAAGATATCCATCTTAGCATTCCCTTCTTGGACTACAGGTTTATAATCTATGCTTGAGCGAAAAAAATATAGCTCTTCCCAAAATGGATAATTTTCTTGATCACTTAAAATTATACCAACTTCAATATCATTCTTACCATTATCTTTAGGTATAAAAAAACCTTTAAATCACTTCAAACTATTGAATAAAATCATTATATATCTTCAAAATTGCTTCTTTAAGCTCTATCTCTTACTAGAATCCATTACATTTTTTTTCAAACTTTCATCTTGCTTATGAGGCTCAACAAGGCTAATGACCAAGGTGTCTTCAATAATATTCCTTTCATACTTAAAATTTGATCAATTATTTTATGATCATATTTTATTTCATCAAGACTCAATCCATTCCTCTATGTAGAATGGAAGTTCATCTTCCCACCCAAGGTCTATTTAATCATGCTTCTCTTTTGTAAAACTTAATTTTTCTTCTTGTAGGGGGCTACCAACTTATACAAATTCATGTTGGGGTTCATCTTCATGATCTAGATGAATAAAATACTTATCAATAAACTCAAATTATTCAATGAAGCTATTACATAGCTTCTTCCATACCTGATCAGAACCTTATTCATCACATTCTTCAATGGGATCACTTTTATTAGAGGATGCTATCATGTTACCTTATAATCCTCCTTCAAGACCATCTTTCTTCTCATCCTTAGGGATTGATTTGATTCCTTATTAAAAAACATTATCACCAACAAATATCTCTTTATCATAAACACTTGAATCAATCTCCTCATAGCCTTCTCGAGGCACACTTACAAATGACTAATTTTGCTTTTCAAGGACAACCACCTCATCATCCTTTCTTGGCAAGCTATCTTTATTAATGTTGATATTCTTCCTGAAATGTAATTAGTTATCCTTCATGAAATGATGGGATGGGATGAAAAGATAACTCAATGAAATTTTTGAAACTTGATAAGGTGTACTTTTAACTTATGATTTTTAGAGGGTTAGGCTCATTGAAGGAGTCTTGTAGAGGTGAATAAGGAAATTATGTTAAGGATGTTTCATTCTTCTCCTTCCACTCTTCAATTAATCTATAAAACATTGATGTATCTTGAAATTAATACATATATTCAACATGAAGAGTGAGTTAAAGATGTAAAATACTTGGTAGTTATATTGATCTAACTTCTTGAGGAAGATTGGATGAATCTTGTATAGACTCAAGCTTTTGTTGATGTCACATTGCAAGTTGGAGTAAGTTAGAAGTAGAATAAAGTTGATGTGGAGTGGGATAAAGCTTATAAGGATGATTTTATTGATTTTTATACCTTTTTTCAAGCACCAATTTATTCTCCATACAATGAATCATTATTATTTCTATCACCTCATTAATTAGCATCTGTTGATTCTTTATCTCAATATCTGCTCACCTAGACTTGGTCAAATACACTAAATTATTCATTATCTAGATAACATCACTTTTAATGAGAGAATTAGGAATAATCAAATAATTTTATTATTCTCTATTAATTTTTCTCATTTATATTTCAATGTATAAAAGGGTTTGTTTGAATTCTAAGAAGGCTAGAATAGGAGTAACATAGCATTGACAAGGTTGGCTAGATGGATAAGTAGGCTACCAAGGAGGTTGATTTGGATTGGGAGAGAGCATATTAGTATACTTATAACCTTGATAATATGGGTATTATTTTATTTTAGAGACACTTGGAGTGAACCCATGAATGTTATCAATCTAATATGAAGAATGTGAAGGCATAAAGTATGCATTTTGACCCAAAGAATGATGAGAATACATACCTTTTTTATTTTTAAACACTTAGACTACTTATAACATCTTTGATTCACTTAGAGTCACCATTGATACTTGTGTCTATGCCTCCAAAGTCTCATTTATTAAAGATAAATATAAATAACTCTTTAATAAATGAAATCCATATCCCATTAGGCATATCATAACTATTATAACTTAAATTTACACCATTTGAGAAGGTGTTTCAATTAATCTCAATATAATTTAAACATGGGAAAAATCCTAGGATATGGGTGACCTAATTAATTATTCAACCTCTAGATAAGGGATATCTCTATTGATTCATAACATAAGACGAATCACTAATCTACTAAATTGTAAGGAAAAGGGGAAAAATAATGAAATAAGGGGTGATACACAAAAATAAAATTATCCACTTGAATATAATACACTAATAACAAGAAAAAGGACTGAAACTTATCACACTAACTCAATATGAGCCTCTAATCATGGATATTTTAGTATGAAGATGCAAATCAAGATAATAACTAAGAGGGGATGATCAAGAGGTCTCATGGGAGACACTAATGAAGCAATATCCACACTTAGCTAGTGAATGACCATGTAATATACTCCATATGACCTAATAATATGAATAAAACATGAAAATAGGTAAGAATATAAGATATAAAAGAGAGAGATATGACACTACTACTAACATTCATCAACCAACCAAGAAATACACACTAATTGTATCAACAAGAAGAATAAAAATCAACTTGTATTTGTATCAAAGTAAATTAAAAGTGTTTAAATGACCATGTATTCACCATACTTCGGTTAATAATCCTTTTCAATGATAAATAAAAAAGTACATATAGAAGAGAATTAGAAGGATAAAGAAGATAGACATTGGATAAGTCTATGAAAAGTGTCATTCACCTCAAATTAGTTACCATCTAAATGAAGGGTGAGAGAATGATTTTGTTATCTTACTCAAAAAGTGTTTATTTTATTTGGAGATGCCTTCATCATGGTGTAGTAGAATCTTATTTTGGATTCTTTTATCCCTTCATATTCATCTCATGAAATTAACCTCTAATAAGATTCAGGAGTTACAAACTCATGTACTGGCACATGCCCACCTAGCTTCCTTGACACCTTGATACCATTATTGGATTATCAATTTTTATCTCATATTTATAAGATTCATTCTTAAAGATAATATTCTTCCACATTCATTTATGTTTTTATGGACTTATAAATTCTTGACAAGGACTTGTTATCCATATCAAAGTAATGAAAATAAGTCTATTTCACAATCAAATTTGATACTTATTTTAAGATTAATAATATGTATTTTCCATCCTATATATTTATGTTATAATATCATAGGATTCCTATTGAATCTCATAAACTACTTTCAATGAGTTTTCCTTTATAGTCTATTAGCAAAGATCTTGAAGTGGGATGCAAATAACCTTATAATAAAGACCCAAATATGTTTGATATTATTATTGAGCCTTGTTAATGATCCATGATTCCCATGTTAAAGTTTAAAATACCTTTTATGATCATTAATTGGTGGTGATAGGTGTCTATAGGGTTTTTGGAGGTCTTCATACCATTAGATGGCCTTACATGGTCTACAAATTTCCTTCCATCTTGAAAATAAGAGAACAATCACTATTTTAGATTGATAAAAAGTTTAGAACATATTATATCACCATATAGGTTGTTGAAGTGAATTTTATAATACCTTAACACTTTTAATAATCCTAAAAAATCATTTCAATTAGATTGCATACCCATAGACATCTAAACCCTACAAAATAGGTCTAAAACTAGCTCTCTAGTTCATTTTCTATACATATCTCACCCCATACATGCCAATGTTTGGATTAAATATATTATTAGGGGTCTCTAATAGTTAATAAAATTTATTTATTTACCAATTTTGTGCATTTTAAGTAATCAAACTAATTTCTCTCTCATCAATCTCCCTAAAAGCTTAATAAGGCAATTTTGAGTGTTTTTATTGTTAATGATTATTCATAGAGTTAAGGCCCTAAAATTATGAAAAAATTCCAAAAATTTTGATTATGGGAACATATTCATCATCCCAACTATTAATTTTTTCCCATGTAAAAATTCAACATTCTTTTGAGTATTCCAAACTACCCTTCTTGAGTTTGTGCAAATTGTGTGATGAGGTCAAGAGAGAGGTTTTAAGAAAAAAAGCTTTTCAAATGCTATTTTTTTTATAAATTATTTAATTAGGTATAAAAAACCTATATTAATTTTTTATCAACACCTATTCAAGACATTTGATCTCTATAAATTCCTAAAACTTGATCTGGCCTATAATGAGGGTTTATAGGCAACCTTCCCATTTTGACCCTAAAGGTCTCTATTTTGACATCTCCTGCTCATTTAAATATTTAAAATAAATTAAATAACCTTATTAATGAAATTTAACATATTAAATATTCATTTAAAAATCAATATTATCTCAAAAATCATGTTCTCTTCATATTCTACCTATGACAAGCTTGTAGATGCACTATTTAGACCTAATACCTATTTCAAGCATGGTTTTTTAAATTAGCTCATCTACTCCTTATTAACTTAAATGGTATTTATTATAGTATTTAGTTTATATATATATATATATATATATATATATATATATATATCTTTTAATTTATCCTTATCCATATAAAACTACATAATATCTATATTATAAAACCCATACTCAAGGCATCTTTAGAAGCTTGTGTTTCAAGCATACACAATCTTTCAACCAACCAAATTTTTTATCTCATGTAATTTATTTATGTTAATTTTAGATAATTTAGTAATTTTGGACACATTTATTAACATTATAAATTTTAAATATGACCTTTTAAATAAAAATTATAACCCAAAATATAGATTTTCCCCATGTTTTATATGCAGTTATAGGTGTATTTTTTAGACTTCTTGACTAAGTTTCCATTGGGAATGGCTTATCTTGAGCTATATTTTTATTTTTTTATGGTTATATTAAGGATATATAACTCACTCAATGTATTTAATCTCTACCAACCTTCATCATACTTCATGTAACACTTTCTATGTGCTTTCTCCCCACTCTACCTGTGATAGGCTTGTAAATGCACTGTTAAGGCTTGTAACTCTCTTCTCCGAAAAGAACTTGATTCAATATTATGGTTTACACTTAATTAAAAAAATAAAAAAAATATAACCCTATCATAGTTCCTCACATATATTATATCCTTTTTTTGAGCTTCACATAAGGCACAAAAGGGTTTATTCTTCAAAATCTTTGCAAGCAGATCTATATGTCTTTACTTTGAGCTCATCCTCTTTGAAAAATTGTCACAGAATGGGTTATTTAGTGAATTTAATATAAATATATAATTTTGGATATAATTTTATTACTTTTTTTATTTTTTAATATTTCCTTAATTTATAAAATTAATAAGTTCTACCAAGAACTCCCCATGTCAAACTTGTAGACTTGTATGACTAACTCAAGGACTACATGTTTTACCTCTCAAGCTTTTGAAAGGGTGATTTAGGAGATAATTTAAAATTTAGTGATGATTAATTGGGATGGTATATATTTTATAACTATGATAAGCCAATTTCCTCATTGGTTTCTTGAGGATTAAGCTTATTATGAAGTATTGCCATCCTTAAGTCTCAACATGCCTAAAAAGGCTTTCTCTCAAAGATCTCAACCTAAAACTGATGGTCTCTTTCAAATTAAATAACTTTAATTTTATAATAACCTTATATACCTTCATAATTATCCCACAAACCTTTTTTGTCTCCTAAACTTATTTCTCAACACCATAAGTGTCTCTTTCTTGGTCTTCTTTGTATGTAAGTCTATATACATCCATCTTGAATTCAACCTTCTTGTAGTCTCTTTACTAATTAAGTTCATGAATGTTTAAAATTTTTGTTATAGATCATGAATGTCTCACACACCTATCCATGATGTTTCAAACCCTTACTCAAGATGTATTCCCTTGTAACATGGTTGTGACATGCCTTCAAGAATATGTCTCTTACGTTGGAGCATGTGTATTGGGTTAGCACAAGAGGATTTCTCATTAAACTTCCTAAAACTTCTAAAAAAAAATTATCCCTAAGGTTTATCCCAACTATTAATAAGGATTGGGGAAAGAAATTCCCTATATTCCATTCCCACTCAAAAACATCACATCTTCATAAGACCTACCAATCATGTGTAAAATAACAAAAAATATAATTTATTATCATTTTTAGGTTTCATACCATGGATATATAAATTATTTTTAAATTTTTAGGATTATTATATCCCTAAAAATGTTTCCAAGTCACTTTCATATATCCATTAAACCCAAAAATGCATTCAAATTGGGAAAACTAATCTTGCAAGGTTTTACATGGGTTATAGAGGCTCCACACTCTTAATAATAGTTAATAGAGAACAAGGGATCTTATTTAAAATAAATTTCATGGATTGATATGGATTAAGGAAAAAATCCATCAGCTATAGCATTAGTCCTGAGACACTCCCTTCTTCATGAATGGTCCTCAATAAAATTACCTTCTTAAGTATGTTGAGAACTCGATGGAGAAATGGAAGAAGTTTTATACCTATCAAACCTTAAAAACCATGGATTTGAATTGGATAATATAAGATTAAAATTATGAATTGAAACCAATTTAATTTATATTTAACTATCTTCTCAAAATCATAAAACTTCTTGAAAATTCCTCTTGGGAAATGATGAAATTGAAACATGTGTTGTAACTACCAAAATTGATCCTCTCTGACCATGTCCTACCACTTCCCACATTGAATTTGATTTAAAAGTGTATTTTATACATAAAAATCATCATTTTGGTCTTGAATACACTTGAAAAAACCTTATAATAAATTGAAAAAGGTATGAAATGCATTTGAGAGGGTTAGTACAAAATAATTAGGCCTAATATCACATTTAATGCTTTTGATGTGTGGCCATGCCATCCTAAAAACTATGTTTGGACTGACCTAGACCTTCATAGATTTTGAAAATGAAGTCTTGCAAAGGAAAATATATAAAAAATCATGAAACAATAACCACTAATTACCTTAACTTATCCAAATCTACCTTAATCTTTCCAAACTAGTCATAAGACTCTAATGAAGGGAATAATTACAATACTAGAGGTTTTGATTCATTATGCTTAACTAGACCTTGTAGGAGACCTTGAACACTATTAAGAACAACACCACTCCTCGCCATGACAAGAATATTCAAGGGATAATAACAAAGTGAAATAATTCTAGATACCAAATTTTAAATTATACTCACTTATGGTAGCCAATTTTGGCTAACAAGAACCATTATTCCCAGGTAGATAAGTGGTTATAGGCTTAAGATATACCACCAATAATATATTTTGATCATGTATAAATAAATGAGTGGGTGTCATGTATCACCATGTAGCTTAGGAATATTTTATGTTTATTGGTTGTCTATTTTATTTGTAGGTTTTATGTAGTAGTGTGTGATATTCATCATAGGAGAGAAGAAATAACTAGTTTAAAGTCACATATAAAAAGAGATATAGGTAGGAGAACACGTCACACACTGGTATTAGAATCACATCATCAATTAAATTTGGTAATGACATGCATATGAAATAAATATGAATAAATGATAACTAACAGTCATTTAAATCCATTAATGACACACTTAAACCTTTGCCTATTTTACAAAAGAAGATTATGCAACAAATTCAGTTGATAGATAATAAAATTACACTTTATATGGGAAGCAAGGATGGGTCACATCAATCATTATATAAATAAAAATTATCCAATTGAAAAAAAAATTAGTCATATCACATCATTAAAATGATCATTTTTATTTAATGTACATATGAAATGGCATGTGAAAAACTCACCAAATTTAAATCCTAAGGATAAGTTGGATAAATCAAGAAAGCTATATATAGATGGGTACATTAGAAAATTGGCTATTACATACTTCTATGAATTGGATCCCTATGCACTTTAGTTAATTTTAGTCATTCTAGTGTGAAGTGTGTGTAGTCTTTCTTCATATTGTCATTAATAATACCTCATCATTAAACTAGCTATTATGGTCTGATAATAGATTCTCATTCACCTATCAAACCCATAGAAGGAGACTATGGGTATCATTCTTACCCTACATCAAGATAAATATAATTTTTTTGACCCCTTTGAGTTTATAGATGTAACATAAGCAAATATTTTTACCCTAAATCAAATAGAAGTGGCTCAAGAGATATCCCTAGCCTTGCAACATCCTCTACAAAGATATGATGTAGAAAGGAAAATCAATTTACCTACATTTGTACATCTTGATGAATTTAACATTCTTTTAATAATTAGATACAATAAGGGTGTTATTCACCTATTACAATATGTTAAAATTCAAATCAACACATCTATAATTATAATATAAATAGGACTTCTAACACATGTCCAATCTCTCTTTCCATACAAATCAAATGCACCCCCTATTCATGATCATACTAGGGCCAACTATGTTAAAGTATACAAGGGGATTATGATGACCTCAATCATATACATTCTATTTCAAATCTTAGTCAAATATATTACCAAGATGTTTTGGAAAATAACTAAGAACACAACATAATAAACCAAGGGATTCATCAATATTTCCTATCGCATGATAGCTTTTCAAAAATATTTCAACAAGCTAAAAATTTTCATTTTTGAGCTTCTTACAAATATTGAGAATGTTTTTCAAGGTCCATCCCAAATATTATAGTATCAAATTTTTATACTACTTATGTGTTTCATAAAATGGAAATCTCTTCAAGCCATATTCAATCTAGACATAAAATTTTGGCTTGCACAATAGTTCACAGACCTAATTTGGACTAAATAAGGCTAGTACTATGAGTATCTAGAATGTTTGATAATTAGTGGGAAAATTTTCAACAAATCATAACTTCACCCCATAGAGCTAAAAATAATTTTATGTAGTATGTGGGATAATATGCAAAATTGACATTACTTCCTAATGGTACCCATATTTTCATATTTAATATTATAAAGGATCCCATCACACTAATTTCATTCTTTATTTCAATGGAGGAAAAACAATCTAATGTGTGATAGTAAAAATCTCTCACAATCATAAAGTTCTAACATTTTTGATTGATACATCCTAGAGTGGCCATACCATCACAATACCAGCCATCAATTGAATAATAGTCATAACCTCATGATACATTAGAAGTAATTTTTGACCCATCACATGTTGAAAAGGGAAAAAGGAAGGCAACTCAACACACAACAATAATACCACCACCATAAAAGAGAACACACAACACCAAATCCTAGTTGGATTATTTAAGGTTACCTAATATTGTTTCACAATGTGATTTATTGGATATGGGAGTGGATGAATTTTAGGTATACTAGTATCTCATTATGATATAAGAAAATATGTATATGATGAGGAGTTAGAAAAATAATTTTTCTTTTGTAATGTAATATGCACATGCCAAGTGAAAAATTAAGTATGATAAGATCTATTGGTAGACATACCCCTCCATAATTTTTTAATTTTATATACTGTCACATAGTAGGCTAAGCATAAATGATAAACTATCAAACTTTTTGGAATAGTTCTAGATGTAATGTTTATGTCTATGTAGTAGACATCAGTGAAAATGAAAAATGTAATAGAATCATTTGTAAATAATAAGAGAATGCATATCAAAATATGAGTGTCTTTCATAATATTATAATTCATGGTTCACTTATTCTATGTATAACTTGTTGACTTTCTAGTCACCTTGGTCTCTTGACACCTGATTGCATGGGATAGAGTATTTTATTATAAAACTAGCTAGGTATCATCTTTGAAGGACCTTAAAAATGACTATGTTTCATAGAGATAGGTATGCCAAGGAAATATTAAATTTTCTTAAGTAGCTTGTTTCTTCAGTAATGGTCCATTAAGATTTTTGACATCATAGGTTGGTATTATCCTTGTAGAAGGTCTATTTTCATGTTTTTTCAAGGGTAAAATACATCAAATAAGTTAAAAAATAATTCATTAGTCTCACAATAACACTGTAGAGGCCTATTCTATTGATTTTATATGTGAAATGAAAAAAAAGGTCTTAAAAAGTACTTATGAGTTCATAAAAGGGGAAAAGGTCTTAATTTACTCATTAAAATCATTTTAGAAGGGTGAGACATGTTATAACATTTCATAAAGTCATTTTGATATTTTAATACTATTCACAAGCTCTCAAATTCATATAAAGGGTTTAAAAAATCATGACTTAGTTGTTTATCTCCATTCCTATTTCTTACTAGACTTCAATTCTCTCAACATGGAAAAAATTGTATTCAATCCATGATCAAGAAATTACCTATCTTCAAACCCTTATTCAGGGTATTCTTCATTATCCCAAAAGTATTATGCAGGATCTAATGGCATCAAATATCCTTTTTTATGGTTGTGGAAAGTTTGTTAAACATATACATGAAGTAATGGGTGAAATTCCACTATATTAATCAACTATAAGGGAAATTGAATTTGCTTTATTCACAAAGGACAAAGATATCTTGTATGTAAATGGAAATTATGTTGAACCTTATCATAAGTGTGGTTGAATTAAATATATTAGTTCCAAGTGAATATTACTTGATGATAAGTGTGCATATATGGAAAAATAGATATATAAACTTACTAATGAGAGGGATTATTTATATTTGAAGGTAAAAACTCTCCAAAATATCTTTGAGAAAAATAAATGCTGATGGTATTTTTAGATTATCATTATGTCTTGCAATGACAATATGATATGGTCACTAAGAAGATAATATATTACATTGAGGAGTCCATTCAATATGAAATGTTGTGTGGCCAATCATTACATCCAACAAATTTCTTATCTTGAGATGAACCTCATCTTGATTATTTAGAATTATAGGTCATATGTTTCATAGGTTAACTTGTTTCAAAAAAGTTTATTTAAATAGACATCTAGTTATGTGAAATTATGGGATAATGAGCCTATAATGCCTTTAGATGAGATTCTTAGGGAACACATCAACTACAAAGAGAAATAATGAATTCAATTATATGAGAAACTATATGACATTAAAATAGTTAAAAACCAATAAGAGTATAAAGTTATGGAACTGAAGGACACCTTATCCAAAACCAAAGATAATATTAAAGTTCAAATTGAAATCAAAAAAATCAAAGATGATATTGACTAGACAGAAACCAAATTGTCATTTATTAGAGAAAATATTAGAATGGATATCTCTAGAGATAAATGATTGGTTAAAAATGAGATACAAAAAATAATAATTAATATATAATTTAAATGATCCTGAAAAAATCCTATGAGATTTACAAATGAAAAATGATGCATTAGATGTAACTGAAATTAAGGCTTCTAAGCATGTCAAGGTAGATTTTGATCTTTAGATAAAAGTTGAACATGTTTTGGGGGAGGTGAATTTTCTAGAGGATCTCCACTTGAAATACATAATAGAAACAATGAATGGATTTAAAGATCATATTTTGGTGAAGTGAATTCATCAAACCCAAATATCAAGGATTGGAAAATATCTGAAGGATAAATACTACAGTCTAGTTGAATAATCAGGTATGATGGAGTGGTCCTTGTCAGAAAAGAACCATCTTATCCAAATATGGGAAAATGTGATTTATATAATTAACATACCAAAATAAATTCAATCATTTAAACTAGAGTATAATATTTAATGTCTTTGTAGGACTCTAAGTCCTACTCAATAATATGTTGATCATTTTCAACATGAAATTTAGAATGCTCTAAAAGTTACTGATTTATCTACCATTAAATTAGAGTAGTAAATATGGAAAATAAATAGTATAGAGGTAATTATTTTTAAATAAAAACAAGATAAAGAGTTATTTATAAATCATCTTGAAGAGTTTAGTTACTAATATGAAAAATTAGCTATGGAAGCATTTTAAGAATCATCCCAAAAAGAGAGTTCATGTAATGGACTTGTTGATCAACAAGTTAAAGTTGTTGACTATGAATCTCCTCTAAATATAATGTTGATTACATCTCAATTGAATAAAATTTCATGAGGAGGCTAGTGGATATTTTTAGTGATATAATTGATTGTACAGATTTATAGGAGTTATCTTCCTACCATAATAATGAGGATCATTTAGAAAGATGTATCAAGAAGATTATAGATAAGCTAAACACATTGTCTGAAAAAGTAAAGATGCTTAAGGAAACTAATAATGAATATATAAAGGATTAAAAATAGTTTTCAAGATTCAAGAATCTAATTATGGGTCTACCATGATTCTCTTTGGAGGCAATATCTCTTAGCATTGGTCATGGATGTCTATAAGTACTTGAGTAAGTTTCATGCTTATAAAATTTTCCATCTGTCCAAAGTGCCATAGTATAGATACATGAAGGTCTTTATGAGGAGTTAAAACACACTTTCAAGCACTCTTCAAGACCCTACAACCAAGATTGCTAAAAATTTTCTAGGTTGAGACATTGTTGATATAAAGTTTTAAAGCATGATTTAGGAGCAAATAGGCCTAAAATATGTTTGGTAGTCTCAAGACTTTTATACAACTATTGATAAAGGTTGTCAAACCCTTCAATCAAGACTTAAAGCCTATTAGACAATCCTATGAGCATATCCTTTGGGGTTTTAAAGCCTTTTTATTTTTATAGTGTTATAGAGTGTAAATGTAACTCTAAATGCTAGTTTCCAGCATTTTATGATTGTTATAAATATTATAGACTTTCTAAATGGTCTTTTCATGACTTAATTAGTGACAAAGAGAATAAACATAATAAGAGGAATATATTTCAATATTTCATAATCAATTAAAAGGAAATATAACCTCAAATCATGGTCTATAGACCTTCAAACACATCAAATGGGTTATAGTATAGATTCATAGCTCCATCAATATTAGGGCAGATTTTAAGAGGTTCTTGAGATCTAAAACCCTACAAACAAGACATGTTTCAATATTTTAAGGCCCCTCAAGATCACTCCATAGATATTTAGAATATATTAAGGGTTGTGTAAAGCAAGGAACATGTCTTAAATTTTATTATGAGTCTTCATGAACACATAAAAGTCTTCATGATGGGTTTCAACATGGTTTAAGATTGATAAAGCTAGTTTCATTAACTTGTAAGTCTGGTAAAGGATACAATAGACCTGGATGTCTTCTATAAGGAATCTAAATCTAGATGAATATATTAAGGTATTAAGACCTTCCTAACAAATTTTAGGCTTGTATCATGATCTAGAGTCTCATGACCTTCATATAATGTTGTAATAGTTTAACAATGCTCCCAAGAATCTTTCTTGAAAATTTAAAGCTTCCTTCAATAAATGCAAGATCTTGTAGGGTAGATTTCCTATCTTATACTGCTAAAACAAAGAGTTTATATCTTGTGAAACAAATATTTTGAGTCCTAAAAAAAATTAATAGGAGCTCTATGGGATGTTGAAACCCTTATAAAAAAGTTGTGGGTCTTGAATAATATATCCATGGTGTTTAATAAGGTATGTTAAGGAGTGAGTCTTCATGAGGTCCCAAATATGGTCAAGTCACCTACAATCTTACAAGATGAAGGTGTCAGGAGGGATAAACTGAACACAAAGTTAGTTGATGAGAAACATTTAGGCTTATAAATGATGTTTTTCAACTAAAGACATGCACCCATATGACTATTGTCAAGATTTTAAAGAGTATTGTACTCTCATGAAGAGACTAAATAGGTATGTAACAAGAATATAAGGTTTATTGATGCTAGGAAAGAGGGTCTTGATCCTTAAAACATCTATAGCTTTGAGATAGATAAAGTGCAATCTATTTTAGAGATTGGCACTTATATCAAATATGTGCATTAATTAAAGAGGTGGTATCCTTATTCAAGTGATTGATATCTTATTAAAGTGATGGACAAGAGTAAATTTAGGCCTACATTTGGACTAGAGACTTCATGAATGATTTGGATATTCTCAAAGCTTTCTAAAGGATTCTTAACTTTAGAAATTATAGGTCTACTAAAGATCATAATAAGAGTTCAAGCATGTTTGCAAGAGTGAAACATCTTTGTAGGTCTATAAGACCAAGAATTAAAGAACCTAAAAGTTATAGGCTTGAAAATTGAATAAATGGAGGTTTTATACCATCAACACCTAATTTATAGACCTATTACAAGTTTTGAAGGCACCTTTTGGGGTTATAAAATATTGATTACAAGTTTTTAGGGTATAAGATAAGGCAAGATAGAGTCCTCAAAGCTTAAAAATTCATGCTTATTGGCTTCTCAAGGAGTAATCTTAATAAAATAAGAATGAACACAATCTTATCAACCTCTCTTAGAGAACCTCACATGGATTTAAATATAAATTTTAGTCAGCTTATGCTTCTATAAATGTCTAGTGCTATTATGGATGGAGTAAATAGAAATTATGAGCATGATGGAGGTATGGAGGCATTCAAAACTACCTCTAAAGATGAGTAACTCACTCCATGGATTTGGAATCATATTAATTCAACCATTCAATAATATCTAACATGCATATATGGATTTATGGTTAAGTCCATTAGGATAGGAAATCCATTTTTTCTTAAAGTAGAATAGCATTGAATACTAGCTAATAAAAACATGCATGTTCAAGCCTCTAAAAGGAAAAAAATAACAAAGAATAAGGTCTATTTTCCCATTAATATGCTATATTTATTTTAAAATCATCATAAGAGATGTCTAATGCATTAGGTAGAGCTTAATATTCCAATTTTTCATGTTTCTTCTCTTATATGGGATAGATTAATGGAGTGATAATAGCATTCATGATGTATTATAGTTATTTTATCTTCTATCTTAGATCATTTTATTATATATAGGGCTGAAAATTCCTTGTTCATGATCCCTCATCTTGGGTATGAAAAAATTCTACTCTTTTTGAGACTTGTAATTCTAGATTAAAGCTTATAATATAACAAAGATGATATTTTCCTCTTCTATGTTGTCAACTTTCTTGAGTATTATGTAAATTTGACTATTTATTTTCATTTTTTGGTGTTTTAGTCCCTCTTGATGCTATCTTATCACTCTTACACCTTTATGTATAGGTTGTATATTGTGTAGACCACTACCTCCAAGTAAATTACTTATGTAAGTGCTAAGAAAGTTTTAGGTTTTATATGAGTTGTGTGAGTTACTATTAATTTTGAAGATTTATTGTGTTGTTCCAATCAAGAGGATAAAATTTATAGACTATTGGTGCATCATTAATTTTATTTATAGTTCAATTTCTTCCATTTTCCACCACCACTACACATATTTGAAGTTATAGATATGTCTCTTTAGCATAGTTTTAGTCTTGTAGAGAATATTAAATCAAGTGCATCTAGTTTAAATAGGATTTGGACTTATTTAGAGGTTTATCTCAAGGATGCAAGGTCCCACACCTAGGGTATGATCTCATTTTTTTCATTGGATCAGGTTATTGAATGAATGGGTACAATATCCAAGTGATAATAATTTATAGCATTCCCAATGGGATGAAGGTCCATAGGATTAAATAATTTAGTAGAGGAATTTATGTTAATTTTTAATAGGCTACAAGATTCAATACACTTTAGAAACACTTGGTTACTCCATATATTTATAGTATCATATCATTCCTTCACTTTCATGACAAAGGAAAAAAGGGATTTTATAAGAGGTGTTAGTTTTTAGTTTGTTGATTTATCAGTGTCTCCTAGAAGAAGAAGAAAAACATTGTTAAAGTCTCTTCAAAGGAAAGAAAGAGGTTCTAGACAACCTTCTCAAAGGTCTCAATCTACACCTCGTTTTGGTATATTTACTATACCAAGAGGGAGTTTGAATCTTATTCATCATATTTTATCTTAAAAGAATCAATTATTTATATATTTTAATAGAGGCATCCCCTTATCCCTCCAATAAATTGATGATATCCCAGTTATATCTCTAAAGATAATTAATTATTTCATTGGTGAGTATACTAACCCTCTCATAGAACACATACAAGACATTACCAACATATGTGTAGTCCAAAACACCACTCAAGAAAATGTGGCCATGAAACTTCTTGAAACATTCTTGAAATTAAGAGACCTTCAATGGTATAAAGGGTTGTAACCTAGTAAAATACAAAAATAGGATGAGTTGGGAGAGAGACTTTAACTAATAGTTTGAAGACATGATTGACCATCTCTCTCATGGAACAACTTGATACCATCAAGAGAGCCCATAATGAGAACATGGTGGATTTCAATTTTATATTCCAAAAGACTTGAGATAGAATCCCGCCCTTGGTGAAGCCTACACTAGATACTACATTATTATACTACTCAAGCTCCATAAATAGTGACATTATTATCATGATATAGTCCGTGGGAGGTACTATGTTACCAGCTACATATAACATTATTACAAGGGCTAAAATAGTTTGATTCAAGTAGGAAATATTTACCCTAAAAATCTAATGTATTTACACCCTAAACCTCCACCCATTTAGCCTAATTTGGTAACCATTAGCATAGTAAAAATATAATCAACTCAAACTATTACCCCTCTTAATGATTTACATGAAGTGAAGGCATTGCTATAAAACTTTAAGAATGAATTAGTGGCCTTAAAGATGTATCAAGTGTTATAAATTTAGCCTATTGAGACCAAATGCCAACCCCTATAATAATTTTTTTTTCATGTCCTAATTATCCTTGGTTATCACATGATGTGCTTGATCATCACAATGTTTATTAACAATCATTTCAATAGTGAGTCTCTTATCTTATCACTTTCACATTTTGTTTCAAGTGGTATTAAGTAACATCATTATGTTTAATAATGTTGAGGCTCTTTGATAAGCAATTGAAGTAGTCTTGTGATCAAAAGTGCCTTGATGGATATGTTTGAGAGGTAGTAGCTAATGATTCATCATGATATTTTCTATTATATTTGGTTTATACAAGGTATGGGATAACTATAAGCTTTGAAGTGTGATAAAAATATTCTTCATGGTACTTAGTGGTAAATCTCCTTTGTAAAACTATGTGTATATTGCCTATAGAGAGTTTTTGAGTCTTTAGTGATAAATTTAGAGTCAAAAAGCCACTAAATTATTCATAATACCTTTAAACACCTTCATATTCATGACTTTTATTTAATTAAAATGTTTCACGCTTTGGAAATATCTCCTCTTCAAGCCCAAAGCATAGTTTTGCTCTTTAAAGAGCTCCCCCATGTCAAATATGACCTATTTTTGATCTCAAAGTACTTTTTAATTGTGTTAATATTCTAAAATAACTCTTTATCTTCCTAAATTTTCCATAAATTGGTATTTCAAAGTTTTAAGTTTGGATAAAATGCAAGAGAAAGGTCTTTTTCATGTGTTTTCATGTAGGAGTATGGATTTATATGAAATTTTGCATATAATAGAGATCATGATATTGAAGTTGGAGTCATGACAAGTGACTAAAATAATATTAAAGGCAAAATAATCTTAAAAACTCTCAAAATTAATTCACAAGTACTACATATCTTCTTTTCACCTTAAGAGAGCCCTTCAGGTTTGTAGATGGTATGACCACGAGAGAGAAAATAAAGATATGTAATTTTAGGAAAAGGAAGGGATCCTAGAGATATTAAATAATTTTTATTTTTTTATTATTTTGTCTCTCTCTCCTTTATGAATAATAATTTATAAGTTAAGGCACTCATTAGTTGTTATTCATTTAAGCAAGCAACTAGGTTTTTGAGATTTCTCCTCTTCTGGGCATCATTTTAGAAAACTAGAAGTTTGTGGATCTTTTTAGGAGTATGAACCAAATTTACATGAAATTATTAGGATTATTTCCACACATGTGAGGTCATATAAATCTAAATAATATATACACATCTAAATCTATAGTCTATAGGTAGTTTTGAGAGATTATATAGTTTAGTGGTTCATCCATGGTTATCAAGACTCATCATGAAATGATTTATAGGTCTCTTTCATGTTCATGTGTTATTATTTCAAGTTTCACAAAGTTTACTTAAGGTATCTTAGAAAATAATCCATGAATTTTCTCTCAATATCTTCATGGAGTCTTAGTTTAGTAGATATTAAGGAAATTTAGCATTTCTTAAGGTAATTTGGAGATTCTTAGGTTTTTCCTTTAATAGTGCATAATAGCCAAAGGGCCTCCCAAAAGGTATATCCTATTGATCTATATGTTCATTATTAAATTGAATCTTTTAATACTATCTACTTTATGGATTCATGTTCTTTTCACCTCCCTATTGTGTCATCCCATTTCATAGTCTATACACTTCCTTTCATCATTGTTGCAAGATTTCCACTCCATCTCCATTCTCATTCTCCATGATCCATTTTCATCATACCGATTTTCATCAACTTACACTTCATTGATTCACTATTTTAAAAATTTAAGAGGTTAAAAACTCTTATGGTCATGAAATTATAATTACGCAATCCTATACACTACTAAATAGAGCTTAAAGATCATCTACAATGAATGAAAACATAGTCAATAACTTTTCACGGAAAGTTATAAGAAAAGAGAGACTAGAAGATATATTATTAAAGGTATTTATTTTAACTATCTCATAAATTTGGAATAACACCATGGACATGTTTTTAACCTCCTCAAGCTTGTATAGTATCAAATGTTATACATAGTCCATACAAGTAGCATAGTGATCATGACCTACAACCATGCTACGAAAAGGTGAAACTAAAGATGCAAACAAGGAGAAAATTGGATGTTTGAGGAAAGAGTTGAACCCAATAATAAATTAAAGGAAGGAAAGAGCATTAGAGTGACCTTGGATCTCTATTGGTGTTATTTCAAGACCTAAAATTATGCCCAGTCTATACAAGGATCAAATTCTATACACACTCAAGCCTATATAAATATTAACAAAGATATGAAAGATGTTTTAACCTAGTTGGAATATTTTAATAGGTTCATGGACTATTGAGGGAGATACTAGGCCTTTTTATCATGTTAAAATAATCCTAATAATTAAATTAATGATCTTAAGACACCTACAAGTGACTTATGGAGTAAGTTGGTATTAATGGAAAATAGAGAATAGAGAGATTATTTGAAAAGGAACCTTGATATCAATTAAGAATCTATCTAGGGTAAAAAGGGTCATAATAGGTTATTAATGTGATAAAGACTAAATTAATATGTACAATAAAGACCTTCTCAAATCATCTATAGGCTTGTTTAAGGAGAAAACTCAATTTCAAACCTGATAGAGGATGCAAAGATTGTTTGAGAGACCCCTAAGCCTAATATAAAATTTAGTCAAAATTCAAGATCATAAGAAATTCAAGTATGTGGGAGTTGAAATCTTAAAGCATAGTGATCACAATAAAGGTGTTTCATGACCACCTAAAGTCATGGTTAAAACCTAGTCAACCAACTTAAATGAGTATTTATGATGGAGACATAACCTAATGGTAGCCATACAATAATGAAATCCTTAAAATAGCATGCTAGGATACTTGAGAAGTCAAGGTATTATTAGAATTTGACTGATAGTCCCCTTAGTCCATACAAACTATGTAAATCTCCATGTATAGCCATATGATTACAATAATGCTTAGTGAGATACGTAAGTCCAAATCAACATGTGATTAATATATGATTCATGGATAATCAAACAATGATAATGTAATATCATGTTTGACAACATTAGAAAGTGTAATGGTTAGATGTGATGTCAAGGTGGCCTATATTGTCAAAAAATGACCTACAGGTCATAACTTATAGGTCCTCCTTTTGATCAAACTAATATAACATCAAGGTGGTCTAAAAGTGTAACACAATGAAGTAGTTAGTGGCGAGGAAGGTCTAAGTGAACCTACTACTCATACCCTCCATTAAAATTTAATGAAAATTCAAGTTACTCCTTAAAGCTCCGTACACATAGTCAAATACATAAAACACTATTAAATGGGGAAGTTACAGTCCCCTTGTTCTTAAGATCCCTTCCTTAGATTGAAGGATAATAAGGATTGTGGTATGTTTAAGGGAGTGGAGATAATTTAAATGTGACTCCCATAAGGTTTTAATAACACTAAATCACTCATACACCTTGTTATAAACATGAAAAGGTCAGAACATAACTAGTGTAGCTGAAACAAAAAGAAAATTGTAAACATAATCAATACCTAATAGATAGTCTTGGATAAATTTATGACATTGGAGAATATATAGGAGGATTTGGGTTATAATTTTTGGTACAAGTTATCATTGTGATTGTATCAATCTATTTATGTTATTTTAGGGTTTATTCTAATAGCAGAAACAATCATTGTTTTATCTTAGATAGACCCTAGTCTACTAGTAGTCTTTGAGAAAACCTAGTGAGCAAAAAGAGGTTTGAAGGTAGGTTAGGAGCTGATACTTCATGAAATATTTTAAATAAATGAGATATGATATTTAATTTACTCATATTCTCTCTAAGGCAGGTAACATTTAGGGTTTTAAGAAGAGAAAGCTAATATAGGCCTATGTACTAGTGGTGGCATCCATGAGAGTTGAGTGGTATTTAAATAAATAAATAACATAATATGAAGATAAAAAGAAAGATAGATTTTCAGATAAGCATATTTTGTGATAATATATCATAGTTTAGTAAAGTCACCAAATTTAGTCACTAAGGGTTACACAGGCATAATTGCTAGGAAATCCTAGGCAACATGTGAATGCATAAAAGGTAGAATTGATAGAATAACTTAGTCTAAGGTTGTAATTTAAATTTGGATAAAGTTATAAAATAAATAAAACATTTATTTTATGGATAAATAATCTCTCATAACTCAAAACCCTAAATGTACAAATTGATAATACAACCCTATAGGCAGTCTCATGAGGTGATGGAGTCATAGTTGGTTTTTTGTAGTTAGAAAAACTATAAGGGTGAGAAATAAATGGGAAGATATTTATTATGATAATTTTTAACCTTAATATCCTCTTAAAGTTTCATCAAACCTTTAACACTTAGTATTAAGTCTTTTAGGACTAAAACTAGTCTTAACACTTAAAAGCTCCACCATCACATGGATGCCCTCTCAGACTCCCTAAAGTAAAATTAGACCTTGAGAAAGTTTAAGGGGATGAAAAATGTCTTATGAAAGTATTTTAAATCATATAAAGGAAATATAAATGTCATTTTTATCCTTAAATAACCTATTCAAACTATACAGTCTATGCAACCAACTCGACCCACCTGTTTGAATGCTCATAACTTTCACCACAAGGAGACTTGGAACAAATAATTTTATCAAGAGTTAGGAACCCTAGGTTAATTTAAATCCATGTAGGATTTAGGTTTATTTAGGATCTGAGGTTTATGAACCATCACTAAGACTATAAATAGGTTTAGAATGCATGTAGAGAGCCACAAGTCAACTTCTCTACATATGTATTCTTAAGAAATTTTAAGGGGTATATGGAATAAATATCCATGTAAATAAGTTGTGTTTTGGAGTTTCATACTTTATGAACCATATTTAAGAAGGTGGACCTCCAAAACCCTCCCTAAACCCTCCTAAATACTAGTTTTAATAAAATTGAATTTCATTGCATCCAAATGCCCATCAATCATCATATAAACTCTTGAATCATGAATTAAACTTAGATATGGTCCTAACCATGGTACCATGATGTATAAAATATATATAGCTATCATAAAATATGATTTTGAGGAGAAAACATGCAAAAATATAGGTACAAGATAGTTTAATAAAGTGTCAATCATTGGAGAGTGAATCATAACACTTTTTTGACCTTATCAAAACATAAAATGATCAAAACCATTCATGTAAATTCCCTTATGAGTTCATTCAAAATAACCAGTCTATAGGAATGAAGGACAAGGTGATCTAGTCATCTAGTTTGATAGATTTATAGGTTTTTCTTTGCCAATAGGACCTATTTCATGATATGGGAGATTGTTTAAAGATTAAAACACACTTATTCATAGGTATTAAAGGCTTAATGTAGAATTTTATATCCATAAAATTAAAATAGTTAGGCTAATAGGCCTAATTGGCCTAATAGACCTACTTCATCAATCATGTAAAGTGGATGGCTTACAAAGATATTGATGAGAGATAATGTAGAGCTATCATGATTCATAACTTATCCTTGAGTTTCAATTACATGTATAATATATCCTTAAGTGGTTGATGAATGAGTTAACATGTCTTAAGTGGTAATTTCATACACTACTGCTCTTTAAATGATAATCACATGAATAACTGGTCTTAACTATCAATCCATGAGTCAAATTATCTTATAAGTAGAAAGTTATAAGAGATATTTGACATGTAAAATCATAACATACTTCAAGATAATGTGGAGTTAGTCAACTACATCCTTAACTACCTCATTCTAATTCCAAATAGCTCATGCAAGAGCATTAATCAATGAGAATTTGATGGAGGACTATTGGTAATTATTTGTAACTAAAGTCTAGATTAAGTTGATGTTCATTTATGACTATTTAATAACTCCTCTACTCCATTATTCTTCTTCTCTCCTCATATTATATATATTAAAGCTTGTAGGCCTTGATCAAAGATCCCTCTCTTAGGCATGATGAAACTCTACTAAGATTGGGCTTTGTAACCTCTTAAGTGAGTAAAATGACTATTTTTAGATTCCTTGATATAGGTTTAGTATGTTTATATTAGTTTTATTTATACATGTGGTAGTGTTTTCCCCCTTGGTAGGTTCTAATATCACCTAATTACTAGTATGTCATCTTATGCAAGTCATATATAGTGTTTGATGTTGATTGATTGAGCTTGGAGTGGAGATACTTAATAGTTAGTGCCTTGAATCAGGCATTCCATCATTTCCCTCATGCTTTGATCACTTGATAAAACCTTCATATGAAACACTTTTTCATAATATTCATTTATAGTTTTAATATTCAATGATTTGCATGGATTATTAGTGTTAGTTGGAGTTCAAATTGAATGGATGAATGATTACATTAGGTTCATCACCATCACTAGTTTAGGTTTTCCCTTTCAGTTATATTTCTAAATATTTTCACCCCCAAAGAAAAATATATTTTGGGAAAATTATTTTAGTTGATATATCATAGGAAATAGACTCATAATATATAGGTTTGTTTTATGTTACAGGTATCCCATAACCTATAGACCAATCCAATGTTAGTCTAGGTTTGAAGGAGATCTAAACAATTTACTTTAGCCCGGTACAACTTAGGTTGCTAATATCAATCTCAATATATTATACCATATAATCAATAAAATTATCCATATCATCCTAATAGGAAACCTTATCAAGGCAATCCAAAATATCAAGGCCAAATCACACATGTTAGGCCCTATAATAGTCAAAATCCCAATGATACTAGTACTTTAAAATCCATTTTACCCATTTAAAATAAATTGGTTCAATGTTATGAGTGGTACCACTCAATAAATTAGCCTCACAATCAAAACACATTTCTAAATGGAGTGCTCAAATAAGCCTTGGTGGTATAATTTGTGTCACTTTCTCAAGGGCAATCAAGTGAACTAGCTTCACAAGGAGGAGAAACACATGAACAAGAACAAGTATAATGTGAGTCTACTCTTTTGAATTAGAAATAGGGTGAATTTTGTGCCTTAAATAAAATTGATATCTCAAATATAGTAATTACACATGTAGCCTATAGAATAAGGTTTAAGATGAGAGCAATAGAGGGAGAGCCATCTTACTCAATTGGTCAAGTTCCTACTTCCCAAACCTCTCATGAGGCTATTAAGGAGAAAGAAACTATTGAGCCACCTAAAACATAATAAAATAAGGTTTTTCAATAGGAAACTCAGCATCAAATTACTCAACATAAAAAATAAGATTATTATATTCCAAAGTTCCATCCAAAATGAGGAGAAATTACCTTCAACATACTAGAACAAATGAAGATAACAAACCTGAATGTAACTATGTGAGAGTCTCTCTCCATTTATACCCAAATATCCTTATTGAAGGAAGCTTTAAAACATCTTATCCATGAATTCAAAAAAATTAAAATAACTTCTCCTACTCAATTATTCCAACCAAAAGAAGATGTTGATAAGATTAGAAAACTACCTCCATTCTACATCTCCTTAATTATTAGTAAGCACCTTGTACATAATTGAATTATTTATTTTGGTACAATTATATTAGTTATGACTAAGAAATTAGATGAAATAATAGGTTTTAAGTACACCCTAGTCACAAAAGAGTTATTCAGCTAGATGGTATAGCTACCAAAACTGTTGGCATCACTAATAAATTTAATATCACCTTACATGTTTGCCCAAGTCTCTCTATCTCTCAAGATATTTTAGTCATATATCTTTCCCCTTATTTTGATATGTCTTTCTATGGATTTAAATATAAATATGGGTTGGTACCTATCCTGATATTTATCACACATATTTTTTAGGACTATGTATTATTGGTAATTTGGCCTATCCAGGTCAACTACCAACCCATACAATTCAAAGCTTTTTGTAATACTATTGATCCCATTCAATGTAGTCTAAAACTATGTATTTTTTACCTAAAATGACAATTTTTGGTCTTAAAATGTCAAAATTAAAGTATAAAGTCATTAAATTAGTCAAAATATCCTTTAACACATTCATATCCATGTATTTACCTTGATCATAAACTTCCATGCCTTGAAAAGGCCTTTAAATGTAAATTTAAGCCCCAAAAAGGTCATTTGAGCCCCCACGTGACAAATTGGGTCCTCTAAAGCATGAATAAGGTTAATAAATATTGTTTTCATTATAAAATACTCATTTATCTTCTATTACATTCTATTTATGGTGGTGGAAGTCTAAATTTTCAATAAAAGGTAAATAAAAGCTTATTTCAAGCATTTTCAAGCACAAGTACAGAATTATAAAACCATCAATATAGTAGGGGTCTGAAATAGGAGAATAAGGGAATAATATAGGTTAATTAATAATTTCATGGAAATTTTACTCAATAAAGGCACAAAATTGGTTCATATCCTTTACCTTTCTAGTTTGCACATTGTGAGAGCCTTCCAGGTTTGATGATGGTACAACCATGAAAGAGAGAATTCAGGTTTGAATTTTTGGTAAAAGAAATTAGATTAATATAGATTCATTATATATCAAGTTTTTATTAATTTTTTCTCCTATAATTCATGAACCATCCATTTTAAATCAAGGTATACATCAACAGTCTTACATCCAGGAAGGCAATCAATTTTCTATAATTTCTCCTCATCAGGGCATCATATCAAGAAAATACAAGTTTTTGGAACTTTTGAGGAACCTGATATACCTTCACATGACATTATATATGTATTTTTAACATGTTTTAAGTTAAAACAAAAATAAATAAGATAAGAAATGTGTAAATCTGTAGTCTAGATGCCTCAAAGGAGATTGTACAGTCAGGGAAAGAGAAAGTAGCATCAAGATTTTATGAGAGTTTGTTTGTAGGATCTCCATCATGTTGAAATTTACTCCAATAACAATTCTCAAAGTTTTAATCAAGATTCATATCCAATAATATCATCATGTTCTATTAAATGTCACCAAGAAGTCTTAGTTTAGCAAATACTAAAGTTTCTTAGCATTGTTTAAGGTACCTAACATAGTCCTATGCTTCAAATTTGCCTTTGTGTCCTCCTCTCATGACCTCCAAAATGATAAACCAGGTAAATAATGGTAAAATTCTTCCCTTGGACATTTATTATAGTCTTGGCATGCTCTTATGGTCCTATTGTCAATCCATCTCACGCACCTCTATGGTCATTATTTTGCACTGTCATTCTCATTGTGGTAAGGCTTCTTTTCTACCTTCTTTCAAGTGTTCCATACTTCATTTATGGTTCCACACCCCTCCATTCATCTCCATACAATATTTTTACTATCATAAGATGGAAAGAGGTAAAAACCATCATGGATGTGAAGGTAGGTATGTATACTTTGAATTTTTTTCACCCATTCATGAGTCTCCACCTACAACAAGGCACTTCTACAGTCATGGTTTTCCATGAAGAACATAAGCCAAAGAATGACAAGGAATATATATTCATAATGTTCTATGCACAAATGGTATAATAAAGTATATAAAGGAGAGGGAAAATGATTAAATCATGTCTTAAGCATTCCTTAGGGACCAAGTATAGTTATTACCCCTATAAATGGTCAAAACATGGTCTTAAAACCCTCAAGACATAGTATTTTAAGTTTTAATCATAACTTCAATATATGATTGAAATTTAAATATCAAGTGAAGGATTTATAGTCCATATTTGAATTCAATTATGGTTCATCAAGAGTGGTAGACATAAATTAGTTTCAAGGGTATCTTAGTATACCTACAGGCCTAGTATAGCAGTCAAGAAAACTTCTATAGGCAATTGTTTTGGTAGTCATTAAGTCTATCTATAAATTCTAGGTGCCTTGTTAGATACTATGAATACATAATCACTATGAAGTTGGTAGGACTTAGAGGGTGACTAAATAACAATACATTCTAAGTTCTTGGATGAATCAAGGAGAACAAATGAATACCTATAGTTAGCTTCAAAATAACAAGCTACAACCATGATGGCAAAAGATGATATCAAGATGTAGTTCTAAGTCAAATGAAAGAAGGGAAGGGAGAACTTGAACTTGATAGAGAATTTCAAGTAGTAATGAGAGCATGATAGTGGCATTGGAGATTTTTTAGTGAAAAATCAAGCAATTCAAGTCAATACATAATCTGTAAAAGCATGGAAAATTCAAGACATAGTCAAGTAGATAAGGGTTATTGAAAGAGTTTTGCTATGAATAGAGTATTATGATGAGTATGTTATGGGAATGTGGTTATAGGAATTGTATCAAAACCATATTATAAAAAAGGACCAAACTCAATTTTGGTCCTCCCCTCACAAAATATTGAGCTACAGGCCCATTTACAAGGTAGCCTATAGTAGATAGGGGTTTTGAATATTCTTAGGGCCTATTAAGACTAGAAAAAGACTAAGTGAAACATTAAATAAATGTTTAGATGAATTGGATGGCCTAGGAAGGTAGTTTAAAGAATAACATATGTCTATCTTTTAATGACTCATGAATCAAAAAGGGAGAACTACATCTACCAAGAAGGAGATATACTCAATAAAGAGAAATATTAACTATTAGTAATTTGACCTATCAAGGTAAAATTACTACCCCTATCATATGAAACTTTCATAAAACTAATCATTAACCCTTTGCAGCTAGTCGACCCAGTCATTTATGGCCTAAAATCACTAATTTTGGTTTTAAAAATGTCAAAAATGGTTTCAAAAGTCTTTTAATGACGTTAAAAATATCTTTGAATACATTTAAAAACATGAATTTATCCTATGTCCAAAGTTTCAAGTTATGAAAAAGTCATTTCATGTGCTAATAAGCCAAAAAGGGTCTTTTTTCACCCCACACGTGCCAATTTTCATGTTTAAAATAGAAAAAGGGTTAAAAGTCTATTTATGAATGATATAACATGTTATAATTCTCAAATATTCCTTTTCAAGTGGCGATAAGATTGAATTCCTTTTAAAAGGGCAAAAATAACCTTTTTTTACCCATTTTGCAAGAAGATTATGGAATCCATACGGTTTCCATACAAATAAGGTAAGGGGAGTCAATTTCATGGAATATCCAAGATTCATCATCAATTATATGGAAATTCAAGGACATACAGGCCCTAAACCAACCTTTTTTGTTACTTTGCTTCTTGGCACAAAGGGACCTACCTATAGGTTATATGATGGTACAGATTGTTGAGGGAGAGTACAACTCTCCAATTTCGGGTGAAGAAATTAAACTTAGAGGGATTATTTATGGTCTAATTTTATCCTAAATTTTAATCTCTATTATTATGAACCATTTAGTTGAATTTATTCTAAATTATGTTGCCCTCCAGTGAGAAAGGCAACCAGTTTTCTTTAGTTTCTCCTCACCTAGGTAGAGTTTCAATGAAATTCAAATTGTTTCATCATATTCAGGACTTATTATAACTTTTCATGGCCTCATTTAGGTGTTATTAATCTAATTAAAGTTCAAAAAAATGTCACAAACTCATCTAGTCATTCTATAGTGTATTACGAGCTTCAAAGGTAAATTGTATGGTCCTTGAAGAGGAAGGTAGCCTCAATTTTTTAATAAATTTATGTTTTTTAGGGTTTACGTCAAATTTTAATGATTTCCAAGATAAATTATTAGATATTATTCTTGTTTTATGGACAATAATTATGATTTACATGATCTAAAGTTGTCTCTAATGGGGCCTGTTTAGCATAAATTAAGGAATATTTACATATTTTAAGGTTTTTCTAGGAAAACTATTATTCAATTTTGAGTATTATCCTCATTAAATGGTCTCCAATTTGTGATGGTATGATAATTAGGTGTAAATTTTTTCATACACTTTTTCTTCTTATCTTGTCATGTTCTTTAACCCTCCTTTTCCACACCATCCCATTCATCTCCATATCACTATCTAAAATAGCCATTATCATTGTGTTTTCATCTCTCTTCCATCTCCATTCATTCCTTTTCAACATATTTCATCCTCATTTCATGGTTTCATCACCCATACCCACCTCCACTCCATAGTGTCATTGTCAAGGAGCTAAATCATGATCAAAGGGTCATGAGCATTAATAAAGGTGTTTGTAAACCTTCAAGGGCACATGTACATTCATGAATGGTGTACCTAAAGCAAGAACTAACCTAGTTAGGGTATGACCATATAATCCAATGAAGCATTAAAATAGTGGAAGCCTTCTTGGAAGTACGAGGTAATCAAGAAATCATAAGGAGTAATAAAAAAAAATCAAGTGTTAGACCTCCCTTAAGGGCATATGTAGACTCCTTCTATACATAGATGATAGTATATAGGTATGCATAGGCCATTTTACTTCAAAAAGGGTTTTCTTGATTGGTTTTAAAATATTCTCTTGGTTTTGGCCTAATTGATTATGATTTTTCCTAGAGGACAACAAGGGTTTTTGGGTTTGCATATGAAATTCAATAATATGTGCAAGGCTCTCAAATGCATAATATTTACCTACATCTAACACTAAATGACAACCTACAGGTCTCTTTTGAGAAACTAGACCTACAACAAACTAACACTAGTTATAAACTTTCTTAAAGATCAAGGGGTATATAGGCTAGAGAAAATATTATGATCATCATAGAATTGTGATAATAATTGGCATGAGGAGTATCAAGGGAGGATTCTCAAACATGACCTATAGCCAAAACCTCAAATGCACCTATAGGTCTATGTATTGTAGGGAAGCCTCATTGCATATGAGTTAGACTTTTAGGGGTTTGAAAAAGGGAGTGAATATTAGAAAGGACATACTTGGTCTTAAGAGAAAATTTTTCATGATTATCATGGAGGAATAATCTTTTTAAAGTTTCAAACAACCTTGAATGGAGGAAAAGTGACCTACAGTCTATATCACAATCACAAAAAGATGTCTATAGCTAGGTAAGGTGAGATTTTGAAGACAAAAGAATATTTTAGTTCACACAAGGTTGTGAATTGGTAATATAGTGGAACTAAGAAGGAATAAGGCATGTAATATTTTTCAAGAGAGTCTATAACAAGATACAATCACCTAACCTAACCCTACAGGCATGTTTTACAACAAAGAAGGGCTTACCTATTTAAAGTAAGATGGTTTTCTAAAAGCCAAAGAGAATAATAGGCTCCAAGAGAATTAAAAATGATAGTTTCATGTAAAATTCAAATGGATAAAGGCACTTTCAAGGTCTTAAGGGATTATAAATGGAATATAAACCTAAAACTAGACCCCTTAGAGATACCTACAATCAGATGTCCTAGATGGTAAGATAGTGAGCTAGTATAAGAGGTTTCTAGAGGAGATTTGACCTCCTTAGGGTGTGTTTAAATATTCCAAGGAATAATCATGGCATAAATATCCTTCTAAACCCTTTTATATCTATCACCAGGCTCTTCAAGGTCTCAATCATAGCTACAGTTTGTATAAAGGCTAATAAGCATGGAAGGTACAGTTAGGCACTTTTAGAAGATCATGATCAAAGGAAAGGGATAACGGCTTAGAAGATGTTTTATGATTAAAAATATGTATCATGAGAATATTATTTATGATTCATCTAATAAATTTTTAAGGGGATCTAAAAAAATCCTGCAGGAGCCTATAGTCATACAAGCTTATAGGTACACTTACAACCATATCTCCATTATGGTAAAAGCTTCTGAGAACATTGTGGAATCTAGATATCTCATGATGAGGGGGAATACGAGTAATAAATAGTGAGAGGTGATCAATATAGGGCTAAAAAATAATAAAATTTAGTCTCAAATATGACTACAATTAGGTTTACCCCCATACAAGTACCCTGTAAGCCTGTATTTTAATTGTGTGAGGGCCTATTTTGTAAAAGGAGGAATTTTCCATGTATTGAGACCAGTTGAAAAATTAAAACACAAATGAAAATGGAGATTATAATATTAATACATGACTAAATCAATATTTTTCAGGTTTATGAGGATTTAGGGGTCATAATGATGACCTACAACCATCAATCAAGGAAACATAATGACCTACTAAAGGTTTTCTTGTCTCAATATATTATGTCATATGGATAGTAATGACTTCCAAACACAAATATATTTTAAAAGTATTATAATGAGTATGGATACAATTAGTTTTACCTAATGTTAAACACCTATAGTCAGGTACATCAGACATGTATGGAATATGCCAATTTTGACGCCTAAAATACCTTCTATAGTGATCAAAGTGTGCCTAAAATAGGGATAGAGGTTATTTTAAATATTATTTTGAGGGATATTAAGCCATTTAATGATTAATTTAACCTTTAAATGCTCTAAACACTAATGCAAAACTTAGTCAAATATGCAAACAGTCCACGCATAGGGGGTCAATTTTGTAGAAAATTGAGCTTTCTAGGAGATATAGGTGGTTTCAAGACCTAATTTTTCTAAGATGGGTCATTATGAGTTGAATAAAATTAGTAAAAAGTTTAATGACCATTGGATGAGTGGTGATAATCTCTATTTTATCACAGTCCTCAACATGTCTATTGGAGATCACCATTGGAGGAAGCAGTGTTCTAGAGTACCACAAAGGTTTATAAGCATAATTAAAAGTTTTTAAATAAATTTATGATGTTTTTAAATCATAATAATACATTTAAAGAGTGTAAAAACTCCAAATTTCATGTGAACCATGCTTATATAGGCTTTTGGAAGCAAACATGCATATAGGACAAAAAGACATTTTTGGAATTTTCAAAAAAAAAGGACTTTAAAAATGTTTTGATGGAATGGTATAAACCCCATGATTATTTTTTTAGGTAGGGTCATATTTTAATTTTGGTGAAGTTTTTCATTTTTTGCAGTATTAAATGCCCTTCCAAGCCTCTGGTTCAGATGCTCGTATTGTTCACCACATTGGGAGTTTGGTTGAACACTATTATTATGTTTTTAGGACCCATATGTAATTATAATTCATTCATAATTGATATAATTTGAGGGGATATGGTTTTTGAACAATTCTTTAAGAGCATAGGTAGCCCAGAATGTAAGCTAAACCCTACGACAAATTTCCTCCACGTGGTAACTTTTCATATCTTTTGCATGAGCATCCAATATTTTTAGGGATGTTATGGGGGTAAATTTTCTAAACATAAATGGAAATAATTTAAGATTTATAGATATCTACCTCATGAATAATAATTTTGAAGATTCAACTTTAAAACCCTCCTAACCCCCTAAAAAACTAGTTTTGTTAAAGGTTTATTTTCTTGCCATCAAATCACCATGGATCAGACTAAAACCTTTTAAAATGTCAATTAAAATTATATATGATTCCATAAATCTCAATTTTATGTATGGATATGTAAGGATAAGGGAAAAATGCAATGTTTTTGTGGAAAAAACATGTAAAATGAAGTATTGGATAGTTTAATGAAATATAATCAATGGAGATTGAATCTTGAGACTTTTTATTCATTATGAAATCTTAATTTGGTCATAAATATTCTTGAAAGTGTCCCTACTAGCTCAATAAAAATGGCCAGTCTGTAGGAAAATGGAGAAAAATAGGCCTAGTCAACCCTATTGACTTAATAGTGAGTGTTTTCTCATCAAAATCACATATATTGTGATGAGAAAAGTTGTTATAGGGCTAATATTTTTTTTTTGCATGTTTTATCATCTTCTTTTAAGTTCCATGGAGTTTAATTACATAATATGGCTTTTAGACTTATTTGGCCTAGTAGCCTAATTAGTCAATTGCTTAAGTTGAGTTTGGCATTCGAAGTACTTATCAAAGAGTTAAAATTGAGTTTCCACATCACCTATCTACTATTAACATAGAGTTTCATTCACATCTTCACCCTTCAAAGTCCCATTTCATGCAAGGTGGAGTTAGTTGGACTTGACTAGTCAAAATTTATCATGTATCTTCCTTGATTTCCATGCAAAGGGGGATATTCTCATGTTCCAACTCGGATTCAAAATCACTTTAAGTGGACTTATTCATTAAAAATTTGGAATATATTTCCATGCTAGAGGAGGTTTGACTTGTTAAGTGCCCACCACCTTATTTCTATTCCAACCTTGAAGATCATGTAAATTTTAGGGAGTTTGAGGTTATTTGAAGTTTAGCTTAAATATTATAAAGGGATTAGGTCTTGAGTTAACTAAAAAATACTAATCCTTATCACATTTCAACACCTCATTGGTTGGAAATTTGTTTTTAGACATATATATTGGATTTTTGAAGCCATTTTTCATTATTCTTGAAGTAGAGCATAAATTGTAATTTGGCATCATTTATCAATAAATAAAATCTTTTGCACATGAGTTCTATATCAAAATAGAGTGTATTTTTATTGTTTACCAACATATAAGAATGATATATATCCCATTTTTATATGTCCTTTCCTTACCTACTATGAAAATCTCATCCTCTACAGGTCATTTGAAGAGCTAGGAATAGAATTTGCTTTACAAGCTTCTTTTAGGCCTTCTTTTGGACACTTATGTTTAGGATTTACTAAAGAGTTTAATTTAGATTATTATGTGTACCTTAGTTATAGAAAATATTTCAAAGAATAACAAATTTTCAGGTGCATTACCCCATTAGATAGGATTTCCCATTTCATTTTCCTTCTCCCTTTTCATCGGAAAAAATAAAAAGTAGATTAAGAGAACTAGTCCTCTCCAGAGGTTATTCTCAATACAGAGTCACCCAAACTTTGAGAATATCCAATTATATTAGTTATATAGAGTTTTTATCTACACATCTTTAAATAGGGTGCACTCTAGAGTGATAATAGTTTTTAGCGTGCCTAGTGGGACCCTCATTTTACACGTTAGCCTTTAGAAGCATTTAGAAGATCAGTCCAACCTTCATGAAATCAAAGATGGTTTATAAGATTATGTATCATTTCAAATATTTTCTAATTTCAACACTTGGTTTATTAATGGTCTGTAATGGTTTATTTCAATATGGATCCATATTATCCTCACTATGATCAGTATGACCAACCACACTATGATCCTCACTAGGAGTTTGAGATCTATATCAGTTATATATCCAAGAGTATTTCCATAATCCTCCCTATTAACAACCAATATATCATAATAATACCTCTTAATAACCCTATCATGAGCCATCTTACCCATCTAGTCAACCTAATCATGTCCATTTTGCATCTACCTAATCCATCTCAAGCTTTAAGAAAACTCTATTTGTCTATGAGAAAGAGATGATAAATATATACACTATAAAAAGCTATAGATAGGAGATTGATAAGTACGAGAGCAAATTTTTAGTGGGCTAAAGAAGTATGTGAAAATTTTATAAGGTAGGGTCACTCAAATTCTAGTTTTGATATTTTAGACATTGGAGGTCTATTAGTAAACATTGAAGAGAGGTTGGTGGTTTATGAGAAACCCTAGGGTTATCATAGTCAATAGTATATTCCCATAGAACTAACCTTTTCCCTTTATGATCAAAAAACCAATGTTTATCATAGCTCTCATGAATCAAACTAGACCTTGCATAGTTTTCCTACTTGGAATTCCATCCAAGAGAGGTCTTTGAATGTTGAAAAAAATTGTTATGAGATGTCTAATTTTCAGATTGTAGAGATCATATAGGAGCTTACATATTCAAGTTTGTAGGAAGAAATTCCTAGTCATCTAATCCATGATTTTAAGGATAATTTAACCAAGAAAATTGATCTTGCAAATCGGTATCTCCAATATTCAATCGCAGTCATAAATTCAATGCCAAAGAAAATTCATTCTTTCACACCCATGGTTGTTAAAAGTATAGAAATAGAGGTTCATAAACCCAAGTTTATGACTTGGAAGTAGATTCAAGAGTCAAGTGAAAAAGAGGAACAATCAAACATCATTTAGGATGATGAATTAAAGTAAGAGATCATTCATCCTCTACTCATTTCTCCTTAGAATCCAAAGTCCTATCCTTCATGGAAAGTCATTCAAGAAAAAATGTAGAGAGATGAGGTGAAGGTAATCCAATAAGAGTAGCCTCATGAGAAAACTTAGGTATTTATGGTTACTTTTGTAGACCATTCACATCTTATTGAATACTTTTAGGGATATAACCTTCTACTTTTGGAGCAATAACCTCTCCTTTGTGAGGTAAGTGAAGAAGATGCAGCCAAAGAGACATAAAAGGAAGGTGACTTGAGTGATCAAGAAGAAGAAATCATTATTAGGACACCACTTGGAAAGGATAAGCATGACTCCATTTTCCATGATGCCAAAGATGATGTGTTATAGGAACTAGTGCAATATGGACATGAGATCCAATAGGAAGAATACCATTGGCAAAATTTGTGCCATGATTTCATGATTTAAATTGGTGATCTTAATATGGTATAATTTGATGGTGAGATAGTACAACAAGTTAAATCTTCATCTGAGGTTTTCATTAATGTTTTGGAACCTTAGAAAGATAGCTTTACTCTAGGTATGACCAAGAAAAATGAGAAGGTTGATTTTGATTATAAATTGGTAAAAATAGAGAACATGGATGAGATTAAGATATCTCTTGTTCAAAAATATCAAGTGCTTGAGAAGGTGGACAAAGAGTTTCCCATGGAAGACAATGACCAAGATTGGGCAGAATATGCAGAGCTCCTTGATGAGCCTAAATATATTTCATCCAAGAGGAATTCAAGTCTTACTAAGAACACCATGGAAACTAAAAAGGTATGCATTATGGGACCACCATTGGATTTTACAGTCAAGGAGTCATCTACAGAAATTAGGACTATCTTGATACATATTACTAACCTATTTGGAGCTGCCTACTTCTCACTGATCATCAAGGCAATGAAATTGGAAAATATAAAAAAGGAGGCATAAAGAATAAGGATCAATAATTTTCATTCCTTGTTCAATACTTCATCTCATGATGCTATAAAATTTTCAAACTTTCCTTTTGATTTAGGAGGACTAGAAAGTTGGAGGTTAGTTTGTATATAATAAACTAGTTGTTGTTTTCTCTAAGGGCACATCTGCACATGATTTCAGTAGTTGTTTTTCCATTTCCAAATTTTTTTGTCCATTATACTAAGTACACACATGAACATGTTTGTTTTGTTCATGTTAGTTATCTTGTTTATGTCTTTGTCTAGAAAAGGACTTCTAAATTCACTGTATATCTATGTTTGTCATAGTCAAAGTTTCTATGTTATTTGATGAGTAGGCTAGTCACCCAATAAAATTTGACAAAATTGTTATTAATTTTCCATGTAAATGTCAAATTAATACTTCTATCATATGAAACTTTCCTAGAACCAGTCATTAGCCCTTTACAGCTAGTCAAACTAGTCATTTATGGCCTAAAATCACTAATATCAGTTTTTTAAAATGTCAAAAATGGTTTCAAAAGTCATTTAATTATCTCAAAAGAGATTTTAATATGTTAAAAAACATGAATTTATCCTATTTCCAAATTTTCAAGTTATGAAAAAGTCATTTCATGTGCTAATAAGCCAAAAAGGGTCCTTTTTCACCCCGCACATGCCAATTTTCATGTTTAAATTATAAAAAGGATTTAAAGGTATATTTATGCATGTTATAACATGTTATACTTCTCAAATATTCCTTTTAAATTGGTGGGAAGCTTGAATTCCTTTTAAAAGTGCAAAAATAACTTTTTTACGCATTTTGCAAGAGTATGGAATCCATACAATTTTCATATAGATAAGGTAGGCAGAGTCAATTTTAGGGCATATCCAATATTAAACATCAATTACATGGAAATTAATGTCCATATAGACTCTAAACCAGCCTTCTTTTGGTACTTTACTTCTTGGCATAGAGGGACCTACCTATAGGTTTTCTGATGGCATGGATTGCTAAGGGAGAGTAGAACTCTCAAATTTTGGGTGAAGAAAATAGACTAAGAATGCATCTTGATGGTATAAGTTTATATTAGTTTTATTATCTAAGCTCATGAACCATTTATCTAAATTCAGGCCAAATTTTGTTGCCCTACAATGAAAAAGGCAATCGGTTTCCTTTAGTTTCTCCTCACCTAGGCATAGTTTTAGGGAAATTCAAATTAGTACAAAAATTTGAGGACCTTTTATAAATTTAAATGGCTTCATTCCGGTGTTATTCATCCAATTAAAGATTAAACAAAGGTCACAAACTCAGACAATCAATATGATTTCCATGATTTCCAATCTAAAACTATAATTTCAAAGGTGAATTGTATGATCCTTGAAGAGGAAGGTAGCCTCAAATTTTTAATAAATTTGTGTTTTGAAAGGTTTACATCAAATTTTCATGATTTCCAAGATAAATTCTCAGAAATTCTTCTTGTTTTATGGCCAAGAATGTCCATCTCCATACACTAAAGGTGTCTCCAATGGGGTTTGTTTAGCATAAATTAAGGATTTTTTTCATATTTTGAAGTTTTTTAGGAAATCTATGATTTAATTTTGGCCTATTTCCCTCCTTTAATGGTCTCCAATTTGTGATGGTATGATGATTAGGTGTACATGTTTTCATACACTCTTTCTCCTTATCTTGTCATGTTCATTAACCCTCCTTTCCCACACCATCCCATTCATTTCCATATCATTATTTAAAACAACCATTATCACTATGTTTTCATCTCTGTTCCATCTCCACTCATTGTTTTTTAACATCTTTCATCCTCATTTCATGGTTTCATCACCCATATCCACCTCCATTTAATAGTTCCATTTTATAGGAGCCAAATCATGATTAAAGGGTCATTATCATTGATAAAGGTGTTTATAGACCTTCAAGGGCACACGTATAGTTATGAAAGGTGTACCTATAGCAAGAACTAACTTAGTTAGGGTATGATCATATAATCCAATGAAGCATCAAGGTAGGGGAAGCATTCTTGGAAGTATGAGGGCATAAAGTAATCATAAGGAGGAATAAAGAAAAATCAAGTGTTAGATCTCCCTTAAGGGCATATACAAACTCCTTATGTACATAAATGATGGCATACAATTATGAGTAGGCCATTTTGCTTCAAAAAGTGTTTTCTTGATTGGTTTGAAAAGATTCTCTTGGTTTTAGCCTAATTGATTATGATTTTTCTTAGAGGACAATAAGAGTTTTTGGGTTTTCATATGAACTTCAAGAATATGTGAAAGGATCTCAAATGTATAATCTTTACCTACATCCAACACTAAATAACAACCTACAGGCCTCTTTTGAGAAACTAGACCTATAATAGACAAACATAACTTATAAACTTTCTTAAGGATCAAAGAGGATATAGGATAGAGAAAAAATTATGATCATCATATCATTGGGATAATAATTGGCATGAGGAGTATCAAGGGAGAAGGCTTCTCAAACATGACCTACAGCCAAAACCCCAAATGTACCTATAGGTCTATACATTATAGGAAAGCCTCATTACATATGAGTTAGAATTTTAGGGGTTTGAAGAAGGGAGTGAATATTAACAAGGAAATACTTGATCTTAAGAGAAGATTTTGCATGATTATCATGGAGGAATAAGCTTTTCAAAGTTTCAGACAAGCCTGAATGGATGAAAAGTAACCTACAGCCTATATCAAAGTCAAAAAAGGAGGTCTACAACTAAGTAAGGTAGGATTTTGAAGACAAAATATTTTTTTAGTTCACGCAAGGCTACGAATTGGAAATATAGTAAAACTAAGAAGGAATAGGGCATGATAGAGTTTTCAAGAGAGCCTATAACAAGATACAAACACCATGACATAACCCTACAGGCTTTTGTTATAACAAAGAAGGGCTTACTTATTTAAAATAAGATGGTTTTCTAAAATCCAAAGAGACTAATAGTCTCCAAGAGAATTAACATTGATAGTTTCATGGAAAATTCAAAGTTACAAAGGCACTTTCGGGATGTTAATGGCATATAAAAGGAATATTCACCTACAACTAGACCCCTTAGAGATACCTATAGTCAAGTGCCCTAGATGGTAATACAATAAGCTAGTATAAGAAGTTTCTAGAGGAGATTTGACCTCCATAGGGTGTGTTAAATGCTTCCAAGGAATATTCATGTCATAAAGAGCCTTCTAAACCCTTTGATATCTATCACTAAGATCTCCAAGGTCTCAATAATAGCTACAATTCATACAAGGGCTAATAAGCATGAAAGGTATAATCATCTATTTTTAGAAGATCATGATCAAAGGAAAGGGATAATGGCTTAGAAAAGGTTTAATGATTAAAAATATATATCATGAGAATATGAGTCATGAGTCATCTAATAACTTTTTAAGGGGATCTAAAACATTCATGCAAGAGCCTATAGTCATACAAGCTTGTAGGTACACTTACAACCATATCTCCATCATGGTAAAAGATTATGGGAACATTGTGGAATATAGGTCTCTCATGATGAGGGGGCATAAGAGTAATCAATAATGAGAGGTCAGAAAGATAGGTCCAAAATACCCTAAAATGCACTCTCAAAGATGACTATAGTCAGGTTTGCCCCCATACAAGTACCCTACAGGCCTATATTTTGACTGTGTGAGGGCTTATTTTGTAAAAGGAGGACTTTTCCATGTATTAAGATTAGTTAAAACATTAAAACACAAATAAATAGGGAGACTAAAATATTTATACATGTCTCAGTCAAATTTTTTAAGGTTTATTAGGGTTTAGGGGTTCATAATGATGATGTACAACCATCAATCAAGGAAACACAATTGCCTACTAAAGGTTTTCTTATCTGAAGATATTATGTCAAATAGATAGTAATGATTTCCAAGAAAAGAGAGTTTCAAAGGATTATCATGAGTCTAGATACAATTAGGTATACCTAATGTTAACCACCTATAGTCAAGTACATCAAACATGTATGAAATATGCCAGTTTTGAGACATAGAATGAATTCTATAGTGATCAAAGTGTGCTTAAAACTAGGATAGATATTGTTTTCAATATTATTGAGAGGGATATTAATACTTTTAATTATTAATTTAACCTTTAAATATTCCAAACACCAATGCAAAACTCAGTTAAATATGTAGAGAGTCCATGCACAAGGGGTCAATTTTGGAGAAAATTGAGCTTTGTAAGAGCTAAAGGTGGTTTCAAGACCTAAAAATTTATAAAAAAGGTCATTATGAGTTTATAAAATTATAAAAAATATTCATGACCATTTTATGAGTGGATATAATCACTATTTTGTCATAGTCCTCAACATGTCTGTTGGAGATCACCATTGGAACAAGTAGTGTTATAAGGTGCCACAAAGGTTTCTAAGCCTAGGTAAAAGTTTTTAAATCATGGGATGATGTTTTTATATCATAATAATAACTTTAAAGAGTGTAAAAACTCCAAATTTTATTCAAACCATGCTCATATAGGCTTTTGCAAGCAAACATCCATATAGGCCAAAAGGGCATTTTTTGACTTTTCAAAAAAAAATTATTTAAAAATGTTTTGATAGAATGGTATATACCCCATGATGATTTTTTACATATTTATTAATTATGGGAAGAATCATTTTAATTTTGGTGAAGTTTTTCACTTTTTACAATTCTAAACACCCTTCCAAGCCTCCTGTTCAGATGCTCATATTATTCACCACATGTGGAGTTTGGAAAAATGATAATAGTATGTTTTTATTACCCATATTATATTATAATTAATTAATAATTGAGATGATTTAATATTTTTTTCCTTATGAACAATCATTAATAGCGTAGGTAGCCTAAAATACTAGCTAAACCCTACAAGCGAATTTCCTCTACATGGTAAATTTTCATATCTTTTGGATGGGAGTATAATATTTTTAGGTATGTCAGGGGGGTCAATTTTATACACATAAATGGAAATATTTTTGTATTGGGATGTCTTTACCTCATGAATCATCATTTCAAATATTCAACTTTAAAACCCTCGTAAACCCCTAAAAAACTAGTTTTGTGAAAGGTTGATTTTCTTGCCATAAAATCACAATGGATCAGCCTAGAAAATTTTAAAATTAAATTAAACTCAAAGAGGATTCTATAAATTTCAATTTTATATATTGATATATAAGGATTATGGAATAAATCATGTTTTTTGTGGAAAAAAACATGTAAAATGAAGTACTAGATAGTGTAATGAAATATAATAAATGGAGATTGAATCCTAATACTTTTTATTCATCCTTAAATCTTCATTTTTTCATAAATATTATTTAAAGTTTCCCTACTATCTTAATAAAAATGGAGAAAAATAGGCCTAATTAACCCTGTTGACTGAATAACGTGTGTTTTCTCATCAAAATCACATATATTATGATGAGAAAATTTGTTCCAAGTCTGATATATATATATATATATATATATATATATATATATATATATATATATAACTTGAACTCCATGGAACGTAAAAAAACACCATGAAACATATATATATATATATATATATATATATATATATATATATATATATATATATATATATATATATGTTTCATGGTGTTTTTTTACGTTCCATGGAGTTCAAGTACATAATTTGGCTTTTAGACCAATTTGTCCTAGTAGGCCTAATTAGTCAATTTCTCAATTTGAGTTTGGAATTGGAAGTTATTATCAAAGAGTTAAAAATGAGTTTCAATGTGACATATATAATATTAACATAGATTTTAATGCATATATTTAGCCTTCAAAATCTCATTTCATGTAAGGTGGAGTTAGTTAGAGTTGACTAGTCAAAGAGTATCTTGCATCTTCCTTGATTTCCATGCAAAGGGGGACATTATCATATTCCAAATCAGCTTGAAAATAAATTTAATTGGTGTTCTTCATAAAAAAATATTCATATATTTCAATTCAATAGGAGGTTTGACTTGTCAAGGGGCCCACCACCTTATTTCTATGCCAACCTTGAAGATCATACAAATTTTAGGGAGTTTGAGGTTATTTGAAGTTTGGCTTGAATATTGTAAATGGATTAGGTCTTTATTTAACTAACCAAAACTATTAATTATCACCTTTCAATGCCACATTGGCTATAATTTTTTTTTTAGACATATATATTGTCTTTTGAAGCTGTTTTTCATTATTCTTAAAGTAGAGAATAAATTGTAATTTGAAATCATTTACCAATAAATAAAATCTTTTACACATGATTTTTATATCATAATAGAGTGTATTCTTATTGTGTACTATCATATAAGTGAGATCTATATTCTATTTTTGTAGGTCCTTTCCTCACCTACTATGAAAATCTCATCCTCTATAGGTCATTTTAAGAGATAGGAATAGAATTTTATTTAAAATCTTATTTTAGGACTTATTTTGAAACACTTATGTTTAGGATTTATTGAAGAGTTTATTTTACATTAATATGTGTGCCTTACCTAGTTTAAAAAAATATTTCAAATAATAACAACCATTCAGGTGCATCACCCTATTAGATAAGATTTCCCATTTCAATTTCCTTCTCCCTTTTCATCCCAAAAATCAAAAGTAGATTAGTTTTATAAATATATATTAAGGTAAAAATCCTTATATATAGATTATTCTCAATACAGATTCAACCACACTCTAAGAATATCTAATGGTGTTAGTTGGGAGAGGTGTGATCTACACATCTTCAAATAGGGTGCACTCTAGAGTGATAATAGTAACTATGAAAGAGGTTTTCAAGGTAATGAGATGCTAAAACACTACCAATGAATAGATAATAATGAGTAATATTAGACTAAATATAGATATTAACTAATAATATAGGTGTAATTTAGGAACCATTAGGAAAGGCTCAAGAAAATTGACCTATAATTAGCCTAGAGACAATCAAGGAGAGTAAAATGACTACAGTCAAGTAGGTGAATGATAATTTAAGTATACATAAAGGGTTTTGAACATTTAAATGAGGGTAGTGATTTTATATATCATCATGAAAAGACAGTACTCCAAGCACATAGAACATATAATAAAAGCTAATTATATCCACCTACAGCCAAGAGTGGCATTATCCTTTCACTATAATTTATTATTAAGTATGAACTCAAGATACCTATAAGTTAGGAGGTGGATTAATTAAGGTATAATATGTAATTAAAAATTAAATTTACACCTTATAAATATTTATCAAGAACATAAGAACCATTTCTAGCTCATTAAAGCAAGCATATAGTCTTTTGTACGGATTGTAGTGTGTAAAGGCCAAAACCTTGTTTAAAGAGTCAATGTGCCAGGAAGGAGCATATGAAAATGGTTTCAAGTGGTTTATATGGTATCAAAGGAACTAATTCATGATGATTAATCACTAGACACTTCTTCACCTCAAGAACATAGACCTACAACACTATTGGTATAAGCAACCAAGTTTTTTGAAGAGATGGGATCTTGAAAAGGTAACCTAGGTTTAAAGTTGAAAAATGGAGAGTTAAACCATTGAAATGGAAAGTTTAATTAAATTATAAATCATTTTCATCATTTTATAATATAATACAATGTGGTAAAACATACAAACACAGCCATGCCTAACATGACAAGCACAATCAATGCCTAGAAGGCATTATTGAGAGAATTTTGAGGTTTAATGGCATATATAGGTGGAATAAAGACTTGAAAATTTTTAAACGTAATAATTATGACCTGAAAAATCCTACCATTCCATATTAAATATAATTTCAAATTTTGAGAACTTCATTATTCTAACATAGTCATCAACATGTCATTTGGCAATCACTTTTGGTACATACTTTTTGGAGATGTTTAAGGTATATGAAAGGGTTAAAAGATTATTAAAGTGTTTAAAAATAATTATATTTAAAAAAAAAATCTATATACACATTTTTATAATGTATCATACTCATTTTTAAAATCAAACCATACCCTTGAGGGCTAAAGTAAACAAGCATGCTTATAACACCAAATGGCATTTTAAAAATGTCTAAGCAAGATGACACCTTGGGAATGATATAATGAGATGGTAAAGTTACCATTATTATTATTTAAATTATTTACAAACAATTGAGGATTTATTTTTTATTACAAATATAAAATTCAAATTCTATAGGCTATGACACCCATTTGAGCCACCTGATCAAGTGCTCGTATCTTTCACCACATGAGGAGTTTGGAAAAAATATATTATTATAATTTTAGTAAAAATATTAAATTGTAATTAATGAAAAATTTATGTTGGTTTAGGTTATTTAATTTTTTGACAATCACTAAGAGCATAAGCATGTCCAGAATGCTTATAAACCTTTTAGGCAAATTTATTTACATAGGTATATTTTCATACCTCTTGCATGGGAACTTGATATTCTTATGGAATTTTAGGGGGTATATATAATAAAAATTCATGGAAATAATATTGGGTCTAGAGGTCTATACTTTATGAACCATCATTAAGAAGGTACACCTCCAAAACCCTCATATGGACCAGTTTGGATAAAAGTCAACTTTACTAACATAAAAAAATCATGGATCAACATGAAAAATATTTAAAAATAAATTAAACTCAAGGGGCGATGGTACCATAAATTATAATTTATTGTATGGAATTATATGGATTGTGGTATAAAATAGGGGTTTGCAAGAAAAAAACACCAAAGATGAGGTACAAAGAAGTTTACATGAAATCCAATCCATAGACAAAATTTTGGAAATTATTATTCATCCTAAAATCATCATTTGGTAAAAAATACACCTAGAAGTGTTCTTACCAGCTCATCCAAAACATCCACTTTATAGGAAATTAAGGAAAAGCTAGCCTAATCAACTTGTTTGACTAGTTTTTAGATGTTTCAAGCTAAGAAGGAGTTATTTCATGACATGAGTGATTTTTAAAGGTCTAATATCACCATGTTTTTAGGCTTTCATGATTTCATATAGGTATTCAAGATCCATCAAGTGCTAAAGTTAGGCTACTAGGCCTATTTTGTCCTAGTAGGCTTATTTGATCAAAAAAGTCAAGTAAAGAATGACATTGAAAGGATATAAAAAGGAGATTATGTGGAATTTTAATTCTTCAAATCTGATGTTAAAGTGGAGATTTCATGCACATTAAATCTTGAAGTTTCATTTCATGCAAGGAAAAGGCTTAAAATGAGTTAACTAGTCTTCATTATCATTCACTCTAGCTAACTAATTGACTAGCATCATGCATGCTCCATGGTATTCATTAAAAAGTGGTCTTTCAAACACTTTAAACTCACTTAAAGTGGATTTATACACAAAATTATGGAATAGAAATCATGTAACAAGATTTGACAAGTCAAAGATGGACCACCACTTCTTTCTAACACCAACAAGGAGCTCATGCAAGACAAAGAAATAAAAGGACAATTCTTAAAGACTATTACTAAAAAAATTAATGAAAATTGACTTTGAGTTAATTAAATTTGGCTTATTCTTCTCAAATTTATACCACATTGTATATATCTCTTCTATTTTCTATATATTTAGGATTTCAAGCCAATTTTCAAGATCCCTCTCTTGGTCATGATTGAACTCTATCGAGATTGAGATTTGTAACCTTTTTAGATGAATAAGATGACTATTTTTATATTATAATATTTTGGTATAGTGTGTTTATGTTAGTTTTTTTTCACATGTGTTATTACTTTCTCCCTTGGTAGGTCCTAATCTCACCTAGTTACTAGTATGTCATCTTATGTAGGTCATGTTCAGTGTTTGATGCCATTTGACTAAGCTAACAATGGATATATTAACTGGTTAGTGTTTTTAATTAGGCTTGTTACACCATTTTACTCATTCATTATTCACTTTATAAAACCTCTATATGAAATATTATTGCATAGGAGTCTTTTGGATTTGTAGATTCAGTTATTTTCTTGTCTTATTAGTTTTTTAGGATCTTAAATAGAGTGGTTAAACTAGCAATATAGGTGTATCACCAAAAATAGAATAGGATTTACCTTTCAGTTTCCTTATAACCCTTTTCATCCCAAAAATTTATATATTTTAGTCAATATAGCATAAGTGATACATCAAAGGAGTTAACCTCATCAAAACTAGAGGTCAGGTCTGAGTTCAAGTGTTCCACACCTATGATCATTCCAATATTAGTCCAAGTGTGAAGGATATCTTGAGAAATTAGCCTTCAAGTAGGATTCTATGTGTATTTATATTAGAATAATTTGGGAAGAGGATGATTGGGTCTTGGATCCATATCTTTAATCCATATACCTGAGAATGGAATTGAAAGGCCCAGCTACATTATCAAGAATCCATGAACATCCAATTGCTCCAATCTATAATAAGAGGCTATAAAGAGATGCCAAACATGTTTCAAAGTTTCATGATGGACAAAATATATTTCCATTTGACCCTAGAGGAAATATTTTCATATTAGGTTAGTGTTTTAGGTTATTTTTCCTATTTCAATAAGTGATAAGCACTAGCAGTATTTTTTTTCCCTTTGATTATGTTTTTATTTTGTTCCTATTTCCTTAGGTTAGTTTTCTCGATTATTATTTTAGTTATTGTTTATTTTCATTCTTGTTTTTGTTTCATTCAAAAGATGTGTTACAAAGACCAAAAGAGTCTATTTGATGTTCAAGAGAGTCATCAAGTCAAGTTGTTATGTTTTAATTATCATTATCATGTCAAATCTAGTAGGTTATTTTGACCAATAGGATAGTAAACCCATATTAATTTCCATAAATTTTGGTAATATGGCCTATCAAGGCCAAATTCTAACCCTTATGATTCAAATATTCTCATAGTACTATTGAGCCCATTTAAGGTGGTCTAAAACTATGTATTTCTGACCTAAAAGAACAAGTTATAGTCTTAAAATGTGAAAAATAGAGTAAAAATTCATTAAAGTGGTAAAAAAATAATTTAACACATTCATATCCATGTATTTACCTTGGACATAAACTTTCATGCCTTGAAAAGGTCTTTTAATGTAATTTTAAGCCCTAAAAAGGTCATTTTGAGCCTCCACATGCCAAATTTGGTCCTCTAAAGCATGAATAAGGTTAATTATTGTTTTTTTCATGATAAAATACTATTTTGTCTTATAATAACTTATATTTTTGGTGGTGGAAGACTAAAGTTTTAATAAAATGCAAAGTAAAACTTGTTTCTTGCATTTTCAAGGCACAACTAAAGAATTGTACTACCATCCATACAACAAGGGTTTGAAATAGGATTAAGAGCTAATAATAGAGGTTAATTAAGAATTTAATGAAAATTAGACTCAATACAGGCTCAAAACTAGTTCATATCCTTCACCTTGCTAGTTTGCACATAGGGAGGCCTTCTAGGTTTGATGATGGTACGACCATGAAAGAGAGAATTCAGTTCTAAATTTTTTGGTCAAAGAAAGTAAACTCAGAGGGATTAATTTTAGAGAAATTGGTTCTAATTTTTTTTTCCTCTCCATCATTATCCATACATTTGAAATTAGGGTATATAACAATAGTCTTCCATCTAGGAAGGAAGTTGATTTTTTACAATTTCTCCTTACCAGGGCATCATATCAAGAAAATTTAAGTTTTTGGGGCTTCTTAAGAACCTAATATACCTTAACATGACATTATATATTTATTTTTAAAAAATTTAAAGGTAAAAAAATATTAATAAGATAAGAGATGGGAAAATTTATAGTCTAAATGCCTCAAAGGACATTGCATGGTCAAGGAAAGAGAAAGTAACATAAAGATGTCCTGATAATTTGTTTTTAGGGTCTACATAATGTCTGCATGTCCTCCAAGAAAAATTATCATATTTTTTATCAAGATTAATTTCCAATACGTTATCATGTTCTCTCATGCATCACCAAGAAGTCTTAGTTTAGCAAATGCTAAGGTTTCTTAGCATTTTTAAAGGTACCTAGCATAGTCCTAAGTTTCCAATTTACCTTCTTGTCCTCCTCTAATGACCTCCAAACTAATACATCATGTAGAGAATGGTCACATTATTCTGTTCTAACTTTTTTCTAGTCTTGGAATGCTCTTATGGTCCTCTTGTCACTCCATCTCACTCACCTCCATGGTCACTATTTTGGACTATCATTCTCATTATGGTAAGGCTTCTTTTCCACCTTTTTTCAAGTGTCCCATATTTCATTCATTGTTCCACCCCCATCCGTTCATATCCATCCCATATTTTAACTATAATAAAAATTAAAGAGGTGAAAACCATCATGGATGTGAAGGTAGGTATGTAGACCTTGATATTTTTTCACCATTTCATGAGGATCCACCTACAATAAGGCACTTCTACATTCATGGTTTTCCATGAAGAAAATATGACAAAGAATGATAGGGAATATATCTTCATAATGGTTTATGTATAAATGGTCTCATCAAGTATATAAGGGAGAGGGACAAGGATAAAATCATGTCTTGATCCTTCCTTAGGGCCTAAGTGTAGTTGTTATCAATAGAGATGGTCAAAACACAATCTTAAAACCCTCAAGACATAGTATTTTAAGTTTTGATAATAACATCAATATGTGATTAAAATTTGAATATCAAGTGAAGGATTATTAGTATATATTTGACTTAAATCATGGTTAATAAAGATTTGGTAGACATAAATGAGTTTTAAGGGTCTCTTAGTATACCTAAAGGCCTGGTATAGTAGTCAAGAACACTTCTACAATAAACTATTTTGGTAGACATTAGGTCTATCTATAAATTCTTGGTGCCTTTTTGGATTATATTAATATATAATCACTATGAATTTGATAGGACTTATAGGGTGACTAAGTAACAATACATTATAAGTTATTGGATGACTCAAGTAGAACAAATGAAGACCTACAGTCAGCTTCAAAGGATTAAGCTAAAAACATGATGGAAAAATATGATATCAAGATGAAATTATAGACCAAATGAAATAAGTGAATGGAGAATTTGAACTTGATATAGAATTTCAATTAGTAATGAGAGAATGATAGTGGCCTTGGATGTTTTTTAGTGCAAACTCAAGCAAGTCAAGTCAATACAAAGTTTGTAAAAGCATGGAAAAGTCAAAACACAGTCAAGTAGATAAGGGTTGTTGAAAGATTTTTGCTTTCAATAAAGGAGTATTATGATGAATAAGTATGTTTTGGGAACATGGTTATATTAATTTTATCAAAAACATATTTTAAATAAGTATGAAACTTAGTTATGGTCATATCCTTATAGATTATCCACTTACAGGCCTGTTCACAAGGCAACCTATAGTAGATAGGGGTTTTAAAGAGTCTTAAGAGATATTTAGACTAGAAAGAGACTAAGTGAAATATTAAATACATGGTTATATGAAGTGGATGGCTTAGGAAGATATCTCAAATAAAAATATATGTCTATCCTTTAATGACTCATGAATCAAAAAGGGAGACTTATAACTACCAAGAAGGAACTACAATGAAGAAAGAGAAATAATAATTATGGAAGAGGTTTTCAAGGTGATGACAGGATAAAAAATTTCTACTAAATATATAAGCACGAGAAATCTTAACCTTAATATATATCTTAAGGAATAATATAGGTGTACTTTAGGAACCATCAGGAAAGGCATAGGAAAGTTGATCTACAGTCAGCCTAGAGATAGTCAAGGAGAGTAAAACAACTAAAATCAAATAGGTGAATGGTAATTTAAGTATAAATCAAGGGTTTTGAAAAATTAAATGATGGTATTTAGTCTAGAGATAAACATGAAAATAAAGGACTCTAAGTACATAGAGCATATAGTCAAAGTCAATTATATTCACCTATAGCCAAGAGTGGCATTATCCTTTTATAGTCATCTATTAGCAAGTATGAACTCAAGATACCTCTAAGTCATGAGGTGGATTAATGAAAATATAATATTTAAGTTAAAAATAAATTTAAACCTTATAATCCTTTATCAAGAACATAATAACCATTTACATCTCAGCAAATCAAGCATACAATCTTTTATACAAACTATGCTTATGTAAAGACCTAAACCTTGTTTAAAGAGTCAATGTGCCAAGAAGGAATATATGAAGATGGTTTAAAGTGTTTTAAGGGTATAAAAGGCAAAAATTAATTATGAGTAATCACTATAAACTTATTCACCTCATTAACACACACCTACAACACTGTTGGTACAAGTACCCATGTTTTTTGAAGGGATATGATCTTAAAATAGGTAACATAGGTTAAAATTTGACAAATAGAGAGTGAAAAAATTGAAATGGGAAATTTAATGACATTATAACATGTTAATAATTTAATATTATAATAAAATGTGGTAAAACATACAAACACAATCATACTTAACATGACAAGCACACCATCAATACCTAAAAGGCATTATTGAGATAATTTTGAAGTTTTGTGGCATATATAGGTGGAATCAAGACTTTAAAATTGGTAAAAATAATAATTATGACTTGATAAATCCTCCCATTCCATCATTAATACCATTTCAAAGGTGTATAACCTAACTATTTTAACACAATCATCAGCATATCCTTTGATAATCACTTTTGGTGCATGCATGCTTCTTAGAGATGTTAAAGTTAAAGAAAAGGGTTTAAATATTATTAAAGTGTTTTAAAATAATCATAAAGTGTTTTAAAATATATATACACCTTTTAAGAATTGATCATACTCATTTTTAAATGTAAACCATTCCCTTGAGGGCTAAAACAAGCAAGCCTATAACACCAAAAGGCATTTTAAAACCCTCTAAGAAAGATGAAACCTTGGTAATTATATAATGATATGGTATATGTACCATGATAATTATTTAAATTAGGTAGAAATAATTGAGGAGTCAATTTCAATCCAAAGAGAAAAGTTGAATTATGTAGGCTAAGACACTCATTCAAACCACCTGGTCAAGTGCTTGTATCTTTCACCACATGAAAAGTTTGTCCAAAAACTATTATAATGATTTGATGAAACATATAAAATTATAATTAATAAAAAATTGAGGTTGTTTTATGGTATTTAATTTATGAAAAATCGTTAAAAGGGTAAACATGTCTAGAATGTTTACAAACCCTACAAACAAATTTCTTTACCTAGGTATTTTTTCATACCTTTTGCATGGGATCCCAATATTTTTAGGGAAGTTTAAGGGGTGTATATAATAAAATTTAATGGAAATAATTTTGTGTTTTTATGTTTTTCTTTTATGAACCATTGTTAAGAAGTTTTGCCTCCAAAACCCTCCCAAACCCTCATAAGGAAAAGTTAGCTTTATTGCCATGAAAACCTTATGGATCAACCTAAAAACTCTCCAAACATAAATTAAACTATGAGAGGGTCTCATAAATGGTAATTTATTGTATGAAATTGTATCGATCATAGAAAAAATAGGTTTTTGAGATTAAAAAAAGTGTCAAAGATGAGATATAATGTAGTTTACATGAAATCCAATCCATGGAGATCAAATATTTGAAATTTTTATTCATAATAAAATAATAATATAGTTAAAATTATGACTGTAAGTGTCCTTATCAGCTCATCTAAGAAAACAACTTTGTAGGAAATGAAGGAAAAACTAGACTAGTCAACTTGTTTGACTAGTTTGTAGATGTTTCAAGATAAGAAGGATATATTTCATGATATGAGGGATTTTTTCAGGTCTAATATAACCACGTTTTCTAGTTTTCATGATTTCATACAAGTTTTCAAGAGCCATCAAGTGTAAAATTTAGGCTACTGGGCTTATTTTATCTTAGTAGACCTATTTGATCAAATAAGTCAAGTAAAGAAAGGTAGTAAAGGGCTATCAAAGGAGATTATGTGGAATTTTCATGATTCATATATGATTTTAAAGTGTATATTACATGCACATTTATTCTTGAAGTTCCATTTCATGCAAAGAAAGGGCTTAAGAGGAGTTAACTAGTTTTCATTATCAATCACTCTAGTGGACTAATTGACTAGCATCATGCATGATCCATGGTCTTCATGCAAGTGAATTATATAAAAAAAATTAAAATCACTTAAAATGGAGGTTATCCACAAAATTATGGTATAGAAATAATACAAGGAGGTTTCATAAGCCAAATATAGCCCACATCTTCTTTTCAATGCCAAAAAGGAGCTCATGCAAGACAAAGACACAAAATGACAAGTATTAAATACTATTATTAACAAATTTTAATGAAAATTTACTTTGAGTTGATTCAAGTTGACTTATCCTTCTCACCTCTACACCAAATTGGCTAGAGATCTTCTATTTTCTATATATTCATGGTTTTAGGCTAATTTTCAAGATCCATCTCTTGGGCATGATTGAACTCTACCCAGATTGAAATTTTTAACCTTTTAAGATGAATAAGATGACTATTTTTAGATTCCAATATTTTGGTATAGTATTTTTATGTTAGTTTATTTGAACATGTGGTTGTACTTTCTCTTTTGGCAAGTCCCAATATCACCTAGTTACTACTATGTCATCTTTTGAAGGTCATGTTCAATGTTTGATTCCCTTTTATTGAGATAATAGTGGATATATATAATGGTTAGTGAGTTTAATCAGGAATATTCCATAAATGCACTCATTCTTTGCTCACCTGATAAAACCTATAAAATATTATTACATATGAGTCTTTTATAGTTATAGATTTAATTATTTACTTGTCTTATCAGTGTTTTAAGATCTCAAATAGAGTGGATGAACCAACAATATAAGTGTATCACCAATAGTATAATAGGATTTACCTTTTACTTTCCTTATAACCCTTTGAATCTCAAAAATTAGTAGGTTTTAGTCAACAGATCATAATTGATACATCAGAGGATCTAGCCTAATCAAAACTAGAGGTCTAGTCTAATTTTGAGTGTTCCACACCTTAGATCATTCCAATGTTAGTCTAGGTGTGAAGGAGATCCTGAAAGATTATCCTTCAAGTCGGGTGGTCTATGGGTTGCTAATAGGTATGATATAAAAGTAACTATCAAAGCTAAACCTATTTATAAAGGCCACATTGAACCAAACTAACCTAATACAATCCCCATAAATGTAACCATGTATGATCAAAAGGAGAGTGTTTTAATTCATGAGAGTACCAAACATGTGGAATAGGTTCTAGATATCATACTTGATGAGTGGGTAAATGATCACTATGGTTTTGATCCATATGATCATGTGGAAGATACTAGATTGGGTACCTATTTCATTTTTGAAGAATACTTTATTTACCAAATCTTATGAGATCAAAATAAGATCTTAGAGGTACATGAAAGTTTTTTTTATGGTTATAGGATCAAAAATGGTGATGTTCCATGTATTTAATTGATCTCCCCTAAAAAAATTAAATACTTATTTTCATAAAGATAATAGTTTGGCTACACTAACAATGTTTTCAAGTATGAGGCATTGATCTAAGGCCTCAAGTTGGCACATAAAAGGTGAATAAAAATGATTCAAGTTTTTTTGGTGGTACACTAGTTGTAAATCAATGTAAAGGTGAGAATGAAATCAAGAATAAATTATTGAAGGCCTATAAACATAGAGTGTGGGTTATCATTAAAGGTTTTTATGCTTTTAACCTTTGAATTGTACTAAAAACACAAAATGGTGATGCTGATTGGCTTACTACTATGGGATCTTAGTAAAAAATTCCCCATGATGTAATGAAGGATTTAAAATAACTTTTCAAGTTAGTGGTTAGACTTTTAATTCCTAATAATAATTTTATTTATCAAGTGTCTTAATATGATGATTAAATCATCAAATTTCTACAGGAAGAAGCATAATTCTTAGCCAAGAATCAACATAAGCTTTAAAAAAATATGAGGATCAAATTATTTAGATGAAAGGTAACATGTTACCTAAGGAATTGATAAATTTAGGAAGTATTTTTAATTCCTATGATCAACTCAAAGGTAAGAAAAGGAATATTACAATAAAGGATGAGAAATATGAACCAATTGTTATCTCTAATGGAAAGATTTTGAAGGTTGGTAAGGTGTGCATAAAATCTAAAAAAGAAGATTTTATCTATATTTTTAGGAGATATGATGACATATTTAATTGGATTTACCAATATCTTATAGGTTTTTATCCAAACTTATCCCAATACATCATTGAGTTAGACCCCAATGCAAAAATATTTATGAAAAAACAACATATAATAAACCCTAAAATTAAACCCTTGATGATAAAAAATATAAACAAACTCATATAATACAACATTATATTTCTTATTAATAATTCCTCATGGATGGCTAACTTAATCCCAATTAAAAATAAAAATGGGGAGATTAGGATATGTGTGGACTTTAGGGACTTGAATAGAGCATCCCTTAAATATCATTAACCCATTCTACCTATGGAAAAAATCATTTAAAATATAGAAAGGGATGAGAAGTTTTCAATCCTAGATGATTATTTATGATATAACCAAATATTTGTGCAAGAATGGGGCCAATACAAGACAACTTTTACCATCAAATGGGGTACCTTTGATTATAGGAAGATGCCCTTTGGGTTTATTAATGTTGGTTTAACCTTATAAAGGGCCATGGATATGGAATTTATGGGCCTCATAAATGATATGGTCTTCGTGTATTTTGATGATATAACTATTTCATCTAAGCATATAGTTGATCACTTGGATCACTTAAGGTAGATATTTGATAGATGTAGAGAGTTTGGGTATCTATGAACCCAAATAAATGTGTGTTTTGTTGTCCATGAAAACAAGTTATTGGGGCACATTATTTCCAAAGAAGTCTTTGTAATTAATCTATAAAGGGTGGAATTAGTCTTGGATATTTCACTTATAAGTCAGAAGAAGGGTCTTCAAATATTCTTGGATAAGGTCATCTTTGTTAAAATATTCATTCCTAACTTTGCAACATTTATCAAACCTCTCACTACTATGATAAAGAATAATTCTACCTTCAACTAGATAAGAGAAGGTAAAGAAAACTTTGAGTCGATTAAAAAAATAATTTCTCAATCTCCTACACTCATAAATCCATATTATGATAAATATTTTATGATGTATTCTTTTTGAGGAAGTGAGAGTATATCAACCAAACTAGTGAAAGAGAATAATGATTTAATAGAGAAACCCATTGATTTTTTCAATAAGTCACTTAAATATTATGAGCCAAGGTATGGGTTTGTAGAAAAACAATTATTTGATGTCATAAGAGCTCTTAAAAAATTCATACACATTATTTCTAATAACAAAATACAACTAATGGTTTCACACTCAAGTGTGAAGGAGTTATTGTTGAATAAGTATATAGGTGAAAAGACAACTTATTAGATAAATAAAATCATGGAGTATGACATTGAAATAAAGGTTACTAATATTGTGAGGGTAAAATTACTATGTGATTAAATAGTAACAAATCTAGAAGCTGCTAATAGGGAAATTCTTGTGTTTTAAGAGGGTCAACAAGCTAATCATGAGGTTCACAATAGCTAGAATAGAGACATGGTCACTTTATTGTAAATTGGTGAGTATCCACATGGCCTCAACAAATATCATAGAAATTATCTCATACATCAATCAATTTGATATATCAATATTGATGGTGTATTATTTATAAAATACATAAATGGAGTTATTTTGAGATGCATAGAGTCTAACCAAGTGGATAAGGTGATAGAAGAGTTTCATGATGGCCAATTAAGAGGTCATTTCTTTCCCAATAATATTAATGTCAATATTATGAGTTGGTTATTACTGGCCAAATATATTTAGAGATGCATATATATGGGTTATAAATTGTAAGAAGTGTGCCTTCTTTATAGGAAAATAAAAATTAGCATCCCTCCCTCTCCATCCCATCTATGTAGTGCATCCCTTTATTTAACTAGCTTTGGAATTCATTATGAGATAGAAGTAGTGGAAATTAGAGATGCAAATGATAAATTTGTATTGGAATTATGTGAAGGTATTTTTACTATATTTGGTTTTTTAGCTACTATCATATATGATAATTCCATGGATTTTATGGGAACCAAAATGAGTGAATGGGTAGTTAAGTATTTCATCTATTTGATCACCTCTTCCAACTATTATCCCCAAGGTAATGGCTTAGTAGAACCTTAAGAGGACCATGGAGGAGAAACAAATAAATTAGCGTACCAAATTAAATAATTTTTTTTGGGATGATATAATAACACATAAGAGGGGTGTTGGAAACTCCCATTTAATGTTAATATATGGGTGAGAAGTAAGGTTTCTTTTGTCACTAAAATTATTAGTTCTATAACTCACTCAAAAAATATAATTTGTGGAAAATGATGCCATGGAAATGATACTAGTATATCTGATGCATTTAAAAGAGACTAGGAACCATGCAATACATAGCATGGAGTTTCATCATGCTCAAATGAAGAGGACATTTGATAATAAGGCTAATGATAGGTGTTTCAAATAAGGATACCTAATCCTGAAATGAGATGAAGGTATAATAAAGGCTAGGAAACACACAAAGTTTGATGCCATATGGAGTGCCCCCTACATCTTAACCAGTTGTAAACAAGCCAATAATTGTAAAATATAAAAGCTAAATGGAGAAGATATGCCTATCCTAGTCAATGGGATCCATCTTAAACATTATTCTTGAGGTATTTTTTAGGCTTTGTACATGACAAGTTATCTATTTTCATTTATCCAAGTGTTATTTCACATTATTTCCTGGGTAGTGTAGTGGTTTTCTCATTCATCCAAGTGTTTCACTAAATTTTAAATTTATTTGATGTTTAATGAGAAATAGAGATGAAGGGTAGGAATTAGAGATTAGAGAGAACTTGAATTGGTTGCACATCATATCTAGATAATGTTGAGAAATCCTCTTTGGCTAGGGAGGATTACCTATGAATAAAAAATCACCACCAAAATTATTTTTTAGTAGATATATGAGTGGCCTACCAAGCTACACACTTTTTCCTAGAAGTGTCAAACTTCCTTAGGGATGATAGTACACTTTTTGAAAAAAAATGGTAATGATTAAAAAAATGAAAGAGAAAGTAAGAGAGAGATATTCATATCATTCTTAGAGTCTAAGTGTAGTATAAAGTGACATAGTGTAGGTAATGTGAGTTATTTATCTTTTTGGAGGTTGTTTAGGTGAGCTTAGAGAAGTTCGTGGAAATACATAATCACCAATGTTGGTTAAGGATACTAATGTCGATAAGGAGATATGACTAATGTCAGTTATGTGACCAATGTTGGTAGGGGAAATAGGTTCTTAGGAGGTTGTAGGAGAATTTTTTGAGCTAGGAGGTATATATTGGTCAGGTTTGTGAGGCTGGGAAGAGTTGTATGGGAGTGGGTAAGACTCGGGGACGTCTAGATAGAGGGTTGGTATATAAAGTAGAGGGAAATAGGTGGAGTTATATAACTCATTCACAAGGAGAGTTGAGACATTCATAAAAAAATAAATAGTATAACATAAAGTAATTGTAAAATGACTATTTAAAGGAATTACAAAATAAAATATATATACTTAGCTGCTAAAATGTATGAACTGTGAGTGCCAGATAGATGGATTTGATGAGGTGTGTTGAAGTAATATGTGAATATAAATGATAAGCATGTGCTACCAGTTCAAAATAATCCAATCTCTATGTAGTATATAAATTCCTAATCTAAACTAATTTACATAGAGTAATGTAAGCCTAGATGTAGAAAGTCAAATGCCAAAGCTGTACATGAATGATTGATTTTTTAATTTCTATTGACCTAAATATTAACTTGGAATTTGGCTTAAGTAAATAATGTTTATGATCCTATCGATGTCAACAGAGGGTTGATCAATGTCTATAGTATGAGAATAGGTAAAAGGTCTATTTTAGCCTATTTTCTATTCCTTCTCTTGCCAACTGTGGTATCCATTAAAAATGGTAGAAATACAAGGTTAACAAGAATGTAGTTAGTTAGGAATTTATGTTATGGGTGAGAACAAGTCATGGGTAGTTAGGATTAGGAAACTAAGTCCTGAGGTGACTCAGAGGGTAAGAATTAGTCTTAGGATGAGGTGGTCAGGCAAGGTGGCATAAGTAATTTATAATTAACTTAATTAAATATTTTTAAATTAATTAAATGTGTGAGGGGTAAAAACATGGGTTAGGAAGGCTAATTATTAAAAAGGGATTAATGGGGTTTTTACACAAGGAATTATGCACATGTGTGACATAATTTTGGTGTCCATATTTGCCATTTTTTGTTTGGTAATTTATATTGACAAGTTGCGAGATAAAAATAGGAGTTGGATGCTCTAGGTATGGGATGAGGTATCCCCCCTCAAAATGAGAAATGTTAGAGGAGAATCTAGAATCAACTATTAGTTTGATAAGGATTTAATTGGGTAGGTGGATGTTGAGTGAGAATATGGTAACATCATTGCTTGTATGTATACTACTATGAGTTATAGTTGACATAATCAATAACAGGTAAAATCAAGGAGGACTTGAATAGAAATAACAAAATCATAGCTTGTAAGTGATAGATAATAAAGTTAAAATGATAAAAGTTGTAGCTCTAATGGTCCATGTGTTTTAGGTATCTGAGGTAAGAAGTGCTCTTGGTAAACACAAAAGGTTGCAGTTGATAAGACTAGCTTGGTCATAACCTAAAACACCTAATATAAATGTGTGTGTACAATAGCCAAATATAGTGAGGTAGCATAAGTGATCAAGACAAGTAATGCAAGGTTGGTTAAAAAGGGTCAATGGTTGGGGAGATATTTGTGATCTCTGATTAAAGTCATCATTTATCAAGATTTAAGAGATCTCCAAAGTTGGTTGTTGTGGTTAGGGAGATATACATGATCTCCAAGGTTACTATGAACTTAGGGTGTAGTCAAAAGGGTGGTGGTTGGGATTAAAAACTCTAATTTTAAGGTTGACAACATTAGTTATGTCATCGATGTTTGTAGGAAATATTTCTAACATTAGTGTCTTAGGTCAAAACTATTGACATCGACAGGTGACCAAATTTGACAAAAAGGGGTTTGGTAGCCCACCAAAACTTATTTATGATAGTTGAATGGAGAAAAAGAGTTCTAAGTGTTTGTCATAGGCTAGATCTAGCTTGTTTATATGTGGTGTGTTGGTGATAGATAAGTGGTTGACAAGATTGTGTGAGAGTGAGGGTTAGATTGAGCACTTGGTGGGCCATGGCATGACTAAGAGAGTGTTGGTATGGGTAGAGATGGTAGAGGTAGGAGAGGATGTATTTGGAGGCATGTCATCACAAGTGATAGCCATTCTAGCCTAGAGGAGATGGAGAGATGAGGTAAGATGCTCTTTGAGTTTAATTTTAATTTAATGTTGTTAATTTGTTATTTGGGTTAATTTGTTATGTTTGGGGGGAGAGAGTGAAATTAGAGGGGTAGTAAATTAGGTAAGGGTAGGTTTGGGTGAATTTTGGATGAGTTGGGGGTGGTTTTTAGTAGAAAACCTACATTTTGGAGTTGGGCTATTTAACCCTAGGGTAAAACTAGTCATCGATGTTGATGGGACTCATTGACATCAATTAACATCACCACCAATATCAGCTAACCTAGTGTTGATATCAACATATAAAACTGATGTTAGTTATAGGAAAAACCCTAAATAGGAATAAAAGGCCAATTTTAGATCCCCAATTGAGTTAATTAATGAGCCTAATGGTTGAGCTAGCCTTAGAAGACCCTGTGTCAACTGAATGTTGCCTATATAGCTCAAGTGAGGGCCTTAAGCCAATGTAGTTCTCCCAGTGCATAGGTGAAAAGGGTGAGGTATGGCCAAAAATTTGTTAAGGCAATTGGTTAGGAAAAGGGAGGTTGAAATAAGTCATGGGACCTAGGGATTAAAAGATAGGTCATGGAGTCAAGTGTGTGAGATATAGGCCATGGGGCCTAGAGTTTAGAGATAGGTAGTTGGGCCTAGGGTTTAGAGGTAAGTAGTTAGGAATAGGGTTTAGGTGGTTAATAGGTTAGCTAATTAGGTGGGTATATGGTTGAGCTAACCTGAGAAGACCCTATGTTGACTGAGTGCTACTTACATAGCTTAGATGAGGGCCTCAGGCCAATGTAGTTCTCCTAGTGCATAGGGAAAAAGGGTGAGGTATGGTTAATAAATTATTAAGGGAAGTGGTTAGGAAAAGGGAGGTTATAATAGGTCATGAGACCTAGGGATTAAAATATAGGTCATGGGGTCAAGGGTGTGAGATATAGGCCATGGGGCCTAGAGTTTAAGATATAGGCTATGGGGCCTAGAGTTGAAAGATAAGTAGTTAGGCCTAGGGTTTAGAGATAGGTAGTTGGGCCTAGGGTTTAGGGATATGAAGTTAGAAATAAGGTTTAGGTGGGTTAATAGGTTAGATAGTTAGGTGGGTATATAGTTGATCTAACCTTAGAAGACCCCATGTTGATTGAGTGCTACCTACATAGCCCAGATGAGAGCCTTAGTCTAATGTAGTTCTCCCAAAGAGAAAGGAAAAAGGGTGGAGGTTGATATTGGAAATTATATGACTTTAGGTTTGTGTATGTGGATGAAATCTAGGTAAGAGTTGACATTATAATATTGACTACCTACGTTACTGATGAGGATGAGGAGGGATGTCACCATAGAGGAGTGGGAACATAGGGCAACTATAGGGTTAAGAAGAGCAAGATGATATCATTGGGTTACACATGATGTTATCTTGATGATAACTTTGATAGAGAGGTGGGATCACACCACCAACACTTTCCATTTACCTACTAGAGAGTTAACATTGATGTAAGAGCATGTATATAGAATTTTATGGTTACCACTCTAGGGTGAGGAGCTCTCTCATGTTTGAGAGAAGAACATGATATTGATATGGTGACATTATTTAGAGAGCATGTCAGTGAGGTGACCTATCATTCAATTAAGTATCTTTATGATGATAGGGATGATATTAAATGCATTACCAGATGTAAATGGGAGGATATTTTATATTGCATTGACAAGTGTGTTGGCATAGATGGTTGAGCAGTGGATAATGTATGCGTGAGGACCATCTTTTTTGGCACAATTATATAGAGAGTTATGGGGTTTAAGGTTGAAATGATGGTATAATTTGTGTGTCAATAATTTACTCCATTATTGGGTAAATGAACACATTATGGTGATAAGACCATTGGGGCTACCCACCATGATTTCAACTAGTTTCAGGGTTGGGTTCAGATAGTGGAGAGAGGGTATGTCCCAAACATGAGTAGATGGAATAGTGTAAGACATTGATTATTATAGGTGTATGATAGATGGATTGACTCCCAAAAATATTTTTTTGAGGCCCTACTTTACATACCTTACATTCAAAGGATATGTAGAGTAGCTTGTCAGTTTATAAAGGACATTATGGGTCAGAGGGAGATGAGCTAGAGAGTTAGAGATGATACCCATGGGATAGGTTAGGAGATAGTTTGGCTTATTACAAGATGTGCCTATTGCCTTTCTTCTATAAAAGAGGGATGATATAGAGGAACCCCTACCTTTTCCCAAGGAGAAAGATGGGATAGATTTTGAAGAGCTACGAGTAGGCCTAGGTGTGGTAGATCCTAGATGCACAATGGCTTATCTTGTGTGGTGTATAGGTCTACATCCTATGATTTAGGTTAGGAATCCACGACTATATTTATAGGGAGTGATGATAAAGAGAGAGAGAGATGGAGGGAGGGAGAGAGAGAGAGAGAGAGAGAGAGAGAGAGAGAGAGAGAGAGAGAGAGAGAGAGAGAGAGAGAGAGAGAGAGAGAGAGAGAGAGAGAGAGAGAGAGAGAGAGAGAGAGAGAGAGAGAGAGAGAGAGAGAGAGAGAGAGAGATGCAATCAGACAGGCCTAAGATGTAGTGGTATAGGTCTGAGATGTAACATAGGCATAGGTTTTGGTCTTATAGCAGTAGGTTATGACAATGCAAGGACATGTCAGGGAATTATAGGGCCAACTTACTATAATAATAGTAGAGAGAGATAGTTTGAGAGTAGTAAGACAGGCTACTCCTCCACCATAGGGACTAGTACAAGGTCCTAAAGTAGGTTTGATGGGTCCATCACAGACTATATCTCTAGTGAGGTAAAACACTACTTTAGATTAGATTGTATACTATGAGAGAGCCATCAAGGAGTTCCCATAGATTCAAAGGTATTCTAAGGCTAGAGAGTAGGAGAGATTAGTGACACATGCCATGGCTTCTATCTCACATAAATGAAGATATACAGAGAGTGGTGATGATACTACTACTTCATGACCATGACTATAGCCTTGAGTATTCTAAGGGGTAGATGATATTTTTGAAACTATTATATATGTTTTATACACACCATCCTATGAGTCAAAGATGAGATGTAATTTTTGAGAGAGAGATGATATTGATGTGATTCATGGATGTATATTCATATTCAACATATATATATATATATATATATATATATATATATATATATATATATATGTTAAATATGAATATACATCCATGAATCATATCAATATGTGTGTGTATGAGAGTTTGTCATTTTTATATGTGTTTATCTGATGGTGATGATGTTGAATTTATTACAATGATGTGGATGTTTATGTTATGTTAATGTTGAGCATGTTAGTTGAGTTAGACTAGCATTTCCCATTTGTGTGATGGTGTATGCATAGTTGATTGGTTAGCTTCATCTTAGCATTTTTCCATATTTATGATGGTGTATGCTTAAAATGAATGCGTTGGGTATGTTATTTTTATTTTAACATTTTTCCATATTTGTGATGGTGTATGATTAAAATAAATGGAGTAGGCTTGATATTTTTCCTATTTATTGTTGTTTAAAGAAACTATGGTTACATGTTTGGTGTATTTCACATGTGATTATATGAGAGATTAATAGGCAATGGTTTACTAGTTTTAGTATGGTTTTGGGTTTTTATTTATGTATCTTTGCTTGAGGTGGTATGTGAGTGATAATATTTGATAAACACATAACTCTAAGAATCAAGAAAAATTGGTAGAAAGGTGAGAAGGTGATTGAATATTGTTTTGAGATGCGATCTTGAAAGAGAAATTGACGTGTGATTAGGATGGGAAAGAAAGAGGCACAATGCTCACGTATTATCAAAGACCATAATCAAAACATAAATATGCTGGGGAGGATGAACCTCTTTCATGATTTGCATCATTTGACCATTTATTTGTTATAGAAGCATCATACTCACCTTATGTCAAGTGAGTTCAAAGTCCCTTGAAAAAGTATGAGTGGAAAAATGTAAAAGGAATGAGAGTGTTTAGGTAGCATAACCTTCTTAGTGGGGATGATATGCCCCTTTTATGGGTGACCCAAGAGAGAATATGGGCAAGTCCATGACTTAAAGTTTTTTTTTGTGTGTAAGTTGATCAATGTGGGAAGCCTACAATGGGATTTTGTTTGTGTTGAGGTCATATGAAGCTGATCAATATGAGAAGCTTATAAGTCATTATTTCCCTTGATAATAAAGCTTGGCTTAGCCATCCTTCAAGGAAGTGGTATAATCTTTTGTTTTTGATTTTTAATAGCTATCCTTCAAGGAAGAAGTCTATTTATAGTATCAAGGAGAATTTACATAGATTTTGTTCAAGGGAGTAGTCTATGTTGAGAATTATGACCTAAGAGATTATAAATTGTCTATGTATCCCTTTTTTTATTTTTTCTAACTTTATTCATGGGCAGGACTATAGAGGCTTAGAGGTTTTCCACTTTGAGGGCAAAACCATAGCACTTCATAGGTTAACTAAGTGTGTAGGAATAAGGGTTAAGAGGAAGGGAGATTAATGTAATAACATTGCTCAAGGGATGAGCTCAAGTTAAACATGAGGTAAAGTGTCACTTGACTAACAAAAGAATGATCATAGGTGCAAAGCATTTAAATCCTCAAGTTTTGGCCTTACCTCAAGAGAAGACAAGTGATAAGTTCTTGAGCCATACTTGCAAGTTATGATGTAGGGTCCAAACCAATTAGGAGTAAACTTACCCCATTTGCTTTTCTCCATGTTCATCACATGTTGATTTTCCTTTAAGATGAGATCTTCGATATTGAAATATCACTCATTGAGGTTTTTATTGTAGGATTTTTTGATACACTCTTGATAGATTTAGAGGTGTTTTATGGATATGAGACAATGTTCATCAAACAACTCAAGTCAAGCAAAACATTCTTGGAAAAATTCATCATTATAAAGTATGTCTTGTAGATAGATGCAAAGAGAAGGAATCTGGACCTCAAGAAGCAAAAAAAAATTCATCCCATAGACCAAGGAAAAAGGTGTAGCACCTATAGGGGTTTGAATGCTAGTGAGGTAAGCCCATAAAGTAAAGGGAATGTGTATGTGTCAATCCTTGCTAGTATCATTGGCTACCTTCATGAAGATTTTGGTTAAGGTTTTGTTAGAAGCTTTTGCCTATCCATTTTATTGTGGATAGTATGGTGATGAGAAGCTTAATTTGATTTCAAAAGAATCATAAATATTTTGGATAGTCTTGTTTTAAAACATTTACCATTATCTATTATAATTTTATGGGGGACACAAAAATGATAGATGATGTGATGGTTGATAAAGTTAACAATTTTGTCAACCTTAGTGTAGATTAGAGGAATGGCCTCGACCTACTTGGTGAAGTATTCATTATCAGTAATGATGGAACAATGATAGAGAGATGAATGAGGGTTAATCTCATAAATTAGATCCAAACCCCATTGGGAGAAGGGCCAAAAATATTTGGTGACTTGTAAGGCATGGATTAGTATATGAAGGAGGTTATTGTGTTGTTGATATTTGATGTAATACCAAATGTAATCACTACAATCTTGATGGATGATTGGCCAATACAAGCCAAGTCAAAGGATATGTTTAACAACTATGTTACCATTTAAATGTCCACCATAAATCTCATCATGGACTTCCTTAATGGTTAAGGGGATCTCAGTACTAGTGAGGAATCTAAGGAGGAGACCATCAAAAACTCACTTGTAGAGAAGTCCCCCTAGCATAATGTAATGAGTGGTACATTTCATGAAGGCACATCTCCCATTATTGGAGAGGTTAGAAGGGGTATTAGTAAAGAAGAGGTAATAAATGAGTTGCTTATATCATAAGTCATGTGGGTTGTGTATTATATTGCCTATTAAAAAGATGTTAGTTGATACATAGGAGGGAAATGTTAAGCGATGTACAATGATAGATTTTTTATGAAGAGGGTGAAGATGGTATGTGTGAAGCAAGAGAAGCCATTATGTCAAAAAACTTGTTTGTAGATCAAGGAATAGTTTACAAGAGGTAAAAGTTGAATGATTATAATAATGTATCTATATGATGTTTATATCATTACATAATTTCATTTTTGCATAGGTAGGAACCATTAATTTGATTAACCACTAGTTGGGAGTCACCAAAAATGGTTATTGATTTGACACCCAAGAAAATATCCATTTAAAGCCCTAAGATCAAAGCTTCATATTTAGCCATATCATTAATACATTCAAAATATAGTTCAAATTAAAAAGGCATAGGCTTGCCATCAAGAGGGATGAGGATAGCCCCCACACCCCCACCATGTTGACATTTATACCCACTAAATAACATCATCATTTGATAGGAAATGTCATTGGTGGAGAGAATTATGATATATTTGTTAATGAATTTGATGTTTGAAGGTTGGTTATCAGGTAAAGGGGTGGTAGCTGATTGGTTAGAAATCATTTTCCCCTTGATAGACTTTTGTTGAATAAATTATAAGTCAAATTCAGAAAGAAGCATGAGCTAATAAGCTACACATTAGTTGTGATATGCTTGGAATGCATGTATTTGAGGTGATCAGTATGGGTGACAACATAGGTTTTGTGATTTAAGAGGTAATGACAAAGCTTGGAAGCTATAAAGACTAACACGAGATAAATATTTTTGATATGGGTATATTGAGTTTCATAATCAATAAATGTGTGGCTTATGTAGTAAACCACTTTTTCTTGATGGTGATCATCTTGATGTATAATCATAGTACCTAGAGAATGGTCTATTATAGAGATGTAAAAGTAGAAAGGCTAGTTTTCCTTAGGTGGAATAAGAACCAGTGGGGAAAGGAGATACTATTTGAGTGTGTCAAAGGCTTCTTAGTAATCTATATTCTAATGGAAGGAGACATATTTTTTGAGGAGATGGTGAATGGGTTGGAAACAATATGATAACTAGGAGATGAAGCAGTGGATTGAATGAAGCTTGCTTTGTAGGTTGTAGAGTTTTTTGATATTAGTAGGTGGAGGCATGTCTAGTATTACTCAAACCTTAGTAGGTTTGACTTCAATACCACAGAGAGAAATGATGAATCCTAAGAGTTTACCAAAAAGGACACCAAAGATGCATTTCTTTGGGTTTAGTTGAATGTTATATTGGAAGAGATGAGTGAATATGATTTTGATAATTATCAAGTGATCTTGGAAAAGTTTAGACTTTTTGAGTAAGTCATTGACATAGTCTTCCATAATTTTGTGTATGAGATCATAGAAGATATAATTCATGGCACCTTGGTACGTGGTACTAGTTTTCTCTAGACCAAAGGGCCTAATCCAATAATAAAAAGTATCCCATGGGGTAATGAAAGTGGTCTTGTGTTGATCCTCAGGAGTAATTAGGATTTGATTGTAACTTGAGAACCTATCCATAAGTGATAGCATCTCATGACTAACTATTATATAAAAAAAGTTGGTTGATACTTGGAAAAGAGAAGCCATCCTTTAGACAAGTGATGTTTAGATTAAGGTAGTCAATGTAGATGTGGATTCCCCCTATCACTTTTGTGATAGGAACAATATTAGAAACCCATTGTGGGTAGTCGATGGGTTGAATAAAGTTAATAGAAAGGAGGTGTTAGAGCTCTTATTTGATAAGGAGAGTAATATGAGGATGCATTTTGTGAATCTTCCACTTAATAGGTTTAAAATCTCAATTTGTGACAATGTTGTGGGTGATAATAGAAGTGAAGCTTCCACTTAATAGGTTTAATATCTTAGTTTGTGAAAATATTGTGGGTGCGAATAAAAGGGTTGATATTAGGCATGTCATTATAAGACCAAGCAAAGGCTTTTCTATGGTCATTAAGAAATATGGTATAATTAATTGATTAGAGGAATATAAAGATTGGCTAATCTTAAGGACATGGGGGTTATCATGTGAGGGAAAATTGAAGTCAATGGTTGATTAATTTAACATAGCTTGTGTTTTGAATGGAAGCAATCATTGGATATAAGAATCATCTGTACCCATTTATGTGAAAATAGAATCATCATCTTGACATTGTATAGTGTTGATATGGGAGATTCTTCATCAATCATTTTAGTATGAATGAGAGGAAAGGACCTTGTTTCCTTACCTAGGTGATAGGTGACGGGGCCCAAATAGAGGGTATTTATTAAAAAAAATTAAGAGGTATAGATACCTCCAATTTGGTAGGTGATGGTAAAGGAGAGGATGGAGAAGGAGAGATTGGCTCTTCGATAATTGGTATATAAGAATCTTTGGTGAGTTTGGTTGGTTTGTCAAAACCCACTCCATGCTACTTTTTGGAATTTTCAATGGTTTTATTGGTGGGATATTCAATAGGTGTATGAACACCCTACTCATAATGAACCAAACCAAATCCTTTCCAAGCACACCTATAAATATAGGTGTGAGAAAAGCTAGGCTTTCCCAAGAAAGAGAACTCATAGGTAAATGGTTGTGGAAAAGAGGATGGATGACTAACAGTGGGAGCTCAATCAATTCCCCCATATGTGAAATTAGTTCAAAGGTTAGGGGGATCATATAGGATGACCATCCTAATATGAGGATCATAATTAGGGTGAATATGAATCTTTCCATACTCTTGTGGAATATGAAAGTGTCAACAAATAATTTTTTTTGAGTGATAGATGCTTGAAAGTTTCCTTCATGGGGTCTTTATTGGGAATTTGTGTTGTCAGTATTCGTGTAACTAGGGTAGTGGAGCTTATGGAAGCTTCAAAACTATAATTCAAAAGAGATGATTTATTTAATGGAATGAGAACATCATTGGGAATATAAGTCATATTGCATGTTTTGAAAGGAGGTGGGTCAATAGGAATAACATGCACTTGCCCATTGTGCTCAAACTTGGCACAATAGTGCAAAGTCAAGGCCACACATGCCATAACATGTATCCAAGGTCATCCACGTACTATGTTGTATTATAACTCTCCTTATACAATGTAGAAGAGCTAAGGAATTATGTGGGGACCCACACATATATGTAAAATAATAGTGCCCATCATAGTAGCTATGGTATCATTAAGGGAGTGGAACACCATGTTGGTTTAAGATATGAAATTTTTGGGAAGGGATAGATATTTGTAGGCATGGGTGGAGATATTATTAATACTATATCCTCCATTAGTCATGAATATTTTGACATGATTTTTATTGATATATGCAGTGATAAAAAGGGAAGAATCTTGATCTTTAGGGTGTTAAAGTGGAATTTTTGAATCATTGATGGAAATCAAGGAGATGGTGTTAAGAGAGCTAACCAAAGTTACAAGAGGTTGGGGATCATCAACTTATACCTCAACTACTTGCAAGGCACTAATCAAAGCTTGACAATGTTGGGGTGAGTTTTGGATTAATTCATATAAGGACATTTTCATAGGGGTTTGGTGAAGTTATTTTACCATCAAGTTTTGAATAACTTATGAAGATGTTAGTTTTGAGACACCCAAGATGGAAATATTGAGATTCAAATGAGGAGTGTATTTGGAGAATGGATGAGCCTAAGGAGTAGTGACTTTTTTCCTTTCTTTATCTTTTTGATTTTGTGGTCACGTGCCCACATTAACAATGTTGATTTGAAACATAGGTGGAAGAGGTGGCAAAGGGGGTATGACAACATCATTAGGTTTGAATTCAAGTGGAATAGTATGAGGTATTGTGGATGCCATGGGTGGAATAATATGAATGTTAATGGGAGTATCAATAAAGAGAGTGTCGATATCAAAGTGTTCTCAAATGACTATTTTGAGAGATTTACAACTCTTAATATTGTGTCTAGGAAAATGATGATATAGAAACACTTGTGTATCATTAAACCAAGATGGATTTGGTTTAAGAGGGTTCTAAGGATTAATGGGAGGAAGAGTTATTTTAGAGGATTACAACAACTAGTGTAGTAAAAATATTTGAGATCTTATGAGTAGGCTAAAAATTGTTGTTATAATAGGAGTGGACACCTTATTTGGTTTAGGAGTCACGAGGATGATTTTATATACCACCTTTTTAGGTGGCGGGGGAGCCACATGTTTTTTTGACACATTTTTGGTGGTAGGTGTCATGGTGTTCAATGTGAAAGGCTTACTAGGTTGCAGAGATAGTAGTGGAGGTAACATAGCCTTTGGTGTTGCTTGGATCAGTGATACCCCAACTAAAGTAGATGGATGTGGTCCCAAAATTGAAGGAAAAGTTGAGGGTTGAAGAGGGAAGGATTGGTGAGATCTAGAAAGCTTAAAATTCTTCCTTAGTTCAAGCCATATAACTCTAACTTATAGTTAGAGAGTTAGATCTAATTTCACCTGCGGATGAATTAGACTAGGGATTGGAAAAATGCCTAAAGACCTGATCTACTGTAATGTGGTAGATGCCTATGAGGGTGAGGGTTCTGACATAGAAGGATGAAATTTTGGATATTTCAATGAAGAATCTTTGAATTTATCAAGGAACTTAGGGTAAAGGGTAGTAAGAGGATGGATGGTAGAGGATGGCACCTATTATGTAGGATAAGGAGTTTTAAGTCAGTCCCAAAATGCTACAAGTTAGAGCTTTATGGAGTCAAAAAATTCTATATTTTCCACTAACTATGAGAAGGGTTTAGATGAAGTTGATGTAGGCCTTATAGTTGCTTCTTTAGAAGGCTTAGGTTATTGAGAAAGAAGGAAATTTTTGGCCTCTACTATCTCTAGTTAAAGATGAGAAAGAGCTGCAACAAGGTCTTCTTCATTAGAGATGAGAGAAGAGGCATGGTCTTCCATGGGTGGGGGAGAGGTAGGTGAAGAAGGATCCTTAAGAGGATAAAACATAGGTATAAATAATCCCTCAACATGTGGGTAATGAATAAGTAAATTATGATCTTATATAGGTAAAATAAGTGGTAAAATTGGTTGAATTGGAGTAGGCACAATAGGTCTCTCATCTAATGTAGAGGTAGATAACACTGGCTCTTTTAGGTGTGAAGGAGGAGTGGATGGGGTACTACATTCCATCAGTGGAGGAAAGGTAGGTGAAGAAGGTTCCTAAAGAGGGTATATCACATGAATGATGTTCCCCTCAACATGTAGTTGAGAAATAGGTAAGGCATAGTCCTCAAGTGGTAAGAGGATAGGTAAAATGGGTACAAAAGGAACTAGAAATACAAGCTCCTCTTATGGAAAAAATAGAGGTAAAGGAAGCCCTTCCTCATGTGGGAGTGAAATGGGTGAAGTAGGCTCTTCTACCTAAGGAGTAAGGATAAGAAAAACAAAATCCACTGATTTTGGGGGAGGATTAGGTAAAATGGGTACCTCCCATTGTAGGATAGGTTAGAATGGAGGTAAAGGAAAGACCATATTACTTGTATGGATATTATGATCACATGAGTTATCATTCATGGTCTAAACATTATTTAGATTAGGTGAATGGTTAGGAAAAGGCTATTTGAATACTGTTGTTGATTTAAAATTGTGCTTTGTAATAAACACCAACAATGGGAAGTTTTAAGATATGGGACTTGCGTCTTGAAACAACCTCCAGATTTTAAAGAAGCTGGTTCTTCTCTATATTAAGTAGATACTGGGAAAAGGGATAGGAATTTAAATCAGAAACACAAATGTGAGAAAGGAAATCTAATATATGGTAATGCACCTGAATGCAATTCCACCTTAATCCTAAGCACAGTGAGACTATATGTAGGATTCATTTACATTTAAGAGTAAAAAAGTGCATGATCAATGTAAAATATGGAAATAATAGAAATAGAGGCTCACAGTATAGACTAATTTTGCTATGATACAGAAAATGTCAACAAAGGCATAGGGTTCAATATTCTTATTTAAATTTTATAGTCATATAAGAAGCAGATAAACACATACAGTTATATAAACTTTTCAACTCAAGAAAATGAGACAAAAACAAATGACATTCCTAATCATAGCTCTAGACAATCTATAGCCTAGACTACTTTTGCAAATGACACAGAAAATATCAACAAAGGCATAGGGTTCCATCTTCTTATTTGAATTTTATAGTCATATAAGAGCTAAAAAACCATGTACAGTTATATAAACCTTTCAACTTAATAAAACAAGACAAAAGCAAATGATATTACTTAGTCACAGCTCTAGAAAGTCTAGACTCTTTACAATAATTCTCTCTAAAAAATTTTCTCTGGTAATTAATTCTCATCCCCTCTAGTGATCTCTGCACCCTTATTTATAGCCTTGGATTCACTCTGGATTGTCTTTTTATTCCCAATCTAATGGTCCAACTAAAAAATAACTAAACTGGAAGTGTCTAATAAAATATATTTTATAGATTCTAAAACACTTCATCTTCTAGTAGTTCATTAGCTGAAACAAATTACAAGACACTCTCTTCTCTTAAATGCTACGTAACACTTAGCCATTTTCTTGAAAACCTTCTTATTACTTAGGAGACACTGGAGGATGAAACTTGTCATGTTCCACAGTACCTATCAAAGACACATGGCACTTTTTGCGTAACTTATACTCTTTTACGTCTTCGCTCCAGAGTGTTTCACCTTTGACACTTGTCGCTATCCACTTCCTTAAACTTCAATAGCTTAAAAGAAAATAAAACCCACAACATTTCTTACTTGAGCAACTTGAAAAGAAGTATAGGGACAGGTGTTCATCTCCACTACTTTATTAAAGGACACATGGCAATCTCTGCTTTACTTATCTGGGGTTACATGGTGGTCTCCACTCCTTTTAGCTACCCTTTTAGAAACCTATGGAAGATGACACTTGGTGGTCTCCAATTTACTCTATTTATACCATAGAAACAAATGGGTCTCATTTCTCATTTACATAGACAATGACACCTGGTAGCTTCTACTTGCTTCAAACACAAAACTTGGGACCCACCACAGTCTTTGCTATATCAATGAAGCAAAGATGAAGATAATTAAGATCGTGACACGTCGTGGCTTCCACTTTATTTTGCTAGAGTACATGGCACATTCTGACCAACTCATAGAAAATATAAAAGGTGCCTCAGATGATGACACTTGGTAGTTTCTACTGAGAAGGATGCCTCAGATGATGACACTTGTCAGGGTCTGCTTTATTTCAACACTTAGTTAAAAATGAAGCAAAAGGAAAATAGAGATCGTGCTCTATTTCAAACTTTACCATCTTGGACCAAAGTATGCGAGGACAAAACTTGGTAGCACACAGCTGAAAAAATAGAATGAAATGTAGAGTAATTTTTTACTCTACAGTTATTGGTGACCCCAAGGACTTTTAAGCCTACTCAAAAAGAAACCACAACTCCCGCATGATCTAAAATTGCTAAAAAAAATATAGTTTTGACTAAAATGTTTCAAATAGATTACATTTATAGGAATCTCTTCAGGTTCACCTTCCATCATTTCTAGCTCAAATGAATTTTGCTATTTACATGCCCAAATTTTATAAGGGCCAGTCCATAATGCTTCAAACTTAGTGTGTTAACCTAGTTTGGCAGGTCTTTCATCCCATTTCAAAATAATTGAGCCTATATTGAAATGGGGATTTGAAGTCCTTTTATCAAAATAGTCTTTAATTATTTTTTAATGCTTTATCAATGAATCATGTGCTACATCCCTCTTTTCTTGAACTTCTAAAATTTTTGCAAGTTTGACCTGCATGGGGCCATTTTCTTCAATTTAAATCTATTTGATCAGTTGGAGAGTAGGAATCTCCAAGCTTAGGGGAAGTACAATAGGTTTCCCATATACTAATTCATATGGGGAAATTTTGATCACCTGTTTAGGCATAATTCTATTAGCCCACAGTGCTAAATTAAGCACTTTATGCCATTCCTTGTGATGATCAGCCCCTATTATTTTGATGAGTCTAATCAGGTTCTTATTAGTTGATTCTACCAAACCATTACCCTAAGGATAATAATTAGAAGAAGTTTTCAGATATATTCCATGCTTTAATGTAAAGTTTGATACTTTGGACCTTAAAAATGCTTTAGAATTATTTGAAATTATGGTGCGAGGAGCTCCAAAATGAGTAGTGATACTCCTTAGAAAATATAGGATCACATTTTCTATTGCTTCCTTGAGTGGCACTACCTTGGTCCATCTGGTGAAATAATCTATGGCTGTTAAGATCCATTTTTGACCCATACTAGATACTAGATTGATCATTCCAATGAAGTCAAGACCCCATTGAGCAAAAGGTTCATCCACAATTATAGGGCTAAGAGGTATTGTTACATTCCTTCTCATCCCCACATAATATTGACAAGATTTACATTTTTTAACCAGCTGATAACAATCTATAAATAAAGTAGGCAAGAAATAACCTGCTTCACTTATCTTTATGGCTGTGGTCTTTGTAGAAAAATGTCTGCTAGATGCTCCATGATGCATTTCATGTAGTATTTTCTTAGCCTCATCTTTTTATACACATCTTAACAATTTGCCATCAAAATTTCTTCTGAAAAGAACCTATTCAATTAAAAAAAAATGAACTCCTTACATCCTATATTATCTTCTCTTATTTTGAGGGGGTTCTCTTGGGTAAATCCCATTTTTCATAAAATGAATCTTGCTTATGACCCAATATTCCTGATCAACTTCTTGTATTCTCAATATAATTTCTTCTTCTATTCCTAAATTTATCTCTTCAAGTATCATCTTTTCAAGCTCTTGAGTCATATATTGACATAAACCCCTACCTCTGACTAATTTAGTGGGTTTGACTTCTACATCATATTCTAGGATCTTAGTTATCTAGTTTGCTCTTTTTTTAGTAATTTCACCCTCCATGATGTATTCTTTGACACTTGGATGTGCTACAAGTATCAGAATTTTACTTCCTGATACTATATGCCTGAACTTTTTGAGAGCTTTTACCATAGCATATGCTTTTTTTTCCACAAAGTTATATCTAGTTTCAAACTCCCTAAGAGTCCTTGAGAAGAAGGCTATTGGATGTTCTCCCTCGTATTTATCATCCTTTTGTGTTAGGACAACAACAATACTGAGCTCTCCTCCATATACATACATTACAAAAGGCTTAAAAAAATTGGGTTTCTAAGTACTGGAGCTATTGAGATAGCTTTCTTGACCTCTTCAAAGGCTTGCCTTCCTTCTATAGTCCACTTGAAAATTAGGTCTTTTTTTAGAAAAAGTGTCACTAGTCTTACTAAGCCTGCAAAGTCAGATATGAACTGAATTATGAAATTAATCTTTCCCAAGAAATTTTGAATTGCTTTCTTATTGACTGGAAGAGGAAAGTTCATTATAGTTGTCACTCTTTCTAGGTCTATGGAAACTCCTTCTTTAGATACTATATATCCCAATAATTTTCCTTGAGGGACAACAAAGATAAATTTCTTAGGATTCAAGGATATTCCAAATTCTTGACATTTTTTAAACACAGCTTCTAAATGATCAAAATGATCAGCAACATTCTTTGAAAAAATGGTAAGATCATCAAGATAAATTAGGATGATTTTATTTATCAATTCCCCAAATGCAACATCCATATCTCTCTAAAAAGTGGCTCCAACATTTGATAGGCCAAATGGCATTTTATCATATGCAAATGTTCCCCATTTGGTAGTAAAAGCAATCTTGTATTGGTCTTCTTTAGCCAACCAAATTTGATTATATCCAAAGAAACCATCTAACAAAGAGAATCTCTCTGATCCAGCCATAGTTTGTAGAATCTATTCCATGGAGAGCAAGGGATAATGATCCTTTAAAGATGCTTTCTTTAGATCTCTGAAATCTACACAAAGTCTTATATCACCATTCTTTTTACCTAACTGGTACCATATTTGATACCCAAGTTGAGTGTTTGATTGGAAAAATTATTTTAGAATATAAAAGTTTCTGCAACTCGTCTACCATTAAAGGCTCAATTCTTGGATTCACTGGCCTCTATTTTTGTCTGACAGGCTTAGATCCTTTAGTCAGTTCTATTATGTGTTGAATTATGTCTCTATTATATCCATGAAGGTCTTCATAGCTCAGGCTATGACTCGGTCATATTTTTTGCATAATTCAATTAGCCTTTCCTTTTCTTCTTGAGTTGTAGAGTTTCCAACTTTTAATTTTTTCCCTTCACTCACCTCTATTTCAAAATAATCTGCTTTATTTGCTTGGAACCTTTTCTTCTCCAAGCTTACATCTTTTGGATCAAAAAGGCTCTCTAAAGTGATTAAACCTTTGGGAAGCTTATTATTCTTTAATTGTATAATTTGATCCCCATATGCCTCTTCAATATTTGGTTGCAATTGATTGGCAAACTCCCCTAATTATTTCAAGAATGAGAGTAATTGAAAATCATTCTCAATTACTTGCCAATTCTCATCATTATCAGGAATAGTTGGTCTTAATATAACCTTTAATGACTCATTATTAACTAATAGGTCAGTTCCTAGATCAAACTGTGAACCAATCTATGCCATCCTATCAACTTTAGAATTTTGAATCATGGGAACTACTTCAATATTAAAAGCTTCAAAATCTTCTATTAAGTCCCAAATTTTGTGCTTATAGGATTTCATTCTGACATTCTTTGTTATTGTCTTTTCTCTAATTTGCTTTACTACTAATTCTGAATCTCCTTTTACTATTAGATTCTTTATTCCCTTTTTCTTGGCTAATAGGAGCCCATGTACTAAAGATTCATACTCAGAATCATTATTAGTGCAAGAAAATTGAAAATGGATAGCCCTTAATTTTTTTTTACCTTTTGGAGTAGTAAGACAAATTCTTGCTCCAACACCATTTTTACTTCTAGCCCCATCAAAATTTAAAGTCCAGATTTCTAAATCTTTTTCAGATCCTTGAGTAGTTGGTGTCTCTTCACTTAAAAAATTTCTGATTTCATGGTCCTCATAAAAAATAACATAAGTACCCAAACCAATAGAGTTATAATTTTCATATGGGTCACTATGCATCATAGCTAACAACTATTTATTTTATTTTTCTTGATTATGTTTAGTCCAGTCACCTATCTAAGTAAAATGGAAAGAATCTAGTTTGAATTGGCTTACCTCTGATGCATTGTTCACTAAGGCTATTGTCTACAGATGAACTATGTCTTTGAGCTTTCTTTTATCAGTAGGTCCTTCAGTATATTTGGGTAATGCTTGATTTTGAAGAGCTTCTTGTAATAGTGTCCTTTGTTCAGGAATAACTAACATGTCCCAAATTGATACTTGTGCTAGGGTCATCTTCAGCTGATCCACCACATTTATTGGTCCAAAAGTTTGAATTCTTGGAGGATTAAGATATCTTATCTTTCTTTGAACTTGCTTAGGAACTTCTTGATTCTGTACTGGCTGAAGCATTTCTTGTCTAACAGCTGCATGTTGATTACATTGAAATGAAGGATTCTCCATAACTTCATTGTTTATAATTTTAGGCTATTCCAACATTCTTCTCTTTGATCTAGTATAGTATTCTAATTGTACCACTAGTTTCTTGGAAATAGAAGCTTCATTCAAAAATACCGATTCTTCATCTTCAACCCATAATAAAAAAAACATATTCTAGGGCTATTTATTATTATTATAAAGACATCCCTTGAATCTGAGACATTAAGACTAAATTTTGTATATCAAAAGACTAGCAGGCTTGATTGTCACTGGAACTTGTAAACTGATCATCCATTCTTCTTTGCTCTGCCACCTTTTGATGTAGATTACCCATAGGATAATCTCTAAGTGTATGAGCATTATTGAAAGGGAAACACTAGGCATCAATTTTATCCACATAGTTATTTTGCCCTGGAACAATCTCTCTATTTGAATTGGGAGGAATAGTCTGTGAGGGTGTAGGGACTGTAACTAATTGGTTTGCTGGTTGATGGTTAGTTTGTCTTGGAGGACCTTGGTATTGGTTAGGCTGAGATGAAAATCTATTTCCTTGATAGCCTTGATATGGAGGCTTAGGGAAAGTATTCTGCTATCTTTTTATATTGATCAGCTCATTAGAAAATGTCCTTAGGATATTCTTAATATCATCCAGCTCAGATGACTGAGTAGGGACAATTTATTTAGTAGATGGTTGAGGATACGTGTACATAGACATAGGTGGGGATATAGATTTAATGGCTTCTTAAGGTAATGTCAAGGAAATTTCTAGGAACATGGGCATGGGAGGCCTTGGAGGTAACTTTCCAGCATCTATTAAATTGTTTTCAGCTCTGACCACATATTCATAAGCCTCTGGCAAAGTGTGTCCTCCAAGTGACTAAATCATAACAGATATATCTAAATTTAAAGCCTTAAGATAAAACACTATGGCCATACCTGGTAATGGTCTAGCTATAACAGGGATTCTTTCCCAAGTCTTTTGAAATCTGGAATTGAAGTTACTCATGGCTTCTTGTGGTGCCCTTTGAATGGTAATTAATTATTATAATAAAGAAGACTTGTCACCCTTCTCTTCAAATCTTTCAAAGAAAATATCTCCAAGCTGATCCCATGTAGAAATGGTATTTGGGGTCAAATATCAATACCATTCTAGAGCTTTCCCTTTAAAAGAAGCTGCCAATAATCTAATGGCTACATTTTGTTGTGTGACAACATGTATAACATAAACATCTAATACATCCTAAGGATGTTCCTCAGGTGTTTTAAAGTCTTACCCACTGAATTTGGGTAGAAATTTTAAGGCATTCACTAGGACAGGGTCCTAAGTGGCTGGTGGTATTGGGAGGACTAATGGACTACCACTATTCTAACTCACATAATTTCTTAGGGGTATAGGGGCTCCCATATTTGCTCTAGGTATTGGTACAAATTTTTTGGCTCTTCTTCTTGGACTTGTTACCAAAGGTTACAAAAGAATACCTAGATTTGTAGCAGATTGTGATCTGGTTATTGGTCCATAGCTATAACTTCTCGTAGCTCTTTGGTTCATACGATCTTGAAAGAAACTTCAAGATTGGTCCCACTGGGCATGCCAAAAACTATTGATGATTTAAAATTGTGCTTTGTAATAAACACCAACAATGGGAAGTTTTAAGATATGGGACTTGCCTCTTGAAACAACCTCCAGATTTTAAATAAGCTGGTTCTTCTCTATATTAAGTAGATACTGGGAAAAGGGATAGGAATTTAAATTAGAAACACAAATGCAAGAAAGGAAATCTAATCTATGGCGATGTGCCTAAATTTAATTCAACCTTAATCTTGAGCATAATGAGACTATATGTAGGATTCATTTACATTTAAGAGAAAAAAAGTGCATGATCAATGTAAAAGATGGAAATAATAGAAACAGAGGCTCACAGTATAGACTACTTTTTCTATGATACATAAAATGTCAACAAAGGCATAGGTTTCAATCTTCTTATTTGAATTTCCAGTCATATAAGAGGTGCAAAAACATGTATAGTTATATAAAATTTTCAACTCAAGAAAATGAGACAAAAGCAAATGACATTCCTAATCATAGCTCTAGAAAATCTACAGCCTAGACTACTTTTTCAAATGACATAGAAAATATCAACAAAAACATAGGATTCCATCTTCTTATTTGAATTTTATAGTCATATAAGAGGCACATAAACATGTACAATTATATAAACCTTTCAACTCAAGAAAATGAGACAAAAGCAAATTATATTACTTAGTCACAGCTCTAGAAAGTCTAGACTCTTTACAATAATTCTCTCTCAAAAATTCTCTCTGGTAATTGATTCTCATCCCCTCTGGTGATCTTTACACCCTTATTTATAGCCTTGGATTCACTCCAAATTATCTTCTTGTTCCCAATCTAACAGCCCAACTAAAAAATAACCAAATTGAAAGTGTCTAATAGAAGATATTTTATAGATTCTAAAATGCTTCATCTTCTGGCAGTTCATTGGCTGAAACAGATTACAGGACACTCCCTTCTCTTAAACGCTAGGTAAAACTTAGCCATTTTCTTAAAAACCTTCTTATTACTTAGGAGACACCAGAGGATGACACTTGTCATGTTTCACAGCACCTATGGAAGACACGCGGTACTTTCTATGTAACTTATACTCTTTTGCATCTTCACTCTAGAGTGTTTCACCTTTGACACTTGTCACTATCTACTTCCTCAAACTTCAATATATTAAAAGAAAATAAAACCCACAACATTTATTACCTGAGAAACTTGAAAAGGAGCATAGGGATAGGTGTTCATCTCTGCTATTTCATTAAAGGACACATGACAATCTCTGTTTTACTTATCTGGGGTTACGTGGTGGTCTCCGCTCCTTTTAGCTACCCTTTTAGAAACCTATGGAAGATGACACTTGGCGGTCTCCACTTTAATCTATTTATACCATAGAAATAAATGGGTATCATTTCTCATTTACATGGACAACAACACCTGGCAGCTTTCGATTGCTTCAAACACAAAAATTGGGACCCACCATAGTCTTTACTATATCAGTGAAGCAAAGATGAAGATAATTCAGACCACGACATGTGGTGGCTTCTACTTTATTTTGTTGGAGTACATGGCACATTCTAACCAACTCATATAAAATATAAAGGGTGCCTCAGATGATGACACTTTGTAGTTTCTACTGAGAAAGATGCCTCAGATGATGACACTTGTCAAGTTCCACTTGATTTTAACACTTAGTCAAAAATGAATCAAAATGAAAATAGAGCCCATGCTTTGTTTCAAACTTTGCCATCTCAGACCAAAGTATGTGAGGACAAAACTTGGTATCACACAACTAAAAAAATAGGATGAAATGTAGAGTAATTTTTTACTCTACAAATACATTTATATTTTGATTATCAAGTGTAGTAGGGTTATCCAGGACAAGATCACCCCTATCAAGCATGTCTTGAACAATGTTCTTGAATGTTTTATAGTTATTAGAATTGTGGCCTTTGACTTAATGGTAGCCAAAAAACTCATCCTCCTTATACCAAGTAGTAATATGATGGGAGGGATCAAATTGTATAGGAGGTCTAATTTGAGGAAGGGTTATGTCTCCTTGTTGTAATAGTTTTTCCAAAATGGAAGTGTATGACTCCCCAATGGGAGTGTATCATCTTTGTTCATATCATTGTTAAAATTGCTTGGTCAGATTTTATGAGGTTGAGTAATTAGGTTAGTTTGTGGTTGTGGAAGAAGCTAATTTAATGACCACCACATTGGCATAGCCTTTAGATTTTTGGTTAGAAGGAGAAGGTTTAGAATAAGAGGATTCATTTTATTTGGAATTGGCATTCTTACTATGCAACTTGAATGTGTCTTTATCTATAGTTCAAATCTTAAGTTTTTATGCCATTGTAAAGGCTTCATCAAATGTTCATAAATTTTGTACTCAGAGTATGGATGAAATGTGTTTAACACATGCCCTCGAGAAGAAATCAATAAGCTTAGGTTGGGATAAAGTGAAGGAGAGTTGATTGATTAAGCCTCTATAGTGACTGACAAAATCTATGATAGACTCATCATCAAATTATTGAATAGAATAAAGGTCTATAGTAGAAACCTTTTTAGAAATGTTGATAGAGAAATGGTCTAGGAATAATTGTGTGGGTTGGGTAAATGAGAAAAGGGAGTGCCAAGTTATAGAATTATACCAATCTAGGGAAACACCCAAAAGAGACATAAGAAAGGTGTGAATTAGTAACACATCATCATGCCCTATTAAATAAAAAGCATGTCTAAATGCTCACAAATGATATTATGGATCCTCTTTACTCTAGAAGCAAATAAATTTGGGTAGTTCCCATTGGATTGGATAAGGGAGAATAGGCATAGAAGGAGGGATGGGATCCTTACATATTTGATCATAAGATAACAATTCTTTGAACTTGATACAGATGTCTCTAGACTAGACGTCTTTCCCATCAGCATCTTAATGAGGTCTAGAGGAGGATTGGTTTGGGAGATACCCCCTAAGTTATAGGGAACCTAATAAGAAGTAGAGGTAGCATATGACATAGCTTGTTACAATTGTGTTAACACAACATAAGGGTAGTGAGTCATAGTTTGGGAGGTAGAAATAAAAAAGGCTTGTCTCATTGGGTTAGAGACCATGCTTTGGTTAGATGTTGTTATTATAGGTTTAGTTATTGGCATTATTATACTGGGTGAAGGTTGAGTCATAAATCATGTAATTATAGGTGCAAGAGTAGATGGGATGGTTACCACCAAATTTTTAAATGGGGTTAGACTTGACTAAACTGCTTGTTAAAGGCAAAGAAGTCAAGATAGGGGTTAGGTGGGACTGGGTAATTGGTGATGTTAAACTTTGGACATTATTTATGGTTGGGTTACTTGTTAAAGAAGTGGTTTGAGTAACCATGGGGAATATAGTGGAGATAGATGAAACTAAAGTTATTTCCATAAGAGAAGTTGGCATACCATATAGTGGGTCACTTGAAGAATTGTGGGTTTGGCTCATGGCAAGGTAATGCTGAAGGGCTACCACTATGATAAAAAAATATAGCAAAATATTGATCTCTTTCAGGCACAATGGGAATTTGGTTGGGGCTAGGAGTATTTACTATATCTAAAGTATGTTCTAGGATAGAATCAAAACCAAGAGGGGAAGGTGGAAGTGGTTTCTAGCTTGCGTAACCAACAAGAATTTTGGATTAGATTCATGTTAATACCATGCAAGAAGAAGTATAAATAGTCTTAAAACTTTGTATTAGTGATAGAGTGTGGAAAACTAGGTTTGGGTGCAGGTAGGTAGGTTGTTTTAGATTGATATTTTGAGTAAACTAAAAAATAACCAAATTACATAGTCATTGACATCAGTCACTTCAATGATGTCAATAGGTTAAAGTCTATCAATGTCAGTGGATTTAACTTATGTCTGTCATTATGGAGTCCTATGAGATGAAAAATATAGAATTTTAGAAACTTAAAGGAAAAATCTAAGCAAAATAGAGGATGTAAGAGGTCTATATAAGGATAATGAACACTTAGAAAACCTAATATAATAGATTATACAACCTAAGTATTATGAATAGTGTTGATTTTTTAAATCAATGGAAAAACATCCTTACCAACTCAAAAATATATAAGGCTATAGAAAATAAGAAAAATAACATACAACCACTAATTATTAACTCTTAGAGATTAATTTTAGTTTTTTGTTGCCTTATACCTTAATCAGATAATGAGATGAGAGTTTGTTTACCGAAGGTACCAAAAAGCAATTTATAGTTTTAGGTTAGTTTTAGTGCTCTAGAGAAAATCTTTGTTAAACTAGGTACATGGCTTGTTATAGGGGATTGCTTCCCATACTTCATGGATATTAAGCCAAGCTTGTCCACTTAGCTAGAATATACCTTCTATTTAGAGTTTATACTCCACTAGAGAAAGGAGTGGGTTATCCCCTTGGTGGTGAAATCCAAGTAGGATATCTACGTAGGGTAAGGTGATCCACTAGGTGATGAAATCCTAATGGGGCTTATCTCAAGTGAGTTGAGATGTTTTTTTTGTGAGTGTGATCTGGTAGTGTAACATATTGTATTAAAATTCATTCATAATGCTTGTAATTGAATAGGTGAAATAATATGCAATGAGCAATCAATGAAGTGCAATGAGTTTTAAACCCAAATCTAAAGTGTTTTGATTTGAATGACAATAATGATGAAATAGAAGAAGAGAATGAATTTCACTATCCTAATGTGCATGCAATAAATATATAAAGAAGATATTGTTTTTATCTTACAATAAAAATGATAGGTTTCTTTTCGAGGCAAAAGAAAGAGAAGAGTGGTAAGGAAGAAGTTTTAGTTTATTGCCTTTAAACACAAAATACAATGTTGAATATTTCATTTTGAGGAAAAAGTGAGGGAGAAAGTGCAAGGAATGAAAATTTCACTATAATGCACCTATATGAATGCTTAAAACAATTAATGAACCCAAGGAAAAATTGAGGGACCCACTAGGCATGCCAAAAATGTTTCACTAAATTTTGAATATATTTGATGTTTAAGGAGAAATAGAGATGAAGGGTAGGGATTAGAGATTAGAGATAACCCAAATTGGTTGTGCATTGTATCCAAATGATGTTGAGAACTCCTCTTTGGCTAGGGATGACTACCTATGAATATGAAATCACTACCACTAAAAATATTTGTTAGTAGATATATGAGTAGGCTACCAAGCCACGCACTTGTTCCTAGAAATGTCAAACTTCCTTAGGGATGACAATCCACTTTTTGAAACAAAATGGTAACAAATAAAAAAATGAAAGAGAGAGTAAGAGGGAGATATTTGTACCATTCTTATAGTCTGAGTGTAGCAAAGAGTGACATAGTGCAGGTAATGTGACTTATTTATGTTCTTAGAGGATATTTAGATGGGCTTAGAGAAGTTGGTAGAAATACATAATCATTGGCGTCAGTTAAGGATATTGATGTCAATAAGGAGATATGACTTATGTTGTTTATGTCACCAATGTTGGTAGGGGTAGTAGGTTCTCAAGAGGTTATAGGAGACTTTTTTGAGCTAGGAGGTATATGTTGGTCAGGTTTGTGAGGTTGGGAAGAGTCATAAGTGAGTGGTTAAGACTCAAGTGGGTCTAGATAGAGGGTCAGTATGTTTTAAGTAGAGGGAAATAGGTGAAGGATTTTTACAACTCCTTCATAGGTAGAGTCAGGATGTTCATAAAATGATGAATAGTATAACATAAAGTAATTGTAAAATTATTATTTAAAGGGATTACAAAACATAGAGATATACTTAGACAGTGAAATGGATGAACTATGAGTGCCAGATAGATGGTTCTAATGAGTCATGTTGAAGAAATACATAAATATAAAAGGCAAGTGTGTGTTTCTAGTTCAAAAGAATCCAAGCTCTATCTAGTATATCAATTCCTAATCTAAATTGATTTGTCTAGAGTAATGATAAGCCTAGATGTAGAAAGTTGAATGCCAAAGCCTATATGTGAATGATTGATTTTTCTAATTTCAACTAACCTAAATATTAGCATGGAATTTGTATTAAGTAACCAATGTCATTGATCCTACTGATGTCAGTCAAGGGTTGATTGATGTCGATGGCATGAGAATAGGTAAAAGGACTATTTTTAGCCTATTTTATATTCCTTCTCTTGCCAAGTGTGGTATCTATTATAAAATGGTAGAAATGCAAGGTTAAGAATAATGTAGTTAGTTAGGAATTTATGTTATGGGTGAGAACAAGTCATGGGTAGTTAGGATTAGGGGACTAAGTCTTGAGGTGACTCAGAGGGTAAGAATTAGTATTAGGAGAAGGTGTCTAGACAAGGTGTAATTAAATGTGTGAGGGGTGAAAAAATGGGTTAGTAAGGATAATTATTAAAAGGGGATCAAGGGGGGTTTTAAAATAGGGAGTTATGCATGTCTATGACATAATTTTGGTGTCTACACCAAGTGTTGTTGCATAATTGTTATTATTTACTCCTTTTTTGTATGTTTTTTAGGTAATTTTTAATTCATTTAATGCTGGTCCAACATGTTTCCACCATGGTTTCCCTTTTAGATAGAGTTTTAGTAAAGCTCATGTGACTTTATACCTAATGGATTCTTAAGGCTATTAGATCCTTACTTAGCAATCAAGTGGCCTATAAAATTCACTAGAATGTTGACTATTCTAGTCACCTTGGTCTCTTAACACTTGACTTACATGGGATAAATTATTTTCTACAAAAATTAGATGAGTATATTATTTAAAGCACCTTCAAAATGAATATTTTATCCTATAGACAGTTATGATAAGAACTATTTAGTTTTCATAAGTAGATTATTTCTTCATTGATGGTCCATTAAGCATTTTGAGGTCATAGAATAGTATTCACCTTGTATAAGGTCTATTTTCATGGATTTTCAAGGGTAAAATTCATTAAATAATTCAAAAAATCATTTATTAGTGTTGTGATATCCTTTTAGAGGATTATTCTATTTCTTTTCAATGTGAAATGGAACAAAAGGTCTTAAAAAGTACTTATGAGTGGTAAAGGCATTAAATCACTCATTAAAATCATTTTAGAAGGGTGAGATGTGCTATAAGGTTTCAGACAATAATTTTTATATTTTAAAACTCTTCACAATATCTCCAATCCATACAAATGGTCAATGAATGCATTTTACTTAGTTGTTTCCCTTTATTATTATTTCATAGTGGACTTCAATTTGCTCAATGTGGAAAAGATTGTATTCAATCCATGACTAGGATGTTACCTATATTCATGTTCTTATTTAGTGAAGTATTCATTATCCAAAAAATATTATGTAGTATCCCATGGATTTGAATATACTTTTTAATGTTTGTGGCAAGTTTTTAAAATAGTTTTAGGAAGTACTAGGTGAAAGGCCATTGTATGGATCAACTATAAGATAACTTGAGTCTAATTTGTTTAAAAAGTATAAAGATATCCAAGATATCAATGGAGAGTATTTTTAAAATTATTATAAGTGTGTTCAAATTGATTATATTAGTTCTAAGTGAATAATACATGATGAGAAATGTCTAGACATGGAAAAATAGATAACTCAACTTGCCAATTAGAGGGATTATTTATATTTTGAGGTAAAAACTCTCTAAAATCTCTTTGATAAAAGGAAATGTTGATGAAGGCCTCTATATATTATAATTATGACTTTCAATGCTAATTTTATATGGCCACTGAGAAGCAAATATCTTCCATTGAGGAGGCCATTCAAGATGAAATGTTGGGGGCCAATCCTTACATCTAGTGAACATCTTATCTTGAGACAAGTCTCCTCTTGCTTATTGATAAGTATAGGTAATTTGTTTCACAAGTTAACTTGTCTCCAAAAAATTTGAACTTTCATCTACTTATGTGCACTTGCATGAGAATGAGCCTACAATGTCTTCAACTAAGATTCTCAAAGAACTCATTAGTTGTAAAGAGAAGGAATTGACTTAGTTATATAATAAAATAGATGAAATGAAATCATTTAGAAACCAATAAGGGGTTGAAGTTAGGAAATTAAGGGACACCTTACACAAAAATGTAGAGAAGATTAAAGAATTTAAAATTTAAATTAGAAAACTAAAAAAAGATCTTGACGAAATAGAAACCAAATTGTCATCCATTAGATAAAACATTAGTTTGGTTGTCCTCAGAGGTAAATGATTGTCTTAACAATGAGATGCATTAAAACAATCATTAATAGAGAAACAAAATGAGCTATAATAATGCATGTAAAAGTTACAAATGAAAAATGATGCATTTCATGTATCTAAAATAAATTCTTCTAAACATTTCAAGGAATTAGAGAAGATATTAGATGTTTAGAATTCTATAAATTCTTTTCAAGAATCATTTTCACACAAGGATTTTGATCTTTAAAAAAAAAGTTGAACATGTTTTAGGGGAGCTTAATTTTATAGAATATATCCACTTAAAATACATAATATAAAAATTTTAATGGCTTGCAATATGATCTTCTAGTGAATTTAATGAATCACACTCAATCAGTAAGAATTGGAAAATATTTGAAGGATAAATACTATAGTCTAGTTAAACACTTAGGTATGATGGAGTGGTCATTGTAATAAAAGAAATATCATATCCAAAGATGGGAAAAGGTACTTGATAGCATTAACATACCAACATCAATTCAATCATTTCAACTAGAGTCTAATATTGAATGTCTTTACAAGACACTAAGTTATGATCAATAGGATGTTGATCATATTTAGAATGAAGTTGAGAATGTTTAGAGAGTTGATGATTTTTCTACAATTGAGCTAGAGGAGTAAAAAAGGAGAATATATAGTCTAGAGGAAAGAATTATAAAATAAAAATAAGATAAAGAGGTTTTTGTGAAAATATTAAAGAGTTTAGTTGTGATTATAAAAATTATCTCTAAAAGCATCTCAAGAAGCATCCTAAAAATAAAGTTCATGTAATGAAATTGTTGATCATAAAATTGAAGTTGTTGACTATGAATCTCCTCTAGAATGTAATGTTGATTACATCTCATCTACAAAGTATTCCACAAGGAAGCTAGTGGATATTTTCAGTGAGATAATGATGATAAAGATTCTAAGGAGTTATCTTCCCACTATAATACTGAAGAGCTTTTGTAATGATGTCTTAAGAAGATTACAAACAAGATAAATACAATGTATGAAAAAGTAAAGATGCTTAAGTAAATTTATAATGCAAATACAAAGGATTATAAGAAGTTTTTAGGCTTCAATATTATAATTATAGGTCTACCATGATTCTCCTTGGAGATAATATTTATTAGGATTAGTCATGGATGTATATAAGTACTTGGATAGGTTTCATGCTTCTCAAAGTTTCCATCCCTCCAAAATTCCATATTATAGATACCTAAATATAAATATGAGGATTTTAAACACACTTTAAATCAATCTCTAAGACCCTACAACCAATATTTCTACATAATTTCTATGTTGAGAAAATGTTGATATAAAAATTTAAAGCATGATTTGGGAGAAAATAGGCCTAAAATATGTTTGGTAGTGTTGAGACTTTTATATAAATATTTATAAAGGTTGTCAAACCCTTCACTCAATCCTAAAATCCTCTTAACTAACACACATGAGCATATCCTTTATGTTTTAAAATCCTTTTGACTATTATAAAGGGTAAATGCAAGTTTTCATGCTAGTTTCCAAGATTCTATGATTGTTCCAAACTTTGTAAGATTTATATAAGGCCTCTTCTTGAATTAATTAGTGACAAGGATAAGGTATGTAATAAGGGGAAGATATTTCAAGGTCTCCTAATCAATGATAAGGTTAGATAACCTCAAATCATGGCCTATAGACCTAAAAACACATAAAATGGGTTATAACAGAGATTTAGAGCTTCATCAAGCTTAGGGCATATTTCCAAAGGTTCTTGATATCTAAAACCCTAAAAACAAGACATGTTGAAGATTTCAAGGGTCCTCGAGATCATTACACATATTTATAAGATCTACTAAGGGTTGTGTAAAGAAAGGAATAAGTATTAAAGTTTATTATGAGTCTTTTATAACATGTATAGGTCTTTATGATGGGTTTTAACATGGTTTAAATCATGGTTCAATATTGATCAAGTTAATTTTATTAACTTGCATGTGTGGTCAATGATACAATATATCTAAATGTATTCTATGAGGAATTTGAAACTAGATAAAGATTTTAAGGTCTTAAGACCTATAAAACTTACAGGCATGTATCATGTTTTAGAGTCTCATGACCTTCATACAAAGTTTCAACCATTTTTAAATGTTCCCAAGTATCTTTCTTGTAAATTTAAATATCCATCCAATTAAGGCACTATATTTTAGGGTATATTTATTATCTTATAATGTTAAAATATAGTGTTTGGATCTTGTGAAACAAAGCTTTTTAGGTCTACAAATGTTAAATAAGAGTTTTATGGGATGTTGGAATCCTTGAAAACAATTTTTAGGTCTTCAATAGTATCTCCATGGTGTTGAAGAAGGTATTTTAAGGAGTGAGTCTCATGATATCCCAAATATGGTCAAGTAACCTACACTCCTACAAGATGAAGGTGTTAAGAAAGATAAAATGAACACAAAGTTTATTGATGAGAAAGTTTTAATCTTAATAATGATGTTGTTCAAGCAAGGACATGAAACCATAGGCATGTTCATATAGTTTTAGTTTATCTTGATGATATAATATTTTTTTAATAGAATCCTAATGATCATATAACACACTTAAGAGCTATTTTTGATAGATGTGGATAATTTTAAGTTTATTTGAATCCAAAGAAATGCATTTTTTTAGTGAATAAAGAAAGACTTATTGGGCATGTGGTGTCCAAAGCTGGTGTTTCCATTGATTCAAAGAGGATATAAGCAATTATTGTTCTATAATTTCCTAAACATAAGAAAGGATTGCGGAGCTTCTTGGGCAAGATAAAATTCATTAGGAGGTTCATTCTAGGGTTTAGAAAGATGGTTAAGCCTCTCACTCATATGTTGAGAAAAGCTGAATAGTTCACATAGACAAGAGAAGGTAAGAGAATGTTTGAGGCCATTAAGGACGTCATATGTCATACCTCCACACTTTTAAATATAAATTTAAATATGGAATTCTATTTGTATGCCTTATCTACATTATATGTAATTTTAGCCATGCTTATGCAATAGAATGATGAAGGTTTGGAGTAACTCATTGATTTCTTTAGTCAAGCTTTAGAGAGTTATGAGGAAAGATATATATTTGATAAAAAACATGTACTTATTTTTTTAATAAGTTTGAAGAAATTTAGGCATCTAGTTTCAAATAGTAATATACTAATGGCAACTCATCTAAGTGTAAATAATTTTATCTTCAATAGAGACTTAAATGAAATGAGATATTGATGGGTCACCAAGTGTATGGAGTATGACATTGAATTCAAAGTCAAAAGGCTAATCTGAGGTAAAGGATTGTGTGAACATCTTGTAGAATATGTGATAAAATAAAAAAGATACAATCTTGGTAATTCAAGACACTCAACATGGACCTAAAAATACTACTCTTACAAGCTAGACATAGAATATTTCTAGATTTATTCAAATAGGAGAGTGTTTAATGGGTTTCAATACATCAAAAAGAAGTCAATTCAAGCTATAATTAGTGATTACATTCTCATTGATGGAGTGATATTCAAAAAATACATTGGAGGTGTGCTCTTAAGATGTGTTGAAACTAACCAATTTGATAAGCTTCTTAAGAAATTTCATGATAGTCCTCAAGGAAGAAATTTTAAATCTAGTATCATAGCTAAAAAAATCATTGGAAATAGTTAATTTTGGACTAATTTATTTAGAGATACACATGCATATGTTATGCAGTGTTAAAAATGTTCAATGTTTACAAGGAAATAGAAACTAGCTACTATGCCACTGAGACCTATTCAATTTGAACAACATTTCATGTAATGGGGTCTAGACTTCATTGGCATGATTCATCCTCCATATAGTGCTAGCCATAAGTGGGTCTTGATACTTACTGACTACTTCACCAAGTGGGTGGAAGTAGTTCCCTTGAAGGAAGCAAATGAGAACATTGTGTTTGAGTTCTATGAAAGTCTAGTCACCCATTTTGGATCACCTTCCACTATAATATCAGACAATGCTCTCATATTTAGTAGTATAAAGGTATGTGAGTAGAATATTGAGAAAGGTATCTATCTGACATATTCATCAAATTATTATCCATAGTGTAATGGATTAGTTGAGTTCACTAATAAGAACTTGATTAGGATCATTAAGATAACAATTGAAGATAATTAGAGGGCTTGACATATAAATTTGAATATTGTCTTATGGGATAATAGGATCACACCCAAGAAATACACTAGTCATCTACCTTATCTCTTAGTCTACAAAAAAAATCAAGGCTACCAATTTAATTGGAGCTTCTAGATTTGGATCTTGCACACCAACTAGAGCTTCTAGAAAGTGATGCAACGGAGGATAGGATGAATGAAATACTAGAGTTAGAAAAAATAAGGGATGATGCCATGCATAACATGTGGTCTAACTAGGACCAAGTGAATAATTCATTTGACAAAATATCTTCCTTAAGGACATTTCAACAAGGTGACATAGTACTCAAATGGGATGAGGACCATGTAAAACTAGGAAAACACTCAAAGTTTGATACCCTTTTGAGTGGACCCTATGTCATCACAAGTTGTAAAGAGAGAAATTCCTTTAATATTTCCATATTGAATGGAGAGAGCCTTACCATCCCTATCAATGGGAGGTATCTCAATTTCTACTACTAGTTTCATATCTTTCCCCTTGTACATAAGTATATAGGTCTATCTTTTCCTACAAGTGCTTTTGTACATTGTTATTTTTAGTTGTTCTATTTGTCATTTAGATTTTTGCCTTGTATTTTTCATTTAATTTTTGTTATTTCCCCCCCAACCCCACATTACTCTAAAAAGTGTTTGAAAAATTCAATAAGAGTCTATTTGTAAGTATATTTTCATTTGATTAGTCATCATAAGTAAGCTCAATCAATGTCTAGGTTCCATGACCAGTAAGACGGTCAAGCCAACTGAGTTTCTATAAATTTTGGCCATTTTGGCCCACATACCAAGCTTCTAATTGGTTTAAATAGATGATCAGTGTTCTATTTTTTATGTGGATTAGGTGTCTTATAAGTAGGCTTGACATTACAAGTGGATGGATCTAAGCAGGTTTTCATGGTGTTGAATAGTTGTAGGAATAGGTCCAAAAAAAGACTAAATTTACACTTAGCCAAATATTTCAAATTTGGACCAAGTGTTAGAGCATTCAAAATTACCTTAGAGAAATTGTTCCACACAAATCCTACAACAAAAGTACAAGGCATGATTTATTTCAAGAGATTTATTCTACTTTATTATTCTAAGAATTGGGAATTATTTGAGATATTTTTTCTGAAACAAAACTCCCAAAGGGTCATTCCTTAGAAAAAAATCCTAGATAGAAGTTTTGAAGGGTATCTTCCTGAGAAATTGGTCCAAAATAAGTTTTTTAAAGGATAATTCTTTTACAAAGTAGAACAAATAAAAATCTTGAAGCATATTTTTCAAGCTAAGTGTCAAATTTATTTTGGAAAAATTATCCACATAATTTTCCTAAAGACATAATTCTTTCAAGGAAAATGTTTGACAAAAGTTATGAAGGCAAATTTATTTTAGAGAAATTATCTAAAACACAAGGGTCACACAAATACTTTTGAAACAAAAATCCAAAAGGCTCAATATCTCAATCAAATGTCCCAAATAAAAATCTTGAAGGGTATTTTTTCTTGAGAAAGTGTCCTAAACAATTCCCTCAAAGGGTCATTTATTTTAAGAAAGGGGCCAATGCAAAATTTTTGAAGGGTCACTTTTTTGATAAAGTGTCCTTGACATTTTTTTTGAAGGGTCATTTTTCAAATAAGAATCCCAAAGGCAAAGGTTCAATAAAAGGTATAAGGGCACAAATTCTTTCAATAAAATTGTCTAGGAGAATTTTCCCAAAGACATGAATTCTTTTGGATAATTTGTTTTGAGGTAAAATACTAAGTATGATTTCTTTCAAACATTTTGTCTAATATAGAGACCCCAAAGACATGAATTATATCAAACATTTTATATACAAGAAATTATTCAAGGAAAAGGTACAAGGCAAATCTTTTGGGGAATTGGCCAAAACCAAAGGGTCCTCTTCAAAACATGAAGTCATTTCAGTCAAACAATTTGTTTGATACAAAAGGCTTGATAAAAATAGCCCTATGAAAAAGTATCGAATAAGAAAATTATTTTAGGGAAATTATTCTAAAAAAAGTCACTGAATACATAATTAAATTGGTTAATTTGTTTTTAAAAAGTTGATCCATCATGGTGGTGATAGGTACACAAACATGAAAATAAAGCTCAACAATCATCCATTAGGGCCCAAAGATTGACGGTCATATAGACATCATTGATGTTCTCATGGATATCAATTGATAGATGCATAACATCAAATTCAAGACACAATAAATTACCATTTAAGTTTAAATATCTCAATGATGGTTACATGGATGTCAAAATTTAAGCTCATGAAAAAGCTATTTGTATTCAAAAATTGTTAAAAGGGTCCCAACTAAGCATAGGCTTGAAAAGTGTCCAAATATCAAGTGCTCAGATCAAATCTAATGGTGAGTGGGTAAAGATAGGATAATGAGACCAAATAAATCAATGGCTCACATTCAATCATGGATTCAAGATTAATGACACATAAATAAGTCAAGGGGTTAGTGAACCCTAAGTTCAAACACATGATTGATAAGTGGCATATGTATGAGAGTCCTAGCAAAGGATTATAGATCATGTTCATTCACATCAAGTAGATCAACTATTGGTATTTGATCAAATATCCAAGATTAATGGTATGAAAGTAGGTCAAAAGGTCAAGGGGCTTAGAGGCTACCACATGTAATAAGCATGGATGTGGATAGACTAATGAGTAGATCCAAGGATCAAATGTGTAGATATTAAGTGTTAATAGTGCATTAGCTTAAGAAGAATATCTAATTTTGAACATTTAACCTATTAGAGGATATTTGATGGTATGATTAAGGGTTAAGTTCAATGTAACCTAAGTCAATTTGTCGATAACTAATGAAAAAGATCAATATAGGACATTTTCAACTAAGGTTAATGGAGAATTTTGACTCTATCAAAGTAAATGAATGAACCCAAGCTGGTATAAAATACATGTAACCAATCTTGAGCTTGACCTAATTTGAGCTAGGGTAAACAATAAGGACCAAACATTTCTAGTTGGGCTTTACATAAATATATTATGTCTTTTAGACCTAATATGGATCAAAGGTTGACATGTTGGTGGCTAAATGGTACCAATCATCAAGTAAAGTATGTATAACTATAGGAAAACCAATGGCCTTATATTGGTTTTCTACCTATAGACAAACCTATGATCCACATATGGAAATGGAAAAATATGTTATTAATGTAAAGAGGCCCATTATCAACAAAGCAAATACTAGCCATAGTTGATGGCATGACACTATCAATATCAATATTTGAGGATTTGACCATCATGAACATGACAAGTAGAATTATGGTCCTAAGGTGGCAAGCTGGTAGTTGGAGAATTAGTTAAGGGCATTATTTCCATTCAAACAAACTTTAGCATTATGCATAATAAGCCCTTGTCTTCTAGTAGGATCTTAAAGATCATTTAGATAATAAGAGATCCATTTGTTGATCAAGGTACACAAAAAAAAAGTAATCAAATGTTTCCACCTCATTTCTTGACCTCAATGACTTTTCTCCACTCTTTAATGCATTATTCTCATCATTTTTTTCTCTCTTTCTACTATGTATAGAGGCTTTTGAGCCAAAAAATGGATCTTGTCAATATTTTATCTATTTCCTCTCTTGGGCATGACCAAAATATACCAAGATAGATATTTTAACCTCTTGAGATGAATACAAAAATATTTTTATATTTCATTTCTCTAGTATAGTATGTATATGTTAGAATTTCATATGTGGTAGAGGTTTATCCCTTATCAAATCATGATCTCACTTAATTACTAGTTCATCTTGTTATGCAGGTTATATTTAGTGTTCTACATCTCTTGATTGAAGCCTATATGTGGATATTGTGCTTGGTTAGTATCTTATTCTAGACCTATCCATAATTTCCCTTAGCTTAGATCATTTGGTGAACCTTTTTGTGAAACACTAATGTATGATAGATATTTGGAATTCTAGATCTAGTCTTGTGTTTATTTCATTAGTGTTTAAGAATCAAGCAAGGTGGATCAACCCAACCCATAATCTAGGTGCATCACCATTGCTATCTTAAGTTTCCCTTTCATGTTTTATCTCTCTCTCTCTCTCTTCTCTCTCTCTCTCTCTCTCTCTCTCTCTCTCTCTCTCTCTCTCTCTCTCTCTCTCTCTCTCTCTCTCTCTCTCTCTCTCTCTCTCTCTCTCTCTCTCTCTCTCTCTCTCTCTCTCTCTCTCTCTCTCTCTCTGCTTTAGATATTAGTAGGTTTTAGTAGTGTGAATGAACTAAAATGATGCATCAGAGGAGAGGTCTAAACCCATTATAGGATACCCATAGCCTAGGGTCAGTCCCATGTTTATCTATTTTGTAATTAGGACCTAAACATTCCTTCCTCCATTTATGACGCAATCTATATCTCTAAAAATAACCAAGTCACAATAATATTTATTTGATTTTCAAGTGAAATAAGGTAACAAATAATCATTGTAAAATAAAATAAAAGAATATATGAAATAATTGAAATCATAGTCATAAGTGTGTAATCATGAAAATAATGATAATAATCCATAAGAAAGGTGATAGTAAATGAAATAATATAAAACAAATAAAGCATAATATAATGAGCCATGTAAAACAGATAAGTGAAATCAAATTTGGCACAGAGTCAAGTTTATAAGATATATAAAAATGGATCACAAATATAATATAAATAATAACATCTAATAATTTTAATTAAGACCATGTCGTGTTCACAAATATTGATATATTTGAGCACAAATATTATCAATAACATCTTAAATATCTTGAAGTTGAATTATGATGCTAGCCTATATTATCAATCTTTATAGAAAGTTATGAAAAGACTTCCTTCCATATGATCTCAACTAAAAAGGTAGATGTATATGATTAATAGTAATTCTCATGTGGGATCTTATGATTATGATACATAAGGTGAAGAATGGATTTCTTAATGGGAATAGTATTTGTAGGGTGAGAAAGAAGTGAAACTTATGGAAAAGGAGGATCCCTCTTGCATGGGTGGCCTATAGAAGATGGAATTATGAGTGCATGTGTTGATTATGAGAAGTAATGAAGGTGATGATATAGTAATTTATAATGATCAATATGATGCATACCAAATTGGTGACAAAGATAATATACTTACCCATATTTAGGGATATACTCTGGTAATATCTTAGGAAGATTTATAGCCTTATTATGGGCTAAGTAGTGGTTGGGTGTAATGTGTCAATGCAATGTAGAAGTTGTTGGAAATGAATGGAAGAGTGGTTATCTATTGGGTAAAATCAAAAAATATATATTAGCAAAATATAGGGGTCTATTAGCTGAAGGAATGGAAATAAAAACCTAGAATAGCTGATATAACTGGAAACATTTGGTCTAATTACTCAAATTTTTGTGGATATTATAATAAGTTTAATATACCCATTATGAAGGCATGCAAGAAATATATAGTAATGGAATAATGAAATCACCAAAGAAGGGTATGGCTAGATAAAAAACTAGATTAGGTTCATTAGTAGGTAAGTTTGGTTGTGTACCAGGTTTAAGTATAATGACTAGCATCTCTAGAGGAAGCAGAGTATAAAGGTCATGGTATTTATCAAAGTGATAAAGTCACATCATGGAATGATCTATAATCATAATAATGAGAGGCTCTAGTGTGACTAGAGGCATATTATGTGAGTGATCCATCTCTACCCTATGAAAAATAGTAGAAAGACTAGTATTAGGTGCTAAAAAGGAAGTAATGCTAAAATATGAACATAAAGACTAAAATAAAGAAGACCAATATCTAAGAAATTTGGAATTTATAGCTTATATGAATATAGGTAAAAATGGTTGATTTAATCATAACCATCCTCATAGTTAGGTGTATGTAGATCGATGGTACATGTAAGAATGACTTTGTCATCAGAGGAGGCGTGATGCATAGAGTGTCTAGTCTTGGTTAAGATAATAGGTATGTCATCAAAATTTGGTTGACAGAATTGAGGTTATAAATAAAGAGGAATTAAGGTGATGATATGAGGAGAAAGATCAAAGATTTTAATATTTAGGTTTATATCATCCCAATCATCATTATTGGAGTCTAAGCGGATAAGTAGAATGTTCCCAAGTAATTCAAGGTGACTATTATAACCTCGAGTAGAATTGACTAGAAATTTAAAGAGTAAAAATTCCTAAAATGGGACACTAGGCAAGGGTTCAAGGGTATGAATTTTAAATACATCATGTTCTTGGATTTTTAGAAATTCAAAGGATTCATTTCTCCTTGAATCTTACATATATCTCCATTATGAGGTAATTTGATGTATTGGCATGAAAATAAGGTGATTGCTATCATACAATGAGTCTAATTTCAACCAAGTTAGATGTTATAATAAAGTGGAAAGTTAAATATCATAACTTTCACATAGATGGTAATGGGAGGAATGGTAATTAGACTCCAAACACAACCTAGATGATGCATTTACCTTCTATCATATCCTTGACATATACTATGTGTATAATTGAGTTAGAATTTTGAATAAGCAAGTTTCATAATAAATTTAATAGAGGAAACACAAGTGCATGATCCTTCATCAATTAAGGCAAACTTAACTTGAATATTACCAATTTGGATGTTAATGAATAGAGGATGATCATTTGCATGAAGCAGTATCTCATTAGGAATCATGAAAGCAATAGGGAACTTAAGTGAGAATGAAGTGTCCAATATTTCATCAACATGGATGGGTATCTCTTCACATTATTTAATTATACTATATTTGTATATAGATAAGGTATTTTTGTGTCATATCATACGAGGAAAAAGGATGTTCATTTTGAACAATAATTGCATTAGATGGTTTTGATGATGAGGAGAATTTATCATTAGTTATAAGGTATTTGAGATGGGATATGAGAGAGTTCCATAATAGGATTCCATTCATTATAACTTATGGGAAGATTGTTAGAGATAGGTGCATAGTATTTCAAGAGATATTTGGAAGGAGGGTTGGATGTACAATTAAACTTGTGTTGATAGGGTATGGGTGGTTTAGGTTGATTCCAAATGGGTTGAGGTACTTTAGGTGATGTGGTGGTTAGTAGAAGCATTCATTATGGTTGGGTAGAATAAATACTATTGGAAGATTGGAGTATGTTGTCTTCTTGTGTGGATGTTATGGTAAGAGTAACAATGGTATGAGATTTATAATCAAGAGGTGATGTTGAGAGTGGTGTTTGTATAGGTATAGGTTCTTTTTTCTCCAATTCCATTATATGGGATGGGTAAGTGTCCTTAATGATGTAAATAGTTGAGAGGCGCAATGCATAGATATTAGATTTGAGTCAATAAAAACAACTACTCTTCTCATGTTAGTCATGTTAACCACATTTTCATCATTGATGGTAAGGTTTATAAGACTTTCAACATTGCTATTATAAAGAGTAGGTTTATGGATGTTATCTTTATGGTTAGGAAGAGGGTCTTTATAAATATAAAGATAAACATTAGCTTGGTTTAAATCTTGGTTTTTATTTTATGTTTAATGAGATTTAAATCTATGTCATAATATTTTTGATGATTTTTAATAAGGGTTTCATGATCAAAATTAAGACCAAGAAAAAATTCCATAGAAAGATTGAGTAATTATCTATAAGTCTCATGAGAATGGTTTCAACTTGAATGAAAACAATAAAAAAATTGGATCATACCATGATTTAATAAGATGATTGGGTTCAAGATCTTGTGGTAGAGGTCTTGGAAGATGTTTTTAAGTTATTATAGGGATAGGTGTTTGTTCACATTAGTGTGGTTGGGTTGAGAAAATGTGGGAGTAGGAGTGTTGTTTGTAAGGTTAGAATGTTCCACAACATTGTTTGGAACACTTGTTTAGATTTTATGGATAGTGTTATGGGTGTCAATAACACCATCATGGGTTGCATGATGGCTTTTTTTTTTTATGAACATATGAGAACCTATTGTAGGTTGAGGTGGTTTGAATTGATGCATGAGGAAGTCTTGTCATTTGACCTAGTCAAGATCTTCTTCCATGGTTTTTGGAGAGAGAGTCCTAACATGAGATTATAATTTGGGGTATAAAGCATTAGTGAATAGGTGGAAGAGGTTTTCATCCACCATATTATGGTCACATATGTTGGACAAGTTTTTCCATCATTTGATGAAGGCGTGTGCCATTTTAATTTCAAGTTGTTTACGATTTATAAAGTGGGATAAGTTATTTTTAGGAAGATCACTAATTTAAAATTCTTGGACAAGTGAGTTGACTAAGTCTTTTAGGCCAGTGATATAGTTAGTTTTAAATTGATTATACCAATCTAAATCATCATATGAGAGTGTTCTAGCTAATATTTTGGTATCAATGAAGCTTTTAAATTTAACCCAATCTTTATAAAGTTTAACAAATTTTGTTAAATGCAAAGTGGTATTGGTGGATCCATTATAGGTGATGGTAGGTGTGTTACCTCCTATCTCAATGTTAGCAATTTTAGGTACTAGAGATTCATTTTTTAGATGTTTAATGGTTTTGTTGATGAATGGTGGTTGTGGGATAAGGTTTCCATGGGGTTGTGGGGGCATGTTTAGGCTAACATACCCTCATTTCTGAAAATGGGGACCTTTGTTTCAAAAATTTGCAAATTTATGCTTTGATTTCAAAAAGCCACTTGATCTAAGTTATCTATTTTAATATCACTCACACCTAGTTCTCATTTATATTGACTAGCATGCATCCATTTGATTATTTTCTTATTTTGCCTAATTTTTCTAATAGTTGCTTCATATGTTTTTAAAATGTAGGTTTAATGGAGTCTCAAGTGGGTAAAAAATGTTCAAGATTTCATACTTCTAATGATAATTTGACCCTTTGTTAATATTTAGGTCTTTAATGGTTCAATTGAATTCATGTTTGAGCATCTATAAAACCTTAGTCTAATGATTTTAGCCTAAGCCTTTTAAATTTGAATTCAAGTTTATGTGACGTCATTTTATTTGAAAGAACATGGGAATGCTTCATGTTCATTTAAAATTTAGCTTATATTTTATCTTAAGGTCTTATTCATGTTTATTAACATGAATATAACTTTAATTATAAAATGTTAATGCTAAAGTTATTTATGTCCCGATACCCCCTTAATTATTTATTATTTTCAATGAGTAACTAAATGAAGGGACCATTTATTATGTTTTAAAACTTAGATTAAAATGTTTTCTTAAGGTTTTATCATGTTATCAATAATAATAAAACCATAGTCTAAAACTTGAGCCTAAGTTCTCTATATTTCTCGAGCCTTACTTTCTTTATTTTATTATCTGTAGGATTGATGGTGCATATTTTCTTGAGAGAATTTGATCCAACGGTGGGACATGAAGTCAATAAGTCAAGCACCTTAATCAATAATGTTCATTAATTTAGGAAAAAAGGATATAATAGTGCATGTTAATTCAAAACTTCAACAGAGCTCAAAGACAAATGAAAAGGTGGAAAGTTTCATAATTTTGGCAAAAGAACAAAAAGTATCCAATGGTGTTTAACCCCTAATATTGAGATCTAGTGGAGTGCATTTGATCAACTAAAGATGATACAATGGTGCAAAGTGAGGGTTTAAAAATAAAAAAGTCCTAAAAGTAAGCATGAAGATGACAAGTGTCATGATCACATTGTATAGTTAAAGATTGAGTATTCTCCCATAGATCAACGGTGCATGGATAGACATATGCATTTCAATTAATAGTTAGAATTTAGTAAAGACTTCAAAGAAGCCTCAAGAAGAGAAAAAAGGTGACAAGTTTCACCATCACAGAGATTGAGGCAAAAAATCAATGGCTTATAAATCAAAGGATAAAACCAAGAGGATATAGATTAATGGCATGTTGATCTATGTAACTAGGATCTAATGGTGCATATTGAAAGTTGACATATCAAATAGCCCAAGGACAAATGATAAACTACCACATGGTGTAAATACATTGGATCAGACATAAAATGATAGCTAGAAGCATAGAAAAGGCCCATGAAAGTGACACATGGCATAATCTTGAACACTAAGCATAAAATTAACCACTAGCATTCGACCTTCAAGATAAAAATTAATGGTACAAGGTGAAATAGACTTTTTCAAAATTTGAGATATAATGAGATGTTGACATGTATTTTAAGGGAAAATGGTCACTTTTTAAATATTAATGAGTTATATGACATGGAAAAGCCACATAAGTTCCAAGTCAGACTAAGAGATTTTATGGAATCATGAAAGGAAAAGGTATAAATACATGATCCAAACAAAATATAAGGCATGAAACTCATTGTTTGAACAAATTTATGCTATTAAAGCACTATGAAAACCTAAAGAAAAACCCTATCAAGTATGGAATCCCTAATTTGACCTTGTGTTTATCATAATTAAGCTAAAGTACATTGAATTATCACCTATGCAAAGATAATTCAATCCAAAATCAAATTGCAATCCACTAATGAGCAATATGATCAATTCATAACCATGTTATGTAGGAAAGATACTTAAAAATGAAATGTGGAGTTCTACCTGACTATGGATGCTGAGGGAATTATTTTCAAAGATACAGAATTTGATGCCACAACTTTAAATACAAGAGACAATAATTGGCGTAAGATTTTTTGGACCATTAAAATCAAAAATAAATCACTGAGGAAGAGGAGAATAATTTATCTAAAAAAAGGATGTATGAATACATCGTTACCATTCAAATGACCAATTTACACTATGAAATAGTAAACCCTGAGGTACTCCACTATATTTACATTATTGCTCCTATTTTCAAAGAGACTGAGGTATATAAGGGCATGATCATTAATTAACACACTTGAAGGAATGTTGCTTACATGTTTTTTGTAGCATTGGAAAATTATTACAAGTTACCTAAACCACAAATTGACCTAACCCAAATCAAATCCTAGGCTAATGAAAATAATTTGATGACCATCTTAGCCATGTGGTTGGACATTGAAAACTAAGTCTTTTCATACTTTGATAATAGAATCCATATTATCTAATTTAGGCCTAGAATTAGGATGATTATTACCATGTTGAATATATTATGTTTAAATTCTACCATAGCCCATGTTAAGCCATTATGGGTGCCCATTGTCTACTTCATGGTTGTGAAATTAATGGTCCATCATTTTGGTGAAATTACATATATTTATTTAGGTATATATATGTTTTAAATTAGGAAAAATAAGAGTAATCAATTATACATGATGTCAAACCTTTTATATGCTCTTTGTGTAATAACAAAGATTACCTACCTAAGGGAATGGTCAGCTAGTGGAACTCAGACTGTTCCATAATATTACTCTTAGTTAAACATATTCAAGGATAGAGATCACATCCAATTAATTTTTTAATACATCTATACATCCCTTAGTGAGGCTATAATTGGTCATCCCATGGAGAGAGTTAGCCCACTAGTCAAGAAATATGTTGAGACTATGAAAGATATCTAGTTGTATCCAAATGTCATAATCATTAGAATTGAAGGAACTCATATCCAACCACTAAATATACCCATATATATCCCTAATAATCTATCATAGCAAGAGGTAACATATAAATTACTCTGTGGCATTGATGGCCTATGTAGGACCAAGAAGAAAGGCCTCCTTCACAACCTCCTAATAACTATTGGGAGGACAATATTGAAACAAAGGGAGAACATTGAGGTAGTATCCAAACATAGAACATCCTTCAAACTAAAAATTGATGATTTAAGGTAGTGGGACCCTTGTCTAAAGGTTAAATAGAATTTATAAACTAAGGTGATGATTAATGTGCCTTATGATCATCAACCTGGTGCTTTCAACCCTATTTACACCAAGGCATCAAACTACTCTAAGGTCACAAGAAGGTTAAAGGATAATAACCTTATACCTAATCCTAGACTATAAAAGAACTATAAAGGAGATGATAGGTAGTAACTTGGGTCTAGGAAGTACCAGTCGTTGAGCAGTGCACTTGCTAGACCTCCATCAACTCAACCACTAGTAGAGAAAAAACACAAGACACATATTGAGTAGAAACTAGAGGACAGAAGGCCTAATGAGATTACATCATCTTCAACCTAGGTAGAGGAACAATAATTACCTCAAGTATAGGTACACATGATAGCATTGGACCCTGATGAGACTATAGAAGATGCACTCAAAATGTTATCATTAGTTTATGAATTAGATGATGAATAAGCTCAAATTGAAGAGGTTAAGGAAGAAAAATGGGAATCCAATGTTGGACTTAGTTCTTGTGGATACTCCTAGGAAAAAGGCTAAACTATCCATTATTCCATTAAAGACCAAGAAACCCAAAGTGACTTTAATTCATCCTTTGAGTGAATTTAATTTGTTTAGTGAGGAGAACCTAATTTATGGACCATCTATTCAACATTGGTTTATTTATGGACCAAAATTAAAAAAAAACCATAATGCATATCATTATTGTTCTATGATACAAGCCATAAACATCACTATGCATGAAGAGATCAATTCATGGATTGTGGCTCTATAGAAGGAAGATGAAATAAGATTGGTTGCTTGAGGAGAAACAAGTGGAGAATAAATGGAGGTCCCAGCTCTATAGATAACACAATCCCTAGTTGGGGTCAAATTTGACCCTAAGATAGTTATATTTTAGAGAGTAATAGCAAAAAAATTTATGGTTGGTGGAGAGGAGATCACTTTCCAAAAAGTAGATTTATTGACTAGTTTGACTCTAGTGGCAGGACAAAAGCCTAGTGAGAATCCAATATTTGAAGAGAAAATGCTTGAATTATCCCAACACATAATTAGAATAATTTTAGGCTACCCTCAAAGGCATGCAACAATAGAAGGAGAATTTATAAAAACAAGTTATATTTTTAGTCCTAAAAGTTATGATAAAGATGTTTGAAGCATAATTTTTTGATATGTTCAACTCTTTAAAAGTAATGAAATCCAAAAAAATGTAGTGAGCCAATAGAGTAATGTGGCTATGAATCAAGTACACCAGTGACATAAATCAAGAATCAAGGTAAATTATTTGATTAGTATCATGATAGAGGATTAAATTCATATCTTTGAAACAATTAGCTTTGCTCACCTAAATATGGCCATGGAAATTTTGGTAGACAAGATCAAGGGTCTAGGAAAATGGTCCAAAAACTTGGATGACCTTTATGAAGATGGCAAGGAACTATAATCAGGGTGGAGAAAATACCTAGGAGCATGATCAAAGATCCCACTAAGCTTAGCTCCATAGGTCTAATTACTGATAAATAATTCAAGTTAAGGGATGCTCAGGTTATGCAGGAAGTGAGAAAACAAAGCCAAAGAAGAACTAGGGATGATAGATATAGGATATTGGTCATGATCCTGAATGCTAAAGAAAGGATTGGAAATGGAAGGAGCATTAAATAAGCCATGGGAAAGGATGGAAAATAATTTAGAGACATAGTAGATCAAGAGGATGGACTCTTCATGTAACTTGTTATCAATCTAAAGTTAATAGATTAACAACATACCAAGGCAATGAATATCTTACAATAATAGAAATAGGGCACTTTATCAGCATTGAGACACTAAGATCAGGCTAGTTGATTTAGGAATATCCTTTTGTAACTTAACTTGTATAATATTTTGAAAGGAGAATATTATTATTTTTAAATGAATGTGTAACTTGTAAAGAACACATCCTATAGGTTAGTCATTTGGAGTGTTTAAAATGTTCTAAAATGATTGTAAGAAGATAGTTTTCCTTAATACTTGATATGATTAATTGACGTACCTCATAATTGTCTATATAAAGAGGTATTGCCCATTGTAAAAGTAGGGGGAGATTTTTGAGAAAAAATACTTGTGTTAATTTTGGAGCAATTCATGTAAACATGGAATTTTGAAAATTTTGTCTCATTTTTTTTATAAGCTATATCATGGATTCTCTCTTAATTATCTAGTCTAAAATTTATATTTGAATGGTTCTTATTGATTCCTAATCTGTACATTCAAATGACATTTTTTTAACTTGTGTTAATACTAGGTTGACTGAGAGTTCTTAGGTTTATTTCATTTCCTATACTCTTTTTATGGATGTGCTTATACTATTTACTTATAAGAGTAAATCTTCAAAGTAAATCAATTTCTTATTTGCATTATTTCATTTCCTTAGATGCTTGTACAATGTGTACCAAGATTTGAGCTTATGCTATTTCATATTATACATCAGTTTTATGTGAATATTTTGAGGATATTTGTGTTAAAAATAAGAAACATTAATATGTCTCTTCTCTACCCTACCCTTCCTTTTGCCTTTTATTTGATCCATTCACTTTATATTAGATTCATTTTTAATATCCATATTAGCTTATATTTAGATTAGTTATTTGAGCATAATTTACTTCATTTAGCTTAGATTAATCTCATTTTAAAATTTTAACTAGTAAGCCACAATTGTTCCCAACAACAAAACTTTATAAATATTGTGAAACAACTCACTTATTATATCATTATTCCACCAAAGACAACAAAATTATCATAACCTAGAACTCATGCATTGAATTATCTAAATTCATAAATGAGTAGTGTTTCATAAACACTTAGAACCACCTATGATACACATACATGTTTCAACAAGGCATTAGGATTTCTTTTATCTTCATTCATCAACAAGGTATTAGGCTTTTTTCATAATATTTGTGTTAAAAATCAACAACATGAATATATCTCTTCTCTACCCTACCCTTCCTTTTACCTTTTATTTGATCCATTCACTTTATATTAGATTGATTTTAAATATCCATCTTATCTTAGATTTAGATTAGTTATTTGAGCATAATTTACTTCATTTAGCTTAGATTACTCTCATTTTCAAATGTTATCTAGTAAGCCATAGTTGTTCCCAATAACCAAACTTTATAAATATTGTGAAACAACTCACTTATTATACCATTATTCCACCAAAGACAAAAATATTATCACAACCTAGAACTCATGCATTGAATTATATAAATTCATAAATGAGTAGTATTTCATAAACACTTAGAACCACCTATGATACACATACATGCATCAACAAGGCATTAGGATTTTGTTCTCTACATGAAACCTATTGAAGTTGGTTTTTGAGATGAATAAGATGATTTTACATCTACATCATCTAATTTTAATTATTTATTTATAAGGTATGCATTTGATTAGGTTTTTTTAATAGGAGTTGTTTAGTTTGAGTAGTAATTTGACTAGTGGATGTGGCATGTGATGCATTAGTGTTAGTATTAATAGGTTGAATTGCATTATGAGTATAAGATGAAATCGTATCATATGATACACTAGTGGTATGAGTAGAATTGATATAAATATAAGAACTATTGGCATGGTTAAGGGGATGGGTCTTTTGAAAAGGCCTACTAGAAGTGGAACCTATCATGTTGGTAAAAATACTTGTCATGGAGGTTAAATAAGACATAAAAGATGATGTCATGGTATGTGAAGGAGACATTTATAGAGGGAAAAGGTTGAGATGCAAATAGACTAGTTTCCATAAATATGTGAGAAAAGGTCTGGGAGTGTGAATGGGGTTATCCTATATGAGGACCCATCATGAGATTATAGATGGTTGTAGGATCTTTTTTTAAAGGAATTCATTGATGAAAAAGAACATTTAAGTTGTGTACACTAAATAATCTTCATATTCTAATGATAACAAAGGGTTAATATTTGAGGATGAATGGGGAAGATTATTATAGTTGGTAGTGCACGTGGTAACATGGACATTTATTTGATCCATGATGGGTGCCGCAAGCTCTGTCTTAGGGAACCCATCAGGGTTAGTAAAACCCATCATGTTTGTTTGATTTTATTATGTATTATCATCAAAAAATAAATTTATGATGGATAGATTATAAAATTTTGATGTAAATAAGGATCAACTAGTAATACACAAAATCAAACCAATCAGTAATGTCCTATAAGATAATAAATAGAATAGGAAAAAAGGACACAGTTGTATGAGTTGACTATGTACTATAAATGGAGAAATTAATAAGCTAAAAAGACACATAATCAGATAGGTTGACTTTGTATTAAAAATAAATAGAACATGTATCCTATAAGATACTGAGTCCATAAGTTTGATTGTGTTCTAAAGATAGGCAAAAAAATGCAATAAATAACTAAGCAAATTCAATTGAGCACACAAGCAATTCAATCAATGTGTTTGATCTAATTGTAGCACAAAACACAAACCTTGTACAATCACTAGCTATTACAAGTTTTAAAATAAAAAATATAATTTTTAAAGAGAAAGAAGAAAAACTAGACTATAAATGTTATTCTAGGTGGTCATTCATAAATGTTTTTATGTTATAATAAATTTTGACATCAATGTGATAAGGAGTTAGTTATAATAAGGAACTAAAAAGGATCTAATGATAGTTTCAGGTAGTTTAGGTTGAAATGGATATGTATTGGTGATGGTATAAGCTAGATATTATGGCCTACCCCCTCACTTCACAATCTCACAATGATAGGGAAGATTCTTATAGTTGGTAGTATTAATCATGTATCTATACTTAGATAGAAAACCAAGTCATCTTCCCTATTGGTGGTGAAATCCAAATAGGTAGACCTTGGGAAGAAAAATGTTTAATGCTTTTTAGTGTTAAGCTATTTGGAAGTGTGTGAAAAATAAAAATAGTGTGACTAAATCCATAAATTAAAAACATCCTAGTTAGTTTATGTTTGTTACTCTAAGCAAGCAAGAAACAAAAAATAAAAAATGAAATAGTTACTAGTAAGATAGGTTAATTCCTTTATTTGTGAAGAGTATAGATTTAGTTTAGGTAACACTATATGTAAACATTATAAAATAGAGTTGATGGATTAAATGCTTTATTTGGAATCAATATCTATAAGAACATAATTAAATAGGTTGATTTAGTTTTCTAGAGATAAATCAAGCTATAGAACTAAGTCGAGCTAGGTGACCTAGTTCACTATAGGTTATAGTTTTATAAACTATAAATTATGAAAATCAAGACTATAAAATAAAAATAGAAATGACTAAGAAGGTAAGAATGAACTTTGATAATATCTAAAAACTTAAGTTTCTATTTTTATGATGTGTTGTTCAAATGCTAATTTTAATATTTTGATAATAGAGTTGACTGGGTCAATGTAGTCTACAAAACTTGTATGCTTAAAAATAATCTACGAATAGAGTCAACTAGTTCATCTAAGTCTAAAAACTTGTCATTGAAAAATAGAACTATGTTGAGATGGTCGATCTAGTTACCTATTGTTGGAGAAGACCTATATAGAGAAATATATAGTCGATAGGAGCGATTATGTATTAAAATTTCACATAAAGTGTTAGACTATATAAACATGTTTGATATACTCATGAAAAAACAAAAAATTATAATTTATGATGATAAATGAATGCATGAAATAAAACCTACAAGGGTTATATTCACATTAAGTTCACTAGAATGTATACAAGGGAAAGTGAAGCTGATCTACAAATAGATCCTAGTTTGGAAAAGATAAATCACACTTACCCTTCCACTTGTTGGTAAATTTTGACAATCAATATCATGACCAAGATGGATCTGTTATACCTAACTAAGGGGTACCTTACCACAATAATATCACTAGAGAGGGTTTCAAAGCCTCTAGTCAAGTAACAACATATGATAAACCTATCTAGGTCCTATGTTTTCTTATTCACAAATTAAATGATAAAATTAAAGTAAAGTCTAACTTGGTGATCACCAAATCATGTGGCATAAAATAGGGGTAATAAACATAAAATTAAACATGCATAGAAGATCTATACTCAAGTCAATGTAGAGGAAATCCTAATATATGGAGAGAGAATGATATAATCTTTAAAATGTAAATCTCTCTAGTTTAATAAAGAGGAACAAGAACTAAGAATACTTAGGAATAAGAAAAAATGGAAGGAGAAAAAATGGTGTGATCTACTACAGTCTATACCACCACTAGGGATTTATTCCCAAAAGATACCACAATCAGTTTGGAAGGCAAAGGATCCCTGTACCCTTCTAACAAAATACCTTATTCTCTAAAAGATGAAGATTGTGGAAGGAAACAAGACCACTTAGTAGCATCAATAAATGAGAGGGAAGCCTTAGTTGATGATGGAGAGAGAAGGGATAAATTAAATGAGATAATGATGCCTAGTGATATAGATTTAGGTATTTCATCTACTTCTTCCCATATGGATTTGTGAGATACGGGCCAACATTTTAGCCAATTAGTTTATCAGAATAAGCATATTAAAACCCTAGGTGTTGCAAAATCCTTGCTAGTTATGGTTTTAAAAAAATAATCTTTTGATGATTTTGTTGAAAATGATGTTGGGTTTTTGAAAAAAGGTTTATTTAATAGGTTCGATAGGTTCTAGTCTTACTTTTCTAGTCTACATCAATAGCTTTCTAATTTATGGCAACCAATGTTGGAAGATAGTCTGGAGATATATCCTTGTGCTAGAGATCTATTTATTATAGTTTTTGAATATCTAACCAATCATAATAAGATTTTATAATCCAAATCATGGAGATTTGATCAACATATTCTTCTATTAAAACCTTGGTTCCTATATTTTAAACCCTTATTTGAAAATATATCTTTCATACCAATTTGGGTGCAAATACCTTATCTTCCTCTATAATTGTGGTCAGTATCAGGTTTAGCAATTATTAGAAATTAATGCATCTTATATAAATTTTATTAGAATAACATTTTTTAGGGTTATTATTTTTTTATATATTTCTCAAGTTTTACTTGATAAGATTGATTTGAGAGTTAAAGATAGATGTTGGACCCAAACCTTGATTATGAGGGTTTTCACTTTAAATTCAATAATTATTTCAAAGTTAGTCATATGGCATAATATTGTCTAAATTCTAAGAATAAAGTGGCATCTTCTTGGTGGTAGGAGGAAAGAGGATATTTTCTCATAATTCATCTAGTAAATGATTCGATGTTATCCTCAAAAATGATTACAAAAGTCCTAAAGAATGAGGAATCTGGAATAAGGTTGTCTAGTTTGGTGCCATCACCTCAGCTAATGGAGGTTGTTGGATCTATTAATATGAGTAATAGGTATGCAAATAGAAGAATTTTGGTTGGGAAAAGATTTTTTGAGGAAAGGTATAAATATCCATGTTTGTATTCAATATATTTGAGTAAATTAGAAGAATGGATGTTAGTTAATAAAAAGAAAAGAGGTCATCGTATACCCAATCCCACATCCAAGATTCTTTGCTCTCATAGTAAAGCAAAAAGGGGTGAAATGTAGCAATTTTGGATTTTTGTTTTAGTAAATTTGAATCTTGGTGGATGAGTGGAGAATTTTGTAATACTTTGGTTATTTAGTTTTATTTATTATTGGTTAACCAAATGCCTTGATGTTTTTTTCCATTAATCTAGGTCTATATTTGGTTTTATGAGTAATTTTGATATTAGGTAAGGGCCCCGTAAACCTTTATATCAAGCTAAAAAAATATTTAATAACACTTAACTTTGAATATGAACCTACCAAGACTAAACATCTCTCTTGGGCAATGTGATTCAAAATAAGTTGTTGTGGTATGTAAGGATAACATGGATAGGTCAGCTCTAGACTACACAAATTCTCTATGCATCCAAAAGGATTCTCCAAAAGATAAGATCTGTATCTCCAAGTGTAATATTGAAACCATAAGTAATGATCCCTAATTAGAATGGTATATAATAAATTATACAAATAATGATGTTCTTCTTGTATCTCTCTAAGAAATGGAGAAAAGGATGTGTATATATAGATAGGTCTAATCCTAACACTTTTTGAAAGTTTAACCAATAGATTCATCCCAATAGACCTTGTATCATTGATTATTAAAATCAAATTAGGTCCCAAACTAGGTTGGCCAAGGCTGACTTAAAATTATAAAATAATAATATGTTTTAAGTAAAAGGCCAAACCAGGCTGAATTTATTTGGTAAATGTCAAAAAGAGTTTTTGTCTTAGAGATGGGTTATTAAGGTGACTAATTTCTTGGAGGAGTGTGTAAGAGAGGTGTAAAATCTTAAATAAGTGTATAGAAGAGGTTTGTATTCATTTCAAGTGGTGGTATAGGGGGAAATAATCTTGAAAGGCACCAATGGTCTACCCACCCCTTTCCTAATGCACCCTTTAAGGAATGCACTTAGAGATATTGAGAATTTAGAGGTTCCTACAAGAGAGAAAGCATCAATAATTGACAAAGTTTGAAAATATTATGTGTATAAACATACAGCCATAATTATAAAAATGATTAATTTAATTAATTAAATATTGATTTAATTAATATAATGTGGGTAATTTTATTAGAATAATTTTCTAGGGAAGGGTGAATTAAATGCATTAATTGATAAGGGAAAGAGAATTAGTGAATTGATTAAATTATAAGAATTAGCTAGAGAAAATGATTAGGATGATAATTGAACTGATCTAATATGATGAATTATCCCACCTAGAGATGCCCTAAGATGAATTAAAAGTTGTACATTATATGAACAAATAATTTTTGATGAGTTTGTGTGTAATTATGGGAAGTCATTCCATTTTGTAATTTTGACACAAAAGTGACAAAAATGGAGTGTCTACATTTGCCTCAATTTAAGAAGGCATTGTGAGATGTACATGAAGTAATGAATTTTCAAAGAATGAAAAAGTCATTAAAATGATTGTGTAAGTAATTTAGCAAATGTTAGTTTTAATGAATTTGATAAATGTACTCACAAATGGGTTCAAATGTGTCCCAAAATAGTACTTGGTAAGTCCTAGATGCCCCTCAAGGGGAGAGTTAGAATGTTTTTTGACAATGATCATAGTGAGATCCATGAATCTAATTATTATCTCATGTGATTCTTATTTCATTTGCTTATGTCTCTTTTACACATATTATACATGCTTGATATGACTTTGCTTTATAAATGCTCTTACTATTATTATTTGATGAGATTGATATTATGCTCAATTGATTTGATGATTTTGATGTGAATGATCATGTTTTCTTTTTGATAACTTTCATTTCTGGGTAGCATGACTCTGAAGCCCAATGGTACACATGAAGATATTGGAAATTCTAGATTCTACTCCTTTCAATTTGTTTTGCAATTGGCAAAAGTTCCCCAACTTGAGACAACTATTGTCCTCCAAAAGTAGCAGTCATTTTTGGGACAACATTTGAACTATTTTGGTCTTACAAACCAAAATTGTCTCTTCCATTTCAAAGATTTATCCTATACATTCAAAGTTTTAATGATGTGTGTGTGTGTGTGTGTGTGTGTGTGTGTGTGTGTGTGTGTGTGTGTGTGTGTGTGTGTGTGTGTGTGTTTTATTTTAGCATTGATATGCAAACTTGTTGAGACTTGATTTTTTATATTTCATATGATAGAATATACCATAATCTATAAAGGACCATGATCCATTTGTCAAAATGAGTAAAATTTTAATTCAAAATGCAAATGTTTACTACTAAAAACAAGATATGGAAAATCAAAATTTTAATGTACAACATAATGCACATAAGATCAATTCAAATTTAGATAAAAAATTTTACAACTCAAAATCATGAAATGAATAATTAAGACTTAAATGAAAAGAATAATGTACTAAACTAATGAAAGAAAGTTAAAAAAACATACTGATAATAAAAAAATCAACACACAAGCACACAAGTGAAATTAAATAAGCATTGAATTTAGAAAGGAGTGTGTGTGACAATAAGGTGTTAATCTTTGAGACCAAGGGTATGAAAAAACAATTACGATTAGGGAAGGGGGAATAAAATAATAATAAATAAGGTTGAGATAACTCTAAATGCTCCATACAAGTGGACATTGCTTACATATTCCTATGGACTTCAGGCCAAATATAGTTCTACGAAGGATTTGGAAAATAAAAAATTGATGACAAGTTAAGAAGACATATTTTAGAATAAAAATAGGAAAAAAGACTTGTAAAATGATGGCAGTGTATAAAGATAAAACATACCAAAATGGAAAGAGATATGCTCACAAAATGTTGAGAGCATGGGAAAACAGATGGATGAGATGACCGTAGAGAATTGAGCATTTCCTACATAGTCCAATTGGACCTCAATCCATTATAGTTTGACCATAAATTGGGCACAAAAAATGATAAGTATGATCAGGGACAAGCAATGAACAATCGAGATAGAATGGATAAATTCTCAAAATGGAAATATCATTAAATATGGACTTGTAAAATGTTGAGAGTGTAATATTTAACTTGAAAAATAGTGAGAGCATGGAGTTGAACTCACAAAATAGTGAGAGAATAATAAGTTGGTCCCACTTTTTATATTTTATACTCATGAGGAGATGAAATTGCCTATGAGGTACTTCAATATATGCTACCTAATTATAGATAAATGTAAATCCATGTTTAGTAATAGGATGATAAATAGTAAGTTACATGACATTAGAGTGGGCATAGATGGGAAAAATGAGTCAAGAAACTTTTTAGGGTTTTTTATATAAGGGAATTTTTGGATTCTTAAGGATCTTTGTAATATTTAAACTATTTAGGGATTTTTTGAATATTTAAACTAGTTTTGGGTTTTTAGAATATTTAAACTATTTTAGGATTTTGGAATAGTGTAGACACTCCATTTTTATCATTTTCATGTCAAAATTGAAAAATGGAATGGCTTCTTATAACTACACACAAACTAGTCCAAATTCATCTCTTCATCTAACATACAAGTTTTAGTTCACTGTGGAACATCTCTAGGTGGGATAATTCACCATATTAAATTTATCTAATTATCACTCTATTCATTTTATCTGATCAATTCACTAATCCATATATTATGGTCAGAATTCATATGTTCACCTAACATATGAGTTTGAATTCACCTTGGGGCATTTATAGGTGGGATAATTCCCCATATAATATCTATTCAATTATCATTCAATTCATGTTATCTAGTCAATTATTTTACTCTAAACAATCTACTAATGCTCTTACTTTGGTCTGAATTCATCCATTCACCTAACATATGAGTTTGAATTCACCTTGGGGAATCTCTAGGTGGGATAATTCTCCATATTAGATCTATTCAATTATCATTCTAGTTATATTCTCTGGTCAATTATTCTATTCTAATAAATTCACTATTTTGCCTTCATTAATTAATTAATATAATCAATTACCCTTCTCTAAATCATTATTCTAATCAAATTCCCCACATTATATTAATTAAATTAATCTTTGAGTAATTCAATTAATCATTCTTATAATTATATTTATATGCAAATGGAATTATAATTTCATTTCAATTGTTAATTCCTTGTTTTCCTTCCAAAAGGCATCTTTATTAAATAAATAATCTTTATATGCCATATAATATTCTTTTCTAAGCCAAGAAATTTACTAAATGAATTAATATAAAATAATATTCTACACCCTTCATCTTGGAGCAAGATGAAGGGTCCACAATGAATCTTGTGAGATATTTTTGGGGAACATTCTCAACCCTTCATCTTGGAAATAAAATGAAGGGACTACATTTATTATCCATGTGTTTTCTTTGGAATGATTCTCCACCCTTCATCTTACAAATAATATGAAGGGCCCAAAATGACTCATAGATATATTTAGAATGATAATTATCTTCCATTCATCTTGGAAACAAGTTGAAGGGATTATAATAATACACCTTTGATATTTTCAAATATCATCCTCCACCCTTCTTATTGAGTAAGATGAAGGGCTCACATAGTGATCCATATGATTATCCATGTGTACTATTAAGGACTCTTTTACAACCATTCATCTTGATTTCAATATGAAGGGTCCTAATTAATCTTAAATAATTATAAAGGGACCTCATTACATTGAAATTAACATACTCATGATATACAATAAAGTGTTGACAATTTATCGAGCCCCCTTATGCATCATCTTTTCAAATTTGTCATTAAATTTTAAGATTCCATAGCTTCAATTAATTGTATCAACATGATTTGGTATTGAAAAAGGATTTGAAACTACATCTGAGCTGAATCCTATACAAAGACATTTCTAATGAAGGTCTGCATGCTTTTAAATTAAATATTATGCATTATTATCCAACATTTATATGATCATGAGGTTTTATGGTAAAATGTTTTTCATTTGTTTAATTTTTTATATAATTAATTATTATTTGTGAAAAATATTCCTTTTGAAGAATCTTATGGACGCATATGACATGGCCAGTGGGACTAGTAACCCACACCTTTCCCTTGAGCCACTTTAGAAACATTCATTTAAAGAATATTTCATATTTATTTTACACCATATTTTATATTTTATGTTTGGTTAATTTTATTTATTAAAATAATGACATACATTTTTGTTTCTCTACTAATCGATGAAATCACCTAGTAATCAATGAAATCATCACTATTCTTTATTCTTTGTTTTCTATTTCCTACGCAAATTTCATAAATAAAAAAAATTGTTAAAATATCAATTAAATCAACAACACAGTCAAATAAATAATTCATGGGATTATTTTCTACATGTCAATTAATTGGTCAACATTTTGTTGAAATTAACACATATTTTGGTGAACTTTCCTTATCTTTATAGTTAAATTGACATGTTTATCAGTGAAATTGACTTTATAATTGGAAAAAACATTTTTGTTCCTTCCTCTTATCTATTATACCTATGAGGATTTTTATTATCAATTAATTTTTTCAAATATCAATGAAACTGTAAAGGTAAAGAGTGAATTTTTTCAAATATCGATAAAATCATTAAGGTAATCACAGTTTGGTTTGTTGCTTATTGGTGAAATTATTTTATTATCATTTAAATTATTCTTTTATTGATGAAATTATCCCTACTAATCAATGAAATCCATTTTTTTATATTTTTTCTATGTTATATTTTCTATTCTTTTCAAGTTTCTAAAATTCATGAATTAGTCCTACAAAATGTTGAATTCATGTCTATGTCTAAAATGTAAGAGTTGAAAAAACATAGAAAAATAATCTTTCTCTTTTAAAAGACACATCAAGAAAAATTAATTGCCTTTTTTTATTATAGGTTATAAAAGTGTGTGGTGATTTATTTAAAAAAAATACATTATCTACTCACATTTATTTTGATGCCTTGAAAATAATTCACATTTCATTTTGGGTTATAAGAAAACTTGCTTATTTTCAAAGATTTTTCATTGTGTACAAGTTTTCTTGTTGCTTCTTATTTCTTAATTATTTTTTGAGTATAATTTGAATGTATTATCCTCTCTTTTAGGTGAATCATAAATGTAAGGTTCCTACTTTTTTTAATCTTGAAGATTTGCCTATTATGATCTTCACTTGCCCTTAGTGTTAATTGTGTGAATTATAACAACAATACCTTCCTTTTTATTTTAGATATGTAGGTTTTATTTCATCACCTTATAAAAATTATTTAGGTTATGGTGATTATTACATCATTAAACAACATTCTTACCATAAATTTTTTATTTTATGGGGTATACAAATTGAGGAACATTGTTATTATGAAGACTTGGCTTTGTGCTTTCACAAAATCATGTGAGGATTAAACCTCAGGGAGTTCTTTCCAATATTCTAATTCAATGTGTGGTACCCTCAAAAGGAGTAATCTTGGCAATGATATTTAACTTATTCATTGATATATTTTTTCCCATGTACCACGAGGTATATAGGGACCATCTAGATAGCCCAAGTAAAATTGTGAGTAAACCACAAATCTTGTAGCATTTCACTAAAACCCCTATGATTGAAGTGGTTATGAAGGAAAAATACCCTTTCATGAATATCCCAATCTTGGATTGATTATTAGATACCTCTTTTATCATGGATCATTAGTTGATGTAGGGTTACAAAGGTTAATATCCCTCTTAAATATTACCTTGCTCATACAAACTTTTTGAGAGAAGGGTGAGATTAAAACACCACCAATATTTTTTATAATTTCATTAATGAATCATAAATTTTGGTCCTATCTTAAGGTGAGTATATTGAAGGTTCAATGAATGTGATGTACACCTACATTATTTATTTAACTACCTCATAATTCTTATGTGTTGATGCTTCATTGTAACATCAAAACCTAGTTTTGTATTCCAAAACCAATCCCATCAATGAAGTTCAAAACCAAAGTTCACAACATTTTCATATCACACATACACAAAAAGGCATTACTTTGTCCATGTTCTAAGTTAAAAATTTTCCTTTATACATCTTGTGTCAAAATTTGTCTCAAATCACACCTCTATTATCAAATATTATATTTTTATGCCATATATGTGAATTTGAACATATTCTTTTCATTTTCCTAAGTTTCTATTCCTAATATCACTTTACATCAGATTTCGTTAAGCCAACATTTTTAATATTGATACTATTTCCTTGTGTTCAAATCAAATATATTCAATTCCAAGGGTTTCTATCATCATTTTCCAAATGTCATATTTTATCTTTCCCATATAGGTTTATTTAAAATTTGATTCTAATATGCCTCTTTACATTAGAATCAATATGGATTATAATGTTGCTTATGATGATGATTGGACGTAGGGTCAAATAAACCCATCCTCATATCAATTCAATTCTCACCATGATCAATATGATTATATGAATCTACATGATATGAAAGTTCATCAACTAGAGTATGAAGAAGTGAAATAGATGTATGATGCAACTAGAAATCAATTTGAGTGATAATTGTTTGATAATATAAATGAAATATTTTTATGTTTATAAGATATGGGTGTTAAGGTTCTTCCTGATTTCCCCTAGAAAACTTATGCTAGGTTGATAAATCATAAAAACTAAATACTTTAAAAAGTATTGAGTGGAATAATGATAAACCCTCTTCTAGTCATGATCCTCAAATTTTTCAAATGTCTATAATTCCATAAATGTCTAGAAAAAGGAAAGAACTACTTTTATCTTCCCCCCAAATTTTTTCTAGTTTGTTAACCAAACTATAATAATATGATAAAGTGTTTACTAACCTTACCAACTTGTTAATCCATTTTCTGATCCTCCACTTAAACATCAAAGAAAAGATTAATTGGTTGATCAATTACCTAATTTTGAAACATTTATTACTCCTAAACAACACACACCTAAATATTATGAACAACTAATTGTAAAAAATATCCAACAAATGTTCCTTGATCCCCACCAAGTTTTTGTAATACTACATGTCAAATTGTATCTCAGAAAATTCCCTCTCAATAGTTACATAGTTCAAGTTATTTCCAATAAGTTCTCATTGAGACACACAATTTTCCTTCTAGATCCCATATTACCCAAAATAATTCTTCCAATGTTCCCTCTAACACCCATCATATTTGGTCTAATACACAGTAACAAGTTTATTTTGTCTAATAGGGTAATTTTACTCAATGAGAAATTCATGTCACTCAAGAACAATTCCTTAGTCAAAAGCAACAACTTCCTCCTAAGAAATAATGTGTTTCCATTCCATCCTATAATTGTAATCCATACCAATTTATTCATACACAATAACACATTTCCATTCTCTATTATAATTTCAAAACATAAAAAGTTTCACCTAACCAATCAAATCTTGTTAACAAAAATAATAATTCTAATTAGTTAGGGTAAAGAATTCAATTAAATACAAAAAACACACAATTTAGTTCTCAGTCAAATAATCCCCCACCTAATTCCCAAAATACGTTATTTTCACAAGAATTATAAGCTCCAAAGGATATAATATTTAGATTACAATCTAGAATTCAAAATTGAAAATACAATATGGATCATATATGTTCATATTTATTTGATTAAATTTTTTTTAGATACCTTTTCCATATAATTTTGAGATTCCTAAATATGACAACTATAAAGGAAAAGGTGACCCACTAGAGCACCTAAGCCTATTCTTTATTATTTCATAAGAAGTAAGATATAACACTAATTTCTTACTTCACTTGTTCTCATGAAGTTCAGTTGGACCTGATTTAGAATGGTTTATATACCTCCCAAAAAGTTTTGTTACAACTTTTGATGACTTGTTCAAGAAATTTATGTTGACTTCTTTTTGCTATTGGGCTTATAAAGGGTCAACCTATACCTAATGAAAACTTGAGCTTTGCCTTAGTCATGGTATTATGTCTTGATATCCAAATAGGAGGTAAGTTGTCCTTAGGAAGTGAGGCAACATGTTTAAACAATCAGTCATGTCAAAAGTCTCATAGTGGCTCTATCTCATATTGTTTAAGGATTGTGTCAAGACATCATTTTGTACCAATTATGTATAGGATCCTAAGGAAATACTCAAATTATTCCTTGTGATATAAATTGAATCATGAAGGGTGATCTAAAACATTGTATCTTATAATCAATCACATGCTTAGTTAAACATGCTAAGAACTTACATAAATGAGGGTAGAATTTATGAGAAAGGGCCAATTTTAAGAAAGATGATGACTCTTACATAATCCTTAACATGTTTTCAATTCTTTTATATGTTAAGGTAAATTTTAATTGATATTTTACTTGATATCATGCATAGTTACCTTTAAATGACATTCACACCATGGGAAATGTATTATTGTGGCCCCTAAACCACCATTATATCATTATAAAAGGTAAAATTCATTACAAGGGGTCTCATTATCACCATAATATAATTATAGAGTGGTTTCATATGCAAAGGGGACTTATTTTAGAATTCAAATGCTTTCCATCCACCACAAAGGTGCCCACATGTGTGAAAAATGACTTTTCACCATACCTCCACCCACAATCCCTATTTGAACACTTTTTTACTACTAATTTCCCTCCAACTATGCACCAATAGCATTTAAAGATCTCAAACCTAAGAAAATGCAAGAAAATGATGTTTTGTAGGTGTTTTTAGACTTATAAGAACTTCTAAAATTACAGTAAAATTAGAGGTAAGGTACCTATAGGTGGAACTCATTATAGGGATTAGAGAATAAAATCCATGAGTTTTAAAGTCTAATAAGTTAGAAACCATCCCATTCCCTCCATTTCTCTTCTTAGCATCCTTGGATATCCATTCAAGTTTATTCTCAATTTGTATAGGAGAGAGAAAATGGTGATCTAATATTTTGGGCCTTTACATTCTTGGAATAATTATGAAGATTTATGACCCATGCTTTATGAATAATGGTTAAGAACCTAGACAGTCAAACGGGTCTTCTATATCTACATAGGGTCAATCTTTGAATGGTTTTAGTTTATTTATGGTTTGATTGATGAAATAAATATTTTTATATGTATTTTATATGTCCTCAAAATCCATATACTTAATTGTCCAACCTTATCTCACATATTTGAGATTATGTGAGTAAGAAACCTTGATGTTGTCATAATTTGTAGGTTACAGGCAGTGATTTCTTGATGTTGCAAAACCTTCAATACATGAATATAGAAGTGAGTAGTGTTTTGATTAGATTATTTTTTTATTGGAACCATTAAAGTCTTTTTTCCCTCCCAATAATAATTTAATAATCAATGAACATTCAACTCTTTCAAAGTCATGTTTCCAATTTGACTACCATGTATATTGTGTAATATCCTCTACAAGTGTGAAGAAGGTGTCATTATGATAGTTATAAAAAACCATTAGGTTATTTAAAATAATACATGATATTAATATATTATTCATAATTTTTAGTTTTTCCCTCATGTTCCTCACTACCTGATACTCACATAACCCATTCTCATCCTTATCCCTTGAGAGACATGCTTTCATTTGAGCACCTAGAGGCCTGAACTTAGGTCATGAAGATAACTTGAAATATGGAAGTGGGATGAAGGTTTATGAAGTTGGAAAAGGTAAGGTATGGATTATGATAAACATATATCTCCATTGAAGGCAATGACAAGAGAAATAGGCCTATTTAGGCCCAGTAGTCCTTAAATATCATACACAACTAGGTGGTGGGCAGAATGATAAAGATATGATTTACTATGGTAGATTGGAAGTGATGCAAAGACATGAAGATATAAAACATGATTTTTTTAATATTTAAACAATATATAAATAAAATTAATAATTTATAAATTTGGTAGAAAAGGATGAATTTATAAGGTATAGTCATAACATGCCTAGAATTGAGCACCTATAGGCTTGACTATAGATGAAGAACAAGTTGAGAATTGGTTATGTTTTAGGATGGATTTAAGGTGTGTAGAGTGAATTGATATTTAAAAAATCCATGGAAAGGATGCTGAATTTTTATAAGTGGGGATAATATTATCATGAAGTAAAAATCTCACTCTCTCACACAATAAAAAAAATAGGATTGCCACTTAAAACCATGAGAAGACAAAATAAGATGAGTTGTGAATGGTTTGGATAGAAGAATCAAAGATAAATATAGGTATGATAATCCTAATACAATATTTTTATATCAATACATGAAAAAATAGGTTTCAAAAATAATTATAATGTATGCACTCTTCCTAGAGGTAGATTTGAGAGCACCTTCAAGTAATATGTTTAAGTAGGAGAGTGAAAGTGTGAGGAAACATGCATAAAGGTGAATTGAAAGAGTGAAAACATGGTATATTAAATTATTTATAATTTTTATTATTCTCTATTTAATTATCTTTTCCTCTAAAGCAAAGGAGAGCCTTGATAGGATATTTAGTCCTAGGAGACCTAAATAGGCAATCACAAGCCTATATATGGAAATTAGGGACAAATTATAATTTTGGGATAATGATGATGGTTTTAAGTATTATATGAGATAAATAATTATTTTAATAAATATTAAATGATGTCTAAACTAAAAAAATTTGGATAAAATCCAAGAATTAGACCCCTAGGGTCAAACTAACACAATAACCCAAAAACCCCAAACTTGTGAACAAGAGGTCTATTGATACCTTGGAGAGCTGAAAAGTAATAAAATAAATAGAACATGATAGGAGGAATTTTTTATACCTCTTTGATTTATTTCCAACCCAAGACACACATTTTTCTCTTTCTCATCCAAGTTGACTTCTCTTGACCTCCCAGAATGTAGGATTTTAACTAAGGAGCTACTTTCTCACACATAAAACATCAATAAGGATTTGTATGGGATCCAAAGGAGTTTTAAAAATATGGATATGATTTTAAACTTCATATCCATGTCATTTTATCTCTCATCAAAACTCCTAACTATATTAATCATCATTAAGACCTCTAACCACCTTAGAGACATTATTTGCATTGTTTTGGAGATCAAAGAGGACATAATTTTTATTGGTGCTTGCAAGAATAGTTACATGGGATTGATTAAAATTTGGAGATTATATATGGGGTTTTTTAATGAGTGTTTATGGCATTTTTTTTGTGGGTTAGGCCTTCTAAATCTATGAATCATTGTTAAGACAACTAGATCCTTTAAACCCCTCTAAAACTTCTCACAGTGATCCAATGGAGAAAATGTGTTTCTTAACACCCTAAAATGAAATTTTTTGACCTTTAAATGTTTTGTATGGTCTTCTCAAGTCTCATGGGCACTTTAATAATCCATCATTTGGCATGTGCAGAGTGTATGGTGTATGGATCAGACATAGAGAGTGCATTTTTGAAGGCTTCTCATGGAATTGGAATAGGTGACACATAAGGGAGTGTTTAACATCAATATTTGGCCTTAATTATATGTGTTAATATGTCCCTAAATTTCTCATGAGAGTTCTCAAGGAAAAATCACAGTCTTCACACTAGTTCATCTGATGGCTATCTAAAGCCATGATTAAATGTCTAGTTAGTTGATAATGTACATTGTGAAGGAGGAAGAAAATGGTTTAACTAAGACAAAAAAGTGATCCAAGGGATATATGGGTATGTTTAATACTATTTATTGTGTCTAAGTGATTAGATAACTCCCTTTGAGGAAAAAACACATAAACACTATCATTAGGTCTATTGGCCAGATACCCTTCTCAAAGCATTACTAATTGGAGACTAAATTCAAAGGATAATAAATGTTTTAATAAGACCTAAAATTAAAATGGAATTGTATATAAGGTATTTTTATACATTAAATAATCATTGGTTTGTAGAGGTGATCTTAGAATTTATCATTTTAACCTAAAAATCACTTAAGAGTGCATAAAATGCAGAATGATCACTTGAGGAGCAACTTCTTGTGCATAGAAATTTATAATGTATTTTCATGGAGTTATAATAAAATGGTGAAGGTTTAGGGGCCTTTTCTACTATAATTTAGTGGAATTATTTCATAGTTTGAAGGCCTAACCTTTATCAACTATTGTTATGAGTCTAAACCTCCGTAAACCTATTTAAAACCCTAATATAACCTCAATAAGAAAGATATTGATAAATGTGAAATAAAATTAATTTAATTTGTCTTGAATACAATTGAAACACATTTTTAAATTGGATAAGTTCCTTCTCGTACCATTTTTTTATACACACAAATGTATGAATAAACCAAGAACCCTATTTTTGCAACATTTAGTGTTGAATCTAAGGTACATAGATAAATGAAAAATTATAGAAAATTAAAGAGGAAGGTGTTAATTTTATTCCAAAATATTAGGCCAAAAAATAATTTCAATTCCTCGTGTAAATTATTTTATAGGACTGGACTAAAGAGGCAATCTAGAGGTGCTAGTGAAAGGTGACCTAGTCACCTAAATGAGCAAGAATTACATGTGTGCATTATTTAAAAGGAATAAATCATGGTTTAATTTTATTTTTTATACCTAAAAAATTCTCAATTACCCATTATTAAAGTTATATTTAAGTCTCATGGCCATCTAATCAACTAGCACCAAGTGACTAAGCCTAGTTGCCTAGTAGGCATATTTAGTCAACTAAGGGAGATGTCTATTGGCATAGAGGGATGCTAAGGGAGTAAATGATTGGCCATAATAATCCTTATAATTATTTCATAGAGGATATAATTCACATTTCATTTCCATTATGGAGGATGGGTCACTTTATTAATCCCTTTTAACATGTAAAAGATAGAGGAAGGCTACTTAATGCTTCATGGAGACCAATTAGATCATAATTCCACCATTATAAATACTAAAAATGGAATTTTTTGACCATGTTGTGGTGATAATGATTTTAATGGGGTCAACCAAGATTTAAAGAGGCTCCACTAGACTATTTCTTATTCTATACTCTCATTGAAGGCCATTATACAACCAAAGTAGCACATGGGAGAGGTGAAGGAGCTATTACTAATATTTATGCATGTTTGTAACTGATTATTGAGTAAATGATGATAATTATTGACTCTAATACACACTTATACACCATATTCTCCTCCTTTTCCCTTAACTTATTCTATAAATTGATGCTCAAAAGCCATTGTATGGACCCATTGATTGGATATGAAGAAATTCTACCCAAATTTTACTTTGTAACCTTTGAATCAATATAAGGACTATTTAAAACTATCTATTTTATCTTAGGGTGTTTAATACTTATTTATTTTCATAATTTTTTATTTTTATCTTCCTTTGTAGGTCCTTATTCTCACCTATTTTCTATGAGATTATCTTAAACTAGTCATATGATGTGTGAAAGTTATAGTGACTATGATTGAAGTGTAATATGATAGGTGGTGTATTAAAGTAGACCTCTAATTCATCAAATTCAATTTTCATCCATATGCCATAACCTTAATGTGAAGTACTGATGCTTAGGAGTCTCTTAGAGAGAGTGGTTTAGTCACTAGTCCTTGTTTGATTTATAAGTTTTGTTTAAGGATCAATTAGAGTGGACAAAACATGTTGGTGCATCACCTCCCATAGCTTAGGTTTATTTTATGCATTTTCTATCCATTTTTAACAACAATTCAGTAGGTTTAAGAATTGATCCAATATATTATGTATCAAGGGAGCTAACACTAAAACTAGAGGTTCACCTCACTAACTAGGCTACCCATACCTAGAGGTGATCCCATTATATCACTTGGATGAGGTAGGTTTGAAACACTAGTGCCTTAAGGATGAAATCCAAATTGATAAATTTTTTTGGCATGCTTGGTGGGACTAGGATTAAATCAAGAAGGAATAAATACTTACATTATTGGGTGATCTCAAGGAGTTTCAAACACACTAATGGAAGATTTGAAATCAAATTTCATGCCAAAAGTGGTCAAAAGGTCTTCATTAAAAGGTAAGGAAACTAATTTTGTTGAATTATCCTTGTATTTTACTAGGAGAAAGAGGTACCATAGGTTTAATCCTAATCCTACACCCACTAATTCTCCTAATCCTACTTAATAAAGTACTACTACAACCCTTACACCTCAAGTGGATAGGCCTATAAATGAAGCTTTTGTGCCCTTTAATAGTGGTATCCATCTAAACCTAAACTAATTTGATGATATCCCCACTAATGTACTTAAGATCCTTCCATACTTCACATGAGAAAGCTCTAATACTCATGTTGAACACATTGTAGATAATGCCAACCTCTGCTCAGTATAGGATGTGAGTCAAGAAAATGTAGAAATGAGGCTATCATTTACTTTACCGATAGGTAAGGAACTTCAATGACATAGAGGTTTAGTGCCTTCAACTATCAACACTTGGGAGGAGTTTATAGAACACCTATTCAAGCATTTTTAGAATAGAAGTGACCACTTGTCTTTAGTGGAATAATTCACCACCCTCAAAAGGGTTCCTCAAGATTTTATGGTGGACTTTAACTATAAGTTTTAGAAAACTTGGGATAGGATCCCAACGGTAGTTAAACCCACTCCTAACTATGCCTTTTTGTACTATTTGAGAGACCTCGGTTCTAATGTAGTAGTCATGATATAGTTCATGGGAGGGAACACATTACCTGATGTCTATGAAGGGGAAATAAGGGCATAAAACTATATAATACAAGTAGGAAAGCTTACCCCAAGGCCCCTCCTTCCTTTATTCCTAAATATACAACTTGTTATTCCTACCATTGCTCCCCTACCAATGCCAACTAAAGATGATCAAGTAGATGCTAGTTAGGTAGATATATTGGTTAAACTTGAAGGACTACTCAAGGCATAAAGTAATGAGATATTTTATTTGGAGAGGAAGCAAATTATACCTCATAGACTATACCAAAACCCTTATCAATCTCCCTATCAACCTTATTAGTTTAATAGGGCCCCATATCAACCTAATCCTCAAGGTTAAGGATAGATCACTCAAGAAAGGACCTATAATAATTTTAATCCCAAGTCTTTAAGCACATCTAGAGCACTAGTTCCAACTAAAAATAATTATGCTAAAAAAGGTCAATGGTCTAGACAATGGGGTCAGTTCATGAGATGCCAATAAATCCAAGTGAATATGCTCATTAAGCTTCTCTTATGAGTAGAATAAAGATCCTCATATGAGATAGTCAACATTCTACACAACATAAAGAAGTAATTTTTGTGAAACATGGAGAGACCCCCTTCATGACTCAATCATGAATGTCAAACCAATAAGGAATAAGTGGGAGGAAAACACAATCAAAGACTACTTTTATCAACTTCCAAAAAAGAGAATTATTTTTTCAATAATGTTTATCCAATCATGATGGGGGTGTAACCCAAGAAGATAACCCTATTATAGCCCATACAAAGGCCAAAAGGAGAGTAGTGGGTGATGACTTATAAGTTAGGAGAATATCCCCTAGATCATCTCAAGGATCTCAACAGACTAATAGATAAAATACAACCCCTAAAATTGTAGCAATTTAGAAGGTTTACGATGGGAAGGGGTAGAATTACAAAGGTCCATTCATATCTCAATTCACTTAAGCTCCAATTAGTACTACTACTCCTAAGTTGAAATCAAAGGTTTCTAGCTCTCATATCAGTATTGTGGATTAGATTAATAAAGTTCATGTCACCATACTGATGTGGCACACATTTTTAATTTAGGGATAAAAGTATCTCTTCCAAGAAGAGTTATCCAAAATTCACATCTTAGACAAACATGAAAAAAGAGTACAGTCCTAACCAACACCAATCATCCTAATGAGCCCCAACTAACCAATGTAAACAAACCCCTTAATCTCTATATTTATGTCCTAATAGGGTATTCCTTATTACATAACTTATTATAGATAGTGGGGCTAGGACATTTTTCAAGCCTATGTCTATTGAAGATAAGTTGGGGTTAAGGTATGAGCCTAATTATAAGGGATCCTTACAACTATATGGGTCCCCTACTAAGATGTTGATGTACTCAAGGATCTAAAAATTATACTAGATGCTTGTCCTAATTTTACCATATCACAAGATGTTTTGGTATTTTATCTTCCTTATAATTTTTCCTTGTGTTTGTCTATTTATTTCACTACTAAGATAAGAGGTTATCTCTCTTTTGATTAGTCTTATATGGTATTTAAGACTAGGTATGGAACCAAGGTTACCATCAAGTCTAAGCCTATCTCTAGGTTCCATTTAGATCCATACATGCTTAATTATATTTGATGTCAATTGTATTATCATAGATGAAGATGAACACCTGAATGATTAGGACACAATTAAACCACTTGAATTCATATCAAACTTACTTGTTGATGAATGGGTGGGGCATATAATCATGGATATGCTCCATACAAGAGAAATTGAAAAAGTAGGCTTGGTGATATAATGTATGCATGAGGAAGAGGAAATAATACCAACTCTTACCAACCCAAGACAAGATAATGATGGAGTGTGGAATTTTTTATTTGATGGCTCTAGGTACAAGAATGGAAGTGGGGAAGGTATCATACTTGTCTCTCCTTCTAAGAAAATATACTTTTCTTCCATAAAGTTATAATTCATCTGCACATGTAACATAATAGAATATGGGGCACTCATTAAGGGCTATAATGGGTAAGGAAGAGAGGTATTAAGATACTATAATCCATGAGAGATAATGAATTGGTAATACATCAGGTGAGAGGGAAGAATTTAGTTAAGAATCAACTATTAAAGGAATATAATCATAAGTTTTGGTACCTCTTAGAAGACTTTAAGGCCTTTGACATCTTCTCAATCCTAAGAGAGGTTAATTAACATGCGGATAGGTTGGAAAATATAAGAGCATAATATAGCATCCTAAGTGGGGTCAAGGACATGAAATATTAGTCATAAAATAAGGTAGTTTTTAGACATTTAGTCCTTGATAATGAGGTTGGATAATAGGTCTTCATAAATTATAGGCAAATATCATGTTTATTGTATAAAGAGGCATAATTTTATTCAAGAGACCAAGGCAAATTATAATAATAGTATGGTGACTAGATTGTTCAATTAAGAGAAAAAAAATACCTAAGGGATTAGTGACCCTAGAAAACATCTTCAGTGAGGATGATTAGTTAAGGAAGGATAAATTTATCATGTCAAATAATGAGGATCACTATTATAAGGTCACCATCTTTAAGGATAGGCTACTCAAATTAGGTAAAGTGAACACAACGGAAGAAAAGGCAGCCTTCATAAAGTTATGTTAAGAATTTTCTAATGTATTCACTTAAGAATACAAGTATTTGAATGGGTTTAACCCTAGTTTATCCCAACATACTATAGAATTGGAAGTAAGTGATAATCCTATAAGATAAAATCAAAGACCGATCAACCGCAAGATTGAACTCCTCATGAAGAAAGAGTTGACTAAGCTCATTGAGTCTAACATCATCTTCCCCATCAAACACTCTTCATGGGTGGATAACCTTGTGCCTATAAGGAATAATAATGGGGAGATAAGGTCATGTGTAGAATCTAAGTATCTCAAAAATGTGTCATTGAGAGATCACAACCCCTTTCCATCCATGGATCATATTCTCCAAAAGGTTTTAGGTTCACAACATTTCTCCTAGATTGATGGATATTCAAGGTACAATCAAGTGTTAGTGAAGGAGGAGGACCAACACAAGGCTACCTTCACAACTAAGTGAGTAACTTACGATTACATTAATATTCCCTTTGGTATATTTAAATCAAGGGAATATTCAAAAATTACAATGTATATAGCCTTACAAGGACTCATCCATAGGATTGTGCTCATCTACCTTGATGACATCATAATATTTTCCAAGGATGCCAAAGACTACTTGACACAACTAAGGCTAATATTTGATAGGTGAAGATAGTATGGGGTCTCTTTGAATCCCAAAAAATGTATTTTTATAAGACATGAGGATAAAATTTTAATCCACATTAAGTCAAAATAAGGCCTTTCTATAGATCCTTAGAGGATAAGTACAATCCTTGATTCATCACTACCTAAGCACAAGAAGGGATTGTAGAGTTTTTCAGTTAATATTAACTTCTTTAGGATTTTCATCCATTGGTTTGTTGAGTTGGTAAGACCTATAAATTTCATGCTCAAAAAACATAAAGCCTTCACATGGACTAAAAAATGAAAATTATCTTTGAATCCATTAAATAGGCCATTGCCCAAGAACCCACTCTCCTTAAACCTAATTTCTCAAGAGACTTCTTTTTGTATGCCTTATCAACCAATGACACCATTTTTTCCATGTTAATGAAACAAAACAATGAGGGTATTGAGTATCCCATAGCTTTCTTTAGTCAAAAATTAGATGGATATGAGGAGAGGTATACATATGTGTAAAATCATGTGCTTTCAATCATGAGAGGCCTCAAAAAATTTAGACACATGGTGTTTAAAAATAAGATCCATGTCATGGTAGTTCACCCTAGCATCAAAGACTTCATTCTTAACTAATAATTGAGTGAAAAAAGAGAAGGTTGGGTCACTAAATGCATGAAATATGACATATAATTAAAGGTAACCAAGTTGATAAGGGGTAGAAGGTTTTGTGAATACTTGGTAGTAGATGTGAAGGAGGATAAAGAAGTGGCTTTGGAAATAAAAAATGATCACCAAGGAGCTACACCTACACCCTCTTCCATCTAGACTCAAAACATGGTAAGATTCCTTCAAAAAGGAGAATTCTATATAGGGATAAATAAGACATGAATAAGTTATAATAGGATAGAATAAATCCCTTATGTCTTAGTTGATGGATTTATATTTAAAAAATATATTGATGGCATGTTATTAAGGTGCCTAAAAACTAACCAAGTTGACAAGCTCCTAGATAAGTTTCATGATGGGCCTACAAGAAGACACTTTGCATCCAAGACTATAGAAGCAATAATAATAAGAGTAGGATAATTTTGGGAAATCTTATTCAAGGACTCCCATGATTGTGTTAGGATATGTTGAAAGTGTCTCATGTTCAATAGGAAGTAAAGACTAATTGTCTTTCCCCTCAAACCTATCCAAGTGGAGAATCCATTCATGTAGTGGGGCCTAGAATTTATATGCATGATTCAACCCCCATATAGTTCAAGACACAAGTGGGTATGACTACTATAGACTACTTCACTATGTGGGTGGAGGAAGTAGCCCTTAAATAGGTAAATGATAATTATATTTTGGAGTTCTATGATAACCTATTTATCATATTTGGGATCCCCTCCACCATCATATTTGATAATGCACTAGATTTTAGTAGTGAAAGGGTGAGTGAATGGGATCTTAAACATGTCATCTACCTCAACACTTCCTCTGATATTATCCGTAGGGTAATGGACCTATATAGTCCACTAATCAGAACCTATTTATAACCTTAAGGAGAACTATGGAGGATAATTAGAGGGAGTGGCATCAAAAATAAGGAAAACCTTTCAGGTAGATAAGATCACTCTCAAGAGAGCTAATGGTTATTCATGATACCTTATTGTCTATGAAAAAGAGGCAAGGTTACCTATATCACTTAAACTATTAGCCTTAGAACTCACACATCAACTTGAACTAATGGAGAATGATGCCATGGAAGTAAAGATGAATGAATTAAGGGAGATGAAAGAGATAAGAGATAGTGTTATGCACGTCATGTGGTCCCATAAAGATCAATTAAAGATGCTATTTGACAAGATATATTCTTTAAGGACCTTCCAAAAAGGTGATATTATGCTCAATTGTGATGAAGACTAGGATAAACTAGGTAAGCACTAAAATTTTGATAGCCTATCGAGTGGGCCATACATTATTACCAGCTACAAGGAGCAAAATTCATTATAGTTTTCAAGGCTAAATGGTGAGTAAATACATATCCCTATAAATGGGGTGTTCCTTAAATATTTTTATTAAAAGACACATACTATCTTTGTACATAGTAGTTTAGGTCTCTTTTTTTCAAGTGTTGTGGCACATGCTTTATTAGTTACATGTTTGTTTATTTTGTTACTTTTAGTTGTGTGTCTTTATTGTGTTACCTTTTTTATTATTATATGTATTATGAGGATATTTATATCCCTAAGGTTTGTAATCTCTTAATCATGAAGTGTCAGTTCAATTAAAGAGGTCTTTCAACTAACTCATGGCTATTATGCAAGAGATCCTAGGCCCCATTGCTTAGTAGGCAAGTTAACCCTTTAGAGTCACCAATGATGTTGGTTTTTTTCTACCCTTTGGATTAGAAAGGGTGAACATATACCTAATGAATACCTAATATTATCCTTGTTCACCTTTTTGTGTCTTTTAAAGTATATTGATAGCCAAAGAAGAGGTAAGTTATCCTTAGGTAGTGAGGAAAAATGTTCAAGAAATCAGTCATGTCAAAAGTGTCATAGTTAATTTAACTCATATTGTTTAAGGATTGTGTCAATACATAATTTTGTGATAATTATGTATATAAGCCTATGTCAATACTATAGGTGATCCTTATGATATAAATGGACTCACAAAGGATGATACAACATACTAAAGCTTATAACTAATAATATGCTCAATTAAACATGCTAAAATCTTGCATAAATTAGTGTATAATTTAAGAGAAGGGGCCAATTTGAATAAATGTGATGATTATTGTGTAACATTTATCATATTTTAAGGTAGATTTCAATTGATATTTCACTTGATATTATGTATAATTACCTTTAAAGGGTATTCACACCATGGGAATAGTATTATTGTTGCCTCTAAGACACCACTAAATCATTATCAAAGGTAAAATTCATTCAAATGGGTCTCATTATCACCATAATACCATTATAGATCGATTTCAAATGCAAAGGTATGTTCTTTCAGAAGTCAAATGATTTCCATCCACTACAAAGGGGGCCACATGTGTGAAAAATGACTTTTCACCTTCCCTCCACCCATAATCCCTATTTTTAACACATTTTAACTCATCATTACCCTCATCCTACCCACTAATATCATTTAAAGATCTTAAACATGAGAAAATGGATGAAAATGATGTTTTACAAGTGTTTTCAAACTTTTATGGACTTGTATTGTTAGATTAGAGTTAGAGTAGGTTAGTTACCTTTAGGGGTAACTCATTTTTGGCACCAAAAAAGAGAACCCATGAGTTTCAGAGTCAAATAAGTCAAAAATTGATTATTTACCTCCATCGTTATTCTTAGCAACCTTGGATATCCACTTGAGTTTATGCTTAATTTGTATAAGACAAAGTAAATGGTGATCAAATATTTTTGGAATAAGAAGGGGGTATTATGGACTTTTCATTCTTGGAATTAGTTTTCAAAATTGATGATGCATATTTTATTAATAATGGATAATAACCTAGGCAATCAAACTAGTATTCTACATTTACACAAGGTAAATATTTGAATGGTTTTAGTGCATTTATAATTTTATTGATGCAATAAATGTTTTTATGTGTCTTATAGAGGTCCTCCTAATCCATATATTTAATTTTCCACCCCTATATCACATGTGTGAGTTCAATAGAGTAAGAAACCTTCATGTGGTCACAATTTCTAGGTTGCAAGCAATGATTTCTTGATGTTATAGAGCCTTTAATACATGAATCTAGAAGCGAGCTGTTAGTAGAGGTTACTGATGCAAAAAAACATGTTAAGTATAAGGATATATAAGTCTTATTCAAGTGCATAGGATAGTGTAAAAAATTCATATCGAATAAGGAAAGTGAAATCATAACAAATAGAGATTATCATGCATTAGATATAATTTAAGATTAAAAAATACTTTATTAAGGTTTATAGAGAATTTGGAGTAACTTAGATAGAATCAATCCAAATATTAAACATGATAGTACATGTAAGGAACAAAATAATAATTATAATGGGTAACCATAACCAAATAGTCTATATTTATCTCAACAAAAGGGTCTTCTCTCTCTTCTTCATACAAGTATATATATAGTCATTTATAGTCTCCAAATATTCACATTATTCTCATACTTTAGTGCCAAAAGAGGATATTATTCATCTTCTATCCTTTTATAAGCCATGGAGGATATGAAAAAATACATATAACATACAACTAGAAATATAATGCACAAATATGCAAAGGATATCCTATGAAACTTTACTATCCATTTTCTTCTCCTAGAACTTTATCAAACTTAATATGTTGTCTCTTCCTTAGACAACAACATAGGATCATTTGAATGTGCTCATAGGGTAGAAGTTGAAGATATGGGTAGACTAGTAAGATTCACAGTAATTTATCAAGGCACCATTTCTAGTTTTCACCTTTTACACACTACTTAGGTACCCTTTTGGGTTTTCAATTAACATACAAACCTACCACCCTTTCAATTTTTAATAGGTTGGTTTAACCAAGTGGCCATCCTTTATGGGTTTTCAACCATCCTAGACCTACTTATCTCATTAGTTGTTTCTAATATAAAATGGTTTACAAAATTTTCAAAAATTGTACCTTGTGTAATACTTAAATTGAAGGAAGTGACATTGATGTGGAAGAGGACTAGACATTAGGAGCCTTAGCCATAGATTGTGTATCCCTTCATTACATGATGAATTACTAAATTTTAGATAGTGGATTATATACTAGTATATTGAAGATCTAGGCAACCTCACTGTAGAATGGAGATAGGTCACTCTTTTAAGTGTGCTAATCAATCATCACCTCCTAGACTATGCACAATAAGATGTGCATCATTGCATGATATTTTATGAGTTATTTTAAGTCCAATTCATTTATGATGTTCATAGTTTCCTTCATATTACTAACCCTTATCTATATTTCTTCACTCAATTGTTCCAACTTGTCTATATGGCATTCAAATTGGAAACCTATGAATGAAATACACCAAAGCTCACTCTGCCAATCAATGAGTTGATCACACATGCTATCACTTGCATGGAATGATTCCTAGAGAGCTTGGTTATTATCATCCAATGATGTGGTTTAAATGTCCGTTGTTATCTTGAAAATTACAATAGTAGTGACATATATGATAGAAAAAGTGAAAGAGATGTCAAGGTATTGCTTCTAGTCTAGTAGACTTCATGTGATGTGATGTGCTTGGATGGATGTAATATCCATCATGATCTGGTACTCTTTTATTAAGGTTATCAATGTGACTTCCTTGGTCTTCATGCTCTATCCCAATGTACTGACTATGTAGAGTTGTCAGGATATGCTCTAATCCTTTATGAGATTAGTGACTAATGTCTTGAGCCTACTTTGGTTAGGTATCACTTGGTCCCCATTTTCTCAAGTGACCAACTCTAGGCAATAATATTCAATCATTTTTTCCACTTCCTAAAGGTGAGCCTTTAGCTCCATTTTATTTGAATTTGATTGATCCCATTCATACTCTAAGGAGGTGGCCTTATGCATTATTGATTCATATAAGGTTGTGTCACCCTCTAATTATTTCTTCAAGGGGAGACTAGATATGTCTAATGAAGAATCCTACTTGACTGGGAGTGTAGCCAATGTGCTTGTAGATCATAAATGATCTAGGCATGGCATAATGGTAAGGAGTGAAAAGGTTGTTATGTTATGGATTCTACTACCAGTTTGAGTTGCTACACAACATATTCATCCATCTTGAATTTTTATTCTTCCTCCACCTCCTATTTATTATTTATCTCCTAATACATAGCTTACATATTTTCATGTTCCTCTTGGGCTTTCAAAATCTTGGCCCACTATTCTTTATCCACTTTGTTCTTCTCCTCTTCCTCCTCTTTCTTCTTCTTCTTTTCTTCCTCTTATTTCTTCTTATTTTCTTACTCTTCTTCTAGGGCCATAACCTTGGATTAATCTTTTTTAGATTGGACCTAAGATTTTGCTTGTGCTTGAGCTTATGCCTGTGCCTATTGTTGATGTAAGGCTTCATCAACTTCTTCCTTTTTTTCTTAACATCTTTCGTGGCCTATTGTGTTTGGGCCACTACATCCTATTTTATCTTTTCTTCTTATTCTTCCTTCTCCTTATTCTCTCACTCCTCTTTCAATTTCTTGGCTACATCATTTTATTCTTGTGCCTTCTTGGACACATCTATGGCCATCTAAATGTCAACCTCTATGTTATTGGCCTCAAATTTTTCATCTTTTTATATGGATTGTTATTTTTTTTACTTCTTTATATATTTTTGTTTCTTCCTTCCTCACTTACCATTATATTATGTGAGATCTTCTTCCCTTGTAGTCTTTTACTCTTCTTATACCAACTTATCCAGTATAATATTTTCAACCTCTTGAGCATGGGATGATGATGGTGAATCACTGGGTCATATCTTCAACATGGAAAAATAAACCTTCTTCTTCTTAAGTATGACTATTCTATGCTTAAATAGTGGTGTAGTAGATGTAGGGGTAGTTTTTGCTTCCTACACCATGGTGATGCAAGAGCATCACTTGAAGAGCTGGTTGTTTTATTTTCCCTCCATTTTTTTTTTGCATTTTGAAAATTTATTTTTCTTAATATTTTTTTTTAAGCCTGTAAAAAAAAATTACCTATAGGGTGAGTAGTTAGAATCTCCTTATCTTAGAAGTCTATTTTTGTTCATTTTGGGTAGATTGTTGCACCCAGCCCAGGTTTAAACACATTAACTATGTTAGGAACAACATCTTTTTTTTGTATGCATTTGGGTGTGTGTTAAAAAGAAGAAAAATAGGGGATATGGTTGAAAGAAGAAGAAGAGAGCAGGGGCATAGAATAGAGACTGGTAGCTAGGTGTGTGTTTATCTTAATTTATTAATGCATTGAGTTTCTTGTTATTGAAAAATTCATTTTTTTGAGAAAGGCATTGTTGAAAGCCACTAGGCGCAACCATATGACTTCTGGTCATGGTTTTTAAAGCATTGCATTTATTATAATTCTGCTGAGCCACTTAATTGTTTAGAACTTCAAACTATTACAATATATGTACAAACCTGTTTTGGGCACTCAATGTGTTAAGTCAAGAAATCTGGGCCATATTAAATCTATTTTGGACGCTCAATGCATTGAGACAAGAAAGCTGGGCCGTATTGTTTTAAAATATATTGTTTGGAATTCTCACTTGTAATGCTAGGTGTGTTGGGCCGCCCCAACAAATTAAATATACTTCAGCCATTGGAAATGTATACTGGATGTTTATTTTTAAAACGTGATAAAAGACAAATGATTGTTGGACACCCAGACAGAGGTTTGAGACCATTGTAAAGAAAGAGATTGTCTTGCTGGGCGCTTGATTTAGAAAGAGAGTCTTGATTGAAGCTTTATTCTTTTAGTACAAATTAAGATATACAGATTTTGCTAGAATAGCTTCTTATAGCTCAAAAAGTCCAAAATTTGTCTTCTTTCAAGAAATTCTGGGTTGTTGAAATTTCAAAGTGATATTTTGTGTGAAGAAGAAACAATTTTTTTAAAAAATGAATGTTTTATGCCTGCCATTTGAGGCTTCCTGCTTATAAATTGAAAGTTTTCTAAAGAAAATTTCAATGTAGCCTGTGTGTTGCAAGTTATATTCATCATTTGGTATCAGAGCACAAGGGATTGTGATCTAAGCCAAAGAGAAGCAGAACCAGATTTGTGAACAGAAAACAAGATGGCCATGAGAATCAGGAACAGAGGTAGAGCTGGAGGAAGGAGACCTGGAGGATAGGTTGCACTGGCAGAGGAGATTAGGAACCTGACAGCTAGGTTGCAAGACTTGGAGATGGCTCAAAGAAGAGGCACTGACATGGGTGAAGTCAGTGACAGAGAAGAAGAGCCACCAGAAGATGAATTGGTGGTAGAAGAAGAAACAACTGAAGAGAGGTTGATCAAAGCCATTATGAAAGTGAACACCAAACCAAAAATGGAGGTTCCAATATATGAAGGTAATTTGAATGTTGAAGAATTAATTGATTGGATTAATGCATTAGACAAATATTTTGAGTATGAAGGAATTGAAGAAGATGAAAAGAAAGTCAAGTATGCCATGACAAGGCTAAAGAAACATGCATCCCTATGGTGGGATGGAGTGCAAGAAGAAAGAAGAAGGAAAGGGAAGCAAAGATCAGAAGCTGGGATAGAATGGTAGCAAAAATGAAAGGTAAGTTTATGCCTAAAGATTATCAAGCAAATCTTTTTAATCAATTACAAAATTTGAAGCAAAAAGAATTGTCTATGATAGAATACACTGAAGAGTTTTATAGGTTGACTATAAGATCAGGTCATATTGAGGATGACACAAAGAAGGTAGCCAGATACACCAATGGCTTGAAATTTGCCATTCAAGATGAAATTAGTCTTCTCATTCCTAAGACAGTTGAGGAGGCATATCAATTTGCCTTGAAAGCTAAGGAGAAGATTATAAGGAAACAAACATCCTTCTCAAGAGGAAGGGGCAGGTTCAGTAGAGGTAGAGGAATTCAAGGAGGTAGAAGACAGCTGCAAACATCTCATGAAGAGGCTAGCAGCTCACAAAGTTCAAGAGGCAGCTATACAACAAGAGGAAGAAGACCATACCATGGATATCAAAGAGGAAGAGGAAGATTCATGGGCAAATGCTTTAAATGCAACAAGTATGCAGGACACAGGGCATATGAGTGTCCAGAGAACCCTTCTACTAGCCATGAGAGAAGTGTACATGTGACTGAAGGTGAAAAACAAAATGCAGAAGTTACAACAGCTTATGAAGATACTCCAGAAGAAGGTGAGTCTCTTTTGATGAAAAGAATATTGTTAAAGCCAAATAAAGAAGTTGTAGAACCACCTCAAAGAAAAACTTTATTTAGAACCACATGTAAGAGTAAGGGGAAATGCTGTAAAGTCATTATTGACAGTGGAAGTACTGACAATCTTCTGTCAACTGAGATGGTGGAGAAACTAGGCTTGAAGAAGGAAGTACATCCTACACCTTATCAAGTCTCTTGGCTACAAAAAGGACACAAAATTCTGGTAAGTGAACAATGCAAAGTAGATATTCAGATAGGAACATATAAAGATCAGATTTTATGTGATGTTATGCCCATGGATGTATGTCATATCTTGCTTGGAAGGCCTTGGCAATTTGACAAGAAGGCCATACATGATGGAAGGCAGAATGCATACATGTTTGAAAAGGATGGGATCAAGCATACACTTACACCATTGAAAGAAGAGGTTGCTACTGTTGTTGGACAAAATTCTAAAGTTTTGATAGTAAGTGGCAAATAATTTCTACATCAAATGAAGAAAGAAGAGGTAAACTTTGCTGTAATTAGTAAGCCAAGGAGTGTAGTCACTAGTACTAAGTTGATTGATTTTCCATTAGAGATTCAATATATGTTAAATGAATACATTGACATTGTGGTAGATGATTTACCTGATGAGTTACCACCATTGAGAAGTATTATCCATCACATAGACTTGATTCCAGGAGCAAATCTTCCAAACAAGGCTGCTTACATATTGACACCAAAGGAAAATGAAGAGATCAAACATCAAGTTCAAGAATTGTTAGAAAAAGGATTGGTAAGAGAGAGTTTAAGTCCTTGTGCTATCCCTACAGTGTTGAGTCCTAAGAAATATGGGAGTTGGAGAATGTGTACGGACTCCAGAGCAATCAACAAGATTACTATCAGGTATAGATTTCCATTGCCAAGAATTGATGTTTTACTTGATTGTTTAAGTGGAGATACATATTTCTCTAAGATAGATTTGAAAAGTGGTTACCATCAGATTAGGATAAGAGAAGGGGATGAATGGAAAACAACCTTCAAGACAAATGATGGACTCTATGAGTGGTTAGTTATGCCATTTGGACTAACCAATGCACCAAGAACTTTCATGAGGTTGATGAATGAAGTGCTGAAGGAGTTCATTGGTAAGTTTTTGATAGTGTATTTGGATGATATCTTGGTGTTTAGTCAAACTAAATAAGACCATTTGAAACATTTTAGGATGGTTTTGAATAAACTACATGAGTCAGGTATAGATTTCCATTGCCAAGAATTGATGATTTACTTGATTGTTTAAGTGGAGCTACATATTTCTCTAAGATAGATTTGAAAAGTGGTTACCATCAGATTAGGATAAGAGAAGGGGATGAATGGAAAATAGCCTTTAAGACTAATGATGGACTCTATGAGTGGTTAGTTATGCCATTTGGACTAACCAATGCACCAAGCACTTTCATGAGGCTGATGAATGAAGTGTTGAAGGAGTTCACTGCTAAGTTTGTGATAGTGTATTTGGATGATATTTTGGTGTTTAGTCAAACTAAATAAGATCATTTGAAACATTTGAGGATGGTGTTGAATAAACTACATGAGGAGAAGTTATTAATCAATGTCAAAAAGTGCAGTTTTCTGAAAACAGAGTTGATATATTTGGGATTTGTGATTTCAAAAGAAGGATTGAAGATGGATATGGAAAATATTAAAGCCATACTTGAGTGGCCTACACCCAGGAGCACATATGAGGTAAGAAGCTTTCACGTTTTGGCTAGCTTCTATAGGAAATTCATAAGAAATTTTAGTGGAATTGTTGCTCCAATGATAGATACAATCAAGGGTGATAAAAGAAGTTTTTGTTGGACTGAGGCTGCTGATAAGAGTTTTAGATTGTTGAAAAAGAAGGTAACTAAAGAGCCAATCTTGACCTTGCCTGATTTTAATAAGCTTTTTCAAGTAGAATGTGATGCTAGTGGACTGCAATAGGCGCTATTTTAAGTCAAGATGGGAAGCCTATAGCATACTTTAGTGAGAAGTTAAGTGATGCTAAGAAGAAATATTCAGCTTATGATCAAGAATTCTATGCTCTTGTACAAGCTTTGAAGAAGTGGAGGCATTATCTTTTGCCTAAAAAATTTGTTTTATTCACTGACAATTATGCTCTACAGTTCATTAGTAATCTAAATAAGTTGAATCAAAAGCATGTCAAATGGATTGAATTTTTAAAAAGTTTCACATTCAATATTAAACACAAGAAAGGACAATCTAACAAGGTTGCAAATGCCTTAAGCAGGAGAAATCTGATCATACAAGAATCTCAAGTAAGCATTGTGGGATTCGAAGATTTGAAAGAGCTATATAAGGAAGATCGAGACTTCAAGGAACCATATGAGGCTTGAATTAATCTAGTGGGGGTTGATAAAAGTCCTTGGATAGATTTCATGGTCCAAGAGGGTCTATTGTTTAGAGGCAACCAGCTTTGCATTCCCAAGAGTTCCATGAGAGAGAATTTGTTGAAGGAAAAACATAGTGGCAGCTTATCAGGACATTTTGGGCAGAACAAGACATTAGCACAATTGAGTGCTCACTACTATTGGCCAGGTATGAGTATTGATGTTAATAAATTTGTTGAAAGGTGTAAAATATGCCAATATGCTAAGGGAAGCAGTCAAAACATAGGTTTGTACCAACCACTACCCATTCCAAATAGGCCTTGGGATTCAATAAGCATGGATTTTGTACTTGGTTTGCCAAGAACTCAAAAAGGCCATGATTCCATATTTGTTGTGGTAGATAGTTTTTCAAAGATGGCTCACTTTATTCTATGTTTCAAAACAAGTGATGCTACTCACATAGCTAATCTATTCTTCCAGGATATTGTTAGATTGCATGGATTGCCTAGAAGCATTATTTCTGAGAGGAACACCAAATTTGTTGGACATTTTTGGAGAAACTTATGGAAGAAATTGGGAACACAACTAAGTTTCAGTTCAGCTTATCATCCCCAAACAGATGGCCAAATAGAGGTTGTCAATAGGAGCTTGGGCAACATCTTGAGAAGCCTGGTAAGTATGCATCCAAAATAATGGGATCTTGCACTTACACAAGCTGAATTTTCCTCTAATGATTCTCCTAATAGAAGTACAGGATTAAGCCCATTTCAAATCATGTATGGAATGCATCCAAGAGGTGTGTATGAGTTAAGAAATCTAAGCAGCATGGAGACAAGGAGTGCTGATGCAGAAGAATTTGCCAATGCCATGCAAAATTTGCATGAACAGGTAAAGAAGAAACTTGAAGAAAACACCATCAAGTACAAGCTAAGGGCAGATGAAAAGAGAAGAGAGGTCAGTTTCAATATTGGAGACCTTGTTCTTTCTCATTTTAGAAAAGAGAGGTTTCCAAAGAAAGAATACAACAAGCTGAAGGTAAAGAAAATAGGACCATGCAAGGTAATAAGGAAGTTTTCAAATAATGCATATGAAATAGAATTGCCAAAGGGGATTGGAATCTCTCCAATTTTTAATATTGCAGATTTATATCCATACAAGGATGAAGGACAACCAGACCAAGAAACTAAAATAGAGGTGGATGAAGTTATCCAATGGGAGCAGCAACTACCAAAGGAAGTGCCAAAAGAAATTGAGAGTATTTTAGAGAATAAAGTAGTTAAAAAGACAAGAAACAAAGAATACTTCCAATATATAACTAAGTGGAAGAATCTACCAGCTGAAGATGCAACATGGTTGACTGCAAATGATATCCTTAAGCTGGGCACAAGTATAGACGAAGTGATGCAGAAAAACAACAAGTGAAGAACACTTCTTCTGCTGGTTGGAAGAATGATGTAGGAGCATCACTTGAAGAGCTAGTTGTTTTATTTTCCCTCCATTTTGTTTTTGCATTTTGAAAATTTATTTTTCTTAATATTTTTTTTAAGCCTGTAAAAAAAAAATTGCCTGTAGGGTGAGTAGTTAGAATCTCCTTATCTTAGAAGTCTATTTTTGTGCATTTTGGGTAGATTGTTGCATCCATCCCAGGTTTAAACACATTAACTATGTTAGGAACAACAGCTTTTTTTTGTATGCATTTGGGTGTGTGTGTTAAAAAGAAGAAAAACAGGGGATATGGTTGAAAGAAGAAGAAGAGAGTAGGGGCGTAGAACAGAGACTGGCGGCCAGGTGTGTGTTTATCTTAATTTATTAATGCATTGAGTTTCTTGTTATTGAAAAATTCATTTTTCTAAGAAAGGCATTGTTGAAATCCACTAGGCGCAGCCATATGACTTTTGGTCATGGTTTTTAAAGCATTGCATTTATTATAATTCTATTGAGCCACTTAATTGTTTAAAACTTCAAACCGTTTCAATATATGTACAAACCTATTTTGGGCACTCAATGTGTTCAGTCAAGAAAGCTGGGCCATATTAAATCTATTTTGGACGCTCAATGCATTGAGACAAGAAAGCTGGGCCATATTGTTTTAAAATATATTGTTTGAAATTCTCACTTGTAATGCTAGGTGCGTTGGGCTGCCCCAACAAATTAAATATACTTCAGCCATTAGAAATGTATGTTGGATGTTTATTTTTAAAACGTGATAAAAGACAAATGATTGTTGGATGCCCAGACAGAGGTTTGAGGCCATTGTAAAGAAAGAGATTGTTTTGCTGGGCGCTTGATTTAGAAAGAGAGTCTTGATTGAAGATTTATTCTTTTAGTACAAATTAAGATATACAGAGTTTGCCAGAACAGCTTCTTATAGCTCAAAAAGTCCAAAATTTGTCTTCTTTCAAGAAATTCTGGGTTGTTGAAATTTCAAAGTGATATTTTGTGTGAAGAAGAAACAATTTTTTTTTAAAATGAATGTTTTATGCTTGCCATTTGAGGCTTCTTGCTTATAAATTTAAAGTTTGCTAAAGAAAATTTTAGTGTAGCCTATGTGTTGCAAGTTATATTCATCACATGGTTAGGATATCAAATGTGCACTTTTAAAATTAGGGAATGCCTTGGCCATCTTCCTTGATCAAGGACTATGTGCAAGTGTTCTAATGGAACTTTTGGTAGAGGTGAAAATATGTCCTCAGCTATGAATTGTAGTGGAGGTTGTGGCTAAAATAAATCCAATCTATATTTTAGTTATTGTACTTCTTATATAATTATGTCAACAATAATAGAAGGGGGGAAAGATGTGAGGTCCACCCATAGTTCTAGGGGAATCTAATTTTGCACTTGAATAGTATGCATTACCTTCCAAAATAAAAATTATCTTTCCTCGTCCTTATTATAGAAGTCCCTAGCCATGTCTACCATCATGACCTAGTGGACTTCATGCTCATTTATACTAATTTACAAGAGGTCATGTGATCTCATGATCTATGTCACCTTCAGATCATCCATCTATGTTGTAATTTTTCACGTCTTTCACCTTAGAGGAGGGTATGATGAATGATGTTCTATTTTGTGCTTTCCCTTATACTACTATGAGTTGGTTTCTTCTTTTGGCTATTGCATTGCAGGGATGGCTACACTAGGTGGTTTTGATTGAAGTGGGTTCACATGCTCTACTAAGAACACTTTCTATCTATCCACTTTAGCTTGTTTCATTTCCATTGTCATGAAGAAGGGGAACAGTTGAAAGGGTGACCATGACAACTCATGGATGGTGATGAATACACCCCATGATATAAAAGTAATAAATACATGTTGACCCAGATAGTGCATAACATCAGGTGGTACTTGAGGAAGCATTTTAATGAGGTCTAAGTACTCTCCCTACTAGGATTTTAATTTTCCCTCATGTGTAAGGGATCCATGTTCTTGTGTCTAGATGATATTTTAGAAATATTGAACTGGCCAATAGTCTATATCTAGGTGCACTTCTCCCTTTGGTGACCTCTATTGTGTGAAATAGAGGAAGAAGATTAAGAACTAGTATTGAAATGTTTGCTTTGGAAAGAGGTAAAAATTTTCAATGTTGGTGAGTAACTCCTAGATAAAGTACTCTAGCTAGCTAAATTGTTCATTTATATGTATCATCCAATGAGTGATGTCCACAAATCCTTTTGGTATTTTCTTGGTAGACTTGGTCATCTACCAAAATCATTTAGTAATGTACTCTATGAGGATGTGTACTGGCTCATCTATAATTTCATCATTGGGAATCCCTTTGTTTCCATGATCATATAAATCCCAAATTTCTTATGGAATGGGGGTCATTTTTGTCTTGTATGAAGACAAGAGATCGCCACACATAGGCATCCCCAAAGCTCAAGCCATGACTTGTGTATTGATGACAATAGTCACATTCAACCTCAAATAGGTGTTACCATCATTTTAATTCCCTAAAAATACTTGGATGATCCCACCTAGGTCACCAAAGGTAGTCAATCATAGTAGGTGCTCAAAATCTATATTATGAAACTAGTGGGGAGCTATGAGAGTGAGAAATTATGAAACATTAATAGGATTTGGTTAAAATAATTTTTGCTCTACTTATTAGAATTAGTTGAACAATTCTTAATCACTATACTTGGTTTACTTAAGCATCATGTTAACACCTATAGCCTCTTTTTGAGCATCGATGTGAGCAATAATTAGCTATGAGGTATCTATAGTTGTATGTAATGATGGAATTATAATACTATCTACTCTTTATGGATATAATAAATTTGGCTTTTGATAATATTAGCTTGGAAAATATGCATAGGGATGAAATTCTAACTTGGTATTTAAACTTAGGCTTCATGGATTTGGCATCTCTTGGATTCTATGTCTAGGTCATGATTAGTTGTCCACTCATCTTGAATGCAATGGTGGATGTGGAAATTTTTTATCCAATATGGCCCTTAAGGTAGTTAATAATTGATGAATGTGTGGAGTTATGCCATTATGTTATTTGGTGTTCATATAGGGGTATGGTTAGCTAATGTTGATGAGCCATTGATTTATTAAAGATCACATTAATAAACCCTTGGATCATGCATTTACTTCTAATGGATGGATTTTATCCAATGGTCATCATGCTAATAGGATGTTTTCCATACCTTTCTTAGACATAATATCATTTGTTCACTCTAATTTTGATTTTCTAGCACACATGTGGATTCTCATGTGCATGGTTGGCATACACAATGTTTAGTATTTTGATTGACAAATGTTATTAAAGAGATCATATACAAAACAACAAAAATATAAAATAAATACATAGAAAACATATAAAAATGAGTAAATCCTAATCTACATGGTGCTACTCAGCACTAACTCACATTGTAGAATAAGATCAATCGACTATTGGCTATGGGGCTTAAGCCTACAACCATTTACCCACCCTGGCAACATGGTTCTCTAAAGATATTTTGAAACTATGGTTCCTTGTTGTGTTAGGTCGTGTATATTATATTGTCCTTTCCATCATATCTATAACTTGCCTAAGAATGCTCTAAAATGATTGTCATCTATTTTGGCATAAATTCCTATCATGATATGCTTTCTATCTCTAATTTTTCATTTCACATGTCCACAATACTCTACATTGATACTCATCCATATTTTTTAGTTCAAGTATCCTATTGGTTAGAGACTCATCATCTCCTAGTCATATAACCATGGTGATATGCACACTAGGTACTAAGTATTCTATTGGCATGACTACTTCTAGACCATACACCAATTAGAAAGTCATAAAACCTATGGTTCATTTGTAATACATGTGATTTTCCCATCAAATCATATAAATGTGATCTTCCTAGTCATCTCTCTTGATGTCATAGATATTTTTTAGAATTTTACCTAGCACTTTATTGAATCTTCAGCTTGATCATTTGCCTATGTATGATATGCAATCCTTTTATGATGAAAAATCATATATTCCTCAATCAGAGCCTCGATGGTGTTGTTCATAAAATGTATTCCTCTATCACTAACTAACTTTATATCATAGCTAGGTATTATAGTAGCTTCAACCCACTTAGTAAAATAATCCATTGTAGTGATGATATATCTTTCTTTAATGCAATTCCTTGATGGGTTGATAGGTTTGACAAAGTCAATACCCTATTATTCAAAAGGTTTATTAGCTAACAAAGGTTATAAAGGCATTTCATCTTTTTTTAGTGGTTTACCCATGCATTGGCACACATCATAGTGTTGTGCAAATATATGTGCATTTTGGAAATAAATTGGCCACTATAACCAATTTTCTAGTACTTTTCTATCTATAGCTTCTCCTACAAAATGTCCTCCTATGACTCCTTGATGTGCCTCCTAAAAAATTTGAGGTCATTCATGTTCTAGAATAAACTTGTATGGAACTTCATCCTTTCCCAAGTGATACAAAATCCCATTGATGATGGTATATGATAGGTCTCTAGTAACAAATTGATTTTTATCACATTCTTGATAGTGCATAGGGAAGACTCCTTGTTCAAAGAAGTTGGAAATAGCTTAAAATTTTTCAAGAATTGAAAAAACATGGAAGAGGTCCTCATATAAAGAGTCTTCTTATAATTCTTCTAGTTCTTCGCTATTATAGAGGCAACTAAGATGGTTTCATCTCACATTCTCTCATCCTAGATTTACATTAATGCATAATTAAAACTCCTATAATAGCATCAACCATCGAGATATGTGTCCCCTAACATTATCTTATTGATAATCTATCACAGGGCTTGATGATTGTTATATACTTTGAATAGTGTCATAAAGAGACAATGTCAAAATTTTTGAAGTGAAAACATAATGGCTAATGCTTCTTGCTCAGTGTTTATGTAATTTTTATTTGCATTAGATAATTTTTAGCTATCAAAATGAATATGATGGTCAAGTTCACCATTTATTGGTTGTACAAGCATAGTACCAACTATGATACCGGAAGCATACACATGTACATAAAAGGGATTACTCTAGTCTAAAAAAATAAGGACGGGTGCAGTAACTAATCTCTATTTCTGCTTGAAGAAAGTTGTTTGGGACTCTAAAGTCAAGAAAAACTTTGAATTATTTGTAGTGAATATTCTAACAAAGATGAAATATCTATGTATCCCTTGACAAACTTGTGATAGTAACTTGTATGTCCCACAAAATAGTGCACTTCGATGGAACTAATGGGTGGAGGCATACTCAAGATTAATCCAATTTTTACCTGATCTACTAGATGTTTTTGTTACATAATACATGTCCTAACAAAACACCAAAGGGTGTAAAGAATAGGCATTTATTTAAATTCAATGTGATACATAGAGCTATACATCATTCTAACATAAGGCACAACTTAGAAAAATGTTCTTTAAATAAGGAAACTATTCTCGATAGTCAAGATAGATTTCCAAAAGTCATGAATGAAGTCCTTAAATATAATCACTATTATGTGAGAGAACACCATAGGTGTATTCTTAAGGCCAAAGGCATGACCTTGTATGTAAAAGAATGACATTCTATTATAAAACTCATTTTGGATCTATCTTATTTTGTAATAAGTATTTGATGATATCTTCTGAATCTATTTATGAAAGAATATACTTCATATCCTACACCAAACTCTAAAACTTTGTCTGTGAATGGAATTTGGAATGGATCATTTACAAAAGTAACATTTAAAATATGATAATACCCATGTACTTGATTTTCCCTTATCATATTTTGATACACTACCGTAAGGCTTACCTAGTATACGTTTTTGACCAAATAAGTTATTCTTGTGTCCTACATTCTATCTAGTTCAACCTTTACTTTTAGCTTCATGTTTAGATTGAGCTTGTATGGCCACTTCTTGGTAGTCTGTGTGCACTCCTTTAGTTCAATATGCATCTCACCAATACATGGGTCAAATATTTAGACCTTTGAGAATTTGGTTGGAAATATGTCTTGATAATTAGTTATAAGTTGTAGAGATTCAAAATTTTAGGTTCTATCCAGTAGTCAACTATGTTCGCCAATTTTGAAACCTCCTTTGTTTCAATGTTTGTGATATGATTTTTGATAGGTTGATAATAAATTTTGAATTTTTATTCATCAATATATTCCTATATCCTTAATTTCCCTTCCTATTCAATAATTTAGATGTTGTGCAGCTTGTCTTCTTTAGTAAGTGTTGTATCAGTGTCTTTGAGTGGTTATATAGGTCACTCAGGTTCAAATAAATCATTCAAATCTAGATCACCATTAGAATCAGATTCCTTAATTTCCTCTACCTCATCTTTTATTTTGTGACATAAATACATCATAGATTTTTATTCTTTATTAACATCTTTGTATCAGTATAACACTAAATTAAGATTAGAGTTTACGTTATTCTATGTAGTGGATTCTATTATGGTGCTTAAGTCTTCAACACACCCAAGGCATAAGAAGTGTTTGATTTTATGTAGTGAATTATGAACCAAAGTATTATCATCTTACAAAAAATAATTTATATAAAATAAATTTGCACTTGAGCACAATGTTTGGTTTCCATTTTGTGCTCTTGGTGCATATACTATGCATCTAGAAATGGAGCAAGTGTATAGTGGAATATGTGGACCTAATACTTTGGTACCACATGCTCCTCATTCTAGAATTTAACACGTTTATGTATATGAATTTTAGGACACTCACCTTATTAAAAGAATGGCCAATTGGTGTGGATGAACTATGGTAGCTAGAACCTTCTGATCAAGAGATTATAGGCATCATCCTACTCAGACTAGTCATTACGATGAACTACCCACCATGTCACAACAAATCCCTTCAAATAATAATTTATATCAATACCCCATTAAATGATGGTTAGTATATGAACTTTTAAGCATAAAATGAAGTCATTTATGTCCTTAATTACATATTTAATAGGAATTTATCATTCATATACAAAGATCATTCGTATTGGTTAGAGTTCATGATCACCCTGGGCCTAGTTGAGGAGGTGGGAATTTAAGTTACCACTAATAAATGAAGTTATTTCCCATGGAAAAGTAACTTCCTTAGGGGTTCTATGTAGTCCTATTTGTGATCATCAGCTTGATAGAGGAATTCAACTTATGACCATGTATGGGATTTTGTAGACATAGATGCACATTCATCAATGAGAAATTGGTTTACTATTGGTTGCATCACTATAGGTTTGGGCTTCCATTATGCCAATGTCTTTAGTTTTTAAGTGAGTAGAGATTGTACTTGAGATTTGGTATTCTTTTACTATAATTTGCATTCAATTGGGCATATAAATTTTGAATTTTACTCAAAATTCACCTTCATCCAACTGGTTTCTTGCATAGTGTATGAAGAGTCTATTTCAACTAAAATTATGTAAGGCTTGTGCACTCTATTAAGGGGATTTAATAAAAAAATCACCTAGGTAAACATCTAATTGGATCTGTACCATGCTGATATTTATTTGAACATCATATGCCCACTTCTTACTTATGAGTACAAGGTAATGTGGTGTGATGGTCTTCATGTTGATGACTTAAAATTCACCTCATAGTGTCAATTATACAACTATGATCTCCACATCTTCTAATATACTAATAGGCTTAACCCTTACATAGTCATCTAGTATCAAAGTTACTAGGCTATAACTAAGAACCAGTCATCCAATGGCTTCCTACGTAGACTAAGGAATCATATTGATTGTGATTCCAAAATCAAAGACAACATTTGGAATCTCATAACCAATAACCTAAATGTCAATGCGCGCATCCACATCCTAGGGATTTTTTGTTTTGATATACTAGACTAGCTTTTCCATCTTTTATTACCCATACTATACACACTCTAGTAGATTATGTAGTAGGTTTGTGATGTTCTGGGAGATGTCTTCATTGTGAAGTGTGCTTAAAAGTTTTAGAATATCTATGAGTGCAATGATAACTCCATATTTATGCATGATGCACATTATTTGTTCATTCATTTATGCATCTATTATTTTAGCATATCCATTTATGTCGTCTTGATGTTGGATATTTTTCAACATCTACGTAGCTTCATATATGAGGCCTTTTTCTATAGATGGATCAACATATTTATCTTGTTAAACTTTTAAGATTCCTTGATCTTGAGGCATCTCAAGTGGAGATAAACCTTTTTTTTGCATTTTTTTCATGTAATAACATTCAAGAAAACATTTTATCTAGGCTATTCACTCACCATATTCACATTTCAAATGGTCTTGTCTTTTCTCTCTTTCTCCAAGATGGGACAATCTTCTATGTCATGATAATTAGAGATTCTAAAGTATGAATAATATGACTAGAATTGAAGATTCATTAGGAAATTTCATTGTACATGATTATATTCTCTACAAAGGTAGCATTGAAGAGGAGGCCACTGATAGTTGTTTCTTCTACCTCCTTGATATCTATCTCAATATCCTCCTCTATTAGATTGATATCCACCTCTATATCCTCATTATAACTATGTAGTGCTCCAATATTGGTATTTTTGATTATTCTCTCCAATTATAAATTATTGATGTGTATATGGTGGGGTATAACTTGTTTATTTCTATTATATTATGGTTGATCTCTAAGGGGCTGCATAGTGGTACTATAAAGATGGAGGTATCCAACTCAGTGAAGGAAGGGTCTATCCAACCAAACTTTAAGGCTGATACTACAGTGAACTTAGAATCCATTATGGAACTATTTGGGTTACATAACCCTTATCAACCTTTAGGCCTAGGATCATTTGCTTCGTTGAGGATATTTTATATGCAGTAATGGTGAATATGTTTTTAGTGATGCCTAATCTAAGTGCCTATAAATCCTTAAATTTCTCATCATGATTTGGTGATTTACATAAATTAAAATAAAATTTATAAAATTTATTTATATATTATTCTAGAAGATGGCATTATGTTGTGGCATGCTCGACTACTCGATAAAGTTCATAAAATTCTATCTTGATTTTAGGATAATCATTTCTATGATGTGCTTTTTTACACTTCATACACTGTAGATTCAGTTTAGGATTATCTTCCTCATGATATTTCTCCATTATATTCATAAAATCATGTAATGTGTTTTCAATCTTGGAATTGGCAATAGGTGTTTTTCCAAAATATTCAATCTAGTCTACCCATAAGGCAATATCTCTAACATCTCATTTCATAGCATATTGACTTTGACAAATGGTAAACCTGATCTTGGAGTGTAATCTTTTGATGAACCAAATAGTTTTGTCTATATATATTAATTTAAATTTTACCTTATTCATTACATCAAAGAATCTGTGGTCATAGTCATAGACTAATTCTATAGACTTTTGCCTTATCTCTTTCAGATCTTATATAGTCTAACTAGTGAATTTATTGATCTTAAATTCTCTAACAAGCCAATCCTCAATGTCTTTTAGAATTACCTACTAAATATCTCTTTAGTATATGAACTCAAATTCCCTTCTTGTGAGTGAACTATTAACTCACACTTATTTATAGCTTCATCAGTGATGCCCTTATCTTTCCATCTCATCTTTCAAGTTAGTAGGTACTATTCAAGATCTATAGACCCATCATATATGGATAAGTTTACAAATACTCCTAGAAGACTCATCATTTTAAATAGTATGGATGGAGTTTGTTATGCAGATTTTATTGGAAGATGTTACATTCTAGGTGATCCTACCTATGTACTACTTTACACACTATGAGGGTTATTGTGTAGACTATGTTTATTTTCACTTCTTTCTCTTCTTTGTTTAGTTTCAACAAATCCTATGGCCTTCAAATACTTTATAACTAATCTAGTTTGAATTTCATCACCCCAATAATTCACATTGTTTGAAAATGGTCCTTCCCAACTACTATCTTCATGTCCACCTGGGTCAAAAACATTACTAGAATATAAAACATTAGGATGGGGGACATGTGCTCTTTGGGTGAATAGGTTTTTCCTTTGGCTTATTTTTATTATACACTTGAATGTGTGTTTAACATGTGATCATGTTTTATTTATTTATGAAATTATTCTTATTCTAACAATACCCTTTCTTGTAGTTTCATACTACATCTATCATCTATTTGTTTTAATTTTAAACTATTCTTGCCTTCCTCTTTGCAAATCTCATCTTCATCTCATTCTTCGTCATTTAAATATATCTATTATCATTCTTCATTCTATTTATTCATTATTCATTCATCCTATTTCTCATCACATCTTCACACTTGATCATCATCTAATTTACTACTACTCTTACCTTTACTCATAGCTACCTAGGTATTCTTCTATTTATTCCATCTATTTTATTGTCATAGTTCATGTTCTAAATCCAAAATTTTATTTGAACTCTTCTTACCTCATGTCTCCATTATAGATTTAGGTTCAAGCCTTAATATCTCATCTAACTATCATTCACCATCATATTATGCACATCCTTATACACCTAAAGTGACTACTCTATATTGGATGGAGTAGGAACCATGTCCTTAGCCATAACCAACCTCTTTATCAAAATATGTAGTAACTATAAAAAATTTCCTCTAATTCCATGGAAAAAATGGTCCTATGTAGATTCAAATGATATATATCCTTATACTACAAAATCAATGATGTAACTATCTATGGTGGTAGTAACCCAGTAGTCTAATGCTCTCATCCAATCAGTTTCTAATTTCAGCAAATGGTTTATCTTCTCTTTATTCTAGGTAATTATTTATTTCATTCTGGGATTGAAGTAATAGTATTCCAATCTTATCAACTAGTTAGTTAATAGTTTAGGTAATTCACACTAGAAAATTTCATATATATCTCCATAGATATACTCTTGAATAATCTCACTTATGGTAAGACCAGTCCTTTTAGATTCTTTTTCTACAAAATTTCATACTTCTTGGTCTAACCATGTTTCAATGTTTCATTATCCATTATCTTGGTAACCATCTTAGCATAGTTTCCTTTAGATGGTGTGTTTCCATGTTCATCACACCATTGTTATCAGAGGTTCTTGATGCAATTGAACATGCTAAGGATGAGGATAGCTAGGTCTTATTTAAGTATATAGGATAGTGTAGATAATACATATCTAATAAGGAAAGCATAATCATAACAAAGATAGATTATCATGCATTAGATATGAATTAAGATTAACCATTACTTTATTAAGGTTGATAGAGAATTTGGAGTAACTTAGATAGAATTAAGCCAAACATCAAACATGATAGTGCATGCAATGAAAATAATAATAAATACAATAGGTAACATAACCAAATAGTCTATATTTATCTCAACAAAAGTTTTTTCTCTCTCTTCTTCATACAAACATACATATATAGTCATTTATAGTCTCTAACTGTTGACATTATTCTCATACTTTGTTAGCAAAAGAGGAAACTGTTCATCTTCTATCCTTTTACAATTTATGGAGGATAGGATAAAATGCAAATAACCAATAGCTAGATATATAATGCATGAATATCGAAAGAATATCCTACACAGCTTTACTATTTTTTTTCTTCTCCCAACATGAGTAGTCATTTGATGATCTTATGAGTTTCTCTAAACCATTCATGTCTTCTTTTCCTCCCAATAATAATAGAGTCATCAATAAACAATAAACTATTTCACAGTCTTGTTTCCATTGTGACTACCATGTATATTGTGTAATATCCTCTGTAAGAGCTAGTAGTGTCATTGTGATAGCTATAGATGACAGGATCCTGAATAAGTTAGTATATAATTAAGAATAGATGAAATAAACTATGAAAATTAGTAATATATTAACTCAAATAAGTATAAATTAATAACAATAGCTAAATTTCAAAATCATTTGCCTCTTCAATGGAAAAATCTCCTTTAAACAAGATCAATACAATAAATTTGTTGATGCCTTCATTGACCTCAACACTTATATACTAAGTCTAATCTAAGCAACTACTACTTCTTATGAATGTGGGATAAAACACAATACTCATAGGATGACTTGTAAAGCATATGCATCCATATAAACCATTATACTAATAAATTAAAGATAAAGGGTAGCACAAGTTCCTAACATCCCCTCCCTCTTAGAAAAATTTTTGTCTTCAAAGCTTTAGATGTGGGAATTGGTGTTGAATCTAAAATAGTGGTTGCCATGTGGCATCCTCTAGTTGTATTCCATGCCACTAAATAAAAAACTTTGTGATGGAGAGGGAGTGAAGTTGGAATGTGTGCCTATCCAATATTGCCTCTGGCTTAAGAAGGATACATCCTTCATTATCAAGGTCTGGTAAAATAGTCTACACTCTGATGTTTGTGCCAAGAACGTTTTTTAAACAAGAGACATGAAATAATGGGTGAATTCAGGAAGAAGGTGGGAGCTCCAACTTATAAGAAATTGACCCAATATTATGGAGAACCTTATAGATCCCATATACATTAGGAAATAGTTTATGATTCCCTTTAACATTTAGGGAGGATTGATTGTAGGGCTATAGGAAAATAAAAACCATATCACCTGCTTGAAAATTTCACTTAGAATGGTGTTGATCATCCTATTGTTTCATTTTATTTTGTTGCATATGAATATTATTCCAAAAGATGTTGAGGATATAATCTTGTGTTCATATAATCATGTTGACTGCTTGAACTGATGAACTATTGGGGGTGTATGAAAGGAGAACTAGTGGTGTTTGACCATAGACTACTTCATATGGAATCATTTTAATTAAAGTGTGGTAGGAGTTACTATACCACCATTAAAAAATTGGGAGCCACTTTACCCACTAATGTTGTTATTTTAAGGTGAATAAATGAAGGAAAGTTTCCAAGTATTTATTAACAATTTTAGTCTAGCCATCCATTTATGGATGATACCTAAAACTCATCTTTAGCTGGGTAATGGTACATAGAAATAGTTCTATCCAAAAATAGATGGTGAAGGTTACATCATGATATGATAAAATGTACAAATAAATGCCATGAAGATGGAAAATATGGTCTAATAAAATTTGTGTAACAATGAAGGTAGTATAGGGATGGTTTAAGGCACAAAAATAACCATATTTAGAGAGACAATCAACCATAACCAAGATCACTATTTTCCATCCAAATTTAGGGGACCCTTCATGAAATCCATATAAATATTTGACCAAATCCTAGTATGGATGGGAAAGCTTTTGATCAACCTAGAGATGAGTGTGGTTTCACCCTTATTTTATTGCCAAGTATCACATTCAGCCACTATCTATTGAATTGCCTTTTCATTTCATTCCAAAATAAGTTTGTCATGCCCAATCATAAGTTTTGAGAAACCCTAAGTGACCTAAAAATGGAGAATCATGGATTTCATAGAATATATCTTGCTAAATATCTATGCTTTAGGAAAGCACCAGACAACCCTTGTATCATAGATAAGCACCATCTCAAGAATAATATAATACAATAGAGGGGTTAGTGGCAAGATGTTGAATGATTTGAGATAATGAGGAGTCATTGACATGCCCCTACTATACAACATCTAATGAATTTAGAATATGAATGGAAATAGCTGAAAGGGAAGCTTGGTCTACAAATGTACAAGATAGATCATCAACCATAATATTGTTCTTACCCTTCTTATAGGTGATCTCATGGTCATAACCCATGAGTTTACTAACCCATTTCTATTGTGATGGGTTAAATACCTATTATTCCAAGAAATATTTTAGACTCTAGTGATCAATTTTGATGTGAAAATGATTCACTAATAGGTATGGCCACCACTTCTTACTGCGTGAAAAATGGACATCATTTCCTTCTCATAAGTAGAGAGTACGAAATTATTACTAGAAAGATATTTTTTGGTGAATGCAATGGGTAATCCTTCTTAGAGGATAATAACACCAATTCCATTTCCACAAGCATCACTCTCTATGGTGAAGGTCTTAGAAAAATTTGGCATATCTAGAAGAGGTGTAGTACACATAGATTGTTTTAATTCTTCAAATGCATGCTTAGAAGTTTGTGTCCATGTAAAATAATCCTTTTTCAACATAGTTGTCAATGGAGATGCAATCTTCCTATAATCCTTAACAAACTTATGATAGTATCTAGTTAACCCCAAAAAACCATGGAGGCTCTTAAGTGTTTGAGGATGAGGCCAATTTTTCATGGAAATTTTGGATTATTTTTCACATAGATGGTGGTCATAGAGAAGTTATAGTGCAAGGTCCAAATGTTGGAGATGCCTATACCATGTTTTACTATAGATGAGGATGTCATCAAAAAATACCATAATGAATTTTGATAGGTAGGGATAGAATATTTTATTCATCAATGCCTATAATATTGAAGGGGAATTAGTGAGGCCAAAGGGAATGACTAGAAACTCATAGTGGTCATCATGTGTGCAAAAAGTTGACTTAGGGATATCATCCTCATGAATTTGGATCTAGTGATATCGAAAGTAGAGATCCAACTTGGAGAAAAAATGAACACCATGAAGCTCATAAATAATAGGGATATAGAACTTATCCTTCATTTTTATGTGATTACATGCATGGAAGTCAATGGAGAGGTGCCTTGACACATCTTTTTTCCAAAAATGGAGAACTAGGGAAGAATATGGATTGGTACTGGGGTAAATAATGCCTTACTTTAGTAAGTCCTGAATGAGCATCTCAATATCAGTATTTTACTTAAATGGGGAGAAGTAGGGCCTAATTTTGAGAGGAACACTTCTAGGAAGGAGTTGAATATAGTGGTCCTCTAGATGTGAAGGTGGAAATCCCACTGGTTTGGAAAAGACACATGCATACCTATACATAATGGTTTATAAATTAGGATGAGTGGAGATCATTGATGATTGAATTTGAATAGAATCAAGCTTAGAAATGATGTAATGTGAATTATTATTAATAAGATTTCCCATGTGATGTGAAATAAGGATGTTGAGAGACCCCAGTTGTAAGCCTTTCAATGTGTGTTTTTTCCCATTGTCTAAAAATTGCACCCAAAGTTTAGAAAAATACCATAATATGGGTTCAATTGTGCATAACTATTGGGATCCCAAAACAACATCACATCCATCTAAGGGTAAGGAAAACATGTTAGAGTGCAAGTTATAATCTCCAATATAGATACGCATATTACAATACTTTAGTTTGCAAGGTAATGTGCCCCTATTGGAAATCATGACTTCAAAGATAGAGCAAGGATAGATAAAATAATTAGCTTGTTTGGTGATTTAAGTGTTAATGAAGTTATTAGTGCTAATAGAATCAATGAGTATTATAAGAGGAAAATTCTTGAAGTAACCCCTAAATCACATGGTTTTTGGGGTGTTGACTCTTGATAAGGCATGGAGAGATATATTTGGTTGGTCTTCCTAAGAATCATACTCCATAATCAGTTGAGCTTATTTTAGATCATTTTTTGTATCTTAAACATCTTTCAAAATTTTAGTTTTGGGTAGGGAGTCCACATCTAATAGGAAGAGCTTTTACTTGACACATCAATGTCCTTGAGAGAAATTTTCATCAAAATTATAACATAGTCCTTTTTATCTATGGGCTCACATCTCTACTTCAGTCAAATTCTTGATAGGAGTGGTTTTGGAGGCTAGTGTTGTTTGAGATCATTATGTATTTGTATTTCTAAATAGAGAAAAATTGGATTTGAATCACTATTGAGCTATGATCTTGTCCTCTACCAACTTAGCCAACCCTATATTACATCATCATGTTGGTCCAAAACATTTTTACCTTAGATTGAATTGCATCCTTCAATCCACTAACAAATCAACTCTTAAAGAATTCATCAGACAATCCCTCTATGTGATTAGATAATTTTTCAAATTCTATTTGATAGTCTCTCATTGTTCCTATTTCATGATGTTTAGTGAGTGATCCTATGAAGTCATCAAAATCACTAGGGATAAACTATTGTGAAATAAGGGTGCAAAAATTATTCCATCTATGTTTATTATGAGCCTTAGTACATAATGCTTGGTATAAAAACAATACCATTGAAGGGCTTCAAGTTCCAAGTAAAATAATGCAAGCAAAACCTTGTTAGAATCAAAAGTATTAGGCTGATTAAAATATTATTCTTTTTGATAGATCCATCTAGTTGGATATGTACCATGGAATCAAGGAAAATCACGCTTCATCCCATGAAAATTGCTAGAAGAAGAAATTTTGGTGTTGAAAGAGGACTCTGGATGTCATCCATTGTTCAAGGTGGTATGTTGAATACTGAAGTTGATAATTTTTTCATCAATATCTTTGATGTGTGTCTTGAAGGGAAAAATTTCATCCTCCATGTTTTTTACCCCTGTTCAGGTTACTACCATGACCTGAATAAGAGTTTTTTTTGCAATGGGTAGGAAAAATAGAGTTAAGACATGTTTAGTAAGGGAAGTTTGTGATTTGGGAAAAATTAGAAGGGGTAAAGTTACTTTTACTATTTTTTTTTCAAAGTGGGAGTATGATTGATGAAGGAGAGGGTAATTTTAGGAGTGAAAATGAAAAAAATTGAAAATTTATCAAATAAGGATAAAGGATAAAAAAAGGGAGATGGACATTATGGAAAATTTTCAAGGTAAATAGACAAAAATAGAAGTTATGGCAAAACCCAAAAAAAGGGAAAATTGAGGTTTGCAAGAATTAGGAGTGCAAGTAGTATATGGTACCTTAAGGAATAAAATGTGGAGAATGGAATTTTGGGTGTATGGATAAAATTTGAGGATCAATAGGTCTATATATGGAGAGATAAGGAAAAAAAGAAAAACAACTTATAGGATTCTATTTTATATCAAATTTCTAGCTATAAGTCCTCTAATAGTCTTTAGATACTCTATTGTTGTTTTATTTTTTTTATAGTCTGCTAGAAATATTTTGAAACAAATAGAAATGGGCCCTATGTTTTAATGGCTATCTAAGGGTTTAAATATATATCTCTAGCCACCAATATCATCTGAGTGAGTATGACTCCAAAAAAAATTTGGCCATGGGTTTACCTCTAAATGATAGGTCTTGGTTTCCCTCACTGATGAGAACTAGTCAATCAAGATGGGCCATTACCCATTTCATTAGAAGGTCCTCTCAATGGTCTAGGTACTTTAGGGTTCCTATGGAACTCCTCACAATGAGTCTTAGTTATTTCACCCAATAACTTGCCACAGTTATGTAGATGGTTTTTACCCAGGTCTAAAATATATTATTATTATGATACAGAAAAAACTTAAATGAATTATGCAACAAAACAAAAAAGCACTTTCAAAAAAATTTTGACCTAGACAGAACTCTGATACTAGATGAGAGGATCTTTCCTGAACAAGTTAGTAAATAATTACAAATACATGAAATAAACTATGAAAATTAATAATATATTAACTCAAATAAGCAAAACTTAATTACAATGGCTAAATTATAAAATCATTGGCCTCTTAAAGGGGGAAACCTCCTTTGATCAAGCTCAATACAATAAATTTGTGGATGAATTCATGGGACTCAACACTTACTTATATACTAATTCTAATCTAAGAAACCACTACTTCTCATGAACGTGGGATAAAACACAACATGAGATAACTTACAAAGCATATGTATCCATAGAAACTATTATATTAACAAAATAAAGAGAAGGGGTAGCATGGGTTCATAACAGTAGAGAAACATCAAGTTATTTTAAAAAATAAATTATATTAATCTCTTAGTCATACTATTTAGTGTTTCCCTCATTCTTCTCACTACCTCATACTCACAAAACCCATTCTCATCCTTAGCCTTTGAGAGACATGCTCTCATTTGAGCACCTATAGGCTTGATCTTAAGTCATGAAGAGACATTGAAATATGTAAGTGTGATGAAGGGATAGGAAGTTTTTATAGGTCAAGGATAGAGTATTTTAAACATCTATCTCCACTACAAACAATAAAGAGAGAAAGAGACCAAGTTAGGCCTAGTAAGACTAAAATATCACACACAACTATGTGGTGGGAAAAATGATGAATATATGATTTGTCATGGTAGAGTGGAAGTGATTTAGAGACTTGAAGACATACAAAATTATTTGGAGAAGATTTAAAAACTCTCTAAATATCATCAATATATTATAAAGTTGGTATAAAAGGATTAATTTACAAGGTATAGTCACAATTGGCCTAGAATTGAGTACCTATAGGGTTGACTATATATGGAGAACAAGTTGAGAAATCAATCCTATTTTAGGGTGTATTAAAGGTGTGTATAGTGAATTAATATTGATAAACTACATGGAAAATATGATGGATGTTGATAAGTGGGGAAAATATTGTCATGAAGGAAATTACTCACTCTCTCACATAGTCAAGAAACTAGGATTGCCACCTAAAGCCATGAGAAGACAAAGAAAGATGATTTATGAATGATTTGGATAGGATAGTAAAAGGTTAATGAAGGGATGATAATATTATTAAAATATTTTTCCATCACTACATGAGACCTTAGGTTTCAAAAAAATTATAATGTGTGCACTCTTCTTACAGGCAGATTTGAGAGCACCTATAAGTAAAATGTTTAAGTAGAAGAGTGAAAGTGTGAGGAACCATGAATAAAAGTGAAATGAAAGAATTAAAATAATGTCTCTTAAATTATTTATATATGTTATTATTCTCCATTAAATTATCTTTTCCTTTGAAGAAAATGAGAGCCTTGATACGCTGATTATTCCTAATAGGCCTAAATAGGCAGTCACATGCCTATACATGGAAATTGGGGAAAATTTGTACTTTTGGGAGCATGATGAGGATTATAATTATTATAAAAGATAAATAATGATGTTTAGAGATGATTAATAGGGTCTAAACTTATAAAATTTATAGAAAATCCAATAACTAGACCCCTAAGGTCAAACTAACACAATAACCCTAAGCTTATGAAAAGGAGGTTTACATAAACCTTGGAGAGATGAAAAGGAATAAAAGAAATGGGAAAATGTTAGGAGAAATGTTTTATACCTAGTTGAGGTGTTTAAAACACATGGCATATGTTTTTCTCTTTCTCATGCAGGTTGACTTCTCTCAACCTCCCAAAATGCAAGATTTTAGCTGAGGAGCTACTTTCTCACACTTAAAACATCAATAAGGATTTGCATGGGATCCTAAGGAGTTTGAATAAGATGGATAGTGTTTTAAAATTCATATTCATGTAATTTTTTCTCTCATAAAAACTCATAACTCTATCAATCATCATTAAGACCTCCAACTACCTTAGAAACATTGTTTGCATTATTTTAGAGCTCAAAGAGGACATAGTTTTGCTTGGTAATTGTAGGAGTAGTTTAATGGGACTTAGTGGAATTTGGAGATGATAGAAGTGGTTTTTTATTGAGTTTTATTGGCATTTTTTTTTGTTATTCCTCCTAACTCTATGAATCATTTTTAATACTAGTGGAGCCTCTAAACCCTTCCTAAACCTCTCACAATGACCTGATGGAGAAAATGTGTTTCTTAACAGCTTGAGATGTAAAATTTTAACCTTGGAATGATTCTTATGGTATTAAAAAGTCTAATGGTCACCTGATTGAGCTAATAATTTTTACATGCAAAGTGTATGGTGTATGAATCATGCCTAAATATGACTGATATCAGGTCTAGAGAGTATAGTTTTAAAGTCTTCTCATGAATTGGAATAGGTGACACCTAAGGGAGTGTGTTCAATCCATTTTTGGACTTAATTATACATGGTAATATGCCTTAAAGTTATCATGAGAGGTCTCAAGATATAATTATAGTCTCCAAACAAGTTCATCTAATGGCCATCTACATTTATGCCTAAATATCTAGTTAGTTGATTATGTACATTGTGAAAGAGGAAGAAAGTGGATTAACCAAGCCAAAAAAAGTGATATAATATATATATAGGGTTGTTTCCATACTCATAGAGGTGGTCAAATTCTCAGATAACTCCATTTAAGATTAAAACATAGAAATACTATCATTAGGTCTATTTGCCTAATAACCTTCTCAAAGTATTACTACTTGGAGACTGAAGTTAGAGGATAATAAATAGTTGAATAGGACCTAAAAACAACATGGAAGTGTATCTAAGGGATTTGAAGATGTGAAACAAGCATTTGTTTTTAGAAAAGTGCTTAGAATTGGCTATTTTGGCCTAAAATTGTCTTAAGAGTGTACATATTGTAGAATGGTCACCCAAGGAGCACCTTCTTGTGCATAAAACTATATAAAGGATTTTCATGGATTTACAATCATGTGGGGAAGGTTGAGGGGACTTGTATAGTAGAATTTGGTGGAATTATTTCATAGGTTGAAGGTTTTATTATCATATTAATATTACCTTAGGTTATTTGTTAATATATTTTAGTTATAGTGGTTTTAACCACTAAATTAAGTAGGTTCCATAGGCTTAACTATTTGACACTACTTATTAATTTAAGTTCCACCCACCTTCATGTTTTTCAGGTGTCTCTCTTATGCCTATATAATAGACTTTTTATTATATTGTTTAGGATGCTGGTAAGATGATCAATATCATTTCATTATCTTTACTAGTTATATTATGGTAATCAAATATTATGGTTTAGGAATATTGGGAGGAAGCATGTGAAGCAAGAGAGGATGATATTGTCAAGGAGGATCACAAAGCACCTGATAGAGAGCCATGAGAGGAATATTTTTTTCTATGTTGAGCCATTCAACTTGATGGAAAATACTAAAAATTCATTTGAGATTTTTTTTTGATGATTATTGTTTCTATAAAAATATCTAGCTTGAGATTCATCTATTGAATCAGATAAAATTGAATTTGATTGAGTATTTTACCTAAAAACTATATTTAAAGTTTTATGGTTGATCATTTCCATATGATTTGGGGAAGAGACTAAATTTTTATTTGAGCACTATTTTTGGCATTTGAAGGCTCTATAAATTTATATTGGCTAAGAGAAGATAATAGAATCTGACATAATTTAATTTAGATGAGAATTGGCTCTATAATCAATCACTAAATATTCACAAGTTGGCCATTTACATAGGTCAATCTTGATTGGTTAAAAATTCTTATGAAATTTTTTTATACTAAACTTTTAATCCACCAATCACAAATTATTTGAATTTGTTTCTTAAATTGTAAAAATAAATATATTTTTTAAAACTTTAGAAATTGATTTTAACTAAAGGTTTTTCTTGGAGAAACACATTTTATTGTATTGGGAGATAACCATAAATTGAAATTGGTTGAAAATTTCACCATTTTCTAGGTTTTATATCTAGATGTTGATGTAGAACAAATTTTTAAAATCAAAATTGTAGATCTCCCATTTTAACTATTTTTGTCCAATTTTCTAGTGTTTTTAAAGATAAAAATTTTAATATTTCCCTAACAGTGTTAAATTTTTTGTTGAAAATTGGAGGTATTGACTAGTTTGTGATTTGAATCAGTGAGTAGGAGGAATTTAGTGTAAAGTCATTATAATTTTTCTATTATTTGTATTTTTTGGAAAAACTAGGTTTTATAACACCTCTTATTTCCAAATTCATAAAAATTGATAGAAAAAAATTTTAGTTTATGGAGTCACAAGTTTTTAACGATATGTGAATATCAGAATCTTGATCAAATAGTGCTCAATAAAGAAAAAAGTCCTGCCATAGTTACCGATGACTATGATAAACATCATCATAAGAATTTTATGTTGTTAAAACTATAAGTAGAATATAATTTCATATTAGAGGTTAGAAATTTGACAAGTGCATTGACTTTGTGGACTAATATTACTTCTAAATATGAAGCTTCTAAATTTAGAAGGATATTGTATTTGAAGAATTTGTTGTTTTCTAGTAAGATGCAAGAAGGTGGCTTCATTTTTGATATTTTTTTGTAGATCAAGAATGTTAGTGATCAATTGAAGGCTATGCAAAACCTATTGATGAGAAATATTTGATTTCTCTAGTTATGAAAAATCTTCCACCTTAATTTGAGTCATTTGTGGAGTCCTTGCAAATGATTGTTGAGATGCAGACTTTAGACTTTGAAATTTTTTCCACATTTATATTATAGAAGGAGAGATGTTAGGAACAAATAGTGTTATCTACATCTACATATACATCTACAAAGAGTACATTCTTTTCTAGAGAAAGTGAAGAAGTTTCGTAAAACTACTAGTTCTCTGATAGAAACTTCACAAGTGTTTCTAATAATAGATCTAAGTGGAAATTTTTTTACTATAAGCAACCTGGTCATCTTAATAAATATTGTAAGAAAAGATAACAAGATATGGCTAACCCAAAAAATAAAGGTCATCATGCAAATATAGTTAAAGGTGAAGGTGAGGAAACATTTACTAATTTTACTTTCATGTGTTCTAGTGATAATTCTATGGTAGATCAAGCTTGGTACTTTGATTTAAGGGCATCTTACCATTATACATGTCATAAGGACTTGTATGTGTATTTTGTTTAAAATGATAGTAGTAATGAATATATATCTTTGAGAGATGGTAGAACTCATTTTGTGAAGGGATATGGTAATGTTCAGATCAATTTTAATGATGAAATTTGGTATACATTTAATAATGTTAGGTATGTTCTTGATTTGAAAAAAATGTTCTTTCACTTAGTGATATCACTTCAAAATTTAATTTTGTTGTAAAATTTCAAAAACAACAATGTTTAGTCACTATTATAGATAATAAGATTATTTTTATTGGGATTAGTAAGAAAGGCTTGTATAAGATTGAAGATCCATAGAGGGCAAAGGAAATTGCACTTGAAGTGGTTGATAACACAAGTTTACTATGGCATGAAAGGCATGAGAATTTGATTTTATAGTCTTTGAACATATGGACTAAGACTAATATGGTTAAGGGGATTCCTTCTATTTGGGATTGACATTATATATGTACTAAATATCAGTTGGGGAAGCAAGTTAGACATATTAATGTTGGTAAATATTTTAGAGATAAGGTAGTACTAAATCTGGTACATGTAGATTTGAATGGTCTAATGCAGACACCTACCCCTTCTAGAGCCCATTATTTTTAATTGCTAGTCGATGATTTCTCTAGGAAAAAGTGGGTATACTTTATATTGAATAAATATGATTGCATTTATTACTTCCTTGGAATTATATGGTTAAAAAATAGGTGGGATGGTCAATTAAATATCTTAGAATGGATAATGGGGGTGAGCTCAACTCAAAATATCTCAAGGAGTTTTGTGCCACTGAAGGCATACATAAATAGTACACTACCCCTTACACTATACAATAAAATGGAGTTGTAGAAAGGAAAAATAGGATAGTGATGGACATGGCTCACTATATGGTCTAAATTAGAAATTTACCATATAGATATTGGGTAGAATAAATTAATACAATGGTTTACATCCTCAACATAAGTCCTACAAAAGCATTAGATATTATAAATCCATAGGAGGCTTGGTCAGGTCGAACTCCATATGTAAGTGATTTTAGAATTTTTGGTTGTGTATATTTTGTAGTGATTCTTATTCAAAAGATATTTAAATTAGATGAAAAAATAAAAGCATACATGTTTATTGGGTATAATAAGTATTCAAAGGCCTATAGATTACTTGATGTTTCTACTAATAAAGTTATGGTAAATAAAGATGTCATAGTAAACTTCCTATCAATTAGTCTTTGTGAGGTTCTAATAGAACAAAAAAAGAAGCAAAAGTGGTATTCTACCATAATAGAATCATTAAAGGAGGGATACTTGACGCAAGGTGTGGAAAGAAGAAGATTAAGATTAGGAAAGTAGTTTGGGAATAGAGGTGAGCATGACAATTTTTCTCTAATAACTATTATTTCACATGTATGTAAGCCTAATTATTTTTTAGAGGCCAAAGGGAAGAATGAGTGATAATAATCCATGTAATTTGAGTATGATCCATTGGTGAAAAATAAGACTTTGGAGCTCATGGATCTACCACTAGGAAAGAAATCCATTGGTTGTAAATGGATTTACAAGGTAAAATACAAAACAGATGGTTCTTTGGAAAAATACAAATCTAGATTTGTTGAAAAAGGTTATGCATAAGAGGAAGGGGTTAATTATGAAGATACTTTTTCTCCTAAAACTATGGTAAATTTTCATTTGATTATTTCTACTGTTACTCAATTTGGATGGAAGGTGCACCAAATGGATGTTAAGAGTGATTTCTTGAATGGAGATCTAGAGAAGGAAGTCTACATGGCTCAACCATAGGTTTTTGAGGTTTTTCTAAAAATGATAATGTTTTTTTTAGGTTGATCAAGTCCTTTTATGGGATTAATTAGGCTCCTTAATCTTGGTATATGAAAATAGATTCATATCTTAGGGAGTCTAGTTTCAAAAGGTATAATTCTAAACCAACTCTCTATGTAAAGGTGTCTGGTGATAATATATTGATTCTCATTATATATGTTGATGATATATCCATTATCGGAAGTAGTTATAGTCTCATTGAAAAAATGAAGGATGATATTTGTTGTAATTTTGACATGACAAACTTAAGACTATTTAAATACTATTTAGGTGTTGAGTTTTGGCAAGGTGATTGTGTTATATTTATGTCACAGAATAAGTATTCCAAACCATTATTGGAAAGGTTTAGAATGATGTATTTTAATCCAATTCACACACCCATATAAGTTGGATCAAAAAGTTAAGTTGAAATTACACCTCTGGTCAATGAAATAGTTTATTAGCAGTTAGTGGGTAGTCTTATTATCTCACTACCACTAGACCAGATATTTGTTTTGAAATGAGTTTTCTATTTTTCTTCATGTATAAACCAAAATAATTACATTTCTTAGATAAAAAATGAGTATTAATATATGTCAAAGGTACTCTTGACTTAGTCATATTGTATAAGAAGTCTATATATTTTAAACTTTTGGGATATTTTGGTTTTGATTGGGTATGATCAGTAGATTCAAGAATATATATAATAGGATATGTATTCACTCTTGGTTTAGGAGTTTTATCATGGTAGAGAAAAATAAAACCTATAGTTTCATTATCTTCAATAAAATTAGAGTATAAATCTATGGTTAGTGTAGGTTGTGAAACTATAGGGATTAAGAAAATCTTGGAGGATCTTCAGTTTGAGTCATCAAAGCCTACTCTAATTTTATATGAAAACCAAAGTGTTATAAATATGGTAAATAATATATTATTCCATGCCAAGAATAAACACATTTAATTTCACCATATTTACATATAATATCTGGTTATGAATGAAGACATCAATCTATTATATTGCCCCACTAAAATAAGCTAATATAATGACCAAACCACTTAGTTTAAACAAGTTCATAAAATTCAAGGATAAACTTGGTCTTGTTTCTAGTTTCATCATTAAGGGAGGATATTATAATTTTAATATTACCTTAGTCTATTTTATAATATATTATTGTTATAGTGGTTTTAACCACTTAGGTAAGTAGGTTCCATGGGCTTAGCTATTTTATACTACTCATTACTTTTGGTTCTACCCACCTCCATGTTCTTTTGGTGTCTCTCTTGTGCCTATATAATAGGAATTTTATTTTATTGTTCAGGATGTTATTAATATGATAAATATAATTTCATTCTCTTTGTTGGTTCTAATAGGCCCAACCTTTATGAATTATTGTTAAGAGTCTAAACCTCCTTAAACCTCTCTAAAACCCTAATAGAAGCTTGATGGGAAAGATATTGAGAAATTTTCACTCAAATACATTTAATTTGTCTTTAAGACAATTGAAACACATTTTTAACTTTTAGAAGGCACTACTCATATAATTATTTTTATAAGGATAGCTATATGGATACACTAATAACCCTATTTTTAGAAGATTTAATGATGAATCCAAGTTACAGAACTATATGAAAGGTTTCAATACATTATATAATATGTTGTGAACTTTATTCCACCTATTAATCCAAAAAATACTCTCAATTCCTCTTGGAAATGCTTTTATAGTCCTGAACTAAACATGCAATCTAGACGTGTTGGGGAAAAGTGACCCAATGACCTAAATGAGCAAGAATTGAAAGTGTGCACTATTTTAAATGAATAAGTCATGGTGTAATATGTTTTTAATATATAAAATATGATAACTCACTAATTATTTATGTTTTATACAAGTCTCATGTCTATCTAATTAATTAACACTAAGTAGCTAGGCCTAGTTGCCTAGTAGGCTTATTTGGTCAACTAAGGGAGATATATATTGGCATAGAGGGATGATAAGGGAGTAAATGGAAGGCCATTAACATACTTGTAACTAATTCATATAGGTTTTTATGAAAATTTCATGTCCATTATGGAGTATGGGGGTAGTTTCTTAATCCTTATTAACATGTAAAAGAAAAAGGAAGGCTACTTAATGATTCATGGAGGCCAGTTAGATCATAAAGCCACCATTGTAACTACTAAGAGAGGAAGTGGTTTACCATTTTGGGTTGATAATTATTTTAATTGGTTCAACCAAGATTGAAGGAACCTCCACTAGACCATTTCCTATGCCATACTCACACTAAAGTCCATTATGTAGCCAAAGTAGTACATGGGAGAGGTCAAGGAGTTGTTATTGATCCTTATATATGTTTATAACTAATTTTGAAGTAAATTAAGATCATCATGGACTATTATCCACACTTATATTCCCTATTATCCTCCTCTCTCCTCCTCTTGTTCTAAAATTTGAGGCTTAAAATCCATTATATGGATCCTTTAGCTGGGTATGAATAAACTCTACCCAAATTTTACCTTGTATCCTTTGAATCAATAAAAAGACTATTTGATGTTATATATGGTATATTATTATGTTTCATACTTTTTGTTTTATATAATTTTTGAGTTTTTTCTTCCTTTTCAAGTCCTTATTCTCACCTAGTTACTAGGAGATTGTCTTAAATAGGTCATATGATGTGTGAAAGTGTTAGTGAATATGCTTGAAGTGTAATCTAACTGGTAATGTCTTGAATCAGACCTCTCATTCATCACATTCAAGTTTCATCTATTTACCATAACCTTCATGTGATGTAATTATTCTTAGTATTCTCTTTGAGAGAGTGGTTTAGTCACTAGTCCTTATCTGATTCACAAGTGTTGTTGAAGGGTTAGTTAGATTATAAAAAACATGTTGGTACATCATGTCCCATAAATTAGGTTTATTTTATAAATTTTATATCCATTTTCATCAATAATTTAGTAGGTTTAGTAATTGATCCAATAAATGATGCATCATAGGATTTGTCCCCAAACTTATAGGTTCACCTCACTAACTATGCTACCCATACCTATAGGTGATACCATTATATCAGCTAGATGAAGCAAGTTTGAAACACCACTACCTCAAATGTTTAATATAGATTGATAATATTTAATTAAAAAAATTATTATAACATTCATCATGAGTTAACCATGTTTTATTTATGTGCTATCAAAAAATAGGAGAGATATTTTTTGTTTATCTTCAAAGATGGCAAGCATTGACTAGGATATTTCCACATGTACTTCCTGATATTGAGTTAGCAAATATATTCATGATGAACTTAAACTTAGAACTAGCTCCTAATCTTAGATTATAGTGTTTAAACAATTTTGATGATGTTATACTAAGGGTTTCTAAAGATATAAATCTATTATTAATAAAATATTTATTAAAATATTTTTATAAAATTAGTCTCAAAATTAGAATCAAAATTAGATCCAACATTCTAATCCAAATCCAAAAAATGTAATACATAATCCTAAAATTTTTAACTATAATAAAAATATGGTTTGAAATTGAGTTATAGAATCTAAAAATGTTCAAATAATAAAATCACCACAAATATAAGTCTCCTCAACTACAACCAGTTAATTTACAAAGTTAGCCTCTTCCAATGAATTGGATTAATAGATGACCATTTGATGATTTGGGAGATCCAATTGAGATTATATTTCACAAGCTACTTATTTTGAATATTATTGGTTTGATGAATACTAAATCCTTTAATGAAATTCAACCTAAACTAAAGTGGTATAAGGATAATTATTTTTTTGAATATCATCAAGTCAAAGGGCATGCAATTCATAGATGTGTGCAAGTTTGACATACCATTCAAGACATGATATAAAGAAGGGAAATTGAGTTAAATAATGTGTCATATTATAATTATAGTCATAATATGGGGATATATAAAGACCCTTTTCCTTAAAATAATATTGATAAACATGAGTAACAACAAGATCAACTGAATAATAATCATAGTTAGAATCAGGGTTCTCAAGCTAACAATGTTGATTACCATTCTACCTCTTGAAATTAAAATTTTGTGGGACATATCATGGAACACAATGTATCCTCAATCACAATCAATTCCCATTCTTATAATTCCCAACAATCAAATCCATTTACTCTAGGATCAAATCTACCTATCTTTGGAGTTATTCCTCTTCATGATTCTCATTTTTGAGTTTTTATTCTAGGTCTTTTTTATTCTACTTCAACTTATTATGTTTCTATTCCTACTAGAAATTATGGTGTTAAAACTTGATGTGATAAAATCACCCTTATAGGACTTATAGCTTGCTCTATTAATCCTAATCTACCTTCTTATTCTAATTCTATTATAGATCAATCCAAAATAAAGTATGCACCTACTAGGAATCCATATGATCTTGTGGATCAACTGAATAAAACACTAGCACAAATTTCCATGTTTAATATGTTGTGTTATTTTCAACTTCACAAGTATGTCTTATATGAGATTTTAATCCAATCTTGGGTGAGAATAAATATTGAACTAGATAAATTTTAGGTATTGGTAAGACACTTGTCTCCTATCCCATAGTTGATATTTATTCAAAGTGATATCTCATCTCTTGGATCTTCCCACACTAATTCCTTATATATTAAATTCATAGTTTCTCACCAAAAAAATCAAACAATTACTTATAGATAATGTTTATATCCTTTATATTATCCCATTTAAGTTAATCTAATGGATATGAAATATTGGGATAAATATCAAGAATGATATGATCACTATCAAGGTGTATGATAATACTAAGTGATAATCATTATGTACAATTTATTTTCCCATTTAGGTTATGCCTAGAATCCTTATTATGTTGTGGCATACCATACTTAGTACCTTGTGTTATGTAATTGATCTTTATTTATTGTATAATCTCCTTCCTGGGCATCTATGGCTTTATGAGATTCTTGATCCTAATACCTCATAAACATACAAATATTATCTAACAATGCATAATAATTAAATCAAAAGCATGTACACCTTCATTAAAAGTGTATTCATATACTATTTGTATTATATATACAATTAGATGATCTTTATCAATGCCAATCCATGTTGAAACATCTCCATTTAAGATATGGAATAGTTGAATTTCATGAAAAACTTCAAGAAGATGATGCACAAGGGGACTTGATATAATTTTATAACTTCACTTTATATCTTGATTATGTTTATTTTAACATAAAAAGGTCTATGTATAATTATTTAGGATCAATGATTACCCTTCATATTGAAATTAATATGAATAGTTATAAAAGAGTGTTATATACTACACATGGATTAACACATGGATCATGAATATGAGACCTTCATCTTATTCAAGATGAAGGGTGTAAGATGATCTTTGAAAATATCAAAGGAGGATTAATATGATCCTCTAATCTTGTTTCTAAGATGGAGGGTGGATAATTCTCCTTTTAAGTATCTTTGTGAGAGTCATTATGGGACCTTCATCTTATTTCCAAGATGAAGGGTGGAGAATCATTCCCAATAAATCACATGAACAATCAATGTAGGTACTTCATATTATTTCTATGATGAATGATTGATAACGTTCCCATAAAATATCTCATAATATTCATTGTGGGACCTTCATCTTATACCAAAGATGAAGGGTAAAAAATAATCTTGCATATTAATTCACTTAGTAAATTGCTTGGCTCACAAAAGAATATTACTTAGGATCTCAAGATTATTTCTTGAATGAATATGTCTTTTAGATGTAAAGCAAAGAATTAAAAATTTAAAGTAAATTATAATTCCATTTTCATATAAATATAATTAGAAGAATGATTAATTAAACTAATTAAAGATCAATTTAATTAATATAATATGGGAAATTTGATTAGAATAATGATTTAGAGAAGAGGAATTGATTTTATTAATTGATAACTAAAGGATAATTACTTAATTGATAAGAGTAGACTAAGTGACCAAATAAAATGATGAGAATGTTAATTGAACATATCTAATATAATGAATTATCCCACCTAGAGATACCTCAAGGTGAATTAAAACTCATATGTTAGGTGAAAAGATGAATTTAGATAAGAGTATGAGAATTAGTGAATTGATCAGATTAAAATAATTGACTAGAGTAAATGACCATAATGATAATTTAAAATATCTAACATTTTAAATTATCCCACCTAGAGATGCCCTAAGGTGCATTTAAACTTGTATTTTAGGTGAACAAATGAATTCATACCAGAGTAGAATAATTAGTGAATTGATTAGAGTAAAATAATTAACCATATAAAATGACTAGATGATCATTAAAAGAATTTAATATAGTGAATTATTGCACCTAGAAATGTTCCAAGTTGAAATTGAAACTTTTATGTTAGATGAACAAATGAATTCAAACTAGTTTGTGTGAAATTATAGGAAGTCATTCCATTTTGAAAATTTGAAACTTGAGTGATAAAATGGAGTGTATACAATAGGTTATAAACAAGATTATTTTGACTTAAAAATATACAATAAATAGGATCAAACAAATCTAGAAACACCTATCAAAATAAATGAGGATGGGTACCAAACTCAACAACAAATAGGGAACATGAGGGGGTTGTCTATATATAAGCAATTCAGGGAGTACCACTCAACAGAAAAATGGAATAGGATACAATTTATTCTCTTGAAATAATGAATTATGATATAATGGGGATGAGTGAGGGAATGTGTACAAGAATTTTTGGGGACTCAAAGGAATAATAAAAGTTATATAGGCTAAAAAATCATGAAATTTCAAAGTGTGACATTTCTTTTGAAAAGAGATGTTAAAATAAAAACATTATTTAATTATACTCTGATATTATTTCATGTCTTTAAGTCACATGTTATACCTAAATAATCATAATAAATTTAGGGTGGTAATAGGAAAGGGAAGCTAGGAATAGTGAAAGGATGCCCTTAATCAAGGGTGGAGAGTATGCCCCCAAGTAAGTGATGAAAGGATATGGAAGACATAATGGAACATAGATACCCAAAAGCAAGATTATTTATGGACAAGAGTATGGAAACTTAATCATGAAATGACTTAAGATGGATAATATTCATTATCTCATCTAATTCGTCACCTTCTATAGTAGCCAATCTATATGTACCAGATCCATAACAAGCTATAATAATGAAGGGACCTAACTAATTAAGTTCAAACATACCTTTCTTTTCCAATTTAGCATTTGTATTCTTTTGATTTTATTTGAGCACAAGATCACTAATCTCAAACTCTCAAGAGATAATTTACTATTTATAACCCTGATGTAGATGATTCTAATAAGAATTAAGGTGATTTAGGGTATCTATTATTTTCTCATCTAGAAGCTCTATCTCTACTAATCTAGCCACTTAGTAGTCTTATTCATCAAGGATATATTTTAATGAAATAAACAATGAGTTAAACTTGATCTCAATAAGAAGAATTACTTAAGATACATAAAATATGGAATAAGAATTTGAACTGATAAGAATGTAGACATTGGTATGGTATTCCTAAAAGGCTTGGAATATTTTCAAATTCCAATCATAGCTAAATTCATTGACAGTATTTTTGAGTATTTTGATAAGGGTTTTATTGGATGCTTTGGCCTAGCCATTACCTTGAGGGTAATAAGGGGTGGAAAACTTATGCTTGATATGGAACTTAGAACAAAAAGAGACAACATACTTATTTTTAAAGTATGTGCCATTATCTAAAATGATGGTGGAATGAATTCCATAATAGTAAATGATGTTATTGAAGATGAACTTAGAAACCTATTTATTGGTTATGTAATTGAGAGGGATTGCCTATACCAATTTAGTAAAATATTTGGTAGCATTAAAGATATGTTTATGACCATATAAATAAGTAGGGTTAATATTTCCTATGAGATCAAGTCCTCATGTTAAAAATTACCAATAAGTTATTACTATTTGAATCACTTATGTTGGATCATGAATTATATCAACATGTTTTTGACATGTTAGAAATTTATTAACATAAGCACATGTATCTACTTCCATGGTAGGCCAAAATAAATAGTAAAAAAAGTTTCTTAGCTATGACCATACCTCTAGTGTGTGCCCCATTAATATATTGATGAGCTTCACTAAGCACTAAGCTAGATTCTTTCATATTTAAATATTGAAGCAGAGTTACATCATATCCCCTACAATAGATCATGTTGCCAATTATGGTGTAATGGGAAGTGTTTTGGATAAAGTGTTTTGTTTGGTTATGGGATAGATCAGTTGGAAGGATTTGATCATAAATATATAAATAGATGTTCGTGTACTGAGGGGAATTGGGACCGATAGTGAAACATATCATCTCAGAATCTAAATAGTCATATTTTAGAATAAGAATATTTTTAATGAGTAATTGATACTCATCAATAGAAGGAGAAAGTGAAATCGTGGATCTAATGGTAGTCATAGCATCAATTGACTTCTTATTGGATATAAGAATCTATTAAAATTAAATGAATTTAAATTTGAGTTTGAGAAAACCCACCATACCTTTGTAAGGCATAATGTTTTCATCCTTTGTTTGATATTGATTAGTAGTTTTATTGATAATGATTTTTGAATGACCATATACTTGAAAATGTTGAATATTCCATTACATTAAAACATAAATTATAGCAAGAAAAGCCTCATATTTAGTTATATTATTAGTGCATGGAAATCTAATGTGAAAATACTTAGGAATAATATTTCCCTATGGCATCATGAATAATATTCCTACTCCTAAACCATAGGATGTGAAAGAAGCATCAAAATAGATCTTTCATTTTTTGTCTTCAACTAGAGTCATAATATACTCATGAGTAAAATGCACTGTAATAAGTGTGGAATATTAGAGAGGTGTTTTGTCCAGTTGATTGGATAATACTTATCTTTTGATTTCCTTATGATATGTATATTTAATATCAAACTTGTTGTGTCCTAACATACCCCCATTCAAAATTTTCAAATAGGGACCCACTTTGTCAAATATTTGTCCTTATTTTGGGATAAATGAGGTAACCTAAACATGATTCCTGAAGATTTAAATGACACATCAACACTTTTATTATTACAAACCAAAGCTATGATCAATGTTATATATAGTTACATCTCAATCCTTTGGTTTATTTCAGCATGTCTATCTAAGTATTTTTAGATTCTAAAAATTCATGAAGTTTACTTTTCTAATCCCAAGGCATGTATTTCTTTAGAATAATCAAATTCTGCATTTTTCAAGGTTTTTTTTCTTTATGTTTTTTCTTATGAAGATGGTTATTAACTTATAATTCTTTGCACTTTTCACTTAGACCCCTACCAAGTCACCAAAGCTTTCCACATGGTATTTACTCTTTCTCTCAAAGACCCAAATGCAAGTAATGTATGTTTTATATTTGAATTATCTAAAACATTTTATAAAACAATATTATAGATCCAAAAATTGAAAAATTGAAGTTTAGTATACGAAAGTCCTAGGGATAATAGAGTAATGATAGTCATCCATGTGTCATGATATCACAAACCTAATGACTGATAGATTAAAGTCTAATGTATGAATGTCCTAGGGCTAGTGGAGAAGTGATATCCATACACATGTCATGATCCAATAGACCTAGTGATTGACAAATTAAATTTTAGTATATAAATGTCTTATGACCAATAGAGAAGAGATATCCATCCATGTGTCATGATCCCATAGACACACAACTATCAAAGCATTCTAAAAAATTTATAATTCCTCCAAGTGAGTGAAGAATTAAGATATGTGTGTGTGTGTGTGTGTGTGTGTGTGTGTGTGTGTGTGTGTGTGTGTGTGTGTGTGTGTGTGTGTGTGTGTGTGTGTGTGTGTGTGTGTGTGTGTGTGTGTGTGTGTGTGTGTGTGTGTGTGTGTGTGTGTGTGTGTGTGTGTGTCATCATATTTCTCACTCATATCTTACAAAATGATAAAAGGGGATATGGCATTTCTAGGGTTAATAGAGTGGTGATAGTCCTCCACATGTCATGATCTTTTAAGCCTGAGGAAATAAATAAACCAATCAATAATTAACAAGCCCAAGTAGTATCAATATGATGTTCTTCAGGGAAGTATAATATCACCAAGTTTCAAATGAATGTGACAAATTAATCAAATAAAAAATAATGGAATCCATATGGTGCTAATGCCCACAAAAGGTGATGACACTTCACTAGGCATATTTAGAATATGAAAATGAAAGAAAGTAGAGAAATATAAGGTTGTTGTTGCCATTGATCCATAAAAATTAGTTGATTGAATGAATTAAATTTATCATAGGTTGAGTGAGTATTATATAAGACCCAGGAAGACTTACTACAATTGAGTATTTTTGCCAGAATCTAGTTTGTTAACATAGAGACTCATTATGTGGAGCTTAGGGTTGCATTAAAGGCACATAAATAATTAATGGATAGAATAACCCAAATATTCAAAAGGACTCTATAGTATTTCTAGATAATTTAAATGAAATTTCATGGGATTCACCCCCTCTATTTGTAAATTTAGGTGAATATACAAACATCTTTGACCACCTTACCTTTGCCAGCCATTTTAATTGTAACTACTTATCCAAACTAACCCCAGCTACAACTCAGGTTACTACTACTACAACTACCATGGCTTCTTCATAGGCATTTACCCATATAATTATGTAAATTATGTATAAAAATTTGTTGTATTTAGAATGATTTGTCTTCTATGAAGGATTGGCTATGTTATTTCCATGTATGTCTTAGGGATGATGAAACTTTGAGCATTGATTAAAGGATGAGGCATCCCCATCCCTAGACTATATATACATGTATCTCCCTTATTAAAAAGGGAAGATAAATTTTGATATTCAATATAGATATATACCTTTCTAGTTGTTATGAAAAATTTGTGTTGCATACATTTCTCTTTCATGTTTGTGTTATAATTTTTATGAATTTTACCTAACTAGTACCTTAGTTTCTTGATATATGTTATAAAAATTTCAAGTATATCATGGTTAGTTAGTAAGTTTTTATCAATTAAAAATGTTCATAAATAATTCTAGGTTGGTACACATTATTTTCTTTTAATAAGTTTTCTAGGTTATTCTTTGAATTTGTGTAAAAATGTCATTTGATGCAACTTCCTAGATTGAGCATAACTAGTTGAAGGTGCTCTTTGGTATTAGCTATAAAATTTTATTAATAAATGATACAACTATCTTAATAATATCAAACTTTAAATTATGAATATTAGTTAATTGTATTGTATTCCTCATACCTTTTTACTCTATTTTTTAGTTCTATGTGCCAAAATAACAAGCTAAAAAAATTAGTCCCTTGGTGTTTGACCTTATTCTAAGGATAATTAGAAATAACACATGTCCTTTGTTTATAGATCATATTTTCTTCCTTAACCTTACCTATATTTATGGTTTTTTAAAATCTTTTCCACTTTATTTTATTTCATCTCCATTCCATTCAATCCAAGTGAATATAGGATCCATATCAATATCCTAACCATCCCAGTTAATAAATTTTTTGTTCACCACCATTCTAACACTGATCACTACAAGACCCAATACCTATAACTCATGCCCCATAGTGAATTCAAAATTCACTAATATCCTAAAATGTTAGAAGTTACCTCATGATTATTCTCAAGTGTGCATAAAACCCACATCAACGAAGAATAAAATTAGGGCTACAAGGAGGGCCCCTTTCATTAATCAAAAGGGGAGATTACCAAAGTTACATTGGATATACTTAAAATATTAAAAAGATCTACCTCTAACAATAACTTGCCACAAAAACCCTTAAAAAACCACTAAAAGGTTAGGTTAAATAAAGGTATCTTTAGGATGAGTTGGGCTCGATCATATTCCCCAAATAGAATATAACCACATATGTGTCAAATGGCCCACCTATGGTTAACTAGTGTTTCCTTTAGCATTATAGGAGGTTTTCATGATCTACCTCAAGATCTTGAGAAATACTTCCCCCTTTTTTCCCCTTTAGGAGGTAAGACCACTGAATAACATGTCAAGTCCTTTAGAATTGCTTTGAGAATATTGAATGTGGTCCATGAGGATGCATCTCATAGGAATTTTCCATTTATGCTGTAATATGCCACCTAAATTGGTTCCTAAATTTTTTCAAAGGGTCAACAAGGTCCTATATTAAATGCCAAAAAGATTTCTATGATAGTTTAGCTAAGTTACTATCCCTATCATAGTATACAAATACTTTGATAACATGAAAAGAAAGCCTAATGAACCCATCAAGGCATTCATTGTAAGGTTTAAAAAGATGTATGTCTAGGTAGATACTTCATAGAAACTATATGTTATATTAGCCCTTAAAATGTACAATAATTATTTAGATCTTACCAATTTACTTTTTGTACATAGGGAAACTATGTTACTAATTTGACATAGGCTTATGTTGAAGTATTATAAGATGATAGACAAATGAACTGCTAGTCTTAAATTTTAATAGGGTCAAATGTGTATCAAACCAAACCCAAAATAAATTTGATTCCAAATGTTAATCAAAACATTATGACCTAAAATCAAACCCAAAATGAAATACAGTTGCCTTTATCCCATGCTAAACCCAACCAAGGTTTAAGTTTCATAAATAACTCTATCCAAGCTACCAATCCCCATAGAGTATTGGCTTTAGTCCCAGTCAAAATTTCCACCACCCAAGGTGCTACTTTTGACACTATTAAATTTTAACTAGATAACATTCAAATAATGGTATAGAAACTAAGAAATGAGTTCTTAAGCATGAAGAAAAGGATGGGGAATACCAGTGACTAGAATACCAAATAGAAATTTAACTATCCAAGGTAAAATAAACATTCAAAAGGTATAGAAACAACATGGATTATCCACCTGTAAAGGGGTTGAAGATGAATATTTTAGAGGTAGCACTACCCAAATAGTGCAAAGTTCATAACATATCTCAACATAGATAATTAAGATACATTGCATTCTTTACATCATTTCAAATCTTCCAAGAAGATATGGATAGACAAGAAGGTTTGATAAATCAATTTGGGCCTTCTTCTAATAACTCTAACCACTCCTACACTATTATGGTCTTTGACACATATGATTTTCCTTTTCCAATTGAAGATGATAATAAAATAGAATACATTGAATATGAAATCCATCCTTTTCAATAATTTTAGAGGAGTGATAACAACTTTAGGATAAAAAAATAATTCACTACTTCTACACCTCCAAACAATAGTGCCACCACTTTTCCAAATACAAAGAACTATAATAATACACCTCCCTAAAGGATAACAATCAACCACAACCCATAAAGTCACATAGTAGAGGAGGGTAAAATATTATAGACGATATGAATAAAATTAAGGCTAACATAAACCTGCATGGGTTGGCTTAGATCATTGAACAAAAAGAGTTGTCTATGAAATCCTTGACTAAAAGATCTTTTGTAGACAAGTCTAAGACTACACAGGGAAACATAATGATTTATAAGTAAAAACCCAAGATCCCACCCTTATTTTTGATAGTTATAATGTTCATAATTATCTTTTGGACTTAGGAATCAAGCAATATGATGCTCAAAATTATATGTAAAAATAAGATTGATGTCAAACAAATCAAAAAGAGTTGTCCAACAATTGAAAAAATATGTAGTTCCTTGTATACAAGAATTATTGAATGTGCACATATAATTAGCCTCAAATTTATGTATATCAGTACATAGATATCCTAGTGATCAACATCTTATAATTTTATGGTATTCTACTCATTTGATATTGGTCAAAAACATTAAATGGGTATGTACACACTAATTTACCACATATGTGGTTACCATGGAAAGTTATGCCTAATCAAATCAAGATTGACTAAGAGCATAAAATGAATTACTTGATCACCAAGTTTAATAGAAAAATTAGATCAACTTTTTAACCTCACATGTTGGTATTTACACCTTCACTAAAGAACATAAGACCCCATGCCAAGAATTTGAAGGGTATTCATAGCTATGGACTCTATATTTTGATGCATCCTAATCTAAACCAAGTTTTTAATGTTGGTGTAGCCCTAACAGATCCAAAGGGGAAATAATATTTCACTACATATAGATTAAAGTTACCTTATATAAATAGCTAAATTGAATATGAGACCCTAAACCTAGGTCTAGAAATTTATTTGAAGCATGATGTTAAACATATGCAAATATTTGGTGATTCTAAGTTGGTGGTCAACTAGGTCAAAAGGAAGTATCAATGCAAGTTGTCTTATCTAAATAACTATAAGCATAAATATTGGGATTTTATTGAATTTTTTAATGATTTCAACATTATATCCATCCCAAGGTAAAACAATTAGGCATTATATGCATTAGAATATTTAGTATCCAACTTGCAACCACTCTAAGAGTCCAAGATGTAAATATTTTTATTGAAGCTAGTGCCTTGTCCCTCAGTCCCTGATAATGTATACAACTTCTAGGTCCTTAAGGATGGTACAAAAATTATCCAATCATAAATAATTTCAGGTCCTTTGAAGGAAAGATGATAGATGAAAAGTACTTTGAATGTCTAGAAGCATAAGACCTTTGGAATGATGGTATCATGTAGCTCAAGGAGAATAGAATCCCCATGGGTATGGTATCTTTATAAAGGAGCTTTGACTTGGATCCATAAGTCAAAAGAAAAAATCAACCAAAGACAAATCAATCTTATTTTGGCAAAGAAATTTTTGAACTGAAGAATCCCCCTAGTATGTCAATATTGGCCTAGATTACACTCACACCTAAAATCAAAAGTTAAAATATATACTAATGGAGTATAAGGATGTTATTTCTTAGACCTATGAAGACTCAAAAAAAAATTTATATTAGGGTATTAACCCATATTATTCATTTAAACCTAGACAACATACCCTTTAAGTATTGTCAAAGGCACATGAATCCCATTATAGGACCTCTCATTTAGACTAAATCTTAGAAACTATTGGATTTCAAGATCATATTTTCTATCAGACATTATACCTAGGTAGAAAACTTGGTACCTATCAAGAAGAAGAATGGTGAAATAATGTTATGTGTTGATTTTAATAACTTGGAATAATATTTAGATAAAGATAATTATCCTTTGCCTTCTCTATATGAAGTAATCTAAACTATCAATGGATCCAAAATGATTTCTTTAATGGATGGTTTCTTAGGATACAACTAGGTGTTGGTAGAAGAATAAGACCAGATGAAGACAACCTTCACCATAAAGTGGGGGACATATGCTTATAGAGGATTCATTTTGGCCTCATCAATTTTTTGGTAGCATTCCAACAATCCATAGGCCATGCATTCCAAGGAATTATTGGTAAGTGCATCATCATCTATATTGATGACCTCACTATATTTTCTAAATATAGAGTAGATCATGAAAATCACCTAAAAAAGTGTTTGATAGATGTAAAAGATATGAAATGTCCCTTAGCCCTAAGAAGAGCATATTTAGAGTCATAGAGAGTAATTTTTTTGGCCACATCATAAAAAAATGAGATTTCCATTGATCTTGAATTAGTTGAGGACATCTTTAATATAATGTCTCTTAATAGTCAAAAAGAGTTGAACTATTTCTTTGTCAGAATAAACTTTGTGTACAAAGTCATTTTTGGGTTTGTAACAAATTTCAAGCCACTAAATTCCATGTTAAAAAATGACACCAAGATAGAATGGTTAGTAGAGGCCAAGAATTCCTTTTGAAACATCAAGCCAATCATTATTTAGGCATCAATATTAATTAATCATGAATTCACTAAGGATTTCTTCATGTATTCCTTTGATTTATAACATACCATTATTGCAGTACTCACCTAAAAGGTAGATGATAGTGAACTCCTAATTACTTTTATGATTACTAATTTAAAGGATGATGAATTAAAATATTCAATGATAGATAAGTAAAAATATTCATTATTTAAGGTTGTAATCAAGTTTAGGCACTATATTTGAAGAAAAAACTTCATGCTATAGTCTTAGACCCAATTATCAAGCTCACACTTAGCCAAAATAAATTGGGCAAAAGAAGGGGAAAGTGGATGAAAAAATTTCAAGAGTTTGATATGAAGATCATAATAGCTAAGATGGAAAGAGGCCAGTAATCTAACTAATGATCGAGATAGAACCATATATTTGATTTTGAGAAGTTGATGTTTTTTAAGTAGCTAGAGGTGAGTGGTATGATTAGATCATTCATTGTCTACTCATAAAGGCCTTTCCCCCTGATCTGAATAAAGAACAAAAAAAAGATTTGAGGCTCAAGTATACCCACTACATGATAAAAGGGGGAGTATTTTACCATAAAAACTATGAAGGCATATACCTAAGATGTGTCTCAAGATAACAAGTTATAATTATCTTGGACAACCTGCACCAAAAAATAGTAAGTGTTCATCCTTTCAAGACCACAACAACTCATAAGATCTTGAAAATGGGGTATTATTGGTTCACTATTTTTAGAGATTCCCATAACCATGTTAGGAATTTCCATGAATGTCAAGTCTTTGGGAAGATTGAGTTTAATTCCACTATGCCACTTCACCCTATCATTAAGGGTCATCCTTTTACATAATAGGGCCTCAAGTTCATTAGGGTGATCAATCCTAATTCTTCAATAGAACATAAGTTCATCCTTATTACCAATAATTAATACACTAGGTGGACTAAAGTAGTGGATACAAGGAACTCCATAACTCAATATGTTATTATGTTTCTAGATGCTTACATATTAACCAAATTTGGTATTCTTATATATTTGGTTAGTATCAATGGCCCACATTTTTAATTGACTAAATTCACTGAGTAGGCCTATGACAATAAGATAATGATCAAGTCCTCTTCAAAATATTATCCCTAAGGGAATTGAGTATCTAAGTCTACAAATGATAACTTGATGTCTTCCATTGAGAAGTCAACCCAAGATAATCCAAGAGAGTGGCTCCTGTTATTGAAGTATGCATTATAGACAAATAGAAAAAGACAAAAAAAGACCATAAGACTTCACTTTTCCTATTGGTGTATGGATGACAACAAACTTTACTTATGTCCTTTAAACTCTCAATGTATTAGTTTATCTAAGACTAAATAAAATATGATCCAATATTTTAGTATAGATTATTGGAAATAGTCTAGTGCAAGGATGCAAGGATCGAATCACTATAGAGATTTCATAAATACCAATACATTGGTAAAAGGTGGTTTGACAAAAGGTCCAAGATCAAGGCCTTTTAGATGACAAAACTAGTTATATTATGGGATAAATCTCATGAAAAAAGGGAAAACAGATCAAGTTTAATCCTTTTTAGATTGGACCATATCAAGTGTCATATATTTTAGGAAATAACACCTTCCATTTGAAGGACCTTAAGGGTAATAACCTATCCTTCCTAGTCAATGGGTAGTTTATGAAGTACTACTTCATGGATACTCTTACTAAGAATGTCTCTGAGTAATTAGAGATGTTGTGATAGAGGTAAAATTAGAATAGGTTTTATTTCTTTCAAAGTTAGTTTTCTTGCTTTCTATCTTTCATTATCATTAGGGGTAGTTTTGGTGCTTTCTAGATTAACCTTTCCTAGTTTTAGCATTTTATTTCCTTAGAATGGCTTCCATATTTTCTATAGTGCATGCCCTTTATTTGAAATCATCCTAATTGACTCTTTCTTGAATGATCAAGATAATATCCACTCTACTTTGCTTCATACACAAGTTTGAGTTAATATACTAAATCCTTGAGGTAGGACCCAAAGAGAGAGTAAGTGAAACAAGAGTCTAAGTGGAATAGACCAACTGGTTGATTTATAGGTTTTGTTTACACCCTTTTATTTAAAAATTATTATATTTAAATATGCCACAATAAATAATCCATGGTTATTTCATAATTAAATACTTTTATTATGTACATAAAAGTTGATCTCATTACTAGATGAAATTAAGAATGTTTTATCATTCCTTGGTTCAAGCACATTTTCCATGGTAATACTTGTTTTTAAATAATACACATTGATATAGAGGCCACTGGTAGGGACATTTTTTAAAATTAAATTTTACTTCGCCCATACACCAACTCATTATGGTTCCTAACCCTCTCTCCCATTTGTATTCTAAAAAATGAAAAAAGAGGATCAATGTATCCTAAAGAGTGATAGAAAAATCTAAAGGTGATAAAATACTCACATGATGAAATAATATCAATGTATCATGTATCATGCATCATGAAAGTTTATGAAGTGATAAAAAGGGGGAATCAAAGGTAAATCTATTAGGGCTATAAACACCTAGCTAGTATAAGTGTAATTCCTAAGTCCCTATATATTTTTTTAGGATTCAACAAATCTATTATGAAACCTACATTATATCCAAACTATTTTATAAATATTTCACAATAAAGATAAAATAAACCACTCTGCCACATATAGACCCAAGGTGTAAGCAAGTCTAGTATGTTACATGTAATTTTGGGAACTTCTTTTATGATTTTGGTTTGATTATCTATTTTTGTTATGATCCATGTTTAATTTATAGTTTCTAACCAAATATTATATATTATTGAATACTTTAGAGTATTCCCCCCTATGAGTCACCATTTGTTATGTCCCAACATACTCATATTAATTATTTTTAAACAAGGACCCACTTTATCAAATAACTTTCCTTCTTTTTGGATCTATGAGGTAACCTAGATTTGATTCCTAAATACTAAAATAACATAATGAGATTTATATTATTACAAACCAAATCTATGCTTAGGTTTGTCTCTAGTTACAAATCTAACCTTTGGTTTATTTCATGAAATTATGTTGAGTCTTTTCATATTCTAATGATTCATGAAGTTTGCTTGTTTAATACCAAGGCATGATGGGTTTTATTAGACTAACTGACTTATGCATTTGTCAAAGTTTTATTTATTTATGTTTTTCTTATGTAGATGGATTTTCACTTATAGTTCTTTCTACTTTTTGCCTAGAACCCTACAAAGTCACCAAAGCTTACCACATGGAATTCACTTGCTCTTTCAATGCCCCAGAGGCAAGTTAAGTATGTTTTATACTTTAATGTTATACAATAATTTATTCCATTACATGCCATGATCCCTTAGACTCAATGACTAATAGATTGAATTTCATTGTATGAAAGTCTTAGGGTAAACAAAACACTATAAATCATCCACATGTCACAATCTTATAGACTTGATGACTAGTAGATTGAAGTTTAGTGTAAAAAAAAGTTTAGGTCAATGGATTAATGAAAAAAATTGATTATCATAATCTCATAGACCCAGTGACTGATAGTTTGAAGTTTAGTGTACAAAAATCTCAAGCTAAAAAAGATATGATATCCATCTATGTGTCATGATAACATAGACCCAAAGCTATCAAAGTAACCTGAGAAGTTTTTAAGTCCCTTGGTGGAGTTAATTATCTATATATATCCACGTGTCATCATCTCATTGACTTGGATCTTGAGTAATGATAAAAAGGGGTATGACACTCTCAAAGCTAGTAGAATGGTGATAACCCTCCACATGTCATGATCTCGTAAGCTCAAGGCAATAAATAAAATAGTTAATAAAGATCAAGCCTAAGTAGTATCAGTATGATTCTCTTTGGGGAATCAAAATTTCACCAAGTTTCAAATGGAGGTTGCAAATCACTTGGTATAAAAATAAAGGAAGCCACCTACCACTGAGGGTCGTAAAAGGTGATAACAATTCACCAATCATATTCAAAATATGAAATGGAAGTAAGCAAATAAATACAAGGATTTTGGTGTCATTTTTTTGCATGAATTGGCTAATTAAGTGAATTTAATTCAATAGAGGTCAAGGAGTAGTATATAAGACCCAAGAAGACTTACTAAAATTTATAAATTTTTCTAAAATTTAGGTTGTTAACACAAAGACTCATTATAAAGAGCTTTTGGATACATTAAAGGCACACATACAATTGATGGGCATACTCCCCTAGCTATTTAAAACACATATATTATATATTGAATCAATTGAAATAAACTTTTAGGCAAGTCACACCTTCTACTTTTAAATTTAAGAGAGTAGATAAACATCTCTAGCCACCCTACCTCTGTTGGCTATTTTAGTTGTAACTACTTATCAAACACATAGAGTAACCATAACTAAAACTCAAGTTACAACTAAAAAAACTATCAAGGCCCATTTATTACTATTGATCATGTCCTCTTCATAGGCATTTCCCATTATAGTTACATCAATTCTTTATAATGGAATGTTTTTGTAACAATGGTTTGTTCTTTGTGAATGTTTGGATATGTTGTGGCCATGTATGTCCTAGTGATGAAGAATTTTTTATCTTGGATTGAAGGATGAGTCATCCCCATCCCAAGCCTATATATACATATATATCTCATAGTCCAAAAGGAAGAGGAATTTTGATATTCAATATAGAGATATACCTTTTTGGTTGGTTTAAAAAATATGTGTTGCATATTTTTATCTTTCATGTCTATGTTATAATTTTTTATGAATTTTATCTAATTGGTAGTTTATTTTATTGATATATGCTATATTAGTTTAAAGTATATTGTGGTTAGTTATCAAGGTTTTATCAATTTAAAATATGCAACAATAATTATAGATTGGTAGACCTTATTGCATTCCAATAATTTTACTAGGTTGTTCTCTAAATTTGTGTAAAAATGTCACTCGATACAACTTCCTAGACTGAGCCATATTTATTTGAAGGTGCTCTTTGGTATTACCTATAATATTTTATTAATAAATGTTATAAAAATATTAATAATAATGATGTTTCACTAATGATTAGGATTTAATTATATCATATTCCTTAGACCTATTTACTATGTTTGTTAGTTATGTGTGCCAAAATAACAAGCTGAAAGAATTAGTCACTTGGCATTTGTCTTTATTCGGAGGATAATTAGGAATAATCTATGTCCTCTATTTAGTGATCCTCTTTTATACCTTACCCTTCCCTCTATTTTTAATTTATTTAAATCTTGTCCACTTTATTTAACTCTATCTTCATTCCATTCAATCGAAGTGAATCTAGGATCCATATCCATTTTTGAACCATCCCAATTAACAATTGATTCACTCACTACCATTCCACCAATGGTCACTACGAGACTCAATACTTGCAACTCATGCCCTAGAGGGAATTAAAACTTCAACAAGATCCCAAAATGTTAGAGGTTACTTCATGATTAATATCAAGTGTGTATAAAACCCACATCAATAAAATTCACTAACCAACATGTCCCATTTATCCACTTAACTAGTTAGAGATAATTTTTCTAATAATTATTTCAAAGGATCCACCTTGGAAATCATCATAGTCTTATTTTTCAATATATAATGTCTAAGCTTCTAGGAAGTGAAAAATAATTCAAGAAATAATTTTTATATTAGAATATAGTTTTGATCGTAAGAGACTAATGTATAGTTTAGATAATAAAATTATATTTATTTTCCTTTATCATCATGTTGAGATAAGAGTGTGCCCAAGGCATTGGTAGTGTAATAAATGTACAATAATAAAGACTTCCCCAACATTTGGTGTAACAAGTACTAGAGGATTTGGTAAGTATTTATTAATTTCCTTAAAATATTGTTGGCATTCAACATTCCATTGAAGATAAATGACCTCCTTTAAAACATGTGAAAATAGATGAAAATGATGAACAATTTGAGAAATGAAATGTCTAATAGCCTGGATCTTACCATGTAGACTATAAAGTTTCTTCAAATTGGAAGGAGGTGGCATTTTAGTAATATCTTGAACTTTGGATAGATAAACTTTAATTTCCTTATAAGAGATAATGAATCCTAATAATTTTCTATATGTATCCCCAAAAACACACTTCTTAGTGTTTAGATGCACTTTATATTCATGAAATATTTTAAATATTCTTCATAGGACTTCAGGGTGCTCTACCCTAGTTTTGGATTTACCCAAAATGTCATCAACATAGTCTTCAATAATGGCATGCATAATATCATGAAAGATAAAAATCATTGCTCATTAATATGTGGCTCTTGCATTTTTTAAGCCAAATGGCATGACTTGATAACATAATCTACCCCATGGGGTGTAAATGTTGTCTTGGTTTGATCTTATAGAGAGATATTAATATGATTATATCTAGAGAATGCATCCATAAGTGATATCATCTCATAACCTACTATGAAATCTAAAATAATGTCTATATTAGGCAATGTAAAGTAATCTTTGGGATAAGATTTATTAAGCTATCAAAAATCTATGTAGATTCAAATGTTGACTGGTTGCTTACTATTTGGAACAATGTTAGAAATCCAATCTACATATGGAATAGGTTTGTTAAAACCTACTACAAGAAACTTTTCTAGTTTAACTTCAAATAGGAGAGCAATCCATATATGCATATTTATTATCTTATACTTAATAGGCTTGACATCCAAGTGCATAACCAAATGATTAAATAAAAATGAAGGATCTAGACTAGGAATATAAAAAAAAACCCAATCAGATATATTAATGAACTCCATGAGAAGAAAAATAATCAGTTCATGCTTCTTTGTAGTGAGGGACACACCAAGCTTGATTATATTAGGATCATAATATATGAAAATATTAAAAAATTTCATGTATTTCATAAGAAGAGTGGAAACCCCATCTAGAATATTAGGTAAATAATGTGAACAATCATTTAATTCCAAATGTGGACTGTTAGATGGACCCATGTATGAAGAATTAGAGTTATTCTTCTCAAGAAATGATCAAAGGAATAATAAATGTGGATTCTTTAGAATCATACATTTAGATTTTTCATGGTATTTAGGATTAATTTTATCACTATATGAAAAGCATGGATTTGTGGAATCCTAGGATTCCTATAAAGGAGAGAAAAATTCCCCATCCAATGGTTCCCAACATAGATTTCCACCAAGGGACTTGTCTTTTTATTTACTTTTTCTCTAATTTTAAAGTACCTCAAAAAGGTTTTCACTTATGGATATTTTTTCTTCATTTTTATTTTTACCAAGGAAGTTTTCTTGGTCCCTAAAGGAGGCCTCAAGGTCCAAAGTGTATACAAATCCTTCCTTGTGGTCACCAATTGGTAAACCATCTCTTAGGCCCATGAACTCTGAAATAGTTTCTTCATTTGAAAAATCATCAAAAATGATATCATTATTTTGATGGTCCCAATCAATAATGTTATGATAATGAAGGGTATGGGTAATGGTTGGAACAAAATAAATGGTGAGAACATAAAACAAACAAAAAATATTGGTATTGTCAAGCTCATTGTAGATACTATAATAGGACTTTGTGTTTTTTCTAGGAATATCAGTATTTAACATGAATTTTTAACTACTTTTAGGATGTTTATGGACAACCCTAGGTGATTTATATATGACACCTTATTTCTTTAAATTCTTAAAAGGAAGAATATGTTATAGTTTAATTTTATTTTTTGGCCCCAATCCCTTACCTTTATAATCATGATGGTTCACAATTCTATTTGGGATAGGGTAATTTTTGCTCTAAAATTAAGGAGCTAAATCCTAATTGCAAAACCATGACTCTTATTACATTAAATATTCTTCACTGAATGATTTTCTTGGAAAGAAAAGAAGAGTTTTCGTAAGAGAAGATATTGTCCTCTTCTTGTGTCATTTCATCTTGGTCTTACCATGGGATTTGGGTGATCTAAGTAATTTGGCCACATAAAAGGCATATTCTATTCTATATGTGCTAAGAAATTTGTCATGAATATTAAAATGGGAAGAATTTAATGAAGGGAAGGGTGATTTAGAAGAATAAACAAGTGTATTAGGATCAAAATAATTGGATTGAGATGATTTAAACAATACTTGTTTGTCCCTTTTTATGTTACTAATAGTACTAGGATAATAGGTATATTGATGACCTTATGCTTCTAAATATGTATAGTATTGATATGGTTGTAAATCCCCAAGAATAGTAACCTCTATTATTGAATAAGGAAACATGATACATTGATGGAGTGTATAATTAATTACACGCATCTCATGAATCCATGGATGAACAATAATAATAGTTTATGGTAATTTAAATCAATTACATGACACGAGGTATTATAGATGATATACCAAACCTAGATTGGAAAATAAACTATATCTATTGATTATCTCTAAATATTATAATACCCCTTGATAATGATGGTATCACTATTGAGATCTACCATAGTATATCCCATACATTGGATTGGCTTCAATAGAACAATATTAAATCAATAACCATTATTTATAATTACCCACATGATTTTGTGGTCAGTAACTATGACTTTATTATATAAGGAATTGGTGTGGAAGATCCAAAAGATGATATATCACTTTGATCAAATATAAACTATTGACCTAGAGACAAGTGTATAACTAATTATTGAAATTGATCTAGTGCAATATTTTTAGAAACCTGAGAATAGCTTAAAATATCATATAAAACATATTTGTGAAGTTAATAAGTACATAATAAATCCAAAATAGAAATGTGTCAGTGTTTTATTTAATTGATCCACAATATCACATGGATTCTTAACATGTGCATACATCATTTTAGATATAGGCCCTTGAATTTGTTTTTAGGCCTTCAAGATGTGATAACACAATCTTGAGTAGGGATTAAAAAAATGGGAATTTGAAGAAGAATAAATAGGTCCTAGAATAATAGATGAAGAACAAAGATCATGAGAAGAGAGAACTCCCAAGATAGATGGACTTGATCATATAATATAGGGATTTAATTATTGTGAATTATAGGAACACATATTCATCATTATTGTGGCTACACGATGTTACATGATACATCCCACTATGTTATAATCATAAGGGGTAGCATGGTAATCAACATTGTAACCTTAGGAACCTTGATTCTAATTACAATTTTTATTCTATTGATGTCATTTCTACTCAAGATAATTACTATTATGTTAAATAAAAGGTTTTTAAATATATCTCCATGTTATGAACTAAATTAGAGGATGATTCATTATTTAACTCAATTTATCCTCTTTCCAACATGTCTCAGATTATATGTCAAAGTTTCACACATCTATGAATTTCATGAACTTTGACTTAATGATGCTCACAATATTCATTATCCCTATACCACTTTGGTTTAGGTTAACTTTAATTAAAAGGTTTAATATTTGGAAAACAAATCATTTTTTTAGCATGTAGCTTGTGAAATACATTCTCAATGGACTCTCACAAATAACAAAATGGTATTTGATTAAATGGATTACTTGGAGGAGGATACCTTTGCAAAGCAATTGGTTGCAGTTGATGAGTGTTTTTTACTAGTGGAAATTGTATTGTTTGAACATGTCTATATTTTGTAACTCTTTTTCCAACCATATTTTTATTATGGGTAAAAGGTTTGGGCTTATCTACCATATTTGTTAGATTTGGAGATGAATTTTGACTTTCATTCTGGTTCTAATTTTGAGAATGATTTTGTGAATATATTTTAATTTGTGCTTTGTCAATGAAAGATTTATATATCTAAACACCCTTAGTAATAATATTATCAAAATTATTTGGACATTGCAATATGATATTAATATCTATATCTAATTTTAAATTCATAATAAATATGTTTGTTAAGTCAATATCAAGAAGTGCATTTGTAAATCTAGTATCGAATGCTCACCATATTTAAAGATAAGCACAGATTTCTAACCTTATCTTTGTTTGATATCACATATGTCAACCATGGTTAACTCATATTCAATGTTATAATAAAAATGATTAATAAACTTATTTGATAGGTCATCAAAATTTGTGACAAAACCTTTTGGGATATGTGTAAACCATTTTAAAGTAGGACAAGCTAAATTTTTTAAGAACAAGAAAAGTAAGAAATTGGTGTTATAACTTACTTCTTGGAAAGAAATAAAGAATAAGCTTAAGTTATTCCTTGGGTCACCTTTTTATTAATATTTCTTGAATTTAGGAATCTCAAAATGAGATGGAAAAGGTATATAAAAAACACTTGAATCATAAAGATATGAACATATATGATCCAACTTGTATTTTTGAGTTTGACTTCTTGCTTGTAATCATGATATTATGTGTTTGATAGCCTTCAATTCTATAGAAATGAAGTATTTTGGGAAGTAAGTGGGGGATTATTCTACTGAGAATAGAATTATGTGTTTGTTATATTTATGGGTACTATTTTCACTAACCAATTAGAATTATTATTTTTATTGCTAGGACTTGAATGGTTAGGTGGAATTTGGTGTTTGTTATGATTGGAAGAGTGAATGGAAATGTGTTTCTACATAGGAATAAAATGACATTAATTATAATTAGAAGATGGAATGGAAATGCATTTTTTTAGGAAAAAATTATTGCTTTTGAATAGGGAATTATTGTTGAGTGATGGGTATTTTTTACTGAGTAGAAGCAATTTGTTGGATAGAAGGAAATTGTGTATTAGACCAAATCTAATGAGTATTAGAGTTAATGTTAGAATAATTGTGTTGGGGAATATAGGAAGTAGAATTAATATTATGTGTCTTGATAGGAACCTATTGAAAATGAGTTGAAATATGTAACTGTTGAGAGAGAATTTATGTAGAAGGTATTGGAAACATGGGATTGATAGAAACTTGGTGAGGATTAGAGAATTTTTTTGGAGATTTATATAATTGGTTATAAATATTATTTAGGTATATGTTTCTTAGAAGCAATAAATATCTTGAAATTAGGTAAAGGATCAACCAACAAATCATTTTCTTAATGTTCAAGTAGAGGATCAACACATAGATTAAGTAACAAGGTGACAAGGTTAGTGAATACTTTACCATATTGTTCTATTTGGGATAAAACACTAGGTACAAATTGGAAGTAATCTACAAGTAACCCCTTTCCTTTCCTAGACATTTCTATAATTTTTGACATTGGAACAATTGAAAGACCATGACTAGAGGAGGGTATATCATCATTCTAATTGGTAATTTTAATAGTATTTTTTGGCTATGATTTTTAATCTAATGTAAATTTTATAGGGGAAAATATAGAGGGATCTTAATACCCATATCTAATAAGATAAGAAATAATTTATCTTTATCATCAAATAAGTCTTACTTAAATTGAGTTCAAGATACATCATGGGTAAGAGGCACATATTCATACTCAGGTTGGTGAATCTCCATATCATGTGGATTCATATAATCCTCTTGATCATGGGGAGAAGTGGGTTGATATGACAATGGGTTTGTTTGACCTTGAGTCTAATCATCATCATAAGTAGCCTTATAATCCATACTACTTATTATGTATCAATGCATATTGTACATGAAATTAGAATAGACCTAGATGGGAATGTGAAAATATGATGCTTATAACATACAAGATAAAGCTTTAGAATTAAATAGAGTTGATTTTAACACAAGAAAATGATATCAATAATAGAAGTTTTGTCTTAACCAAATTTGATTTTATGTGACCTTAAGACTACAAACTTAGGAAAATGACTAGAATAGGTTCAAATTCATACAAACAACATACCAATATAATTTTTGATAAGAGAGGAAATTTTGAACAAATTTGGACACAAGATGTAGAAAGGAATAATTTATACATGGAATGTGGATAGAGTAATGCCTTTTTGTGTAGGTAAGGTATGATAATGTTGTGGAATTTGGTTTCGACCTTATTCGATGGGATTGTTATTGGAATATAAAATGAGGTTTTTAAATTACAATCAAGCATCAAAACCCAAGTATTATGATGTAATTTAATAATAAATGTGAGTGTACATCAAATTGATTAAACCTTTAATATGCTTTCCTTAAAAGAGGATTAAATATTTAAGATTCATTAAATAAATTATTACAATTATTAGTGGTGTTTTAATCCCACCCTTATCTCAAAAGTCTATATAATGAAGCTAATATTTAAGTGGGTTGTCAATAATTGCATATTTACATTAAAAAATGATCCAGATAAAAAATTATCTAATAATCAATCCAATATTGTGCTATTCATGAGAGGGTCTTATCCCTTTGTAAATAATTCAGCCATAAAGGTCTTAGTGAAGTGCTACCAAATTTAGGGTTTGCTTAAAATTTTAATTAGATTTATATATGTTCCCTATATACAACCCATAATACGAAATACATGGTGCATAAATCCTTCAACTAATAAGTTTAATCTTTTTGCTAATATTTCTCCTTTAAAGGTTACCACACCTTAGCCTTGAGTATTGAAAATAACTCCAAGGGATTCAATCCTCACATGATGATCTAAAATCACAAAGTTAGATCTTAATAGTGGTAATTATACTTAATTTATATACCCCACTATATAAATAGGGGTTTTTATGAATGTTGGGTAATGACATCCTAGTCACCATGCCCTAAAGACTTATGAGAAGATGATGAAATACAACCCACATAGCCCAAATAAAAATGAAGGTATTACTATTTTAATTTATGTGATTCCTATTGTCACTAAATTTTTTACCCTTATAGAGGTATTTCAAGCCTTATCCAAATTGATTGGAACATGGGATTACATCTAGGTCTATGGGTTGCTTATAATTGAGGTAAACCTTTAGATTGAAGGGATAGCTCTCTTGGTTTATCTATTGAAGCTCATCACCTATATTAGTAGCTAATTTAGATTAAAATGGAGAGATAAAACACAAATAAAACCTATTCTAATGGGTTTATGTAATAATTTTAACCTGACCACTACCAACCAATTGCAATGATACATCAAAGAAAAGCCTAATATAGACATACACTAATCTAAATCTACCCCTTGTATTATTATTTCTCATAGAGGTTTATGAATGAATATTGAGCTAAGAATAATAAAAAAAAGGTCATTACATGAGAATAATGGAGATAAAACTCACTAAAAATCATGAACACTTCATTACAACACTTCAAGAGACCTACAACAGACTTTCAAAGCTGAATATTAATACAAATAAGGACACCATACCAAGGAAGAGAATATATCACTTATCATGATCAACTAGTTAAAAAAAACATTAAAATAACTCATGGATAAGGTAAAATAGATTATTATTTATTTATCAAAGGCTTAAAATTATTAGGGTTTTGGCATACTTAGGTGGAGGATACAAACTTAGCCAAAAGTGACTCAATATAAAGAGAATGTGAGAGGGAACAGAAGGGTATAGGAGAAAGAGAGTAGACAAGTGTCATGTGATTTATAAAAATAAGAGGAGTTATATAAATTTCTCAATTGGTCATATATTACATGTGTATCTCCTCCTAAATATTCACTAGCTCTCCTAGTGGCATGGGAGTTGAATTGCTTGCTTGACACCTTGATTAGCTTTTTGAAACTTCTCTTATTTTTTACATGTTGAAGGAAAAGTGGACTTATTTATGGTTTTATAATTTTATTTTTTCTATTTTATATTCTTTTTACATCTATCAACTAACCTCAATATATCCTCTTTGACACATTACATGTTTCTCTTGCAAGTTATCTAGAGAACTCTTCATCTCTTTAGGCTTATTTTACACACAAGTGTCAAAACATGGTTTCTTATTCTTCTTCAGATCCTAAAAAATCAATGGATGTCATATTAATACCATATTAGACCTAAAAAAATCCATTTTGTTGCCTCAAACTATCCCCAACAAGTCAATATTGACCAAAATCCCCAAATTAGCCGTCTTGCTTATACCCCTAAAATGATGCAAACCTCCTTGTGTGGATTAATGTATATAATTTGTTTATAATTTTAGGGTATATTAAAATAATATATATGGGATTACATTTCCATGTTAAATTTCAATCTTTGAGTGAGTGGAGATATCCCATTTTTCCCTTTCTTTCTCCCAACTAGGCCTCAATTAGGCCTCCCTACCAAGAGAGTGAAAAATTATTCTATAATATCCCCACACATATAAAATCCTAAAAAAGTGTGTAATTAAATTATAATAAATCATCCCCATCCTCTATGCCAATTTTGATGTTCTGACTCACTGTACGAACCTACAAAATAACAAAAATCAATCATCTTAGCCTTAATCCATACAATTACATACAATAACATAAAAACCAATTACATGGAAGGATGAACATGGGAGTATTGAACATGTTTTGGGTGGTTTAAAATCTTGTATGATCCATATGAAATCATGAAAGTGGATTTCTCTCTCATCAAGTTTTTATGGCTCTCCTAGGTAGCCTAAAAATGACTTGGGTTATTAAGGATGATTCATAAATATGTACATATGAATCCATCAACCAATTCCAAAAATTAAAGTTAATTAGGGTGGCCAAAATTACCTAGTAGACCAATTTCTCATGTAATATATGTGTTCTTTACCAAGCAATGCAAACTAACCTCTCAGGTTAAAAACAAGCATTCTGGGAGGTTAATCAAGATTGAGTTCTGTAGGTTCTAATGACCTTGATAAGGTTTATAACATCAACATATACTTCTTATAATATTTTTATATTCACAATCCTTCATCAAACTCTCTAACCACCTCATTGTTCTAGTCTTAGGGTTATTAAGCCTAGTTGACTATCATACTTTAGCTACCTATTTTCACCTCTTTCATTCAATATGAGATATATAGAACATTATGGAGTATTTTTAAAATTAACTCTCCATATATTCAAATTTATCTAAGTTCATATTATCCCCAATTCATATTACTTCACTAGCCATCTTTCATCTCACTACCCATATAAGTTATGTATGCACTTAAGTTTGTTAGGACTAAATAGAGATTAATATGTTTGTTTTAATTATTTATCTAAGGATTTTATGGAGTGTTTAAAAATTTTAATCATCACATTATTAATTATATCTAATTTTGAACTTACTCCAATAAGCCACTTCTTAGGATTGACTATCCATTTCTCAAAGTCTATGTATACAGTTTGGAATGTTCTTGACTGAGTAGTGGTTTAAGTTTCCATTATTTTTGATTGAGTATAAGGTAGATGATGGAGTGATATCACACATCAATAATTTTTCAAGCATTTAACTTTCCCTCATATGCTACTACAGTCTCTAGACTTCTCTCTTAAGCAAAAAACTCTATTAGCCTAGGTAGGATTATATTTAGACTATATGTGCTTAACTTATAACCCCTGATAATAAATCTTTGTCCTCAAAATATATACTCAAGATATCTTTATATTATTTAAATTATTTAAAAAATAAAAAAACCACTTTTTTCTTAGGTTTTTAAGTCCTTAAATCTCCAAAAAAATAACTTTCTTCTCATAATGCAAACCTCTGTGTGTGTATTAAGAATGGTTTGCTAGTTTAATGTTCTAAAAACTCTACTTCCATAATTTAATCTCCTAAAGATATTGATGTGTTATTTCTCACTATTAATCACACTATAAACACCCTAATATCCATTTATTCTCTTGAATACTCAGTCAAGCAAAACATCCTCATGAGGCAATTAGGCATTACTATGTATAGGTGCATGACCCCTTCCTAGTCATTTACTTTGTTCAACACTTAAAAACCTAGAAAATTAATTCCTTGAGAACTCCCTTCAATCCTTGAAATCATGAACAAACATATATCTTAGGTTTTGGAGAGACTTTGATCACCTAAACAGAGACCTATAAGTGATCGTTAGGATAGTGTATTGATATAAGAGCTTGATTGTGTATGTAGGCTTGACTTTGTAGTCTATTAGGTCCTGTGACCACATCCAAACTTCTTCATTATATTTTTATTTAATATTTTTTCATTAAAACCTTTTCACTACCTTGAAACTCTTTTACTACATCATTGTGACCCTATTCAAAGCACTTTCAAATATTGGTTGACTATAGATGCATATTAGGTAGTTTGACTATGTTTAGTCTTCTAGATATTCAAAGCAATCCTTAAACTTGTCCATAACTCAGTCATCATTTTTTATGATGTCTTGAGACATTATAGATTCCCTAAAGATTCAAATTTGATCAGCTTTCATTTTTAAAGCACACTTTTCTCATATCAAGTTATAGGTGTTGTTTGAGTGGATTATGTATGTGAGTCTTAAGTTCACCTTTTACTACACCATGTTTATCTTGAAACTGATCCAACTCATGGATAGTCCCTTGAGTTTCATTTTAGGTTCAAATATCTATTTCAATTCATATTCTAACTTATTATTCATTTTCATCATAGTCAAGGTCCTATAGGTACACATTTTAGGTCTGTTATCTTGTCATTCAACTATCACTTAGCTCAATTGATTTGAAGATCCTCATATGATCCATGACCTTTCATATTGAATCCAACACAATATTTCATGCTTAAAAAACCTTAAAAACACATTTATAACATTAAATTTCCTATAGTTATAGAACTATAGGCCTATAGTAGGTGACTATCTACTTATGTGTTTGAAGGATTTAAAAAGTGCAATTACATGAATACTAAGATTTGAAGACTATTTACCCATTGGATGAACACATCAAAAATGGAAAAACAACTTTCAAACTCCTAAAAATTCACAATTAATCACTCTACTTATGTAAAAACACAAAAATATATCAAGAGGGTGAATGAAGTGCCCACTTGAGACAAGTATAGAATATATGACTAGTCAGAAGGACATTGATGGATTGTTAAGAGAGTGTAAGACCATGAAGAGAAACTCAAATGCATTTTACCACCTGTAAAAATTAAAAACATAGAAACATGACCAATCACTTTAAACTACTCATAAGAGAGAATTTTCATACCAAAAGGACATCCACACATGACATCAAGAAGAGTGAATGTGTGTGAGGAATATACAAACATATGATAAGCTACTCTAACTAGTTTCATGAAACCAAGAATTCATGATTTATTCTAGAGTTTCTCTAAACTTAGCCTATGGGTTTTTGAGCTCTCTAAAAGTAGTCTCATCTCTAATATATTTTTAATAAATATTATATCACCAATTTAACTATAAATTCCACAAATTATAATCCCATAGGGGTCTAAAACTTTGGATAAAATATCATCCCCCAGATCTACCTGTATGGCCTATACCATCTACTTGAATTTTAATTTCACTAAATTTTGAATGGGATGATGGGAGAGAGAAAGATACATCTAAAAAATTTAATCTTAAAAATTATTCATAATATTTTTCCTAACATTTATAATTAAAAAGGACATTCTTAAGTTTTTTTCACTTTCAAGTGACTTCAAGAGTCCATACAACTTCCTCTAACTCCTCAAACTAACATTGAAAATCAATAATATAACTTTTATCTGACATTATGATAGGTTTAATAGTTATTTAACTATTCCAATCCCTTTTAAATGTTTCTTGGTACTAATTTTTCACTTAGGGATCTTTGATAAATACAAATATTAGTGAAATCCCATGTTTTCATGTATTTTTACCACCTTATAGCTAACAAATAGACCTCAAAGTTTCTAAAACTTCATGAGATGTTATGGAAATATTTTATAGACATAAAATTACATTATTAAACCCATATTAACCTATGACACAAATTTACCATGACTTATTTCATCATGACATGCTTATACCATAATATGTCCAAAATATGACTCTACCTTAACTTATCCAAACTAATATTAAAGAATGATAACAAGGTTAAATGAATAATATTAGGACCATATATGGTATGAAATTAACATGAGAATACCACATGAAAGTTTAAATTTATAGGTGGTGGGAAATTTTAATTGTAATTAAATTTGGTTAACATTTTTGGCAATTCACAGGGGTAACATGCCTGTAATATTAATAGGAATAGTAACCTTGCATGTCCATTGGGAAAAAAAGTCTCTTGAACTTAGTTTCATACTTGAATATACTTTTAACATGACACAAAAAACTTATTTAACCTCCAAAACACACAAAGGCAAAGCATCTTCAAGAGGAAAAGCATCTTTAAGAGTGTCTTCAACTTGACTAATAGGAGGTGTATCCTTTTGAAAGCCTTCAAAATCTTCAAAAATTTAATTGAACTTCTGCCACATGTCATTTTTATTCATAGGGTCAAAAATAGACTCATCTTATATTGTTTTTTTCAGATTTAACCTCTTGGTAATGCTCACAAGAGTCAAATAACTTAGCTGATATGATGCTCTCCTTCAAAGCTCCCTCTTCCATATCTTGATAAAACTCTTCATTGGAAGTTTCAACATCATCAAGATATTACCTTCCTTTAATCAAGAATATGGATTTATGATTGTCTTCACCAAGGGGGTACCTATAATGAAATCTTAATCATAGACACTTGAGTCATCTTCATGATTAATTGCAACTTTAGCTTACTCTTCTTCACTTATCTCTCATAGGATTGGTTCTCCTTCAACAAGGGATGAGGTGTGAGGGTGATGAATAATTTAATGGGTTAGAGAGTGAGTATGAGGTGTGTTGGAAGGATTATGTATGGTATTGAGAATGAGGGTTTCTTAAATGAACTCTTGGGGAGATGAAAAGTTGGGTTGGGTAATAAGAGAGACACATTCTTCAACAAGGATTTCAATTTACTCATAGCCTTATTGAGGATATTCAAGAACCATAAGTTGATCTTCAACAATTTGATTTTACCATATTTTTAACCTATCTATACACCATTAGATATATCATATCATTTCATACAAATCATCATGGATGACATAGTTGGCTTCCTCTTCAACTAACATCCACTTATTCATAGATAATTAAATTGACTTCCTCAACTTCTCTGAGATGAATAAGGATCATGATACCTCCCTTATCCAATTTTCTCATTGCTTTTTCTAAGTTTATCACATTTGGCATGAGTTCTAATAAGGATTTTTATTGAGGTGGCATTAAAGTAGGATGAAGGGGGGATAATAGGGTTTTGGTGAACTCTAATTTGTTGATTTATTTTCCTAATTTAAGATTCTAAGGCCTTAAATCTTTCCTCCCAGTATTTTGCTTCCCAATATGTGATATCATCTAATTCCTCATGACAAAGCTGATAGGAATCATGTTGAATTTGATATGAATACACTTCCTAGTAATATTTTTGATATTGTTCCTCATAAGCTTATTCATAGGGCTACTCAACAACATCATGGTCATATGAAGGGGCAGTAAGATGACCATATGACTTCCATGACTCATAGGGATGATAAAAATATTGATAGGGCTATTGATAAACATAATTATAGTCATGAAAAAGTTGGTAGGGAGGTGTATAGTATAAACTTTCATCATACTTGGCCATGCTAACTTTATTATTCAAATGAAACACAAGATATCATCAAATTATTTTCAAATTAAATACTTGGGCTGATTGTAACCAATTTATTTCATTAAAGTTTGCCATTAGTGTTTTTTGAATGCCTCTAATGGATGATAGGTAGAAGAACACACTGGAAATTTATTCTACTCTTTTCGACCTTAAGTCCCACTAGGCATACCAAAACTATTATCACTTAATTTTGTGCCCTTGGAGAGGTAGTTAAAGCCTTCTCCAAATTTATTGGAATATGGGATTACCTTTGTTATATGCAACCCATAGGTGTATAGTTAATCCCATGTTTCACTCAATTTGGAGAAGGATTAAACTACCTCTCTCAGGGTACAATATTAAGTGAAAACAATTCACACTAAGGGTGAGTGAAGAATATGTTAAGAAAATATTATGGATTAAAAAATAGGAATATCATATTTATAAGTCACCCAAAAGGGAGATCATACATGAAAAATATCTTCACAAAATACTCAATCAATAAGAGAAAAATAAGAAAACTTGTACAAAATGAAGAATCTTGCAAAATAAGTAAGTTTCTTTATAACCCAAACTGAATTGTGAATTGTTTATAATAACAAATGAAATGTGAGTACATAGTGTATTTGTTTGAATAAATAACCACATAATTTTTTGAATCCAAAAGAAAATAAGGTAAATTATTTTGCTTGGTGGGTCTTTGGCATGCGTAAATCTATAAACAAAATGTTATACATAGAAGTTAGTATTTATATGATAACTTATAAAACATAAAATAGTTTTCCACAAAGTTTTTATGGGTTTTTAATAGGAAAAATACTCACAAATTTGAAAAACTCATATTAAAATAGATAACATATATATAAAAAATATTATTTTATCAGTTATTTTTAACCAAAAAATAAAATCTAAAATAAAGTGTACTAATTAATATTTTTTCTATAACTCCTAAAATATACATCACTTTTTAACAATAGTTTTAGAGGTTCTCTATAGAAAAAATACGCACACCACTGAAATAATTCAAATTAAAAAAAATAACATATCAAAAGTTATGATCATTTTACCATCCATTTTTTAGCCAAAAATAAAATTTGAAATAAAATGTGGTAGTTAGTAATTTGTCCATAAATCATAAAATAGACCTCATTTTTCAACAAAATTTTTAGAGGTTTTTGATAGGAAAAATACACACATTTATTAAAAAATTATATTAAAAACAAGAATAGATCAAATGTTATGAACATTTTACTAGCCATTTTATAACAAAAATTAGAATAATTTTTGTTTACTACAAGACCCATAAAGAGACTAGAAGAATTTGTTGGGTACAAGTTGGGTCCCAATAGGCATGCCATATGTTTCCATAGTATTATTCACAAGTAATATTTTCATAAATATTATTTAATTCTATAAAAAAACCAAATAAATGAAACATGCTTGAGCCTAGGACTTTGTGAGCATACAAATATTAGCTAACAATGAATAAGATTTTAACCGAAAGCATACAAACCTTCATCAGAAATGTCTTTTTATAAGAATTGACTCGAATGTAGTATCATATGGTGTTTTTAAATTAAAATTTATGTTGATAAATATCTATTGAATTTATGGACTATTTGAATTTGATCAAGAAATGGGAAATATGATGCATAAAGGGACTCAAGAAATTGTTAACACTTCATTGAATATCTTGAGCATGTAAATTGTAAGTATAAGAGGTGTATTTAAATAAATTAGGATCAATTAGGACCATTCATATTGAATCCAATATTAATTCCTAAAATGAGTCCTCAACTATCCACATAGATCATCACATGGATCACTAATGTGAAGCCTTCATCTTGCTCAAGATGAAGGGTGGAGGATGTATCTTAAAAATATCAAAGAAGGATTACTATGATCCATTAATTTTATTTTGAATATGAATGGTGGAGGATTGCCCTCATAATATATTTGTGAGATTCATTGAAGGCCCTTCATTTTTTTAACAAGATGAATGGTGGGTAATCATTCCCAAGAAAATACATGGATAATTAATGTAGGACCTTCATCTTATTTCCAATATTAAGCATTGAGAATGTTCCCCTAAAAAATCTCAAAATATTCATTTTGGGTGATTCATTTTGTCTCCAATATGAAGGGTGGAGAATAAAATTTCATATTAATTCATTTATTAAATTATTTGACTCACAAAAGAATATTCCACAAGATCTCAGGATTATTTTATTCAATGAAGATGCCTCTTGGAAAGAGAAAAATAAGAATTAATAATTGAAAAGAAATTAATATTCCATTTTTATAGAAATATAATTAGAAGAATGATTAATTCAATTAATAAATGATTAATTTAATTCATATAATGTGGATAATTGGATTATAAGAATGATTTAGGGAAGGGGGATTAATTACATTAAATAATCAGTAAAGAAGAATTAGTAAAATAATTAAATTAGAATAATTAACCTAATAAAATGACTATAATGATAATTTAACATATTTAATATAGTGAATTATCCCACCTAGACATGCCCTAATGTAAATTCAAACTCATATATTAGATGAAAATATTATTTTAGACTAGTTTGTGTGAATTTACAGGAAGTCAATCCATTTTTAAATTTTGACATAGAAGTGATAAAATTAGAGCATCTATATTTGTATTTAATATATGATTTATTAGGTTATAACCAAATAAAAATATCTCTAGATGACCAACAAAAGATAAAATTTACAACTTTGTGCATGTTTTTCTATTGAGTAACTCCTTTTGGTCTCAATAATACTAGAGACAAATACCAAATATAAATGGTAATTATATTTCTTGACATGCTTCATGACATCATGGAAGACTATGTTGATGACATTCTTGCTAAATCTAAATCTAGACAAGAACATCTTGAGATACTATGTAATTTTTTGATAAGATGAGAGAGTACATGATCTAATTGAATATAAATAAATGTCTCTTTAGGGTTACATCAAGTAAGATTTTAGGATTCATATTTTCACATGATGGTATAGAGGTTAATCCTTATAATGTTTATCTATAATTAATATACCTCCACCTAAAAATCTCAAGCAACTCCATAGTATGTAAGGAAAAATTCAGGCAACCTGAAGGTTCATATTATATCTTGTAGACATTTGTCATCCATTCACATTCTTGCTTAAGAAAGAAAATATTTAAATGGAATTAAGATTTTAACAGGGCATTTGATAATTTAAAAAAATATTTTTCTAATCCATCAGTCTTAATGCAACCTATTATAGGTAAATTTTTCCTTATGCATATATCTACCACAAAGTATGTATTATAGGCATTATTGGGACAACACGATGACAGTGGATTAGAATGATCAGTTTTCTACTTAAGCATAAATTTAGTGTCATGTGACCTTAATTAATCTTCCATGTAAAAATCACATCTCATAGTTGTTTTTGCTTCACAATTTGTTTTTGACTACATGATCAATAATTTTTTTTAAAAATTGTTAATATTAATCCTCTTAAATATCTCTTATCTAAAATAGTCTTGATAGACAAAATGGCTAAGTGGGTCATACTTCATAGTGATTTTGATATTGAGCATGTAAATAAAAAATTAATCAACAAAAAAGTATCAAAAAATGCATTAGCAAAGTCTCATTTATAATATCACACACATCTCATCACATATTTCCCATATGAAGCAATTATGTCAATTGATAAATCCCTAGTCTACCAATTATAATTTAATGGATCTTTCACAAATCATGGCTCAAGGGCATGTATATTATTAATTATCATGATGGATATTTAATTCAAAAATCATTTTGGATTTAATTTCTTTGTATAAACAACATATTAGAATATGAAGCCCTTATATTTGGTCTTAAAATATAATGCAATTGGGTATCCAAATTCTTCTTGTCTTTGGTGACTAAAAACACATCATAAATAAATTCATCAATGAAGTTAAAGCCCATGATGACAAATTAATCCCATATAAAAGGATTGTGGATAAACATAGGTTGTGATTTAAATCTATATAATTTTAACAATTGTCAATGGATAACAACAAAGCATATGATTCCATGAAAACCGTTGGTTCATTATTTTATCTCCAAAATAAGAAAAATCAATTTCATGTAGAATATTTCAAAATAATAGATTATGATACTCCATATTCTAAGATGGTTTATGAGGTGGTTGGTCCCACTTATCCTTGGTAAAATTACATCTATGAATACCTATATAACAAAACCATTCCATCCAACTTAACTCATAACCAACACAAATCCTTTATTTAACACACATATTACTATACTATCTTTGGTCAAACCCTATATCAAATAAGTCATGATGGAAATTAATCATTGTGTTCACATTATGAAAATTCAACCTTATGCATTATATAATTTCACAATGGAATTTTTGGTGCTCATTCTAGTGGTATAGTCCTTACTAGGAAAATTTTGCGTGTAGGTTACTATTGGACTATAATGGAATATGATTCTTGTGCTTATGTTATAAAGAGTGTGCCTTGCCAAAATCATGGTTATATTTTACACTATACTTTAAAATATTTATAACCCATCACTACACCTTTTCCATTTTACACATAGGGGTTATACCTCATTAGTAAAATCAATCCCAATTCTTCAAATGGTCACAAGAAGATTATTACCAACATCGAATACTTTACCAAATGGGTTAATGTTATTATATTAATGAATTCCATTAGAAATAAATTTACAAGTTTATCATAAATTAAATTATATACAATTTTTTAATCCCATCATCTATCTATTAGCCATTCTTACCCACATACCAAAATTCTACCTAGTTTAAATAGATGCATATGGTCGTAGTTGATGAATGGATCAGGTAGCTGTGGGTAGGATCAACATTATAAGTGAATGGATCCAAGAATATTTTCATGGTGTTAAATCATTTATAATCATATAATTAGTTACACAAATCTAAATAATTCATCAACAACTTGAAAGAATGATCAAAGGATGAATTGTGCAAGTTTAAGGGCTAGACCATCACCAAGACATCACATAAAAGTAGTTATGGACCATCCATTTGAGCACTTAATATTTTTACCTAGGAGGAATATAAGACCATTTAATAAAATTGTTTTTATCATTATATATTCATTATCATATCCTACAAATTTGGGAACTTCATGTTTCTCACACTTCAAGATCCAAGCTTTCAAAGTTGGTAAAAAAACATTAGATGTTCACGCAAATGTCAAGATAAAGCTAAAAAAATCTACCTGTGTTTAATTTTGATGATCAAAAAACCATAAATCATGTTCTAAGGAATGATGAATTATTATCACATGAACATCAAATTTAAAGATAGAGTAAGACATTCCTTTTGAGCTTAAATTTGATGGTCATGTGACCATCTGACTATCACGTGAAAGTAAAATGATGTCCCATAGACTATCAATTTTAAGACCATGGAATAGTTTTTGGATTTCAAATAATGGGTCCCAATAATATAAATGGTCCTTTCTCAATGATACATCTCAATCCAATGGTGTGAGATGAGTCAAATAGTTAGAGAGATTGAGGGTTGACACATGACATAAACATGTGAAGTGATAGACTGACATCAGGATCTTAAGGATTAACATGAATTTACAAAGTGGTAATAATAGGTAAAAGGTTGATAATTAAAGGGCAAATTTTAGGGCTTACACTTTTTTGTATCTTAAGGATTTGATGGAGTGAATAAGAGTCAATGTGTTAATGAGCCAGGTTGGATTTTGACAACCAATTAGAATGAAGGTGAACCTAGGGTTTTTGATTAGGGTTAAGAATCCATGTGAAACCATGGAAATGGAGGTTTTTTATGGTCTTCTTGATTCCATTCAATCTAATTCCAATTATATATAGTATTCTAATTGATATATTGAAGTATGAGGAACAAAAGGGACCACCATTGGAGCTTAATGTGGACCCCTAGTTTGACTTTTTTATAGCTTACAGGGTTCATTCTTGTGACCCTATTCACTTTTATAAAATAAATACCTAGTTTTGATGGACTTTTGGCTCCTGTAGAGACTTAATTGGATTACAAAATATGATATATGGTCTATGGGTCTATTTTAATATAAGGACTATGGGAAAACCAATGTCTTTAGATTGGTTTTCCATCTATAGTAGATCTATAAGAATGAAGAAGGTATGTGATAAATGAAAAAGGGGATAATCTATAGATGTGGCTCCATCATCATCAAATCAAGTACTCTATTGTTCAAGGCATGTCATGGTTGTTAGTATCAATATTCAAGGATTTGACCCTCATGATCAAGGCAAGTGGACTTAGAGTCCCAAGATGGTGAGTTGGTACCTAGAGAGTAATTTAAGGTCATTTTTTCCATTTAAATAGACTTTGGAACTATGCATAATAATCCCTTATCCTTTAGTTAGATCCCTCACCAATGAGAGGAGCTTAATTATTATCAAGATAATAAGAAATCTATTTATTGAGCAAGGCACATAAATAGAAAGGCAATCAAAGGTTACCACCTTACTTTTTGATTTTTAAGGCTTTCCTCCATTCTCAAAGGCAATGTTCCCTCTATCTATTGATCCTCATTTTTATAAGTATATCATTCAATCTATTATTTTTCATCCCTCTCTTATGCATGAATAGACTCTATCGAGATTGAGCCTTGTAACCTATTGAGATAAATACGATGACTATTTTTAGATTTCATAATATTAGACTAGTGTGTTCATGTCAATTTTGATTTGCATAAGTTGTAGAGATTTCTCCTTAAAAATTCCTAATCTCACCTAGCTAGGAAATTGTCTAGTTATGTACGTTATTTCTAGTGTTTGATATCTTCTGATTGAAGCCAATAGTGGACATGTTGACTAGATTAGTGCCTTTAACTAGGCCTTTCTATCATCTCCCTTAGGTTTCACTCACTTGATGAACCTATACATGAAATATTAATTCATGATAGGCATTTGAAATCATAGATTCTATTATTTTTTTCTATCTCACTAGTGTTTTAGAGGCTCAAGTATGAGTGGATGTAAAATCTTCATGGTGCATCACCATAACTTAGAGTAGGTTTCCATTTTATGCAAATCCTCCATTTTCACCCCAACCAATTTTAGGTTTTAGAATAAAAGGTCCAAAATGATGCATCAAAGGAGATAGCCTCATTAAAAATCCTATAGGTATAGTCTAGATATATAAAACCCATATCCTTAGACCATTCCCATGTTATTCTAGGTTTGGAAGCAATAATTAAACACTCCTCATTTTAGTTATGTTACAACCTATCAAGTTATAATAGTTTTAGCACACCCAATGGGACCAATTGAAAAATAAGAGGAAGATTTTTGGTGTGTATTTCCTCCATCATATTTTGCAAACAAGCACATTAGCACCAATGGTGACTCCAAATAAAGCTTCTAGTTATGAGTAGACTAGGTATGTCTCAATGAAGTTTATAATTATTTTTTTCATCTCATTTGATATATGAGGTCAATATGAAAAGTTATGGTGGTTACTCCTATTATCCACCCACTTATCATTAGCCACAATATGATCCTCATGATCCATATAAGCCTAATCATCCCTACCAAGATTTATATCAAAGCTATGAGGACCTATTTAAGTCATATATGCAAGGATATTACCCTAATCCTCCATATGGATAGGAATCTCATCATAATACTAATCCTCATCAATTGTATCATAAGCCATCCATACTAGTAATTATGCAAACTCTAATAAGCCTTGATAATCATGCACTAGATTTTTTCTCATAGAGATGTTATGGACAAAATGTCCCTACTTACGTAATTCATCATGTGAGAGAGTTATTACAACAAATGAAAGAAGAATGGGAACCTATTGAGAGAGAAAATTGGAGCAATCTCACAAGTGAGATGATAGACATAGGGGGTTACATTTAGAGAATTGAGGACAAGCTAAAAGGCAAAATAATAATAATAGACCCAACCTCACTAACCTTTTGTGCCTAAATATACACCACCTTAGCCTTCTAATATGCCATCCATTCCTCCTTAGGAGACCATTCCAAGTGCTCCTTTAAATGTTCCAAGTTCTTCATATGTTCTTTAGACCTTTCCTTCTTGGAAATCTATTTAAGGGATTTGTCAAAAAAAATGAAGAGATTGTTGTGGAACAACCTACTATTTGGGTCCAAGACTCCATCCTTCCTCAAGAACCCCTTATGAATTCCTTCAAGGTTAGAAGTTCAAATAAAGTGGTGAAGCCATGGGGTAGGAAAATTAAGGTAGATCTAGAATTGAGAGCCCAATATAAAGAAGGATATGAACCTATGAAAACCTCCCTCATCACTCTTCAAGATATTTATTATTTTCCTAGCCACCTTAAAGAGAAGATATTCCAAGAGAATATTGATAGACAAATCAAAGAGTTGGATCTGAAGATAAGGAGGGAGGAAGAGAATCAAGATCAAAAGGATAAATAGAGACCTCAGTCTTTCCCATATTGAAACCAAGTCATATAGTCAAGAAAACCCAAAGTTTATCAATCCCTACCCCTCCCTCCTCAATAATCTAGGTCATTTCCATCTTGGAAATCAATTCAAATTAGTGGGTAGAAGAAGGAAGAGGTGGTGATTGTTGAAGTTAGATAAGAGACCTTGCATCCTCCACTCCTTTCCCCTCAAAATCCTTGATCATTTCTTATATGGAGAGCCATTTAAGAGGTAAAGGATCAAAAAGAGGATATGACGATGATCTAAGAAGAGTAGCTTCAGGATCAAAATCAAGTATCTATGGCCCAATAATTGAATCTATCTCATCTCCTTGAATATTTCCAAGGGTCAACCATGCCACTCTTAGATCAAGAACCTCTCCTTTATGAGGTGAATAAGGAAATTGTGGGTGAGATTAATGAGGTTCATGAATATGATAAATAAGTTTCAAGTTTTAATAAGGTTCCCTCCATTCACAAACCCATCACATCTCATCCTTCACCTTAAACCCATGAGCCCATCCATCAACCTTCCACCTTTCCCTTTCTTTAAAAATAACTTATCTTAATGGAATCAAGTGAAGGGGAAAAGTCTCAAGTCATGGAGGATCAAGAAGACATCATGATTGACTATGAGGAATAAATCACCATAGGGACTCATCTTGGTGAACAAAAGATCAACTCAACCTTATTCAATGAAGAGAAACATATGAAATATTATTATACAATTGTGCATGAGATAAAATGTAATATCAAATATGAAGGAGAGTAGTTTCAATCCATTTTTCAAAAGGTTGTAGTCCTAGGGAAATATCTTAAAACCAAGGTGAAGGTTGTTGTTTTTAGATATGATTCAATACCTTAGCCTGATCTTGGACCACTATCAAAAGATTGATAATAGTAAGTGGAGGTCTTCCATGAATAATTTGATGAGTTTTTAGTTAATGATGAGTAGAACAAGGTCACTCAAGGTGCCAAAAGACCTCATGGATAATTCTTGGATAAGGTTTCACTTACATAGATTGTAGTTGATAAGTAGTATGAAAAAGATCCTAAAGAACAAGACTAGTTTATCTTTGTTAGTGACTAGTTTGTTGTTGATGAATCACTCTAGAAGATGTGAAAGAAGTGGCCAGGCAAGAAGAGTGCCTCATTAAAGGTCATGTTCAATAAATATCCTACTATGAAACTTATACCATCTCTTGGTCTAGGTGAGTCTCTTAATTTACATTTTGATCCAAGTGGATCATGCTTTATCATTGTTAATTAGGTTCTATGTACAATTTTAGGATAGTTTTATTTAAATTCCTCTAAGTGATATCTCTAAAACTTTATTTGTTATCTTTATTTTAGGTTAGTTTCCCTTCAATAAGTGCTTTGGGTACTCTATCTTTTTTTCTTTTTGGTCCTTATTTTGTTTCAAGAGAGGTTAGAGTAGGATTGGCACTAGGTCAATATGTTGGATCTAACTAAATAATCCATGCCTAATGGACTAGGATAAGCACATGGTCTAGAATCTTTTGCATAGGTAGGCATACAAATTTTATGGGTCACTAGAATTATTAGCCATTTTGGCCCATATACCAAGCTTCTACCTGGTTTAAATAGATGAAGAGGGTCCCAATTGATGAATGGATTAGGTGGCTATGGGCATGCTCAACATTGCAAGTGAAGGGATCTAAGTATATTTTCATGGTGCTCAAGAATTTGAAATCATATAACTAGTTTCATAAATCTAAATAATTCATTAACACCTTGAAATAATGATCAAGGGATGAATTATGTAAGTTTAAGGATGAAACCATCATAAGGGCCTAAACAGGCTAGTACTTGAATTAGAGAATTCTACCTATTTAAAGGATTATGGTAGGATAAAAAAACTTGGGGGAAGTAATTAGAACAATATAAATTATCCCTAATTGTTAAACTCCTAATTGACGTAAAGAGGGGACTAAACTGAGCCACTAGGGCTACAAAAACTTAGTTACATGTAAACCTTAGGCTAAAAGATAATAGTGTAGGAATATATTTGAGGAAACACATGAACCTAAGAATGTTTTAAGGACTTTGGGTATGTTTCATGGTACTCAAAAAATACATCACTATTTTTGAATAGTGTAAGAGGGTACTCAGTTCATAAACACTTAGGCTAGCAAGTAGACCTACAGGCAATCTTATGAGGAAGGGTAACAAAGTTGGAATTAATCACTTGAAGGTAATAACATATGATATAAATATGTGAGAAGAGTGTTATTATGATATTTTTGAATCCCCAAACACCTACATGTACCTGAGGGTCATGAGACTTAATTTAAGCCTCCTAGGCCTAGATTCCATTCTTAAGGCCTAGAAACCCCATGCTCACCTCAGTAGCACAACTATATCCAAAAAGAAAACCATGAGGAGGGGTGGGAGGATGTTATAGTCCTTAAAATTTTATTTTATCTAGGGTAATACAATAAAAAGGCCAATTCAATCTTAAGAACCACCTCCATCTACCACATCTTTAGATATTCAACTTGCATTGTCTGATCAAGTGATCATATCCTTCATGGTAGGGGGAATCAAGGAAAATTATACTTTTGGAATTTTAGAACCCTTATAGACTCATAATACATGGTAGAGTGAGATGTATTGAGGATCCCAAGTTTATGAATCATTGTTAAGACTACAAACCTATCTAGAAGCTTGTATGGAAGGTAAGGTCCACCATCTTTTGCCTGTATCTCCACACACAAGCTGTATGGGAAATAAATATTTTAGAATTTTTAGGGTATTCTATGGAATAAAAATATATGGCCATAATTTTGGGATTGGAGGTATGATCTTTATGAACCATCATTAAGATGGTAGACATCGAAAACCCTACTTAAACCCTAAGACAAAGCAAACTTGAGAAAAGTGAATTTTTTGCACTCAAACACTCTTGAATGACCTCATAAATATTTTAAAAATTTATTACACTTAGATTACACCTTGGTTATGTTACTTGGTTATAGAGACACTATGAAATTGTCAAAAAGGGTAATTTTTAAATATTTTGTGATCATTGCAAGGTGTATAACTATTTAGAAGGTTGAAAATAATTAGATATGAAATTTTGGGACTTTTTTTAATCTCATATAATCCTAATATGTCCAATAATCTACTTGGAAATTCTCTTTCAAGTCTCCTCCAAATAACTAGTCTATAGATGTGAAGGAGAAGGTGACCCAGTCACCTATTTTAACAAGTTTACAAGTCAAAGATTCTCAATAAGGCCCATGTCATGATATGGGGTAATGGTTTAGATCTAAATATAACTTATACACATATTATTAAGGTCTCATATAGGTTTCCAGGGAAATTCAATCATGAACACTATGTAACTATGCATAGTTGCCTATTGAGCCTACTTTTTCAATAAAGAAAGTTGAAGAATGGCATAGAGAGAATCTTGTAGGAGTTATTACAGAGTTATTACAACAAAAAAGTGATGCTAAGGTTAAACTATATAGTCCTCATAGACATTATGGAGGAATGGAGACAATTTCAAATCTAAGTCAAGATGCATAAAAAAGAATGGGATGCTCAATGCCTCTTAAAGGCCTAGTTGCACCTCATTACACTTTACAATATATGGAATTTTTTGACTCATTATTAGGTATTTTCATCGTTTTAAAGAATCAAACAAGTTAGTTATAGCCTTTATTACCCCACCTCAGTGCGTAAGGGGTAATTAAAGAAACCAATGCATGGAGAAGGACTTATGAGGACTATTATATTGATGTAATTGTAGATGGAGTTGATTATGGTCATTTATGACCTCTCAGCCATAACTCCATGTCATTATACCTCTTCTTTATTTCCCATTCCACTATATATTTAGGACATATGGCCTTCATTTGTATACCTCACCTACATATGAGGAAACTCTATTTGGTTTTTTACTTTATGAACCTTTTAAATAGATCAATAAAATATTATAGATATTTCATTGTGATATATAATGTGTTTATAATTTTTTTTATTTGCATATGTTATTTATTCCCCTTCCTTACAAGTTTTTGTTTACCTATATGACATTATGCATGTTATGTGGTGCATAGAAGTATTGATGATGGATTTTGAAGTGGGATTTGAATGGTAATGGCTTCATATTATAACTTAATATCATGAACTTAATACTCTAGGTACCTAAAAAAACCTTCACATGAAACAATTTTGCATAGGAACTTTTGAAGATGGTTGTTTTAATTGCTTATCTAGTCCACTAGTGTTGTTTGGAGTTCAAATTGAGTGGATGAATGATCATATTAGTACATTACCGCACTTTATACTAGGTTTATTTTATGCAATATCTAAACCCTTTTCACCCCAAAAAAGTAGGTCTTAGTAATTATGAACCACAAATGATGTACCATGGGATCTATCCCCATAATCTAAAAGTCTGGTCTAATTATAAGGTCACACATAGCCTTTAGGCCATTCCCATATTAGTCCATCCTTTAATGTAGGCCTAGATAACCTCCTTAAAAGGGTGCATATTAGATAGATAACAATTCTATCATGCCTAATGGGACTAGATTAAAGAATTGGAGCACTCACTTACAACCTTGTAGTCATCTTAGAGAGTTTCAAGCACCTTAATATAATATTTATAGTCAAATTTCATATTGGAATACATCAAAAATTCATCATTGCAAGGGTAATGAAGGTTCTTGTTCATATTTTGCATTGTTATGCATATGATCCATGAATATTTATGGCTATATATGGGGAAAATTCTATTAGTCACCTCATTATCAACAACCCTATGACCCACATCATCTACATTATGACCCATATCAACCTTATGCTGACCCTTACCACATTTATAATGAGCCTCCTTACTACCAAGATTATTAAATTCAATTTGAACCTCATTCACATCCTTTTCATCCCTCTTATCTCCTAATCAATTATGGAAACATCATGATGTTCCTTGTCAGCCATACTTCTTTCCTTCTATACTAAGTTATCCCCCTTACCAAATTATTATTCCTTATAGTCATACTAAACCAAGATATAATTATTTGAGCTTAGATATTGAGAATATAAAGGATAAAAGAGATAGATTGAAAGGATGTCTTAGGTAGTAAAAGGAAATTAAATACCAAAACCTTATCCATCAAAAAATCACTCATACAAACTAAGACTAGCCAACTAAGGCAAACACTTCATCTCATTTTCTTAATTTTGCAATCATTGGAGACTTCTTAGCGCATAATTGCTTATTTGATGATAGGGAAAGCAATTAATTTATCCTTAAATTTATTGTATAAGCCTAATTCCAAATTTGAATTAGAATGGAGTGTATCAACTAAAAGGATATTTGGCCTTATTAAAAACCTATAATTTACCCTTCATGATTACACCAATCTATCAATTTCATAAGACATCATTGTTGTAGACTTATCACCTCATTGTTCCATGTTTTTATAGTGACCTTATGGATAAGATTATGGGATACTTACCCTTGGATATGTATTTCATGGTCTACATGTTTTGGTACAATGTAAGAGTTATAACTAGACCTAGTCCAATCTATAAATTTCATATTGATCCTTACACACCAAATACCTCAATTGTAGATTTCATTCACCCTCCTACCTCTAATAAATATCTTAGTGTTCTATATCCCCTTCAAGTTCCAACCATTCCTTATCAATATCTAGAAATAACTTCAACTTGAAAGCCTTCATGGGATAGAGCACCAAATTATGTTATTCATGTCCTTGAAAGAGAACCTTCTCCTAGGCATACTCAGAATCAATAAGAGGAGGAATGTATGGAGTATAGTTTAGGAGGTGTCTCAAGTTTTATAATCTCCCCATTAGTCCTCCATACTATAGCCCTTCATGAAAATTAAGGTACATCTCAATTTGACAAGTAAATTGAAGAATAAAATAAGAAGAGTGTGGTCTCTAAGTGTGATATTCCTAAATTTGTAGCCTACAAGAGAATTTTAGTAGCTATCAAACAAGCTAATGAAGTATTTTTCCCTCTTGCCCTCTCCACTTGTGAAGAGGAACTAAGTGCATTGAAGATAAATTTTGAGCATCAAAGTATGGGAAATAATCTATCAAGTCTAATTAGTGAGGTGGCATTCCTTCAAGAGTTGGATCATGTTATAACTACAATTGAGTTTCAATAATGCCTTGAATATGATACCTAAATATTATATGATGAACAGATCTATATTGGCACCCCTATTCATCCTATCAGATCAAAATTTTAACATAAAATAAAGTTGGATGATGTGGAACAACCATAATGGAAAGATGTTGAAACTAATAAATATTAAATACAAGTACTTTCCCTCATGGAACATAGCCATGAAAATAATCTACATGAATCTATTATTGAATCCAAGAGTAGTTTAAATTAGTTATATGATCATTTCTAATAGTTGTACCGTGAGTTATTAAGTGAGATTGAAGAACTCAACATGACAACCTAGAATGTTGGTGTCAGATAGTAGTTTGAGGTTTCAAAGTAAGGTATCACTAATGTTGTAGATCTTGGAAAAAGTAATTCAGTTTTAGAAATGCCAAGACAAGATGAGTTGGATCTTGAGTGGGTTGATGAGACAAAATTCTCCACTAAATATGAATATGACCAAGTTACAATAGATTAAGGGCCTTGTTATGACTCTATCAAAGATTTGGAGATGATTAATCAACATGATGCTTCAAAAGAAAATGTTAAGAATGAAATCCATGTCTTTATAAATGATCATGAAGAGATGGATTTTTTGGAGGAGTTAGAGAACTCTTGTTTTAGTTTAGATAACCCATTTCTACCCCATGAAAATATTGATAAAGGTATCAAAAGGAACACTATAGTAACTAATCATTTAGACTCTTATGAGTAAAATGAAGACACTAATTAAATTCTACTAGCTAAGTTATCAAGGCAATCATTACATGAGAGCATCGTAAGTCAAGAGTATGTCATGATCAAGGTATAATTGACATTAATCATGAAATTAATACAAGTGTGGAATGAGTATGATTGGGTGCTTGACTCACCTAAGAAACTCATGTAACTAGGGATGGATCTAGAAGTTTTAGCTACTCTCATAAGAGGCCATAAACATGCTAATACCTCTAATGATGAATGGGAGTCCTCATATAATGATAAATGCCTAATTGGAATAATATTTATAAATGGAAATCAGACCTTATGGTGACATAGTGATCAAACAAGCTTTCCATTTGATCTTGGGGGAAAGAATTTGATCTCAAGTTAGTTGTTTAGTGTTTTTTGTCTTGATTCAATAAGTGGTCAGCACAAGTTTATTTTATCACCTTGTTGCTTTAGCGTCTTGCCTTATTTGTTCTTAGGTTTATATGTTGTTGATTTGGTGTCCTTTGTGTGTGTTTTGTATTTATTATTTTAGTATAAGAGTGGTCATCAAGTATTATTACCATTTTTGAGTCATCATTATCATGAAAAGAGATTGTTTTCTCTTGACCAATAGTTTGGTCAAGCCTTGAAAGTCACCATAAATGTTGAGATTTTGGCCTCATAAATGTCAACCCCTATGGTAAAAAATGTTCATGAGAATCTCTCTATGTTGTCTCTAGTGTCTAAAATTGGTCATATTCCTATGAATGTCTTTTGAATATCTTTTAATCTTTCCAAGAATATCACATTTGTGTTAAAACATATTTCAAAGATCATTATGTATCATGGATGTCTTAGGTCCTTGGTGATGTGTACTTGATCACTATGATGGTCATTGTGTAAGTGGAAGAGTGTCAAATGTTTTGGAGGCCTAGAAATGTGGTCTTAAGCATTTTTTATAGGCTTATGGATCTTTATCATAAGTTGAAGTAGTTTGACAAGTTTGAGGCTCTTATTAATCATGAGTTTTGAGATTGTTTGGGTCATTTCAAGATGAGAGAGAGCCTTACCAACTACATGAAGGGTGTCAAATCTTCATTTGGTCCATAATATGGACCCTAACAATGTGTGTTAAGGTTATTCTTTATATCCTATTTTTTTAATCCTACTTCAAGACTTTATTTCCCCTTGTTAAGACCCTTGAGTCCCTAATATGAGTCTATTTGCATTGAAAAGTTTTTAAAAAGTGATATTTAAATTATCTCATTGTTTATAAAGGTCTTATAATAATCCCTAGGCTATGAATAGGTGTTTGATATCATAAAAGGTATCTCTTATAGTTAAATCCACCTTTCCACTCACCAAGTGGGTCCCTCACATGATAACAATGTGTCTCTCTAGATCCCCCTCATGTACCTCATATTTAAAAATGATTTTAACTTATGTTTTCCCTTTATTCATCTTCTGATGGTGGTTTAAGGTTATAAAAATGGAGAAAATGTAGGAAAAATGTGTTTTTAGGTGTTTTCTATAGGTTTTATAGACTTGTAAAATCAAGTCCATACAAAGGGGGATCAAAGGTTGTAAGAGGGCTCATTTCAAAAATATTAAAGAGGTTTCATAGAAAAAGGATACAAAACAAGTGCAAAACTAACCCTTTTACTCCATAGAGATCTTTTGTAGTGCAAGATAGCCCTTAGGGTTGTGGATGTTATGAAAATAAGAGAGAATATGAAGGTCTAAAATTTTGAGCAGAGGAGGGGAAACTAGATAGTCTCCATATTTGGGAATTTGTTCTCATATTTACTCTCCCTCTTTTATGAATAATCACTAATAAGGTAGGTCACTCATAATGTCTCCTCCATTTAGACAGGGTACTAGTTTTTGATATTTTGTCCTTTCTTAAGCATGTTGATATAGAAATGAAAGATTAGAAATCTTTTAAGGAGTCTATACCACCTTTCCACACCATTATCCAACATCATCTCACACATGTGAAGGTGTGGGAAATAAAAAATCCTCTTATTTTCATATGATCATACTATAGAAAATTATTTCCTTACAATAAAGCCTTTAAGGCATGATGGTGTGAGTGTATGATGTTTTTTTTATCTATTTGATACTCTCTCAAGCATGTCTGAGCCATAAATAATCCATGTAATATGTTTATGGTCCTATCTCTAATCCCATGGTCATGTGTATTATTGTGTTCTCATTTTCAAAGTAAGGACAAAGTAGTTACAAAGGGTCTTTGGTGATGTTAAAGGTAAACTCAATATCCTTCATGTTTTACCACCCCTTTTTATAAAACATCACTACCTCTTCATTATTGATCTATATATTAACCATCTCCACCCTCAACCCACTATGCAAATATAAACCTCTCATAGCCACATCAAACCTTTGTATAAGCTAAGAGATGAGGTGCCACTATTGAATTAGAGTCTTATAGACATTGAGAATCCTTGAAGAATAATATAAGCCTATTAAAAGTTATAGGAGTGAATAAAATAGGGTATAAATGGTAAGCATCACTCCAACTCTCTCAAGGAGAGTAACTCATCTTAGACCTTAAAGAAGCACTAGTTGTGACTGAAGGGTTAGGGAATTATGATGGTAGAAAGAAGTATTCATGGAGAAGGTTTAAAGAGAGCTGTAAGAAGAAACCAACATGACCATGGCACATAAGGAGTGAACGAGGCATCATTTCAACTCTCAAATGGAGTATACTTAGTCAAAGGCCTATATGCACACCTACAGGCCTGTACCTACACACTAAGGAGACAAAGGTCTATTGACAACTAGAGGATTAAGTTATGCTATGGGTTAGATATTCAAAATTCATAAAATCATGTATATATTATAATATGTAAACCCTATGATTAGTAATAGGAACATTAAGAGGTTATGAAGGGAAAAATGAACATCAAGACAATTAGATAGACCTACTTAAGAGACTTAATTATCTTATGGGGGATCAAATAAATTTTTAATGATTTGAAGATATGGTTTTAAAATAATATAAATGGGGATTTATTTCCCTAAAAAATTATTATCCATTTAAACATGGGTGGAGTTCCTTCATAGACTAGACATCAAGGGCAATTTAAGAAGGTAAACTGAGCATAACCATGTCTAGGTAGCTTAACAAGGTCAAAGGCACTCCAATGGGTAATTTAAGGGTTTGAAAATAATATGAGGAATGAGGAAACTATTTATGAAGACATTAAAAGTAGAAAAAATCTTTTAAGGTTAGAAACATGAGATAAAAGAAGTTCACCTATCAAGCCTAATCAATATACATAAGGTGCATATAGGCAGTTATGAAAGAACAAGATGAATGGGTGAAAAATGTAGTATAATAAGTGGTTTTGGAGTGTCTACACCAGTAAAATAATCCTCTTGTATTGTGTCCCATTGATTATTGATTCAAATTACCATGAAGGGAGTCATCTATACATATAACCTAGGTATACCTAGAAAGACTACCTATAGGGATGGTTCGCATATAAAAAGATGAAGGTATCCAAAACATTGCAGGGTATTATAGAAAGAGAATGGTAAGTGAATATTATCCTTGTTTCCAAATCTCTCAAACTACCTTTCCATAACTTGGTCCTTTGAGATAGGGTTAGACATGGATAACCTAATTAGGCATAAACATATAATGACAATAAAAAACCATGAAAGGGAGAGTTAAAATGTATAACCTTAGATGAAATCGAAGCATGAAAATTAATTATTGGATCCCTAATTTTATATATAGAATTATCTCAATATCCTATTGGTATACTTCAATCCTTAATATGAACAAAAAATCTTTAAGGCCTAAAAGGGCCTAAATAGGCATGTGCTTGAATTATAGAATTATACCTATTTAAAGGATTATGGGAGGTTTAAATAACATAGGTTGAAGTAAGTAAAATAACATAAATGATACCTAAATTTTTAAAATCTTAATTGAGGTAAAGAGGGGACTGAACTGAGCCATTAGGGCTACACAAGTTTAGTTTCATGTAAACCCTAGGCTAAAAGATGAGAGCAAAGGAATAATGTTGATGAAATACATGAATCTAAGCATGTTTTAAGTATTTGGGGGTATGTTTCATGGTCCTCACAAGATCCATAATTTTTTTTGAATAGTGTAAAAGGGTACTCAAGTCCTAAACACTTAGGCTAGTAAGTAGACCTATAAGCAATCTTACGAGGAAGGGGAATAGAGTTGGAATTACACACTTAAAGGTAATAATAGAGGATATAAATAGGTGATAAGTAGGTTATTATGATGATTTTGAATCCCTAAACACCTATAGGTATGCCAAGGTCATGAGATTCAGTTTAAGCCTCTTGGGCTTAGAAGCCATTCTAAAGGCCTAAAAACCCCATGCTCACCTCAGTAGCATAACCAGATCCACCCAAAAAATAAAAGACCATGAGGAGGTATAAGAGGATGGTATAGGACATAAAATATTGTTTAAGGTATGGGGATGCAAAAATAAGGCCAATTAGTCTCAAAAATCACATCGAGCTACCATAGCCTTAGATAATCAACTCAAGTTATTTGATCAAGTGCTCATATCCTTCATGGAATGTGGAATTAAGGAATAATATCATAGGGGAATTTATTAACCCCTATGGACTCAAGATACATTGTAGATTGAGATGTATTAAGTACCCCTAGTTTATGAATCATTATTATGACTATAGACCTGTCTAGAAGGCTTACAAAGAGTCTAAGGTCTACCATCTTCTACTCATATCTCCACACACAACTTACATGGGAACAAAATATGTTTAATGGTTTTACAGGGATTCTATGTACTAAACATCCATGGCCATAATTTTGGTATTGGAGGTCTGCTCTTTATGAATCATCGTTAAGATGGAAGACCTCCAAAACCCTACTTAAAACCCTAAAATAGACTAGACTTGATAAAAGTGAATATTTTTACACTCAAACACTCCTAAATGATCTAATAAACACCTAAAAAAATTATTACACTCAAAGTAGACCCTAGTAATGGTACTTTATTTTATAGACACTATATGAAATTGTAAAAAAAGGGTATTTTTCAATATTTTGTGATGTTTGAAGGGTATAAAACTATTTAGAAGGTTGAAAATAATTAGAGAATGATTTTTTATAATTTTTTATATCATAAAATTATATGTCTAATATTATGCCTATAAATTCCTTTTCAAGCCTCCTCCAAATAGCGAGTCTATAGATGTGAAGGAGAAGGTGACACAATCACCTAGTTTGGCAAGTTTTTAAGTGTGAGATACTCAATAAGGCCCATGTCATGATATGGGACATTTATTAAGAACTAAAAATAACTTATACACATTTTCTCAAGGTCTAATATAGGTTTTCCATGGCCATTCAAGCATAAACACTATGTAATTGTGCTTAGTGGCCTACTAGGTCTACTTGGTCAACAAGGAAAGTTGAGGAATGGCATAGAGAGACTTTTGGAGGAGTTAGTATATAGTTATTACACCATTAAAACATTTTTAAGGGAGATATAGATAGTCCTCATATCCATTATGGAGGAATGGAGATAGTTTTAAATTTAAGTGAAATGTATAAGGAAGAGTGGATTTCTCAATGCCTCTGAAAGGCCTAATTTAACCTCATTACACTTTATAACTACCATATATGGAAGTAAATAACACCTTATTAGGTGTGGTAATTATTTAAAAGGAATAAAACAATTCAGTTACAATGTCCATTACCCCACCTCAATGATAGAAAATAACCCTAGATTAGGTTGAATCTTGTGCCCACTAAGTGTAAGTCCACAAACATTTTATTAATATTAAAAAACCAAATATAAAGAAATGGAACCAATACTCCACTAACCCTTTTACAAATACAAAAAACCATTTTATATGTTTTACCCATGACTAGTAAAACTAACTAACCCTATAACCAACTATCTATGGGAATTCAACCCAAAGGGTAGTTTAATAATTAACTTAAACTATACAAAACTAACATATTATTTATGGGGGTGTTTTTATAAAAAGATGCATGCCTCATTTACATTTATTTATTTAACCTAATATACAAAAATCCTAAGCTAAGTTAAGACTTTATAACAATTCCTAACAAACCCCCTTATGATCCAAAGTCAAGTCTTTGGACACATACCAAGCATTTTCTTAAAAAAATTAAATTTGATTATATCAAGGGGTTTAGTGAAGATGTCAGTGGTCTAATCAGCAATTGAGAAATACATAAGATCAAGTGCTTTCTTTACCACCATCATGCATAGATAATTATATTTGACATCCATATGTTTTATTTTTGCATGAAATACTAGATTCTTGGACATCTTGATTGCACTTTGATTATAAATATACAATTGTGTAGGAGTAGGCTAAGAAATCTAAAGATCTTCAAGAATTACTTGTAAATAAACAATTTCCTTGGATGTATCCCAAGATGCAATGTAATCTAATTCTACTAATGAATTTTCCATTGTATCCTACTTCTTACAACACCAAGAAATGGTATTTGAACCCATATGCATAGTGTATCCTATGGTGGATAATCTGTCATCCACACATCCACCAAAATATGCATCACAATATCCAACAATTTTGAATTTCTTGTTTCAGTGGTACTCAACGCCATATGTTTTCATTCCCTAAAGGTAATGAAGTAATCATTTTGTTTCATGCCAATGAATTTATCTAGGCTCATGCATAAACCTAGACAAAATTCTAACTAAAAATGATATGTCAAACTTGGTAGTCATCAAATTTATCAAACCTGCCACTAATTGTCTATATGTTATGCCATAAAAAAGAGGAATATCATCATCCTTAGACAATTTAAAATTAATTTCCATAGGAGTGAGGGTAGGTTTAGAATCACTCATGCCAAACCTATTTAATAACTTAGAAATATACTTAGTTTAAGAAATGAAAATACTTTTATCTTTCTAAGTTTCTTCTATGCCAAGGTACTAGTGAATAAATCCAAGATATATAATCTCAAAACCATATTTTAATTCCTTCTTCATAGACTTGTTATGATTTTCATCATCAACTATGATAAACAAGGCATTGACATAGAGAACAAGAATCACCAATTTATTACCATGCACTTGAAAATAGAGAGTATCATCTAATTCACTATGTTGAAAGCTAATTTTCATCAAGTAGGAATCCATTTTTTCATACCAAGCCTTGGGTGCCTTTTTGAGCCCATACAAAACTTTTATCAATCTACATACCTTATGCTCTGCACCCACTTTCTCAAAACCTTGGGGTTGTTTCATATATACTTCTTCCTATAAATATCCATTCAAAAAAGTACTTTTAACATCCATCTAATGTAATTTCCAACCATTCTATGATGCTAAGGAAAGTACCATACGAATAGTATGCCATTTAGCTATTGGTGCAAATGTTTCTTCATAGTCAATACCTTCTTATTTCATGTAACCTTTCAAAACAAGTCTTTCCTTATGTTTCTCAATGGAGCCATCTAAGTTATATTTAGTTCTATAAACACATTTTCATCTTATGGGTTGAACATGTGGAGGTGGATCAACCAAAACCCAAGTATTATTGTTAAGTATTGCATCATAATCATTTTTCATTGCCTTTTGCCAAATTGGTTCAATAGAAGCCTCCTCAAAGGTAGATGGCTCAGTTGAAGTCATAATAACCAATGTATAATTCACCTATTTTCAAGAACTCATGGGACCTATGAGACCAAATTCATCTACCTTGAAGTCAAAAAAATTACTTTGAGCCCATTTTGGATACTTATTCAAATCAAGAACACCAGAAGTCTCATCATGTGCACCATTCAAAGGAAGACTTAGAGAATTTCCAACATTTTTAACATTTTCTAACTCATCAACCTATGAAGTAGAAGAGGAAAAGAAGGAATATTAATCTCATACCACAACATATGAGAGTGATACTCATTATTTAACCCATTAGTATGTTTTTAAAGTTTCCTCTCTAACTTGTCAATTTATGAATCAATCTTTATAGTGTCCATAGTACCTAATTCATCAAACACAACATCTTGACTTACTATGAATTTGCCTATATCATGTGTAAGCAAATGAAACCCATTTTTAATTTTATAATATCTAATAAAGATGCAATTTTGACTTTGTGGTTATATCTTAGTTCTATGTTCAGCAAAAACCAAAGAAAAATAAAGACAACCAAAAAATTTCAAGTGTTTAACTTTTGGTTTGAACCCATACCATGCCTCATATGGAGTTTGTCGCAAAAGTGTATATGTGGGGGACCTATTTCTCAAATAAATTTTAGTACCTATGGATTCTACCCAAAACTTATAATTTAGATTTTTATAGTGCAACATATCTCATGTTGTGCCTTCCAAAGTATTTTTCATTCATTTAGAGACTCCATTCTGTTATGGAGTATATGCATTACTATAGTCTTGATGAATCTTATGTTCTCAATAATAATATAAAAACTCATTCGAAGTATACTCACCACCATTGTTTGAAAAAATAGTGGTCAAGTGTGAACCTATTTATTTTTCAACTAAGTGTAACTAATCAACAAACTTAATGAAAACTTCTAATTTGTTTTTCATGAAGTATACCCAAGTCATCTTAGAAAAGTCATCAATGAACAACACAAAATATCTACACCCATTAATGGATGACTTCTTCATTTCACAAACATCATTATGAACTAACTACAAACATCTACTATCCACCATGAAGAATTATTGGGAAATTTTTCTTGATTCTATTTTCGTAAAATAAATGATTCACAAATAATACTATCCTTGTGAAAATTGGGCAACCCATTCATCATACCATATCTATGCAATTAAAATAAAGATTAAACATTAAAATGTTCATAGTGGAGATGACATAACCACTATTTAGACATAGTACTTATACCTGTATCAACAACTACTACAATTTCCACTTGGGGAGAAAGTACTTTGTAATGCAATCTAACCAAGTTTTCATCCTCATATCTTGTATACATAGTTTTATATCTATCTTTCACTAAATTGATATATATGAGCCCATTATCCAATACAATTTGATAACATTTCTTGTGAATAGTTATGAAGGAAAGAAGATTTTTTTTCAAGTGGAAACATACCAAACATTCTCCAAGTATTTTATGGAACCATTAGGAAGAAGAATATGAATAGACCTAAGTCCTAGTGGAGTGTGTAAAGACTTATCTGCTAAAGATACTGGAGAGAGAGAGGATTATTTTAAAGTCCAAAATAAGTCTTACCTAAATATCATGTGTTTTATTGCTTATGTGTCTAAAATCCACTGATCTATCAACTCATCTTTAACCTAATATTCTATGTAAGCAATGTTACTTAATGTAGTGAATGCAAATTCATGAGTAACATTGACAGACTCATAATAATCATGGTCAACATACTGAGCAGAGTTAGACTTAGACAATCTTTTTGGCCTCTAATTTTTTTCAAATGGAATCTTACAATTAGAAGCAATGTGTCTAAATTTTCCACATCTATGACATTGAATGCTTGATCTACCCCGACCTCTACCTCTATAAGAATTATGACCATGTCCTCTATAATTTGTTTCATTTGAATGACTAGACATTGAATGTGAATAGTTTTTCTAATAATATCCTCAATCTCTATTTTTAAATCTTCCTCCTCTATGACCTCTACCCCCCTCTAAAGTTGTGACCCCTATTATTATGTTGACCTGAAGAAGAAGTACTTGGCTTAGACTCTAAAACATGAGCTTCTTTAGTTTTCTTGGATTTATTAGGAAGATAGAGGTCATGATGAATAATTAATTCAACCAAATTATCAAAATTAATTCCTATGATATTCTTAGAGACAATAAACATTTCCACAAAGTTCATATAGGATGCAAGTCGTCTTTCAATGCAATAATAACTATGAGGTCATCATCTTGTTTGCCAAACCCAACCTTAGTGTACTTAGAAGTAATATTATTCAACTTAGACATGTATTCTCCCATATCCACATCTTATTATAATGATAAATTAAACAAATATATATGTATGTAAATCTTCTTATGCTTAGGTTTCTTATCATACAAATCTGATAAGGTTTTCCATGGAGTATAACTATGAGGAGCATTTTCAATATGGATATAAGTATCTCAAGTAAAACAAAATTTTACAAGCTACAGCATTAGAATAATGAAAATTAAATGCATCTATCTTAGTCTATTATATATTCAAATTATTATTATTACCATTCTTTACAAAACCCCATAATTCATTAAAAACTAGTGAAGCCTCCATTAAATGTTTCCAATCTAAATAATTGGAAATCATCAATCTATCACCATCTAAAAGTAAGTTTTGAATTTTAGGCATCTTGAAATGAAATCAAATGTGAAAAATAAGTTAAAAAAATTAAATAAACAATACACACACATAATGATAACACTTGGCACGAGACAATGCTTATATGGGGTTTTTCACTTAACCTCCACGTAGAGTAAAAAACAAGAATTTTTTGATGGGTTTTACACTTAAAATCACCAAAAATAAAATAATTACACCCTTATTTTGCTATAATATATCCTTATTTCACCAATTACACCCTTATCTCACCAAAAACAAATGAAATCTACTTTAGTTTTCATTTTCTGATAAAGAAAATACACATGTATGGCATTTTTTGACACTATTGTTCATGTGTTTTTACATTAATTTATGACTTTTACAAATCTAAAAGCATAAAAATATTCCAAAAAAGGAATATTATTTTTCAATAAAGCATATTCATAAATAAAATTCTTCCAAAAAGTATGATTTAAACTCTTGACCTCCTCCTTTCAAAGCCCTTCACAAAACTAGTCTTTCCAAGTGCTCTATGAGAATTTATAAGTTTATAAAGATAGAAAGTTCTAAATAAACCTGATTTTTTCCTCTATTACAATAAAAAAAATTTACTTAGATAAATAAACTACTTCTCTCATGAAAATTATATGTCCAAGTAAAAATTCAAATCTTTTCCTTGATTTAAGTGGGACCCACAAACAACCCTAAACCTTATCAAACATTTAAAATAAATTTATAAATTGAAATTTAATTACTCTTGAGACTTTCCAATGCATCCCATGGTTTCATGGCTTCTCTCAAAAATTTTAAACTTGATCTACAACTTCTCTTGGCCATACAAGCCCATACAACCCTCATACATAGGGAAATCTGATCAATTTTAGATAAATTTTGAAGTTTTTTGGTTGATTTTTTTTTTTAATAGAAATATTTGTGTGGTAATATCCAAACATGATGCCATGTCTGAGAATGAAAAATTTAAACCCTTATTGGCACTTATTACAACTATACATATCCATACAAATCCATATGCCTTCACTTTTTAACGATTTTTTACTATTTAAATGAGATTTTACTAAACAAAACTGGTGTGTGGAGGCTATGTGATGTGGGATGGCTATAAAAAATAAGATTTGGGCTGTAAAATCTCAATATTGTGCTTAAAATTCTTTTCAAATGCCTTTTGAATGATAGTTTGGGCTTTTGGTACTCAGATTTAACTTAAAAACTGATCAAATCAATCTCAAAAAAATGGATGCCATTGAATATATCCACATAGGTTTTCAATATCAAAAATATTTAAAATTGGATTTTGGAGAGGTTTATGTATTTTAAAAATCAATTTAGAACATTAAAAGCTTAGAAAAATCCACTTTTGAGTGCTTATAGAGAGGTTTGGAGGCATTATCAGAGAACATGAAAGGCTTGACCAATTATATGGCCATATAAGACCAATGTACAGGCTTAATTCTTCCAATTTGACATTAATCAAAGTAAAAAATTTGAAAAATTAAATGATTAAATAATTTTTCAAATTTGTAACATAGGTCAACCAAAGCTCTATTTGGACAAGGCATACCTTATACTATCCAAAATTCTATTTCATGTGAGGCTTTCAATTCCACGTGAATTAAATTTTCACTTTTCCTTATCTTTAATTCATAATTCTTCCCATATTCACCATGTTTTTCAAAACCATGCTCTGATACCATTGATAGAAACTAGCCAGATAGATTAGGTTAAATCTTGTGCCCACTAAGTGTAGGTCCACAAGCATTTTATTAATATAAAAAATACAAATACAAATAAAGGGTGACAATACTCTATTAACCCTTTTTAAAAATACAAAAACAACATTTTATAAGTTTTACCCCATGACTGGTAAAACCAACTAACCCTCTAACCAACTATCTAATGGAATTCAACCCAAACGGTAGCTTAATAATTAATTTAAACTACACAAAACTAACATATTATTTATGGGGTGTATTTATAAAAAATATGCAATGCCCCCATTTACATTTATTTATTTAATCTAACATACCAAAATCCTAAGTCAAGTTAAGACTTTTGAACAAGGGTCCTAACACTCAATGCCTGAAAAGTTATTAAAGAAACCAATGCATGGATAAGGCCTTATGAGGACTGTTATGTTGATGTAACAATAGATGCTTTGCTGGAGGTTACCACCCAGGAAACTGATTTGAAAGGAAAAAGAAGGCATGAACTTGATACTATAACTAGATGAATAATCTGGTCCTTCTTGCTGGTTAAGAAACTGGTATTGATCTTTGTTCTCCCTTTTGTTAGCTTTTGTTTATTGTACTACCAGACTTCTATTTCTGGGTTTTGATCGGATATGTCTTCTTATGGTTTCAGGACCATTTAAAACCTGCTTTTTTTCTACCTTCACTGTAGTGTTTTTCTAGGCGTTGCCTGTGGGCTTAGATGTTCTTATCTTGTTCTCTGTTAAAGGGTTTTGGGGGCCCCTTCAAAACCTGCTTTTACCTTAATCTAAAAAAATAGATGCAGTTGATTATGTTCATTTATGACCTCTCATATATAAATATACACCTTACCCCTTTCATTTATTTCCCATTATCCTATATATTCATGCCTTATGGGCTCTGATTTGTATCCCCTCACCTAGGTATGAGGAAACTCTACCTAGTTTTGTAATTGAGGAACCTATTAGACTGACAAATAAACTATTAAAAAACTTTCATGATGATATATAGTGTGTTTATACCTTTTTTTATTTTCATATGTGATGTACTCCCCTCCCTTGTAGGGTCTTTATTCACCTAGATGCCAATAGGATGTCTTATGTAGGTTATGTGGGTGTGTATAAGTGTTGGTGATGGATTTTAAAGTGTCATCTAACTAGTAAGAGTCTCATAATAGGCATTCCTATCATTACCTTCATACTCTAGCTACCTAATATAGCCTCCAAATGAAACATTTTTACATAGGAACTTTTGAATATGGTTGTTTCAATTACTTTTATAGTCCACTATTGTTATTAGGAATTCAAATTAAGTGGATGAATGATCATATTAATACATCACCACCCCTTAGAATAATTTTTTTTTATGAAATATCTATCTATTTTCACCCCAAAAATAGTAGGTCTTAGAGATTATGAGCCACAAGTGATTTACTATGGGATCTAGGCCCATAATCTAGAGGTTTGGTCTAATTATAAGGTCACTCATAGGCTTTAGGCCATTCCCATGTTAGTTCAACCTTGAAGGTATGCTTGAAAAACCTTTTTCAAAGGGTGTAGGTTGGATAGATAACACAACCCTTACCCCTATTTATATTCAACCCCAATTGTTTAAATATTTTCCCTCCTAAATCATTATTTTCACATTTTTACAACCACTTTTCTCTAAATTTTAGGCCAACAATAAATCAAAGTGATACAATCTTTATTACTACTTGAAACTATCAATCTTTTAAACCTTTATCCACATCATACAATATATGTTTTCTATTTTATGTCCCATATAATTATCATCATTAGGATATATCATTCCCACATTCACTCATGTGACCCCTGAGTCCTGATCACCATTCACACATGTAGTCTATGAATGAGAAAATATTTATTTTTCTAAACTATTCTCTAGTGTGTATGGGTAGGAGAAAAATTAATTTACACATATTTTAATCTTTCGAGTGATTTATTGATTATAATTACTTTAATTTGTTGATGGTATTAATTATAACCACATCATCAATTTGTTATTATATGCCTAAAGGCAATATATAGAATCACTAAATTAAAAACAATATTGACATATCTACCCATATTTAATTAATAAAAATATAATTGATATATAATTCTAAGTATACATATAAATCAATGAGCTCTTTTGACTAAGCAACCATGAGTAAGGGGCATCCATGCCATCAAAATCACTTAGGGCATGATCCTAGTTGTGACTATTTGACTCTTTGTGTGAAGTATATAAATGGATTTGTACCTTGGTGGATGGATATAATTAACCATCATCCTCACCAATTAGACTAAAACCCTTTGGATCTTAAAAAAATTCTCTTTACTAATTTTTAGCATTCATATGATTTCCCAAATGAACACTCAAGGGGGAAACATCATCATTCATTTTCAATCCCCTAAGGGTAATTATTTCTCCACAAACCTAAATGTTAAACATTATTTAATATTATTCTAAATGATATTACTTCAATTCACCATTTCAAAGAGGGGGAAACGTCAATAAATTTTAATCACCTAAAAGTGGTATTTAGATTGCTAAGAGTGTTTCTTAAGACAAGCCTATTCCTAGATTATCCTTAGACCTATCTTTATAGACTTTACAATACTTTTCTATCCATTATGTAGACCAAAAAAATCTTCCATCATCTTAAACATAGTCCTATAACAACTTTCCTAGATCCCAACCAAGAGTGCCTAGTAGTATACTAGCTGGACACTAGTGCCACATTAAGGACACTACAACCACATGGTACTAGTGGTTTAAACTTGGCACCAATTTCCCTTGGGCCTAACTCTTTTGAATGGACATATTTTAAAATGTGTGACCCTCCTAAGGTTATAATAAGTACATTTTATTACCCACACAATTTATAGATCTATATAAATACAATACTATTTGACCTCTATAGACTAGATGGAAAATATATGCAAAATCGTATCCAAACAAGAGAAAAGTAGAGAAAAAATTAGGGTATTTGATCACTATTTTATCCTAATTTATATATGTTACCATCTATAACTACACTAATTCCATATTTTAAATATTTTCAATCTCAATCACACTCAATCTCATTCAAAATCACTCTCAATTTAGCTTTCACTTGCACTTACACTAAGAACTAGGTTGGGAGAACTACATCGGGGCTTGGATCCCTCCTCAGAGTATTGGTGTGTAGGAAACTCTCTTCACAATGGGGGTGTTGAATATATCTATACTTTCATAATAATGAACATACATTTATTTCTCATTCCATACTTGCAAGGAGGATTAGGTTTTTTCAAACTAAATTAGATTTTATAAGCACAATACAAAGTTCTATATCTCATATGTGCAAGAATAAGACCTAGAAACATAGGTATAGGTGCTCCTAAAAAATAATAATAGTTATAAAAAGAGGATACTAGTGATATTTTGAGGATAATACATTATTATGGCACTACTATCTAGGTAGGGTGCTACTATCTAGTGAGAAAAGAAATCCTAAGGACCTTGTTGATAGCACTCAGACCTATCCAAAAACCTAGTTTTTAAAAACCTAGATCTTTCATGATAGTCACTTTCTAGATAAGTATATATTTATGTATATTCATTACTATTTTTTTAAAGTTAAAAAATTCAAAATACATAACAAATTATTGCTTATTTCTTTCATATTATTTAAACTAATTTAGACATCTCATCCCTTTAATCTAACTTAGAATTTATGTTAGAAATATTGTCATTGATGTCAAAAGTCTAGCATTATAGCATTTAATGTCTAAATTTGTTTTTAATGTTCATATATTGGCTAAATTATGTTAATATTAATTACATATTAATGAATATATATGGTTACAGAAAGACAAAAGAGGGCCCATGAGGAAGTCCAAGAGTCACCAAGTAAAGACAAAAGAGGGAAAAGAACACATTTTACTATGAAGGATCACCTTGAGGAATTTGAAGAGTCACCATATAAAGATAAAATAGGGAAAAGGATGCATTTTATGATGAAGGGTCACCTTAAAGGAATTTGAAGGGTCATGCAAGACAAGTTTATCACCATTTTCCATGAGAGTTGAAGGGTCACAAAGGCGTGAATGCTAAAGGTCATTTGTAAATCTATAAAAGGAGGGCTTGGGAAGCCATTTTTTTATATGTATAGGAAGAAAAAATGATTTTATCTAGATGAGAAGAAGTAGAGGAGATTAGAGAAATTGAGAAGAGATATAGTAATGTGCTATTATTTGTTGTGAAAAGGAAACATTAAGAGATAGTGGTGTTTTATACACAAAAAGGGCTTGGTGCTCACTCTATGGGTGTGTGCTCACAACTCATTATTTTTGTTGGTGCTCAACAAAGGGGTTGGTTCTCTTACAAGTTGGTTATTTTAAAAATTGTAAACTTGAGTGTGGTTCTCATTTATATACTTGAGATTGTTCTCCATGGTTTTTTCCCACTTTGGGTTTCCACGTAAAATTTGGTGTCTCTCTCTCTCTTCGCTCTCTTATGTGGTTTCATGTTATTAATTTTAGTTTTATTGCATATCTTGAATGTATTAATAAGTTGTTAAATTAAAGGAATTTGATTAAGTAAAAGATATATATCCCATGCTTAACAATTGGTATCTGAATAGGTTTCCTTTAAAAAGTTTAATATCTTGAAGGTATATTAGGGAAAGTGTGATGGGCTAAGTAGCTAAAGAAGGAGAATCGAGAGTTGAAATATATGGTCAAGGATCTTAAGGAACAATTGTGTATATTGGATTCTAAGTTGGCTATATAAGTAAGAGAAGATAAGCTATTTATTTAAGATCTTAAGAATCAATAAGATGTTGTATATTCAAGTTTTAAATCAAGAGAAGAAGAGTGTAATCAGTTTGAAGGTTAAGTTAGGTTCTTTGAAGGATAAGAGTGAGAGGCTCATAATATAAATTTTTAGAAATGTCATGAAATATTAGTCCAAGGTGAGAAAGATGCAAGGTTTTTAAAGGCAAATTAAAGAAGCCAATCAGGTAATCCAATGCCTTCAAGTTTTCCAATTCTTCTCATGGCCATTATTTTGTTTGTCATCATGTTGGTCATAGGGGAAAGAGACTGATTAAGGAGAATCAGTTATTAAAAAGAAGATTTTAGTCATCTTCAATCAAAAGCTATGAGAAATGTTGTTTGTTTTTGTTGTCATAAGATTTTCCATATTGCTAAATTATGTCCAAATGGAGTAAAGAGATCTTAAAGTTATGTCAAAGGATAAAAATCCCCTAGAAGGTATGAGAAGGGCCAAATGGGTTTTGGAGACCTAAGATAGTAAAGGGTTGATCAAGTTGAATCTAAGAGTAAGAATAGATTACTTGATACAATGGATAAATTAATCAATTAAGGGACTGTGTATAAGTCTTGTTATCATGGAAAGATAGTGAATACTAGTCCTAAATAACCTACAGATCAAACAAAATCTCTTGTTACATTTGAGAATCATCCTTATCAAGATAATACAATTTCAAGATTTTAGAATATGAAAAACATCATGGATGTTGAGGTTAGTGAGTCAAAAAAGTTAGACATGCCTAAACAAATTTTAAGAGAAAGAAATCAATCTTATGGATGCAAGAAGATCAAGGAAGTAACAAAGGAGATGTGGGCATCTCTTGAGTTCATTTTGTTTAGGAAAATTTGTGTGGGTTGTCTCTTCTAGGCTTTAAAGAGACTCTTTATAGAAAAAACATTGAAGCATGGTGGATGAAGTTGGGTCTTGGTTGTGTTGCATTATAATAAATTCATGAAGGTGAGTTGACAAATTAATTTGTATATTAGTTGAGGGGGAACTAAGCGTTATCTCTAGGAAATACTCTTTGCCATTGATGTCAAAGGGGGGAGAAATACAATAATAGGTATAGCAACAAGTTCAAAAAATAGGATGTTATAGTAAGGGGGAATTATTGTATGTTTTTAGTTAGTTTACTTTACAATTTGTGTAGGTCTTAGTTTTAGGTTGGCATGTACATTACAGGTTTTTTAGAATGTTACAATTTCAGTTTGAGGTTTCCATCAATAAAAAAGGGGAGATTGTTGCAAATATTTTCATTGATGTCAAAAGTATAGCATTATAGTATTTAATCTCTAAATTTGTTTTTAATGTTAATATATTGGTTAAATTGTGTTAATATTAATTAAATATTAATGATTATATTTTTGGTTGCATAAAGATAAAAGAGGGCTCATGAAGAATTCAAAGAGTCACCAAGTAAAGACAAAAGAGGGAAAGGACACATTTTCCCATGAAGGGACACCTTAAGGAATTCACAGAGTCACCAAATAAATACAAAAGAGGGAAAGGACACATTTTCCCATGATCAGTCACCATAAGGAATTAAATGGGTCATGTAAGACAAGTTTGGTACCATTTTCCATGAGGATTGAAGGGTCACAAAGGGTGAATTCCAAAGGTCATCTGGAAAGCTATAAAATGAGGCTTGGGAAGCTATTTGTTATATGTATGAAAGAAAATGATTTTATCTAGCTAAGAAGAGTAGATGAGAGTTAGAGAAAAGAGAAGAGATATAATAGTGTGCTATCATTTGTTGAGAAAGAAACATTGAGAGATAGTGATGTTTTATACATAAAAAGGGTTGGTGTTCTTGTGGGTGGGTTGCTCACAAATAATTATTGTGTTGGTACTCAACAAAAGGGTTGGTGATCCTAAAATTTGGTGCTTGCAAACATTGTAAAATTTAGTTGTTTCTCATTTATGTACTTGAGATTATTCTCCATTATTTTTCCCACTTTGGGTTTCCATATAAAATCTCTCTCTCTCTCTCTCTCTCTCTCTCTCTCTCTCTCTCTCTCTCTCTCTCTCTCTCTCTCTCTCTCTCTCTCTCTCTCTCTCTCTCTCTCTCTCTCTCTCTCTCTCTCTCTCTCTCTCTCTCTCTCTCTCTCTCTCTCTCTCTCAAATGTGGTGCATGCTATTGATTTTAGTTTTATTTCATATCTTGAATGTATTAATAAGTGGTTAAATTAAAGGAATTTGATTAATTAAAATACACCTATCCCATGATTAATAATTTACACATGTAAAACCATAAAAGGGTAAATCATTTGGTGAACCTGACTTACTTTGAATATTGATCAAAACCCTAGTTTGCATTTTCCAATTTTTTGTGCAATAATTTAGGGTTGAATACTTCTATTTTTATAATTTTTATGCATAACCCATCTCACTAAATCAATTTCATATTAATTCTTTATTCTATTTAAATATAATTTAAATTATTTCAAAATAACCCTAGCTCAACAAAACCCTAACCCTAGACACACTTAGGGTTTTGTATCCTTTTTATATTTATGTTTAGATCTCAAATCCATATATATTATAAATTTTTATTTCATATAATCATGATCATAATGATATAATAAATTACTCATTTTTATTTCAAATTCTAATACTTTCATTTACATGATTGTTCCATTTAATTTAGAATGAATTTAGAAAAGATATAAGTACATGTGTAGATGATGATTTATATCAATTAAAAATATATGTAATATTTCATAGCATGTTATATTTTCCATATTTTTAATTCCATTAACAAGTAAACCTATACACATATAGATGATTTATCATATACGCTAACAATTATGTTTCAAGTTTCAATGTCATATCTTATGCATAAGAGAGAATCTCCTTCTCTTCCTCTTCTCCATGAGGGTGATAGATAATTTCCCTCTAAATAGGTCCATAATTTTCACCCTCCATGAGATGAAGTAACCTATAAAAATTCCACTAATCCCCATACTCAACTTATTCACACCTCTTCCCTACAAGGTGTATGCTTACATGTTTAATCAGAAATAGCTAGGGTTTTCACTTGTGAGACTATATATGATTAAATTATCATTATGATAAATATAATCATAGGTTTAAAAACTTAGAATAAACAATTACATGAAAATATTAAAACATTGTAAAATCAATTCATAAGACAAAGGCCTCTAGGACACACTAATTTAAATCATGTATATGCATCTTCATCTAGTCAATTTGTGGCAAACAATGTTACATATCAAAAAATGAAATCAAAACAAATTATATATTCAACTAGTGATTCAAAATTAATTCAAAGGTCAAATAATAGTTCAAGTGAGTTAATAAATAAAATGGTTAAATCTAAGTTTATCAACTTACCCCCTCTACACCTAGTAATGATATCCATATATTATTATGCATATCATAAAATGCATGGGCACCACACCAATTCATGTTTAGCATTGAAAAGGAAAATTAAAAAAATAATGGACACAAATGACTCAAATAATGACACATCATATAAACAACATACAATTTCACATCTACAAATTTAAAAAGGGTCAAATTTAGAAATAGTATAAAAATAGTTACCAAATCAGAACTCAGAATAATAAAAGATTCACATGCTACAATTAGATGAAGAAATAGTAAAACATACATAGATAAATCAATAAAATTCACCTCTCTAAAATGAATTTCAATATTCAATTTGGTATAATTTTGGTCACAAATATCTACAACATTTTGATTATCATGGTCAAGGTTTGGGCAAGTAGGCCCAAGGCATCACTACTCCTATTATAAAAATTGTTAATACTGGTCAACAAGGTTTGGGATTTATATAACATCTTAAGGAAAATCATTCATAGATAAATTTTATCAAGGTAAAACATCTAGATACATAATACATGTTATATAAAGATAAGTAATTTAAGTTGAAAATTTAAAATCATGCTACAAAAACAAGAATTCTCAAAACATGATTTCTAATAAAATAGCCTCCATAGCACCCTATGTCTACAATAATCATAGTTTCAAAAGGAAAAATAATAATCAATATTCTAAAACACAATTTAGAAATCCCAAATCCATTGTATGAGGTAATTCCCTCTAGCATCCTAAGTTATTATGATTTTGATGATGAATAATACTCAGATTCCTATTGCAACAACTTTCAACTACAACATATCAATTACACTGCATGAAAGATTACTATTAATATTTTTGATAAAGGCCACATTAATAGTGAATCTCCCATGAGACTCATCAGTTATTATGGTTTCTCTTTTTTTGTGCATAGTTTCCTTATCTCTTGATTCTTATACATATTTTATTTTAATTTGATTTTACATAGATTATATATAAAAAATATGAAAATGATATAACATGCAAAAAAATAAAAACATTCAAATATTACTAAAAAACATAAAATTTATAGATTGTATACATTTATATGTTTACATTTCTACTACTTTATATATATTACATATGCTATCTATATTAGTATAGTAAAATTTAACATACATTAGATGCTTTACTTGTTCTTGTTGAGTGCTTGCTATTATATACCCAATAGGGCAGATACCCAAATCTAGGTTTATTCATTTGATACATCCAACAACTTAGGGGCATATCCTACATAATTGCTACTAATAGGTTCTATACTTACATTATATACATTATAGTTTACCAATTGATATATCTTGATATTGATAATTATTACTCATGTTCCCAACTATCACTGTTTAGACTCAGCATATGTATATCCTAGCATTTACATAGATTTGTATTGCATAATTATACATGATTTCATTTATAGCTTTCCTAGTTTAGACATGATTGTGTTCCTTTGATTATTTTATTTGAACTCATTTGAATATGACATTACTCTTTGGCTCTACATCACTTCTATATTTGTATGCCTTAGACATGTGCCCATATCCCTTGTGTGTGCTTTCGTGATTATATATGCAGACATTTGAATTTTTTATTCTATGTGGATATAAGACAAATTTCTTGTTTATAGGGTATGTGAAAATTTAAACATGTCCTTATATGTATTCATTCTCATATTTATTGGCATGTGCCCATATCCCTTTTATTATGGCCCCTTGGCCTACTCTTACATGCCTCATGTGTTTTGTATGTGTCTTCACCATGACACTTGTATTTTATTATTACACATACATATGTTTTATTCCATGAGTGACCCCATGCATCTACCCTTCCTACTTGGGCGTCATGATGGAAATCATGCCCCATCCCCATAGGTAGCTACTCAAATTTTCTATTTACACATTGATTGCATCTATCATGACACCCTTATATAATGATAGATTAAAAAATACATATTACATTACATACTTATCCTCATATTATTTTACATTCTAATGTTATATTTGCACATTATATTGGATTTACATGCAATTATCATATATATACTCTAGCTAACACATTGTACAGAGCTACTTCTTTTGAGGCTAGTTCTTACACAAGTTCCAAAACTACCCTAAAAAGAGGGTAAATTCATAAGGATATGTCATAGAGATCAGGATCATACATTTCTATTCATGGATTATTTTTAGCACACAAGCTCAGTTTTAAAAATTAGACACAAGTTAGACATAGGAAAAATAAACGACTCAAAAAGCAATTCAGTAACCTAAGTTTTAGACTAGATAGACATTAGCACCTAAATTGGGACAATATCACCACATTATGTTACTATCCACTACATTGCATTACTATCCAATAGCCCCAACTTTAGGGTAGTCTATATTAACTAGACTAGTGCACTAGGTACAATATAAATTTTCATAAGTATAATCATAGGTTTGATAGTCATGTTCATATTTTACTCAAATATACTCATTTTAGCTTAGATTCATACAATTTAATTAGATTTAGGGGCATTATGTGTGGCATGATCACTCCCATATTTAGTTCAGTTACATAGATTTAATATTAAATAATCAATTCAAAATTAATATATTCAGATGTCAGATTGGGGGTATGCACATGACACATAGTTTACATATACTCAGTTACACATAATTTTTTTATATGGAATGGAAAACTCCATGTCATTATATGCACTTTATATCACATTCCAAATTGTCACCAGTTTCATTCCTTACTCCATCTATAGTGGTTGTTATTCTTTAGTGGCCTAGAGCTTTCTAATGTACCTGAGTGGTTACAGAGATGAAATACATAAGTAGATATACCCAGTTAGATATTTTTATCATTTTTTAAATTTAAGTTCCAAATACATCTACTTCACATAGGTGGTAAATGATGGAGTCATATAATACTTCAATTCTTAAGCCACCCACATGAGAGGGTTAGACACACTTACAATTTTAACTAAGCTATTCACATATCTTGATCCACTAAGTAGGGGTGGGTAATGATGGAGTCAAAAATATATTGAGATATTGAGCCAAACATATGATGATTGAAAAATCCATTATCTCAATCTAATATATTCAACAATTTGATGACTATAAAAACTCACACACATAGGTTTTCACTAGGTTCATGTGTTTGTCTATGTACCCAAGGAGGTGTATTCATTCCTTTCCTTTATTTTTACTCAAATTTACTTAGTTAATTTATTAAACATAGTATTTATATTTTGATAATTTCTTAAGTATGGACAAATTTTTGCATGTTTCATTGCATGCCATTATTTTGGACCATGTTTCACATACGCAGACCCAACTTCACATACTAAAACTCAACTACATAATCTTCACTTCTTAGGTAAGTCTAGGTATGCTTCTTTTTATTTTATATTAGTCATTTCACTTTTTTACATTTATATAATAAAGGGAGGGGGGAATGGAATCACCTAAAATTGGTATTTGGATGCTAAGAGTGTTGATTTAGATAGCCTATTCCTATCTTAGAGCCTTTACCACAATTTTCCATCCATTGTATAAACTATAAACATATTTTGTCAATTTAAACATAGTCCCAAAATAGATTTCCCAAATCCCAAGCTAGTGTGCCTAATAGTCTACTAGTTGGACACTAGCACCACATTAAGTACACTACAACCATATGGTATTGGTGTCTCCAACTTGGTGTTAGTGTACCTTACCCTAACTCTATCAAATAGATACATTTACAGACATGTTCCCCTCCTAAAGATGGCCTAAGTACATTTTATTATCCACATAAGCTACAAATATTTATAAATACAAGACTATTTGACCTCTATAGACTAGATGGAAAATAGTTTGAAAAGCCTATCTAAACATGAAATAAATTGAGAACTATTAAGGTATTTGATCCCTATTCTTCCTTACTTCTGCATACTACCATTTACAACTTACCTAAGATTATATTTTAAATATTATAAATATAAATCACACTCAAGGCATTCAAGACCACTATCATTTTATCATTCACTTGTACTTGCACCAATCACTAAGTGGGTGAACTACATTGAGATTGATCTCTTATAAGTGTATTTATATGTAGGAAATATCTTCATAGCAGAGTGTTTAGGATGTCTAGCCTATCCTACTAATGAACACACATTTATTTCTCATGTCATACAAGGAAAATTAGGGTTTTCCCATTAAATCAGATTTTACAAGCATAATACAGAGTTATAGATTTTGTGCATGCATGAATAGTACACAAAAACATAGGCATAGGTACTCTTAGAAAATAAGAATAATCCTATAAAGAGGAAACTAGCACTATTTTGAGGACACTACAATTGTATGGTGCTATTATCTAGGTGGGGAACTATTATCTAGTGATCAATCATATCTTGGGACCCTATTAATGACACTCAAAAATATTTAAAACCCAATTTTCACAACCTAGATCTTCTATGATAGTCACTTTATAAATAAGTCTCTATTTATTCATATTTATTAGTGCTTAATTATTTCATATTATTTAATTTATTTAGACATCTTATCCCTTTAATATAACTTAGGATTTACACTTGTAAAACCCTAAATGGTTAAATCACAAATAAATTTCACCATTTAGTATTGAAATTCACTTTGAAACACTAATCCTTCCACTTCAAAAAATTGAATTCAAATTAACATCAATTCCTTCCAAAATTCAAATAATTAATTGATTATATTTATGCACACCTATTTTCCTCTAAAAATAATTAAAATATATATTTTGCACCTAACCTATACATCCTCCTCATTTGTCTCAACCATGTGTTAACTCATCTAGCTAATCCCTCAAATTCCTCAACTACCTTATGAGTCATCTTATAAAATTTCAACTACTAACTTGATCCATTTTTTGTGAGTCACTCAAACACCTCCCCTTTCTTCTCAACCCATAGAATTTGTCATCGTCCTCATGAATAAAGACTAATTCCTCACCATTTATTATTTTAATAATTTAAAAAATTCAAATAATCCTCAACCATCTGATTAGCCTCTTGTTACCCTATAAATTAACTTTTAATTTGTATGAAAATTAAAAAAGATAAATCTAAAACTTATCTTGCTCAATAACATCTAATCTTAGAGAAGGTAATCAACTAAAAAATTATTTTGAGATTCTTTTTTGTATTAGGGTCATGATCAATTATGGATCCACTAAAGCTAACTATGGGATCTCTTACCACAAAATAGCAAAAGAGAGGCTTACAAGGCTTCAAGTCAAATGTCATCATATAATAACCCTAGATAGGTCTTAAAATGTGATAAATGTAAATTATATAATCTACTAAACAAACATACAAGCTAATCTAGTGCTCACAAAATATTATGGCATAAATGGGGAAGATAATAAAAAAAAAAGATAATTATATTCAAGATAATATATAATTAATATAACAAGGGGAGATATAATTAAATTCATTAATTATAAAACATATAATTATTAAAATATGAAGGGATAGGAGTATACTTACCTTGTTTAAGTGAAACTATTATTCCTCAATCTCTCCTTTTACTAATGATTCTTTGTAGGAGCTTATTTTGGATTTTAAGGATCACAAGGATATATCAAATCTAAGCTAAAATATTTCTCCTATACATCTAAAAACTCCATAAGATGAATTATACTACTCTAAGTCAAAAACCTAAGAAATAAAACCTCTAAAAGATAATATAATCATATTTTTGAGTTGTAATGATGCATAAACAAATGATCCTCTATTTAGAAATAAAGTTAAGGGGGTAATTATATCCAAGAATTGACCCTAAAAATTCTTAGAAATTTATCTAACAAGTTCAACTAGGTCACTATTGTTTGGTATGAAATATATTTGTTAAGACTCAAACTAGGTTGATATGGACTGATAGAGTTTCATAATGTATTTTAGATTCCCAACAAGGTCGATTAGGTTGAAGTAGTCTAAAAAATGTGTAAAAGGGGTGGTTTTTTAGGTAGGGGATATTCTATATGGTGAATCACTTATGGGAGTGTATATGCATTATTTTTTTCTAATGTAATTAAATAAAATTATATTTTAGTGGTTTCAGGTAATGCTATATGGTCCAACAATCCTATGAAGCACCAAATGTCTACAAACCCCTTTTCTAGTGCACCCTTTAAGGCATGGATTTAGAGAGATTGAGACTCAAAAAATTATTGAAATGGAGAAATTATTAATAAATGATAAAGCTAAAAATCTTGTTTGTATACATATTCCCCACTCAAAGCTCATCATATGTAATGTGGTTATAACATAGGATGACACTTCAATAAAGAATGCAACAACACAAAACATTGAGCTAATAAAGTGTAGTAAATGAAGATAAATAAATGAAAGTAAATAATTTTAAAATACATACCTTAACATACCTTTTAGAGTAAAATTTACATACATGAGAATAAATTATAGGCATCCAATGTGCATACCATTAGGTGGACTTGAAAAATAAGATAAAATTTGAAAATTTTATAAAAATATGGTTAAGTTCAAAAAATTTATCTATGTTGTCAAGAGTATAGAAATTTTTTAATGTTTTGAAAATTAAAAAATAAATAAAAATTGGTGATTAATTAACATTTAAAGAAAATGTAAATTTTAAATATAAATAGGATTTTAATTATTCATTTGTAAATTTACTATTTTGAGAAAACTAGAGATCTATGGCACCAAAAAGAGTGATGAGAGAGACTATGATATAAAGATGAGGAAAATGAGGTAGAGGACACATAGAAGTGGTTATGAGCATGGGCCAGATATGGAATGTACTAAATTTTGAATTTTTATCAATTTTAATTGAAAAATGAGGTAGATTTGAAAAAATAGGTGTCGAGGCAAATCCATGTAGTAAAAGTTTCCCTAATTTTTTTTATGGTAGACAATGAATCAATATGGTCAATGGGTAGAGGCAAAAATGATCATTAATTCCTAAGGCATTAATGATAAATGGGTGAAAAAACATTGCAATAATTGAATGGGATTGGCCATGCTAATGTAGTTGGAAATGAATAGGTTAATGAATGTGGCTGATTATGTAGGAATGGGGTGATGTAGTTTGTTGATAACAGACTAGCTATGTATGGTTTGGTCAATCTAGTTTGATATTATTCAAGTGGTTGATTGCATACATATTAGTAGATGCAATATTGCTTATAGGTGGCCAATATGGTTTTAAAGGAATAGTTGATTTTGTATGAAGTGGTTGATGTAGTATAATTAACTAGTTAACATAGTATCTAGTGGAGAACATATATATATATATATATATATATATATGTATGTATGTATGTATGTATGTACGTATGTATTTATGTATATATGTATGTATGTATATATATATATAGTCATTAATTTCATATGAAGTGATTAATTTAGCTTGATTTGTAATAGTGGCTGACATAGTTAAATACTTAGCTGACCTACTATAACAATTAGTTTTTGGTTGGCATAGTTATGTGGCTGATGTAGTTTATAATGTAAATAAAATATCAAAATAGGTTGATAAAAGTAGTTAATCTACATGTATTATTAAATTTTTAAGATTTAAATAGATTATAATTTGATATGGAGGACTAATATGTGTTTTTTTATTTGATATTTTTTAGAGGTGATAGAGATTGGTGTTTAGTGGGTATAATGTGGTTGTTATATTTATTAAAAAGACTAACAAGTAATGATTATGCATGTTTGAAATCATTAGGATTCAGAGGGATCATGAAGATATGTCATACACCATTGAGTGTTGACTTAGTTGGCATGTTATTAGAGACATGAGAGTAACTAACCAAGATTTTTAGATGTGTGGTGGATGGGGATAATATTGAGGTGATTATCACCCTAGAATATGTCCATGTAATTATAGGACTTTTTATTAAATTGACTCCCAAGATTTGGATACCAATGACATAGATCCTGGGAAATGATTTTTAGACCTATGGGTGACTATTTCAAAGAGGTATTTTGATATATTATGGGTTCATCTATTTGATGTTTATAAATCAACAATTATAGATATATAGAAGGCCATTATTTCCTTGTGATAATTTGTGTGATCTATCATAAGTAAGATGGTAAGGTGACATGATATGTGGTTGCTTTGTGTTAGTATATACTAGATTAAGGTATTATGTGTGACCTATGGTCAATTATTTGGGTAGGATTAGTACATGATATGTATAACATTCTTTCATGTGGGAAGATGACTATAGGCCATGAAATTTTACTTAGTAGTTAGATTTATGAGACATTTCCTATATATTGACCAATTGGATTAACCCAATTTCTATAGATGATAGTTTACCTCATTTATTGAGATGATGATAGGACCATATATTACAAGTTATACGTCATATCCCAAAATTATATATTATGGCATAAGGATATTATTTAGTAGACATCTGTAAGTATTTTAGTTATTTTTCCATCTTCACTAACTATTTCTCATGGAATGGACTATGTTCAAATTATTATAAATTATACTTGGTGGGTAGAGATACATCCCATTGTTCACCTACCTAGTCATCTAGGTTTTACATCTATAGTGGAACTGAAATTAGTGCCCACATATTGGGCATGGAATGTGAGGGAGTAGAGAGGAATTGGAGGTGTAAGAGTATATATAGATATACTTGTTATTCAACCATATTGAGTTAGAATTTGGATAGGATGATGATAATTAGAATAGAGAGAGGCTATATTGGCTAAGGGGGAGGATGTGGAGGTGGTGATTATTATTCCAATATATGTGTTATAGTTACCACCATGGGAACCATGATGATGAAGACATCAATAGGTGTAGATGAAGGTGGAGGTGCAAGAGGATGAAGAGCCATAGGCAGAGGTATTTGATCAAGGAGATCCTATGGAACTTCCTATGCAAAGTTTTTATATAGAGATATAGATTCATAGAGGAATAACATGATAATATTATGCAAACTAGTTTTGTAGCACCTCAAAGGTATGCTATAGTGGAGGTACTTAGTGGATGTGTTGATGGGGAGACTATTGTTGGTAAGTGTTTTATTTTTTCTATGTATTTTATGTTTTTTTTTAAAATTATCTTTTGTGTGTGTGTGTGTGTGTGTGTGTGTGTGTGTGTGTGTGTGTTTTAGATGTCTTGAAGATATGCATATATATGAAATATAATGTAAATTTAGTTTGTATTTTACAAGTACTATAGTATAGGATTTAATATGGTCTATGATAGTATCGGTAACACATCATAATATTTTGGATGATGTGATGCTACATCATGATTCTATTGATATTGATAATCCTTTTGTACCCTCTTCCCCAATGTATTCTAGTTCATTTTGATTGGTCGATGAGGTAGTGTGAGAGTTTTAGAGATGAAGAAATACATCATAGTTACCACCAAGAGTGGGTCATGGAGAATTTATGGCATAGAAGATAGTGATTGATGAGTAGGTTACTCATATGGTGGCATCTATAGAGTTAAGATATATTCAAGCCCAGGTGGCCAATCTACAAGGATAACTAAATGGCATGTATTCATGCACAAAGTCACTATAGTATACCATTTAGAGGGGATAATCTCAAGTTTTGATTGGTAGTGTGGCATGTCTATCAAATGGGTAGGGTGGACCATAACCATAGTGGTGTTATTATTATGCCCATAGTATGTTGTTATATTTTAAATAACATTTGATTTAGGGATATATATAGTTTTATATTTTTTTATTATGATTCATGGATGTTATGGATGTATGTATTTATCACGTGTTTAATTTCTTATATATGATTATGATAAAATGTATGATGTATTTTAAATTATTTTCTAGTAGTTGTGAACAAATGTATGGTTAAAAAAAATGACATTAAAAAATATTTAAAAGTAATAGAAAGGATAAAAATGTAAAACACACTAAAATATGTTGGTAAGCATGTAAAATGTTAAATAAAGGATTTTTTATAACATATCAAATTGAGTTTTTAAAATCATCTAAAACAAAAATAAAATAGAAGATGTAAAACACACTAATTAAATTGGAGAAGTGTTAATGACATTAGTGAAATGAGATGAAAAAAATATAAAACACACTAAATCAAGTTGAGAAGTATGTAAAACATAAGTAAATGTTGAAAATGGAATGAAATTTAAAGAACGCTAAATTAAGTTAAAAAACGTGTAATTAAATGAGATATAAGTAAAAATAATGTCAATGTCAATGAGTATAGTTATTTTTGTGAATAAATATGGTATGAAGTTATGAGTATAGTTTGTGAGGAAAGATTTTTCATATCCAAGGTCTTACATTGCAACTCACAAAGGGTCAACCAATGAGATAAATGCTAATAATAGGATATGTTTTTATGGATTATAAGAGGATTTTTGTGAGGAATGCATGGTCCTATCTAAGATATTACATTGTAAACTCATAGAAAGGAAAACCAAAGGGGTATGATCAGTTAACAAATAGCATTCATCAAGGAGGAATATAAGTAATGTTATAATGGATTACAAAATGGATAAAAAATGATATAGCTATTTTGAATAAACCTTAGTAGGAATGAGGCATACCAAGTAATTAAGTAGTCTTTTAAGAATTTATTAGATGCCAAATTCAAAAGATATTTGTTCAAAATAAACCCTAAAATTTATGGGAAAATAAGTGGAGTATTAAGATCATCTCATGAAGGTTATATATATAATAAAAGTAAAATGGACCTACCTTACCACAACATGTTACCCATTCCTTAGGACCCATTACATATTTACCAGTCTACTATGAAGATTGGGTACTTATGTGATAAATTAGGTAATAGTTAGAGATAATTTTGAAATATCCTATCCCACTCTACTACCCTACCACCCACCAATTTACCTCATCTATATCATGAGGCCAATTGTGTATTTTGAGCTTCAACCAAGAATAAGAGATGTGATAAGATATGAATAATGTATTTTGGTGTGATTTTGACTTTTGAATGTTTATTTTTGACTTTTATTTAAATAATTTGGAGTTTAGTTTTTTATGGATTTTTTTAATTCCTCCTCCATATAGATTCAAATTAACCAAGCATGAGTGATAAAAGTGACAAACAAAAATAAGCTATAGGATTTGTTTATATGATACAAAATATTTAATTTTTTTGAAATGTTACTAAAATATTAATTTTGCCTATAAACTAGTATGTGATCTCAATACTATACATATATGTGCTTATTATTAAGGGAATGTAAGGGAAATAAGGATATCTATGCATATAGTGATACAATGATAAATATGTTTGTTAACTAGTCATATGGTAAAGATAGGATATTAAATGGGTGTGTATTTATAACCATGTCATAATAATAACTATCCCTAAACAAAATGACATAATAAACTTAAAATAAAAATCATCTTAAATAAAATAGGGGATAAATAAATGATAATGAAATTAATCCATGAAACATGAAATTAAGCCATGAAAATGAAATAAATCCATGAAATTGAAATTAATCCGTGACATTTTTAAATGATAAGTAAAACATAAGATCCACATATGCCCATAAATCAAGTTCAAATCATGTATTACTAAATAAAATAATTTTAGGAACACCATGATGTGTTCAAAAATTTAATTAAATTACTTAGATTATCCATAATTATAGAATTATATATCATAGAATTAAGATCAAAATAAATAGATCAATAAAAACAAATCTTGAAAGAGTAAAAAAATTGAATATTATGATTGAGCCACTTCAATGGGGAAACCTCCAAAATAATGAAATAAGAATATAGTTCACAATATGATGATAAAATATTAACCACTACCTCATATATATACTCAACTTATCCAAGGTTATTTCATATGTTGACCATATTAAGAAAATAGAGAAATGCAACAAGATAATATCAAGGTGTGTAAGCTACAAATAAGATGCACATATCCCCAGACACACTATTAGTTAAGAGTGTAGAATGCCCCTCCCATTAAAAATAACATTATCCTCAACATTTAATTAAACCAATATTTTTTTTAGGAATTATTAATCCTCCCATGTTGCATATTCAGAATGCAAGTTCTTCTATTTGATCAAGTACTCCTTAATGGCTCTAGTCTATAATTGCTTAATGTACTTGTGAAGGATATCTTCAAGATTTAGAATGAATTTGAATTATTAATATAATATAGGTACCTCAATCTAAGTTTAAAATATATATCCAATTACCTTCTTCATGTAAGATACATGGAATATCATATGTATGTGAGTGGATGGAGGTAATTCTAGCTCGTAAGACACACTACCATATTTTTTCAATATCTGAAAAGGGACCTAATACTTAGGTGACAACCTATTATCATTTTTTTGTTGCTTCAAATAAATTTATATATATGTCTAAAACACATAGAGACTTAATCACCTATGAAAAAATGTCACTCATTACCGTGTTGATTTTCTTGTTGCTTCATTCTATTTTGTGCCATTATTAAATTATCTCACAAACTAACACATCATGTTGATGGTGACTGTGTTACTCAAAATATCAATGCTTAGGATTCACTATCAAATATAAAGTTTTTATGGGTCTTGATACCCATAAAATTCCACAAAGTGAGACATCTAAGAAGAAGAGTGAAAAAATTATTATAACAACATTTATCAAGTGGTAGCCAATGAACCTATTTATCCTGTTTATTAGAAACAAAATAATGAATATACCCTTCTAAATATTTTTGACTACCTATATTTATCCATCATATTGAGGATGATAGGACAAGATATGAACTAAATAGGTGCCCAAACATGAAAATAATTCAATCTAAAACTTATTAGTAAATATGGGATTTTGGTCACTTACAGTGATCATTGGAGTACCATGCACTTTATGAACTGTATTAAGAAAAGAAAAATCTATTGTATTGGTAAAAAATGTCAATGATAAAGAAAAAAAATGAACATACTTGGTGAGTTTATCCATTACTAAAATGATAAAAAATTTACCCTCAAACCATGGTAACCCCATAATGAAATCCATGGAAGCCTCCTCCCAATGTTGGCTAGGGATGGATAAAGGCTAAAAAAAACCTAGGGTCTTAATGGTTTCACCTTTGTTTTTTTGAAAAACCATGAATATAGTCACATTTTTATGGACATACCCCTTGATTACTTCCCAAAATAAATTCTCTTTGATTCTATGATATGTTTTCAAAAATATAGAATGACCTCCAAGTGGAGAGGCATGAAGTTCCTGAAGAATTTTATGTTTGAGGAGAGAATGTTTAGAGAGGTATAATCTATCTTTATACAATAATGTTTTTCCCTTCCATGTAAACTTTTTGGATTCATCAAAACCCTACTAAATATTTTGAATCAAATCCCTGGTAGCACTATCATTCTCCCATTCAAATCTTGCTTCCTCTATCCAATCTACCTGCCATGTGGCCATGGTACATAATAATGCCTCAACTAATTCAACCTGTTAAGAGAGGGAATATGCCACCAAAATATCTTTTCCTTTCTTATATAATATTTCAAAATCATATTGTAACATTTTATTCACCCATTTCTATTTTTATTTAGATGAAAATATTTTCTCCAAAAAATATTTGAGGCTATCATTATCAATCTTTACCTAGAAGTGATGACCCATTAGATAAGGTTTTCATTGTTTCATTACATGCAAAATAACCATCACCTCTTTCTCATAGATTAGGTTGAGCCTATTTTTTCCATTTAGTTGGAAACTTTCAAATTCTAGTGGTCTATCTTCTTGTATGAGTAAAAACCCCATGACATATCCTGATGTGTCATACTCCATAATATTTTTTTTGAAAAATCAAGAGTATACAAAACTAAATTTATGCACATATCCATTATCAACTATTCAAATGCCTTGGTAGATAAATCAGTACATTGTAAGGAGTATTTATTCAACAAATAAGTGAGTGTGGTTATAATTCTACTATAATTTTTGACAAACTTCAGAGAGTAATGAGTTAGCCCCAAAAATCCTTGAAGGTTATTCAGGGCCATCCTTGCTTAGAATTTTTTAGGATCAACTTTAACTCCTTCATATGACACAATATGACCCAAGTAATCCACCTCTTAGATACCAAACTCATATTTGGAAGGTTTGGCATAAAGCCAATGTTATTCTAAAACTAAAATTACCTTTTTCACATGAATCAAATGGTCTACCCAATTTTTGTTATAGATGTGTATATCATAAAATAACTAATATAAACTTTCTAAAATATGGCCTAAAAATAGTATTCATCAAATTATGAAATTTATATGGTGAATTCGTGAGGCTAAAAGGTATGACCATAAATTTATAATGGATTTCATGAGTTTTGAAAGATGTTTTAGGTATATCCTCATCATGGATGCAAATATAGTGATACCCAAAGTGATGGTATAACTTGTTAAAATAACCAAGACCATGTAATTCATCTATAAAATCATAAATTACTAGGATAGTAAACTTATTTATGATGGTGTGATTTTTATGTTATCTATAGTTTGGGCATTTCCTTCAAGTATCATCCTTCTTCTACACCATGACCACCAAGGAGGAATGTTTAATTTGACTATGTTAAATGGTTTTTGCCTCCAACATCTATTATACCATATTTTCAATTCTATTATACCATATTTTCAATTTTAATCTTCTAGGCATATGGATACCTGTAGGGTCTGATTCTAGGTGGGGTGATTCTTGGAATGATCTTTATGACATGATCATGTGCATGAATTGAAAGAAGTCATTTTGTGTGTCACCAAGAATAATATAATGGTCATCTAACACCCTTTGAAAATTATAATGTATAGAATTCTTAGTTGGTTTAACCTCTATGGAAAATAATCCCACCACAAACCCTTTTTCACATTTTATGAGAATCTTCATCATTTGATGGCAACTAACCAATTATTGAAGTTTAGGTTGTAATATGTGTAGTTCAAAGGTCATGCCTTCTAAATGGAACCTAATGAATAGTTATTGGAAATTCATATCAATAGCATTCAAAATGAAGAGCCACTACACTCTTAAAATAATTTTAGTTCCTCCCATGGGAATAGAAAACATAGGGGAATATAAAAAATAATGTCCTATAATAAGTATAATGCCATGGAATTTTATAAAAAAAAATTAATATACCATTTACAATCATGACCTAAAATTTTGGAGCTGGGTAAATGAAATAGTTTAAACTAGTATCCAACATACTATTAATGATGTTGTGTACTCCCAGAGTCAATTAACATAGTCACCTTATATTTATTTAGTAAACCTACCATGTTAAGAGTTTGAGGAGAACTAGTGCCTGGAAGCATATGATAGGAAATAGTTGGTTGAGATTTTTTAGATTCATCCTCATGCTCTTCCAAACCTACCCATAAAGCTTTATCATATTTTTATTCCTCATTGGTGACTTTAATGTAAAATAAACTATTTTCATCACATTAATGTCCTTTGATACATTTTACATTATGTTCAAAATATAAACCTTTTGCATGATTTTATTCAACTTATTGAGGTGTGAATCTGGTAGGATATGTAAATGATGGTTTCTGGAAGGTGCATTCATACACATTAATGAAATGTCTTCATTTGATCAACTCTTTTTCCTAATACAAATGTTTCCTTGGATTTCTTCATATATATTAACTAAGATGAATCATGTAGACCTATAATTGGATGTTATCTTTCAGGCCACCCAAAAATAGGTCAATCAAGTTTTCCTCAATGATGCCTACCACATGGAGATTATAAAATTGATGAATATAATCCTTTACCATCATAGTTTGACACAACTTGGATATTTGGTTGAAGTAGTTTTTTGAGTTATTTTTGTGATAATGGAGCTACAACTCTTCAAAAAATATAGACCATGGAACCAAGAGACCCTTATTTTTCTTTTAAGCACACTAGTGATACCAAATAAATTGCTTAAGTTCTAGATATAGAGAGACCATGAACACCTTTTATGAATAGGGAGTCTGATGTAGATAAAATAAAATTTTAGTTTGGGTAATCCATGTGAGTGGATCATTACCATAAAAATTGTGTAGGTCCACTTTTAGTTTTAACAACTATGTACAATGCTTAGTGTTGTGATTGTTTAGAGGAAAAGAACCAAACTAAAGTATTTGAGGGTCATTTTACAACTTCTAAGTTGAAAATTTGACCAAGTTCTCAGTGATTTGTTATAATTGATCTCAAAATCTATTTAGGTACCCTAGTTTAGCCTTATGAGGTCCCCTTTAACTACATCAAGATCATATTTATGCACCATGCCCTATAACTTTGACTTAAGTTTTTGAATTATCTATAAAATAATTAGATCAAAATTTTCTACATCCATGTCATTTTTTTGATTAATTTTAGGTGTTTCTTGCCCTTTCCCATGACCATGAATGTTAATCCCCACCATTCACAAACCCTAAGAGGGTCATGACCTAAGAATTTTTTTTTTTAGTTGATACCATTGTGATCACCTCACCAAGATGAATCTAAAAACTACTAATGTGCACAAGAGAGAAAATTGGATAAAATGTATTGGTAGATGATAATATCATAAATATGAATCTAATGGATACTAATTTTCATAATTTAAAAAAAAATAGACTTTTTTTAATAAAACAAGTTTGTAGTGATGAAAAAATTCAATCCCCCTAAATCACAAGTTATGTTTTAATGGACTTTTAATGCTCATGAATGTAGACCCAAAAAAGACTACATCACAAAAACTTGACCAAATTAAAGCTATTATACCACTTGCAATTAAATTAATTAGATGATTCATAATAATATAGTTATATATCACATAATTAAGAGAAGAATAAATAGATCCATAACAATAATTTTTAAAAGAGTAGAATACTTGAATTTTATGACTGAGCCACTTTGAGTGGAAAAATCCACAAAAATGAAATAAAAATAAAATTTACAATATGATGATAAAATAATAACCACTATATCTTATATATACTCTACTTAGCCAATGTTATTCCATAGGTAGACCATACTAATAAATAATGAGAAATGCAATAATATAATATGAAGGTGTGTAAGCCACAAGTCAGCCACATATATCCCTAGATGTACTATAGGTTAATGTTGTAGAAATAAATACTAATAAATATCTTGGAAAATGTCATTCATAAAATCCTATACATCCTATTGTATATGGATTATAATTTTAATTAGAGTCTCATCAATCTTCATCAAAAATCATGAAAATATTTCTTGATGTATCATCTGTATAGAGAAGGTATGTATAGTAGAAGAGGAATGATGCTCATTAGGCATCTCCTACATGGGATACTAGATGTAAGGAACTGATGTTGATATATGATGAATATAATCATATCTATGAGGATATGTAGGAGATGGAGAAGGTGGATCTTTTATCTATGAATGTCTTAGAGAATGAGGCTAAGACAGTGAAGGCATAGGTCATGAAAAGTCATAAAATTTATACTAAATAACTAGACATCTATCTATATGGTGTGTAGTATACTGATGTCAAAGGTAACAAACCACCCCATATTTAGGGATGTGTTTTGGAAGTATATTAGGAGGTGGTAGGCTCTTGTTTTTAGACTATGCCTTATCTAGATGAAGTGTATCAATGTACTATCAAAGCTATCAATAATGAGTAGAAGAATGATTATGTGTACTATGAAAGAAATAAATATGTCTAGGAGTAGATTGTGAAGGTCATCTATCTCTAGTAGAAGTGGAGATTTTGGTTGGATATTGCTAATGCACATGACAATACTTAAACCAATGAATAAAAACTCTATGGGTCTCACAATATCACTCATATGAACATCATGATGGTAGAGAGTTAAGCTTGGGCAAAGGTATTATACCATCATAACTAGGAAAAAAACTCAGAATAATATAATGTCTATCTTGGGATGCATCATGAGATGAACTCATAATGGATCAATTTAGTGGAGATAACATATTTATATGAAGTAATCTAGAAGGTTTTTGATATCTAAAAAACCTATAAGGTCCTATCATAACATGGTAGATAATTAGAATCAAAAGAGGATAAATAATAACTAGATTTGTGTGTGTGTGTGTGTGTGTGTGCATGCTACAACTTAGACCTATGATCATCCAAAGAACTACTAATATCAATAATTATAGAAAGATAAGTAACTACATGAATATAACTAATAGAATGTAGTAAAGAAGAACAATATCAAAGTATCTTTGGATTTTTACCTTGATTAATGCTAGCTAAAAAGGGATCATCTAAGGTATATCCATCATCATAATCAAGAGTTTAAAGGTAAATAGTACATGAATCAATGATTTTATCAATTGGAGAGGTATGATGGATGGAGTTTTTAGTTTTTTAGAGAGACCAAAATCTCTTCTAATGGTTTTTGATAATACTAATGCCTTATATGATGTAATTGAGAGATTATGTTAAGAAATAGATTGGATGTTTTTTAACTTTATCTCATTAGGTTCATCATCATCTGAGTCTTGGAGATTAGGTGGTATGTTTCCTATCAACTTAAAATGACCATGGTAACATCTAATTTAATTGACAAGATAATTAAAGTGTTGTGATTAAATAAATGGGATGTTAGGATAAGGCTCAAGGATAGGTATTTAAAAAACACATCTTTCTAGGAATTACTCAAAATTCTAAGGATTGGTATCTCCTTTAATTTTTAATATAGAATAATTATAAGGAAATTCACCACATTGGCATGTTGATGAGGTTACTACTTCTCTGAGTTCTAAGTTTCACCCAAGCTAAGGAGATGAGTGTTCATGTCCCAACCTCAAACATAGTCCAACATGGGAATGACCTTAGGTTGTGGGTCACTAATTATCAAGCCAAACCTCTAGATTTTAAGGGGTTATCTACCCTGATTTATCATTTTAGTGTTATTTCTCTAAGATATAAAGTCTATGGGGATGAAAAGGGTAAAGGAGATTGCATAGAAATGAAGAAATGAAACACTACTCTAAAGTGTGGTGATATACCATGAATTAATTTATCCACTCTTTGAACTTGAAATCTTCATCACACTAATGGACTATAAATAGAACTAACACACTACCTACAATGGATTTCAAGAAATAGTTCTTCACCTAGAGATTAGTTTGACTGAATTAAACTTGAGGGAAATGAGGGTAAGGCCTTATTGAAGGAACTTATAATCATAAATCTAATTCATACCTAAGACATCAACCCCAAGACACACTAGATGACTTGGAAGGAAAGTTTGTTAGCAATTAGGTAAAACTTAGACTTGCATAAGGGAAGATTCAACAACTTTTGCATATTGAGTCAAGTATAAAACACTAAGTACTAATTGGTAAGTAGATGCAAATGTTTTATTCATCACTCCAACAAGTGTACAAGAACAAGTGATAGCACAGTTTCCTCATACCATCCCAAGGGATTTTGTTTATCAATCATGTATGAGGAGATGGTGGCTTGATAGTGATTTAAATTTTTTAGGAATATTGGTGTATTATTGATAATTTAGTTAAAGGGTCTAAGTAGTAAAATAAATAAATGAATATAAAATAATTAAGATACTAATTTGTGTAAATTAGATTTCAATTCAAACTTTTCTAAAAATAGTTATAAGGGGAATAAAATAAAACTCAGTTGGAAACTAATTGATCTGACTTAGATATACGCTAGAATTCACTATGTAAGACTAGGACATTATCGCAAACTAAGATCTAAAATTTGTTTTGTGATTGGATGGGAGAATTAGAATTATATAGGAGTGGTACTGACACTTTAGTCTACCTCTATTGATGTTGTCTTGAGGATTTGAGCTTTTTGGGTTTTATTCATTATGTTTGTGTGACCGTATCTACAAAGTTTTGATAGCTATAAGCTTGTAGAGTTTCATGTAGAGAAGATTATTTCTTAAAACCCTATCTTCCATTATGATTTTACCAGTTTTGAGCAAGAGGGGGGGTTAGTGTGTGTAAGATTCAATAGACATGGATCCACACCCCTTTTGTAGGCACATTACCTACATATCAATACTTAGAAGAGGAATAAAACCATGTGTAGTTCTCCCACATGATGTGCTTTATGACATTATGTGTATGAAGATGTAGAATGTTAAACTAGATATGCCTGAGGTAGCTAAGAACTAATGTAAGGATTTGGATAAGATTTTAAGTGTGTTGGATGGTTATATAGAGAGAATAGGGAAGATTTCTTAAGTAGTCTTGATTTTATTCTTGCTTGCTTAGTGATGATTACCAACCCTTTCCAAATGATCTTTGAATGGGATTTTAATAGGGATCTATTGGTCATGGGTAGAATGTACTCAAGTTAGGTCAATAAGGAGAAGGATGGAGAACCAAAATAAATTAATTATTAGGGAAAAAAATAGACTTGGACAATAACATCAAAAGTATACAAGAGTGGCACCAGTGTTATAGTCTTAGTGTGGCACTATTGTCATGAGTAGATGGGACCTAAGGGGATTGATCTGTCATGGAAAGAGGAGCCTATCTTAGATAGGATCAGGTTTGGTAGGCTATGGATGATTGGGAATCAATGAAAATGATGCCTATGATGGGTATGATATCAAGCAATAAGGACTTATGGTTTGGTTGTCATTAGCCACACTAAAGTTACAAGTTTTTGCATTTTATATGACTACATTTGCCCCCCCCTTTATTATAGTGATACAACTAATGAAATACTAGGATAAAGGAAAAATACAAAGTATACCTAGACATACCTTCAAGAGTGAAGCTCATAAACCTATGCGATGTTGGGTGTGCATAGAGAGAGCAAATTGTGAAGTATGAAACTACATAAGAAAATAATAATATATCAGTTCTTACTAGATACACTATATCTAAAATAATGACCTATAAAGATGGGTAAGAGAGAGAGGAAGAGAAAGGAATGAATACACCTCACTACATATGTAGACCAATACAAAACATATTATGATGCTAAGTGATGGTGATTAATAATAAGTAATGATGGATGATGCTCTACCAAGAGTAATATCATGAATGGAGCTGAGTGCTTAGTTCCTCAAAAGTGGCTCGAGAATGCAAAGGTTGGAAATTTAACTCCATTATCACTTACTAAGTGAATCTAGGTGATCATGCATTGTTGATAAATGTTTGGAATATGTATCCAATCCCTCTAAATAAGTTTCTCAAGAATACAAAGGCTAGATAGTCCTTTGGCTCCATCCTTACCCCATGAAGTGAAGCTATAAATTGATACCAGTATAAAATGTGTCATATGAGATGGCTTCTAAAGCCCATGTATGTAATGTAACATAACAATATTGGAATGGATAACTAAATGTATTATTAAAACTAGGCCACTCTTGGCCACTTTGAAAGACGGAGATTAGGCTCGTATGAAAACCACTTTGAATTAGTGTTCTAGGCTTATATGAAAGCCACTCAAGAACTCAAGAACTTGGGAATGTGGATGTTAGGCTTGAATAAAATCTATTCCAAAATGATTCTAACCATTTAAAAATGGAATAAGGCATGTGAATTCTAAAAATCCCTAGTTGAAACTAAACTTAGAAAGGAAAAGGAAAAAATGTGCCACACACATTGCCCCTAATCATTAGTGTCTAAAACATGGATTCTAATCTAGAAGTTATATCAATTGTCATGTCTAAAATTATAAGTGAGAACCATCATGCCATGCATGATGCCCCTTATATCTAGATTCTCTAAGCAAAAGTTTATTGAAAATAGTTGATTCTAAATTGTTCAAGTTGTGTAAAACTGTAATTAAACCTACTTTTCTACCTACTTCTAAAATGTTTGGTCTTTGTACTATTTGGATAGGAGCATCAAAAGTGGATACTAATGACACTGACACTATAGTCCAAGTTGGTCACTATTGTCCTAGTCTAAATCTATTACTTATTTTGATATTTTCACCATCTATTTGGTCTGTTCTAATTGTCTTGATGTTTGGTTATTATTCTTGGTGTTTTGAATGTTGCTTTTTTGACTATTAAGAGCTCTGATCTCTATGACAAAACCCATGTTTGTTTTCCCCTCTCCTGAGGGTAGTAATGAATACCATATAATGACTTCCCTTAGAAGAAAGATCTCTAAAAGTGTATCTCAAGATATAGTATGATATATATTGAGAGATTGTTAGATCAATTGGGGTATGACTAGATGGATATAAAAATGTAATAACATTTACATTGTAATAAACTAGAAATGAAAGTTTGGTTAGTTTTTAGTTGTTAGGTAAAGGGATGGAGCATGATTTCCATCATGGAATCCAATAAAGAAAGAGAAATGCATGATGTGGATCATGGAATTGTAAATAATGAGATGTAAGCAATCAAACAAGCACACAAGGCAAGAAGCAAGAAGTGTAAAAGGGTGGCTGAGTGGTAAAGAAAATTAGGGACATGGGTACATGTCACTCATAAAAGAAGGTAAGCATTTAAGGAATATTTAAATGCCATATACACATATAATTGAAACAAGAAAGGTTGGCCTAAAATCCACAATCATATAGAAGAGTATAGGTAAGGGACATTGGTAAATGTCCAAAGGCACACACAAGACATAGAAGCAAATGAAATTGTAAAATGTCGTAAGGAACACACAATACATAGAAGCAAATGACATTGGAAAATGTCCTAAAATACATACTAGATAAAAAATAGAAACTGAGAAATAAAATCATATCTATCTATGCAATGCAAGAAAGGAAAGCATGTAATAACTGTAAATATAATCGCATATAACTAATCAAAGCAAGAGGGAAAGTATGCAAGAAATGTTAGTAAAATATTAGGTATATGATAATAAATACACAAGTGTTATAAGCTAGTGATTGTTGATAGAGTAATCTATGTAAGCTATTAAGTAATGTATATCAACATGATAACTAGAGTGTGTGGTGTAGGAATTACATAAATTGGATGGTGTAGTCATATACAAGATGCCACGAGTGGGTATGTATATCTATTTATGTATTGATGTAGAATTAAGATGCCCCCTCAATGGGTAGATTTAAGCAATCAAATAGCTATATGTCACTACACACACTCAAAAGGGATCAAGTGAAGCATGGTAATGTAGACAAATCGACAAACAATAACATAGAACATCAAATGTAAGTCTAGTATGATATTAGAAATTTAAAGAATGTATAATGCATAAAATCAAAATGTCTTTACTGTTTTTGAATATTTGAATGTTTTTAAATTTTTTATATATTTGAGATATATACAATCAAGCAATAAAAACTATGTATAGGTAATTATTTTTAAAATTAGGTACAATACAATGTGAGAAATGAAATGCTAAACATTGAATCTACGTAGATGCATAATATTCATTAGATTTTTGAGTTTATTCTCTTCAAGTGAGGATATAAGATACAATTTAGGGCTATGTTTTTTTGTAATAATGTATGGACCTAGACAGTTTGGTTTGAATTTTCCTTTGGTTTCTTCTTTGGCATTGACATTGTGAAGATTTTCTTTGAGAATGAGATCATTAACATTGAATTCTCTGACATGAACACATTTGTTGTAGGATCATTATATACATTGTTGGTATATTTTGATATGTTCTTCTACTTTAATGCATGAATGGGCTAACTTCATGAGATGGTGTAGATGATTTTCATGATACTAGTTATTAGTGATAATACCTTTAAGGGAGACACAAAGAGATGTGATTTCTAATTCTAATGGTAAAACTACTTTTATGCCATATACAAGTGAATAAGGAGTGGATCCAATGGATGTGTATACTTTTGAGATATGCCCATAATGTAAAAACTAGTTTATTATGCCAATGATCTCCAAATTTGGTCACTGTTTTGCTTAAAATGTTGTTAATGGTTTTATTGGTGGATTTTGCTTGACTGTTTCCTTGTGGGTAATACGGAGTGGATAATATGTGTTTAATATTATATTTTGTGCAAAATTTCTTGATATTTTTGTTCTTAAATGATGTTCCATTATCAAAAATGATGGATATAGGTAAGCTAAAGTGTGAAATAATGTGAGTCATGAGAAAGCTACAAATGTCCTCACCTATAGTAGATTGAAGTAAAATAGCTTTTACCCACTTGGTGAAGTATTTTATGGATATGATTATTAATTTATGTCCATAAACAGATTCAAGGTTAATTTTTCTAATATGATCAAGTCCCCATAACATGAATGGCCATGGAGAGACAATAGGGTTGAAGCATAATATTGTGTCCCACTTTTTGGTACTAAGGGGACAACAAAAAATGAAAATCTAAACATTTCTCAATTTGTATAGAAAATAGTGACTTAACCGTATAAAATATGAAAATGGTGTAAACTAACGAAATGTTTCATTTAAAGTATAGATTAAATTTATTATTTTTTTGAAAAAATAACAAAAAATAAATAATAGATTTTTTAATACCCAAATTCATAGTGTGTATATTTTGTGTACAAATTTTTTTATTGAGTACTTGATTTCTCATAATTTTCTCAAAATATAATATTTTCTCAATATTTTTTGCAAAGAGGTCCTAGAAACATAGACATAGTGAAAGGTTTTTTTTTAATTTTTTATTAAAAAATATTTTTTTATTAATTTTTTAATAATCAAGGAAAGGAATATCCATACTTATCTCTTCTCCTTGCAATATTTATATATATATGTCAAAATAGACTAGTTTTTTCACCATTAGAACGAGGACATTAAAGTTGAGTGAATTTATATTTTTCTAATTTTTTTAGCCAGTCTCATATTTTTCCCAGTGCCTCAAACGTATGGTACTTTATTTTATAGATAAGTATATTTTACTAAATAAATCAAAATAAATATTAAATATTATTAAAATTTAAAAAAATCATTTTATTAGAAATCTCATAAAAATACCTATTTATATATAGAGCCACATTTTTTATTTTATTTTTTCATCCTAATATGTGGAATTTAAAGTAGAATTTTTAGGTCAATAGTAGTTTTCCACTTCAATGGGTGAGGATTTCATGCCACATGGGGTTATAACGAAGGGGGTTAGAAAAAAGGGGGTTTAAATGAACCCCCTTACTTTTAACCCCCTTCATTCAAACCACCTGTCCCCCACCCCCCAAATATCATGCAAATTAATGAAAAATTAATCAAATGCTAAAGTAAACCTTTGACCCCCTTCATTCGAACACCATTAAAAAAGTACACATGGGGGTTAAAATGAAGGAGGTTTGAATGAACCCCATTAAAATGAAGGGGGTTTGTCTGAACTCCAATTTTTTTTTGGGTTTGGATGCACTTGGTTGCTAAGTGGGACTCATTTATGTGCCATAGCCCAATAGTCTATAATTGTTGTGATGGTGCATGCTATAAGTTACTGTGTCATTGACATTTATGACATAATTTTAAATATTTTAAACATTCATCTTCCATGGTGGGCTAGTAGTACCCTTGTTAAATCAATTTATGTGACATGGCTTTTCCACTAAAGTGGCCACCACACTCACTATTGTGTATCTATGTAAGGGAAATGTTGGCTTATGTTGATGTTAAACATCAAAGCAATTATCCATATAAGGATCATTTAAAAAGCTTTCCACAAATGATTAGATAATGGAGTGCTTGTTTGTGTAAAATGCATTTTTCATTTTGATAAAAAGTGTTTGGTGTAATAAATTTGTTGAGAAAGTTATAGATATTAGAGAACCATTTTAGAGTTGTGGAACTGTATGTAGTGGTTGGAATGGATAGTGCAATCAAATTTGAATTGGCTATTGATGGTGATTTTAATCATTTAATAGTGAAAACATCTTGATCATTTTTAATGTTGATATTAATCAAAGATGTGGCACTTTACATTGCATCTACATGTTGCTTGTCTTTTCTTGGTATACTTTTTATATCAAAGTAGTCAAATTGTGATGATAAACATTGTACCAAGCTATGGTATGGGATAAGATGTTCTTATTTTATCTAATATACATCATTGACTTGGTTGAACTTAAGTTGAGAATCACCAAATATTTGAAGAGATCTAATTTGGAGAGATTAGGTGGAATAAAGACCTAAAATAAGTGCTTCATATTCTACGATGTTTTTGGTGTAGGAGAAACTTAATCAATATGCAATAGGAACTATGTGACTTAAAGGTTTACAAAGACAATGCCTACCCCTACTCTAGATGCACATCTATAACCATCAAGTAACATGGTCCAAGTATCACAATGATTAGAATAGGAAGTGAAATCATCTCTAAATGTGTCACTAATAGGATTAGTGTCTAGGAGTGATGCGATTGCCAAATGGTTTTCAATGATTTGGCCCTTTATTGATTTTTGGAGAACTATTTTTAAGTCAAACTTTGTTAATAACATGACCCATTTTATGATGTAACAAGAGATGTGGTTTTTCCATAAGAAACTTCAATGGATCTACTTTTGTGATAACATGAGTCTCATTATTTACCATGTAATGTCAAAGTTTTTGTGTGGCAAAAACTAGAGCTAAACAAAAAATTTCTATTGCAGAGTAATTTTTTTCATAAGCAACTAATGTGTGACTAATGTAATAAAATGCTCATTCAGTGTGTTGATCATCATGTTATTCTAAGAGTGCTCCTAATGCATGGTCTATTTCTAAGATATACATTAGGAAAGACCTACCATGGATAGGTGGTACTAAGATAGGTGGATTAAAAATATATTGCTTGATTATATCACAATCTTTCTTGATAGGCTTTCTCCTAGACAAACTTTGTATACTTCTTTAGTAATCAAGTGAATGTCTAAGTTTTATCAGTAAGTTGAGCTATAAAATGATAGATTTCTTATATCTTACCTTGTAGGGATCGAATTTGCGTTAAGTTTGGAAGAGGTGGCATGATGATGATTTATTTGATTTTTTTAGGGTCAATCTTTATGCCATGTTGAGAAATAATGAAACCTAAGAGTTTTCCTGATGTAACTCCAAAGACACACTTCTTTGGGGTTAATCAAACATCATATTGCTTGAGTATTTTAAAGATATTTTGTAAATCAATAATGTGATGTTGTCATTATTTAGATTTAGCTAAGATATCATTTACATAATCGTTGATAGTATGGTGAATTAAATCATGAAATATATGTGTCATCATATCCTGGTATGTGGCTCCAAATTTTTTAAATCCAAAAGGCATGATAATGTAACAAAATATACCCTAAGGTGTTGTAAAATATGTTTTCTCTTGATCTTCTTCAACAATTTTTATTTAGTTATATCCTATAAATTGATTCATAAATGATAACATTTCATATCTAGCTATAGAATCAATGATCATATCAATGTTAGGTAAAGGAAAATAATCTTTTAGGCATGTTTTATTTAAATTATGGGAATTAGAATAACATCAGATTTTTTAGTTGGGTTTGATCATGGGGACTATATTGGAAACCCACTCAGGGTGTGCTACTAGTCAAATGAAACTAGCATCTAAGAGGCATTAGATCTCATCGTTGACTAAGAGATCCACCTTAGGATACATTTTTTGAAATTTTTTTTAATGGGTTCAACATCTAAGTATAAAGTAATTTGATGAACTACTATGAATGTATCAATTCCTATCATATATGAGTAATAACAAGCAAAGAGTTTTGTAAAATCTATTAAGGTTTTATAAATATCTATATCTTCTTCCTTTCATAGGGTAGTGGATAATAAAATAATGCATGGATCTTGATCATTTCCAAAATTAAAATTAATTATTTATTTGTTAAGTAATGTGGAATGATCAAGTGTGTAGGGAGTGGTAGGAATAGTATTGTCTAAATTAATTAGTAGTCTTGTGGAGAATCTAGACTTTATCTAAAGTATGCATGGGTATTTATGTGATGAATAAATCTATTTTTATGATATAAAGATGGAAGGTCCTCATATACTCCAATAAATTATAGGAGGGATTCATTATTGGAAAATTCATCTAATGTGAGCATGTCTAGTGAAATTTCATCATTAATGAGATTGGGATAGATCAACGATAATGTTGAATTATGATTAATGGTGTTGTCTATTGGTGTAGTGGGTGGAAAAAACTTTATATGATTTGAAGTATTGGTAGAAGCTTATTATGAAGGTGGGTAAACTGATATCCTAGCCCTTGTGTTCCATGTTGTATAGATGCCTCAAAAGGATTAATGATTCCTTGTTTGTGATTTCCAAAACCTTTTCCATGATATCCCATATTGTTGAGACACCTAAGTCTGAAAGTAGAGGTAAACTGGTGATTTTGTATTGATGTTATTATGGAACTTGGAGTTTGTTGATGTGTTTCATGGTTTGAAGGTATACTATGAATAATAGGTTGTGTTGGTATATTGCCAAGATTAAAATGTGGAATATAATTTTGTAGAGTTTTAGAAACTTGTTAGTATTTAAGAGGTTTTTTATCTATTGGGCATGTGTAGATGTAGCCGTTATGACTATATTTTAAATAATTATGGAGTGTAGAAAGGACTGCATGCATATCATGAATCTAGGGCCGACTAAGTAATAAATTATAGTTGAGGTCATTTTGCATGACTTGTAAAGTAGTTGGTAGTTTCTTTGGCCGTAAGGTAAGATTGAATGTTATTTGAGACATAACTTTCCATGGAATTTTATCAAAACCTCTAATGTTCATATCAAAATGGTTGAGATCTTGAGGCTGTATATTAAGATGTTTAAGAAAAGAAATGTTGTAAATGTTGAGTATGAAACCATTATCAACTAATACCATTTTGACCCCCACACCATTAATTCTTAATTTAATATGCAAAGGTATATGTTGTTTAATGATGTGGCATGGGGGAAAATCCTCTTTTTTAAAGGAAATATGTTCTATAGTCCATTGCATGCTGTTGAGGATAGATACAACATAAGTTGGTTCAATGAAAATGGGAATTCTATTATTATGAAGGGATACATATAACACATCTTTATAACCATCTGATCGATGAAGGAGCTAAATAATTGAAACTATATCAGAAGGGGTGCTAGCCTAAGTGATAAATATCTAGCCATGGGTGTAATCAACCTACCTATCTTTTGAAACTTGTGTAATATTATGTACTACATGATCTACTATAGGCATAGTGTTGGTAGTAGGTGTATGATAAGATCTAGGTGTACCAAGTTTGAAAGGAGGAGGGGTAGATATAATTGTTAGTGTTTTCTTATGTCTAGTAATAATAGGGAGATACTCAAAAGTAGCCAAGGAGTTATATGCATCTAATTAGAAATCATGACTGTGAAATGAAATACATGAAATGTGAGTAATGAGTTATATAATAATATGTTAATAATAAGAATTCCATGGTAGATATAAAAATCATGTTATAGAGAGTATGAATTTGTGTATAAATGTATAGAAAATTTTGACATGAATCATAACATTTCTAACATGTTTATCATGATAAACCTAAAAAAATTTCCTCATGGAAGATAGAAAGCAAGGGATAGAGAATATGGAATTGTGCATAAGCGTATATAAATTTTTGACATGAATCATAACATTTATAACATGTTTAGCATGATAAACTTAAAAAATTCTCCACATGAGTGAGAGAGAGTATGTAAAAGGAATATTGAAAGTTTGTGGATGTTTAGCAATGAATTTTTTAAGATCATCCCTTATTATAAAAATTAACCATGAAATACAAATAATGAAGCTTTGTACTATCATATGTGTAGTCATATAAAATGCAAAAATTGGTAACTTGAGCATGGCTAATGACACCCAATGCTTAGGTCCCTCTTGCTTGCTCTCATGACCTTCATAGGCTTATTTTCACTAATTATAAATCATCTATAGTCTTTTGGACTTGTTTCTAGCTGATCCAAGACCCTTTTGTCATGACCAACCTATCTCCCTAGGTCCTAGACTCTCAAGATAATAGCACCCAAATAAGACAGGAGAGTTGTTGCCACTATTATTTGATTTTGGTGCTATTATCCAAGATCATTTCTATCCCCAATGGTTAATTATTTCTATTTTTCCATCCTTATCTTTTTCAACCTAACATGAGAAAATTTAATCCATGACTAATAGATCCCTATAAAATCCCATTTCAATCTCATTTGGAAATGGTTGGCAAATATTATCAAGCAAGCAAGAATACAAGTGAAACCACTCAAGAAATATTCCCTATTCTCTATAAATAGCCATCCAAAATAGTCTTAAGCACACCTAAATATTCACACCAATAGCTAGCCATCTGAAGCACACCCACTTTAGCAATTTATTGCATTCTCATATCACAATTTCACCAAGCAATTTCGAAGGGAGAACTGCATATGGCTTGATCCCTCTTTAGAGTATTTTTATGTAAGTAATGTGCCCATACAAGGGGTGTGGATCCATGTCCAGTGAATTTTACACACACCAACCCCACTGCCATCTTGTCAAAAATTGGTCAAATCACAATGGAAGATAGAATTTGAAGAGAAAATCTTCTCTACAAGGAGCTCTATAGAATTCTAGTTACCAAAACTCCAGAGATAAGGTCACACAAACCTAGCAAACAAAACCTAGAAAGCTCAAATCCTTAGGATAATAGTGATAGACAAGGAATATAGTCCCATTGCCACTCTTGTCCACCTTTGACACTCCTATCTAATCAAAACATGAAAGTTAGAATCCTATTTGTGATAGTGTCCCAATCCTACATAGTGAATATCAGACCCTATCTCAGTCAAATCAACATAGTTTAAGTCTTGTTTTCTCCCTCTTATTACTATTTTTAGAAAATATCTAATTACAAATAAATTTCACAAATTAATATATTCAATTATTGTCTATTTATTTATTGATTCTATTACTCATACCATTTAACTAAATTAGGAATAATACACCAATATTCTCAAAAAGGTTAAAACATTTGGTGAACCCAACTTACTTTGTTTACACATAAAACTCTAGAAACCCTAGGGTAAATTACCAACTAATTTTTCAATTAATTTTTTGATTATTTACCTAAATAATTAAATTATAAATTAGTATCAAATTTCAAAATTTTTTAGTAATTTCAAAATATTTTGCTTTTAAACCCTAGTTGCCCATACTAGGTCCCAATATTTTTTTTAAGTAATTTTCCAACAATTTTCTAAATTTTTACTAGCATATTCAAATCATAAAATCCATTAAAATTTCAAAATTCAATAGTAATTTCAAAAAAATATTCTCAAGACCCTAGTTACACATACTATGTCCTATTCAATCAAGCATTTTCCAATAATTTTTTGAAATTTTAGTTGCATATTTAAATCAAAAAATTCACTTTCAATTCAAATTTTCATTGTAAAATTTTAAAATAATTATTTATCAAACCCTAGTTACATATATTAAGCCCCTATTGATTTTTTAGATATCACCTTACATGTTTTTGAGCTTCGTATCATTTTTATGTAATATCTAGTTAACTATTTTTAGGACTTTACATTTCCTATATTCAGTATTTTATTTATTTCACACTTTGCCTATTACAATTTTTTGAAAAAAATAAATCAAATTTCAACTTGTTTTACTACCTTAACAATGGCCCAATATACTAGTTTTGATGAAATTGATAAAAAGGAACTCTATGAACTATTAATTAAACACCCTGACATGCAATACGACATGCTTAAAATACTATAAGAAAAACAACAAAGAGTGAATAATGGTCAATATTCTCAAACCACAAAGCAACTAGTTATAAATGACACTACAGGGACAACTATGTCTCAACAACCCCCTATAGTAGCCAAACTTACCTCTATGCCACCATCTATAGCTAGTACATCCCTATCTCCTGATGTAGCAACCCTTGTATAAGAGATAAGATCTCTTCAATCTAAGGAGCTACATATTAAGAAAGGTACCATTAGACCTACATAGGCTTTGGATTCTCTAACTCTTTTTCATAAACCATTGGCATGTCATGTTGATTCTACACCATTGTCACAAGGTTTTGTTTAACCCAAGCTTACTCTATATGATGGCAAGCATGATCTAGAGACACATTTTGGAGATTTTCATGTAGCATGCTTGGCTTATGTATCTAATGACTAGCTACTTACCGAGTTATTTCCATCAAGCCTAAAGGATTTTAATTTACAATGGTTTTATAGTCTACCAAGTCAGTTAGTCAATGCATTCAACCTTTTAGCCAACATGTTCTTAGATCACTTCAACATTAACATTGGTGATAAGGTTTCATATACTCAAGTTGTATAACATAAACAAAGGTCAAATGAGCATCTCACAGATTATGTTCTTCGATATAAGAATATCTTGGCTAAGATGACTAGCCCCATGGATGATCAAGAGTTATAAGATCTCTTTAAAAAGAGTCTTCTACTAGCTTTTCATGAATTAATTATGTTCAAAAAAATGTCTTTCTTCACTGGGTTATGTCACACACTAAAGGAAAGATAAGTCAAGTTAATTTCAATGGTAAAACTCAAGTACACAAGTATTTTAGACACAACAAACAAGAGTAATAAAAAATTCCCATACAAATTAAAGGTCAATGATAAAAATATTCAAAATCAATCTATAGTTAATTCAACTTTAGAGCTTCCTCAGTGAGTGGTTTTATTAGCACCTCCTCAACAAACTTTCACCAATCTACCAATTTCTCTAGCTAGATTTTATAGTAGATATTGGATTGTAACATCATATCTCACCCTCCTATTTGATAATTTAACCCAACAAATCCTCTTCCATAAGGATGTGATCAGCATGCATTTTATGAGTTTGACAAGTAGGCCATAAAACAAATAGATTCATTAGTTTGAAACACAAGATATAGGATTAAGTATGCCATAAAACAAATAGATTCATTAGTTTGAAACACAAGATATAGGATTTAATACATGGCAATCATATTGATCTTGGTACTTTAGTTAAGCCTCCTCAAGAAAAGAAAACACAAGATAAAGCATTTAAAATATTTTTAGATCATTTTCCCCAACATTCCAAATAGGAGACATGAGATACATCTTGGGTTCATCATATATATCATACACATCCCCCACTAGATACATACAAGGCACCTTCAGTTGAGTTACATCTTTTGAGCAACATGATTGGTGTATACATTTCTAGAGTTCTAACTAGAGCTTCCATCATCTTCTCAAAGTAGGAGATCATTGAGGATGATAAATATTATCATACACTCTTTATTATAGCTCACATTCATAATCATCCTATTCATAGTGTTCTTATCGATAATGGATCCAGTGTAAACATGTGCACCATTACATTACTATAGCATTTGGGCTATTTAGAGTAGGATATTACCCCAAAAAACATAATTATTAGTACATTTAGTGGGCACATATATATTTCATTGGGTGAGATTGGACTTAATCTATAGGTTGGTCCAACACACATTTGGCCACACCATTCACTATTGTTCTCAATGTAGTAATTTTTGATATGTTACTTGGTCGACTATGGATTCAGAGACTTCATGCAATACCTTATATAGTTCATAGATGCATGAAATTAATTCATGATAATTAGTTTATTATAGTTTTTGGATTTCCATATGAGTTACAACTCCCCACTTCAAATCCATCTTCTACTTTTTAGTCACCAATTTTAGTTTTATCAATAGATTTTTTTCAGCCACCAGTTATAGTTTATCTACCAATTCTGGTTCTTCCTCTAGTAAAAATTCAAACACAGTTGATTCATCCATCACCAACATAAAAGGTTCATACACCTCTATATCTTTAGGATTCTAGATAGCTTATAGCTATAGTGTTCACACCTAGGGTAGTCTCATTGAGATCTCATGCATCTGTCCATAGAGCACATGTTCATAGAGCTTCTCCTACTACCAGATGGGCCCCTAAGATCCCTATAGTCTTATCCACTTCTCAAAGTTACAAGGAGACCCCACACTCAATTTATAATTAAAATATTTTAGAGCATTTACAACATATATAACTTTTATATCCATAATCTCAGCATCTCCATCATGTTTCTTGATCATGCATGATTCCTCTCCTTGATACAAGACACCATGATAAGGAGTCTCCCATGTGATTTATTGGTTAGTATCAGCTTTTCTTAGCCTACCTTTATATAGTCTCCTATTCTTGATTATACATAATTTCCCTATGATTGATTTTACATAGCTCAAATATTCTCAAAACACAAATAATAACATTTGAAAAATACCAAAAACAATACAAAATTTTCAAAATCCAAAAAAAATGTTCAAATATGTCAAAAACACAAAATCATTTGGATTGTATGCATCCTCCATGCTTTAAATTTATACTATTATGTTATACTCACATTTGTTGTTATATGCTATTATTTTTCAATTTATCTACATTGCCATGCTTCACTTGATCTTGTTTGAGTGTGTGTAGTGACTTACAAACCCTTGATTGCTTCAATCTACCCATTGAGGGGGCATCCTACTACTGCATATGAGATGTAACTTGATATATCTTCCCCCTAGAGGCATCTTCTACATGGATATCCCATCTATGTTATGTCATTTATACACCACACACTCTATTTATCATGTTGGTGTACATTATTTACTAGCTTACACAAATTACTCTATCAACACTCACTAGTATTTAGCACTTGTGTCTTTTTTTGCATATACCTAGTTTTGTACAGCATGTCTTGCAAAATTTCACTCTTTCTTTGATTAGCTAGATGTGCTTGTATTTTATAGTCTTTACATGCTTTATCTTCCTGATTATCCTAGCTTGATGTGATTACATTCCTCATTCTTGCTTATTTTTGGTATGTGCCTTAGGAAATTTGCCAATGTCCTTTACTTCTATTCATGGGTGTACCTTTGAAAATTTACAAATTTCCCTTGCCTATACTCTTCTATGTGATTATGTATTTCATACTAACTTACTTGTTTCAACTATATGTGTATGTGGTATTTGAACATGTCTTGTATGCTTGCTTTCTAGTTTGAGTGACATGTGCCCATGTCCCTTGTTTACTTGGCCCCTTGGTCACTCTTGTATGCTTCTTGATTTATGTGCTTATTAATTGATTGCTTTTCATTATTTTTAATGCCATGATCCAAATCATGTATTATCTTGCTTCTTAGATGCCATGATGGACATCATGATCTTTACCTTCATGACAACTAATAATTAAAAACTAACACTTCTAGTTCTAGTTTAGTATATTGCACATGATTTTACATTTTTGTATCTATCTAAGCATACCCCTATTTATCTAATAATATCTCAATATAGACCATGCTATATCTTGAGATTTCTAATCAATTATCATTACTAAATCATATATTTTATAGCATAACACACTTACAAGGCTCTTTCTTCTAAGTACAATCATTGTAGGTTCTCCATTCCTACCCTCAAAAAAGGGGACAACAAACATGGGTTTTGACACAAAGATTAGAGCTCCTATCAATGAAAAAATATACTTTCAAAACACTTATAACAACAAATAGACATCAAACTAGTCAAAATAGATTAAGTAGATAGTTAAGAATCTAGAAGGTCATCACATTTAGCCTAGGACAATAGTGCCAAGACTAGACTACAACACTAGTGGCACTACTATCCATTTCCAATGCTCCTATCCAAATAATAGAAAACCCATATTTTTCAAAAATATATAGAAAGGTATGTTTAGTTACATTTTTATCAGCTACAATTCATACTAAAATCAATAATTTTAGTACACATTTTGCTCATATAATCTATATGTAGAGTAAAAATTTACTCTACGTTTCATTTTATTTTTTAGTTGTGCACTGCAAAGTTTTGTTCCCACATACTTTGATCTGAGATGAAAAAGTTTTGAAACAAAGTGCAAGTGCTATTTTTTCCTTTTGATTCATCTTGTCTAAGTGTCAAAGTTAAGCGGAAGCTACCAAGTGTCATCATCTGAAGCACTTTTCATAATTTTAGTAAGGCTACATAGATTGCCACATACCTCATAGCAACTTAGTGGAGCATGACAAGTGTCAGCATCTACATTTCATATCAGCATCCACATTCCAAATCTCTTTTCAATAGAAGGTTTCAAAAGCTAAGTATCAGGATTAGGCAGAAAGTGCCAAGTGGCAATCACAAAAGGTCTCAATTTTGATTTTCTAAAAGTGATGAAAGATGCCATGTATCCCAACAGAAGATAATGGAAGCCACCATGTTTCAATATTTGAATCATATTCATTTTGATTTATCGATATAGAAAGTCTGTGGATCTCAAATTTTGTTTCTAAAGCAAACAGAAGCCGCCAGGTGTCACTGTCTGTGTAAATATGAAATGGGACCCAATTTTTTCTATGATATAAATAGATTAAAGTGGAGACCACCATGTGTCACTTTCCATAGGTTTCTAATAAGGTAGCTAAAATAAGTGTAGACCACCATGTAACCCCAGATAAAGAAGCAAAGATTGCCACGTGTCTTTTGTTGAGGGAAGCAAAAATTGCCACCTGTTCCTATGCTCCTTTTCAAGTTGCTCAGGAAAGAAAGGTTGTGGGTCTTATTTTATTCTAAGATATTAAGGTTTCAAAGAAGTGGATTGAAACAAGTGTCAAAGGTAGAACATTCCTAATCAAAGATATAGTAAGAGTATAGGTAAAGTGGATTGCAACAGGTGTCAAAGGCAGAACGTTCCTGAGCAAAGATATAGTAAGAGTATAGGTAAAGTGGAGAGCACCATGTGTCCTCAGTAAGGTTGAAAAACACCCCAAGTGTTGTCTTCTAGTGTCTCCTAAAGTAAAAATAAGGTTTTTAAGGAATTGACTAAGTTTCCTCTTTCATGGAATAGAAGGGAGTGTCCTGTGATCTGTTTCAGCCAATGAACTGCTAGAAGACAATGTGTTTCCAAATCGATGAAATATATTTTGTTAGACACTTCCAGTTTGATTGGATTTCAGTTGAGCCATTAGAATGGGAACAAGTAGATAATCCGAAGTGAATCCAAGGCTATAAATAAGGGTGCAAAGATCACCAAAAAAGGAGATACCGAAGAGAATTTTTTGAGAGAATTATTGTCAAGAGTTTAGACTTTTTAGAGTTGTGACTAGGAATACCATTTGCCTTTATTATATCTTCTTAAGTTGGAAGATTTATGTAACTGTGAGTGTTTATATGCCTCTTATGTGACTGGAAAATTAATGAGAAGATTGAATCCTATGCCTTTGTTGATACTTTTTATGTCAATGCAAAAGTAGTCTAGGTTGTGTTGTCAAAAGTTTTAGACTTTCTAGAGCTATGATTAGTAATGTCATTTGCCTGTGTTTCATTTTCTTGAGTTGGAAGGTTTATATAACTATGCATGTTTATGTGCCTCTTATGTGACTAGAGAATTCAAATAATAAGATTAAACCATGTGCCTTTGTTGACATTTTTTTAATCATTGCAAAAGCAGTCTATGTTGTGAGCCTCTATTTTTATTGTTTCCATCTTTTAAATTGATCATGCACTTGTTTGCTCTTAAATGTAAATGAATCTTACATATAGTCTCACTATGCTTAGGATTAAGGTTGAATTACATTCAGGTGCATCACCATAGTTAGATTTTCTTTCTTACATTTGTGTTTCTGTTACCTTTTCCTAGTAAACACTTGATATAAATAAGATACCAACTTCTTAAAAATTTGGAGGTTGTTTCAAGTCGCAAGTCCCACATCTTGAAAATTCCCATTATTGGTGTTAGAACAAGCACAATTTTAAATCATCAAAAAAAATTGGCATTCCTGGTGGGACCAATCTTAAAGTTCCTTTCAACATTGCATGAACTAGCGAGCTACAAGGAGTCATAGCTATAGACCAATAACCAGATCACAATCTAATATAAATCTAGGTATTCTTTTGCCACCTTTGGTAACTAGTCCAAGAAGAAGAGTCAACCAATTTTTACCAATACCAAGAGCAAATATGGGAGCCCATATACCCCCAAGAAAGGAACACTAGTAGTCCATTGATTCTCCCAATACCACCAGCCACTTGGGATCCTATCCTAGTGAATGCCCTAAAAGCTCTACCCAAATTTAGTGGGAAAGACTTTAAAACACTTAAAGAACATCTGCATGATGTATTAGATATTTGTGTTATACATGTTTTCATGCAGAAAAATGTGGCCATAAGATTATTAATAGCTTTTTTTAAAGGGAAAGCTATAGAATGGTATTAGTCCTTAACCTCAAATACCATCTCTACATGGGATTAGCTCGGAGATCTTTTCTTTGAAAGATTTGAAGAGAAGGGTGATAAGTCTTCTTTATTTTAGCAATTAATTACTATTCAAAGGGCACCATAAGAAGCCATGACTGACTTCAATTCCAAATTTCAAAAGACTTGGGAAAGAATCCCTACTATAGCTAGACCATTACTAGGTATGGCTATAGTATTTTATCTTAAGGTTTTGAATTTAGATATATCTATTATGATTCAGTCACTTGGAGGACACACTTAGCTTGAGGCTTATGACTATGTGGTTAGAGCTGAGAATAATTTAATAAATGCTAGAAAGTTACCCCCAAGGACTTTTATGCCCATGTTCCCAAAAATTTCCTTACCATTACCTCAAGAAGCCCCTAAATATATAGCCCCACCTATGTCTATGTACACATATCCTCAACTACCTACTAAAGAAAGTGTCCCCACTCAGTCATCTGAGCTAGATGATATCAAGAATATCTTGAGGACATTTTCTAATGAGCTGATTAATATAAAAAGATAGCATAATTATTTCCCTAAAACCCAATATCAGGGCTATCAAGGAATTAGATTTTCATCTCAGCCAAACCAATACCAAGGTCCTCTAAGACAAAATAACCCTTAGCTAACAAACCAATTAGTTATAGTCCCCACACCCTCATAGACTATTCCTCCCAATTCAAATAGGGAGATTGTTCCAGGGCAAAATAACTATGTAGATAACACTAATGCCTAGTGTTTTCCTTGAAATAATGCTCATATGCCTAGAGATTTTCACATGGGTAATCTACAAAAAAAGGTGGTAGAGCAAAGAAGAATGGATGGTTAGTTTACAAGTTTCAGTGACAATCAAGCCTACCAGTCTTCTAGTATATAGAATTCAGTCTTAATGGCTCAGATGCAAGGTATGTATTTTCAATAAGAGGAAGAAATAGCCCCAAAACATGCTTTGTTCTCATGGGTTGAAGATGAAGAATCAATTTTCTTGAATGAAGCATCTACCTCCAAGAAACTAGTGGTGCAATCTGATTATTACACTAGATCAAAGAGAAGGATGGTAGAACAACCTGAGGTTGTAAATAGTTAGGTTATGGAGAATCCTTCATTTCAAGGATAAAGAAACATAGCTATCAGACCAGAAGTGCCTCAGCTGGTGTAGAATCAAGTGATTCCTACATAAATTCAAGAAAAATTAAGATATCCTTATTCTCAAAGAACTCAGACTCTGGGACCAATAAATGTGGTGGATCAATTAAAGAAGACTCCAACACAAGTATCAATATGGGATATATTGGCTATTCCTGAATAGAAGACACTACCACAAGAATCTCTACAAGGCCAAGTAGTGCCCAAAGGTACTATTATCAAATAAGGACCTACTAAAAAAGAAAAACTCAAAGATACAGTTCATCTGCAAACAATAGCCCTAGTGAATAATACATCAGAGGTAAGCAAATCCAAACTAGATCCCTTCTATTTAACTTTAATAGTTGGCAAGAAATTGCTACATAATGCAATGATTGATTCAAGGGATAGTACTACAGTAATGCCCAAGCAAATAGTTGATGCTTTAAAGATAAAATGTGAGCCACTCACTAAAGGAGTCATGCAGCTAGATGGTAAAGTAGTACAAACAATAGAGAGAATTAAACAACTTCCATTACAATTATATACTTGTCCCAATATAATTGTAAATCAAGATGTAGTAGTTATAGATATACCTCCTATTTTTAGCTTATGTTTATCTAGAGACTTTATAGCCAAGATAGGAGGATATATGTCCCTTGATTGGTCTCATCTCATCTTAAGAACAAAATATGGTTCAAAGATGAAGATATTATCTAAGCCATTATATAAAGATCACATCACCAATGAACCAACTACAAATATAGAGGTAGCTCATGCTATGATGAATAAATAAGAAAGGGTTTTTGTTGAGGATCTAGGTAATGGACTGGACATAATCAAGAAGAAGAAAATGATCATTTATTAGCTATGATGCAAAGTGACCCATATGGAAATTATGACTCTATTGGTTTGGGCACTTACATTATACTTGATGAAGATCATGAATCCTAAATGTTCTAGAGGAATAAAAGTCAAAAGATACCCCTTCTATTAATTCTCATGTCTCTCAACATGAATTTCAGATTTCAATTGGGAGGTCACAAGCGTATGCCTTAATCTCTGATGAAGAAGAAATAATTTCTAATTTTATTCTTACTTTGTAAGATGATGTGGAGGAGCATGGAAATTTCCTAGGTCATGATTTGAATGATTTGTTTGAAATCATTGGGTCAGGTTATACCATTTTTCAAGGAAGTTGTGAGCCAGTTGCAGATGAACAAAATAGCATTGAGACTCAATTACGTGTGCAAAATTATTGCAAACTTGTAGAATTATCCTTTTAAGAGGTTGGTAATTTTGAAGTCATTAAAAAGGATGATCATTCAATAGAACCTGAGTTTAAGGTAGAAGGAGATGAGATAATAAATAATCTATGTCAAAGAGCTTATATTAATGAGTAGATAGTCATTAATTTCTTGATAAGATATGCCAGTGTCAAGAATCAACATTTGACAAGATTCCAAGAACATAAAGAGTTTATATATGTTGGAAGCATGTTTGACTTAGACTCATTCGAATGCAGGCCAATCAATGTGGCATACAAAGAGAGCAAGCCATCTGAGCTACATCCAATTCAACCACTTGTCTGACAACATAAGCCATCTTTTCATGAAGGAGACTTTAGAAATTTTTCTTTTGATCCAGGATGGAGATAAAGACACTTGGTTAATGTAGTTAGATAGTTTTCCCTTTCTGTATTGCTTTGTTTTCCCATTTTTTTCCCCACTTTTCTTTTAAATAAGTGTTCTTTGAACACATAGTCAACAACTCAAAATTTTCAAAATTTTCAAAAATCTCCAATACATTGAATGTCTCCCAAATCTTTAGAAATCCACAAGGTACCTTGCACTGACACTTACATAACGTGTCTATCTCACTGTTCCATAAAGATTGAGTAGGATTTGCTAATAGTTATCTAAGTTTAATGCTATTTTGAGACTTGATAGGTCAATAAATACCTCTTAGCAAGAGTTAAAGCCTACAAGTTCTCAAACATTCCTGCATCTACGAGAAAATATCCTGCTACTTGTATTTTTCAATGATTAGTAAACTTGCTTCAGTGAAAGTTTTTCTATTTTGCAAAAGCTCATACTAGTTATCATAGAAAAGATATAGAAGATGGAAGGGGCACAATGTTCACAACAAGGAGCTAGGATGTATGAATCCCTTGATAAGTTTCTTGTAAGTAAGTCATATGCTTCAGCTCTAGTGCAACCATTGAAGACCTATCCATGGACTAGGATTCCTAAAGTTGGTCAAGCAAGTGACCTAGTGAAATAAAAGATTATGAAAATGGCGTCATGGACCCAATTCTTTAGAGAGCTAGTAGAAAAACTCTTAGAGAAGGGGCACATCAAAGGTATTTATAGAGGGCCTGAGTAGGGAACTATGAAACATTTGCCATGAGGATATGGACTTCACAACTGGCACAATTCATTGTCCCAGCTGTGCATCCATGCCCTGACTTGGTCGAATTATGTGCAAACTTGTTTCATGCACCCTCATGCACCATTCAATGAGGTCCATTCATGATGAAAATCACACTACAAGCTATCAGGGATATGTTAGCCCTATATCATGATAGTATAGCTATGTTTCCCACTGTTGCTAAAATTCAAAGAATGTGGGCGAACATCAATACTCAATCAAGGTTCTTGAGATTTGAATTACAAATGGGTGATGATGACACTATGGTGCCCACACTCCCTATAGCAAGAGCCCAATTCACACAAGCTAGCCAAGATGCACTGTCTATGATGGCTTTCATCTTTGGCATGAAAGATGATATGGTATTTTATGTAGAACAAATGGCTATCCTCTTCAGGCTGAAGACCATTGACAAAAATCAGGAGTATCAGCTCAACTTTTTTGAACAAATTGCTTTCTCAATGGTGGAACAACTGGCCCATTTCAAATCAAAACGAGTGTTTAAGTACTCTTCTTATTTGTTTCACCTCATGCTATTTTATAATTTTAACCTCTTTTCCCAACATATGTATCTTGATATCTATGACCCCAATTTTGATCTCCAAAGAACCATTCCTGTGTCTGCATGGACACATATTTTGCCTAAGACTAGTGACCCATATGAATTATAAGAATTATTTGTTACCCCTAGTTTTTGTCATCTCAGCCCCGAACCAGTCATGAATAAATTATTCCCAAGTGTTTCAAACCTTTTGACTAGTTTCCCAATTCCTTGTGATTTCTATTTTGGATCCCACCATACAATTATAAGAGTCCATGGTTTTTGTGGGGAACCAATGTTACCACCTAATATTTTGACTCTTAGATTAGCATTCCTCGAGGTCACCAGGTAGTTGTTAGTAGAAGACAATGATTATTGCTCTAGGAAGAGGAAAATAAAAATGTATGACCTCCCATGGATGACAACCAGCATGGTTTTGGAAACCAAAGATACTGAAGTTGTGTTGCTCAGAAAGATAGCCTTTCTAGGTTTCCTTTTGGTAGAAGACAAATGGGTTTATGACCCAAGTGGTTTCATAGCCTCTTGGATAAGGACTCACAGGGTTGTAACTAGAATTGCACATGAGGGCCACCCCTTTTGGGAAACTAGGAAGAATCCTAGAGAAGATGCTCCTAGGTTTTATGTTGAGTTAACCGACTTGCCCATGCCACAAAATAGACCCTGGGAAACATTCTATGTCAAGCAGAGGGATTATGATCCTAAAGTCAGAATGACTTCTAGCTTAAGAAGGACATTAAAGAATAAGGATTAGGATGTTGAGAAAATAGAATCCTATTGGAAATATAGGCAAGAAATTTGTCAAACAACCCATTCTTTCAAGAACGTAGACACAAATGAGAGATGGGAAGAACTATGGGATGAGTGTTATCTCTCCCCTGTATCTAGCCTAGAGACAAGTAATTTTCCAATGCTGGGTGAAGATCAAGAAGCTAGGGTTAGGTCGAGCCAAGAGTCACAAGCCTCAGAGCAAACTGTAGCTACAGTAACTATATCGATTTGGCCCCAATCTCTCAGCATCATGGAAATGCAAAAGAGTGTGGTGCCTTCACCATCACAAGCTTCCCCATCATCATCAATTATAGATATTCCCAGTTCTCCACAAGCATCATTGAAAGGGAAAGAAATGTAGCCAGAAGAAGAGACACCCAAGAAATGAAAGAGGGTGTAGTTTTAGTTTAATTCAGAAGAAGAGATGGACACCCCACATCACCAATTATAGATTACTATAATTTCTCCTTAGGTAAGTATTATCCCTCCTTCTCCTTCTCAGTCTATTTTTTCTCATATTGGTATGGTGATTTCATCTAGCCAAATGACATCCCCTACCACTTCTACCATTCCCATTTCTCACTTCATCCCATTTGTGCCACCTTAGGCTTTAACATTATCTCATTTCTCCCCCTCTGTTCCCAAGAAAATTCCCCCTCAAATTTCCCATAGCCAATAATTGGCTATTCAATATGGTTTACCACAAAGACATCCTTTTGTGGGTGGGCACATTGCCTCTCCTTCTACCTTCTAGACCCAAGCGAATGTTGCTAGGAAGGCAAGGGAAGACCAAAGAGAGAAAAAGAAGATCAAGGAAAATAAAGCCTTGGCTACACCCCATTTTTGGTAACAATTTGACCCCATTCAATAACAATTGACGGTGACTCATTTGTCACCAAATGTAATAAAGCCAATTAAGTGGATGCAGTTGGAGGATTACACTAAATGTAGTGGCCATTGACATGTCCCTCTTCAGGATATAAGACAAAATTGAGCTACTGACCAAATCCACTTTTGTAGTTACTGAAGACTACTTGAAGACATCAAGGAGGCTATAGAAGATGAAAGCTGATCTAGCCAAGGAAAAGGCAAATTGTAATAGTCTGACCTCAGAGATCAATAGAAAATACAATGAAATAGAGAATTTGAATAAATAATTGAAAGATACTATTTCTCTTCAGACTCACTGGGTAGTTTAGGCCCAAAATGATTCTTTAAAAGTAGGGCTCACATAAGTAAAGGATGTAGTGACAACCCTAACATGCAAAATGGTAGCATTGCAAGAAAAATGCGAGAAACACCTATTGTAAGTTACTCAATTACAATAGAAGCTGCTTGCTGAACAAAATAATACTATGGCTATACAAGCCCAATTTCAAGCAGAGCAACAGAGAGCAACACAATTGACACTGGAGCTAGCCAATAGGCCAAAGAGTGTTAGAGTGTTAATTCTGGTAAAAGATCTCTATGAATCCATGTGGAAGAGAATATCTTTATAGATTATTCATCTCAGGCCTTCTCTCACCTTCCTGCTAATTGCACAAAAATTGTGTAAAAAGGTGGAGATAGTTGTAAACACTCTAGCTATGGTCTCTGGGAGAGTAATGGATTCTGAAACATTACTGCAAAAGCTTTATGATGCAACAGACTCAATGTTGTTAGCAACAAGAATCAATGACATAATGTTCACTGCTAAGTGAGTAAATGAGGTGCTCAGTTGCAATTCCATAGCCATCAGTTGTAGAGAGCTCTTAGATGTCATAAAAGAAGGAATTAGTGAGATGAAATAGCATATTGAAGATCTAGTGAAATTAGGACTTCCTTCTTCATTTCTTGATGACAACACCATGCTGATGGTAGATGAAATTAAACCTTTGTTGTTGGCTAAATAGAATGATCAGACAATGTTCTAGGATCTAAGGGATGATTCATTAGTCCCTAAAGTAGAAGCTGTCTTAGTTCCTGTTTCCCAACTTGAATTCAAATTGAAGGCTACAGTTCAAATTTTGTAGAATTTTTCACATAAGGATATTATTAACCTTGATTTAGCCTTCAATGAATTGTAGAATAAGTAAGGTTTATCTAATGATGAGTGGTCTGCCTACCAAACAACATTGCTAAAGCTGCAATTTTGAAATTTTGATCTAGCGGGAGTTGTGTTTTCTTTTTGAGTAGGCTCAAAAGTCCTTGGGGTCACCAATAATTGTAGAGTAAAAATTTACTCTACGTTTCATTTTATTTTTTAGTTACATGCTACAAAATTTTGTTCTTGCATACTTTGATCTGAGATAACAAAGTTTTAAAATAGAGCGTAGGTGTTATTTTTTCCTTATGATTCATTTTGTCTAAGTGTCGAAGTCAAGCAGAAGCTGCCAAGTATCACTATCTAAGGCACTTTTCATAATTTTAGTAAGGTTGTGAAGATTACCATGTACCTCATAGAAACTTAGTAGAGCATGACAAGTGTTGACATCTACATTTCATATCGGCATTCTCATTCCAAATCTCTTTTCAGTGGAAGGTTTCAAAAGCTAAGTATCAGGATCAAGTGAAAAGTGCCAAGTGGAAATCATGGAAGGTCTCAATTTTGCTTTTATAAAAGTGATGGAAGATGCCATGTATCCCAATAGAAGAGAGAAAAAGCCACCATGTGTCAATATCCGAATCATCTTCATTTTGCTTTATCGATATAGAAAGGTTGTGGGTCTCAAATTTTGTTTCTAAAGCAAGCGGAAGCTGCCAGGTGTCACTATTTGTGTAAATATGAAATGGCACCTAATTGTTTCTATAATATAAATAGAGTAAAGTAGATACCACCATGTGTCACTTTCTATAGGTTTCTAAGAAGGTAGCTAAAATAAGTGGAGACCACCATGTAACCCCAGATAGAGAAGCAGAGATTGCCACATGTCTTTTGTTGAGGGAAGTAGAAATATCCACTTGTCCCTATGCTCCTTTTCAATTTGCTCGAGCAAGAAAGGCTATGGGTCTATTTTATTTTAAGATATTAAGGTTTGAAGAAGTGGATTTTGATAGGTGTTAAAGGTGGAACATTCTTGAGAAAATATATAGTAAGAGTATAGGTAAAGTGGATTGCGACAGCTGTCAAAGGTGAAATATTCCTAAGCAAAGATATAGTAAGAGTATAGGTAAAGCAGAGAGCACCATGTGTCCTTAGTAAGGTTGTGAAACATGAGAAGTGTCATCTTCTAGTGTCTCCTAAATTAAAAAGAAGGTTTTTAAGGATTTGGCTAAGAGTCCTCTTCCTTGGAATAGAAGGGAGTGTCTTGTGATCTATTTCAACCAATGAACTGCTAGAAGACAAAGTATTTCAGAATCTATGAAATATCTTCTGTTAGACACTTTCAGTTTGGTTGGATTTCAATTGAGCCATTAGATTGGGAACAAGAAAACAATCTAGAGTGAATATAAAGCTATAAATAAGGGTGCAGAGATCACCAAAAAAGGATATACCAGAGAATTTTTTGAGAGAATTATTGTCAAGAGTTTAGACTTTCTAGAGCTATGACTAGGAATATCATTTGCCTTTATTCTATCTTCTTATGTTTGAGGGTTTATGTAAATATGTGTGTTTCTATGCCTCTTATGTGATTGGAAATTTAATGAGAAGATTGAATCCTATGCCTTTGTTGATACTTTCTGTGTCATTGCAAAAGTAGTCTAGGCTATGTTGTCAAGAGTTTTAGACCTTCTAGAGCTGTGATTAGTAATGTCATTTGCCTTTGTTTCATTTTCTTGAGTTGGAAGGTTTATATAACTGTGTGTGTTTCTATGCCTCTTATGTGACTAGAGAATTCAAATAAGAAGATTAAACCCTATGCCTTTGTTGACATTTTCTATATCATTGTAAAAGTAGTCTATGTTGTGAGCCTCTATTTCTATTGTTTCCATCTTTTACATTGATCATGCACTTGTTTGCTCTTACATGTAAATGAATCTTACATATAGTCTCATTGTGCTTAGTATTAAGGTCGAATTACATTTAGGTGCATCACCATAGTTATATTTTCTTTCTTGCATTTGTGTTTATATTAAATTCATATCCCTTTTCCTAGTATACACTTGATATAAAGAAGAGACCATCTTCTTAAAAATCTATAGGTTGTTTCAAGTCGCAAGTCCCACATCTTGAAACTTCCCATTGTTGGTGTTAAAACAAGTGCAATTTTAAATCGTCAACACTCTATATAGGTGGTATCATGCATGGCATGATTGTTCTCACTTCTAGTTTTAGATATGATAGTTGGTATAACTTCTAGATCATAATCCATGTTCTAGACATTAGTGATTGGGGGCAATGTGTGTGGCACATTTATTTATTTTCTTTCCTAGTTCAACATTATCCAGACATTTTCAATAGTTATGTGCCTTATTTCATTTGTAGGTGGTTGGCATCATTTCAGAGTAGCTTTCATACAAGACTACCCTCCATATTCTTGAGTTCTTAAGTGGATTCCACAAAAGCTAGATTCCTAATTTTAGAGTGGCTTTAATAAAATCCTAATCTCCATCTTTTGAAGTGGCCAAGAGTGGCCTAGTTATAACATACATTTGGTTATCCATGCCAACATTTTTAGATCATAGTACATTCATGGGCTTCAAGATCCATCTCATATGATATACATTTTTATACTGATATCTATTTATAGCTGCACTTCATGGGGTAATGATAGAGCCAAAGGTTTATGTAGCCTTTGTATTCTTGAGCCTCCTACTCAAAGGGATTAGAAACATAGTCTAGACATAGATCAACACATGCATGACCACCTAGCTTCACTTAGTGGGTGATGATGAAGCCAAAGGGCCAACCTTTACATTCTTGAGCCACTTCTAGGGATGTGAGCACTCAACGTTTTTTGTGATATTACTCTTGGTACAACATCATCCAGTATTACTTAACATACAATAGGTTTTACATTAGTCTAAATACCTAGTGAGGTGTATTAATTATTTTCTCTTCCTCTATCTTACCCATATTTGTATGTTCTTATTTTAGATATAGTGTATCTAGTAAGAACTAATCTACTCTTTGTTTTATCTTACAGATTCACACTTTGTAGCATGTTTTCTCTATGCATACCCAACATCACACAAATTCATGAGCTTCACCCTTATAAGTAGGTTCATGTACACTTTTCTCTTTTTCTTTTATCCTAGTATTTCACTTTGTTGCATTATAAGAATAAAGGGGGTAAATGTAGTCATATAAAATTAAAAAAATGGTAAATTTAGCATGGCTAATGACACCCAACCCTTAGGTATCTCTTGATTGATCTCATGACCCTCATAAGATTATTTTCATTGATTCTCAATCATTTTTAGCCTTTTAGACTTGATCCCAACTGAGTTATTCCCCAGGTCCTAGACTCTCAAGACAATAACACCCAAATAGGTTAGTAGAATTAGTGCCACTATTATCCACTTTTGGTGGTATTGTCCAAGCTCATTTTTGGCTCTAATGGACGATTAATTTTGGTTTTCCATCCTTATCTTTGTTAGCTTAATGTGATAAAATTCAATCCATGACCAATAGATCCATATAAAATCCCATTTCAAGATCATTTATAAAGGGTTGGTAAATATTATCAAGAAAACAAGAATGCAAGTGAAACCACTTAGGCAACCTTCCCTATTCTTTGCATACAGCCATATAATATAGTCCTAAGCACACCTAAATATTTACACCAGTCCCTATTCATCTCAAGCATACTTAGTTTAGAATTTTATTATAATTTAATATCATAATTGCACTAAACACTTTCAAAGGGAGAACTATATATGGCTTGATCCCTCTTTGAAGTATTGGTCTGTAGGTAGTGTACCCACAAAAGGGGTGTGGTTCCACATCCAATGAATATTACACACACTAACCCTCCTCTTGTCTAAAATTGGTCAAATCATAATGGAAGATAGGTTTTTAAGATAAAATATGCTCTATAGTGAGCTCTACAGACTTCCAACTATTGAAACTTTAGAGATAGGGTCACACATACCTGCCAAACAAAACCCAAAAAGCTTAGATCTTTAGGATAATATCATTGTATAAGGACTAAAGTGATGGTGCCACTCTTTTCCACATTTGGTGATCCTATACAATCAAAAAATGAAAGTTAGAATCCTATTTGTGATAGTGTCCTAGGCTCACATAGTGAATATCAGACCCTATCTTAGTTGGATCAACATAGTTTAATCTAAGTCTTATTTTATCCCTCTTATTACTATTTTTAGAAAATATATAATTACAAAAAAAATTCATAAATCATTAGCTTAGTTACTGTCTATTTATATATTGATTCTATTACTTAGACCCTATAACTAAATTAGGAATAATACACCAATATTCCCAAAAAGGTTAAAAAAATATGGTAAACTTCATCATTCATGTACATGATAGGACCAATGATGGTAACCTTATTTTTTACAACAAATGTAAGAAAAATTTGTAAATAAGTGAGATCCATTTTGTAAATTTAATTTTAGAATGTAAGGTGATATCTCAAACATAATAGGACCTAGTTTATGTAACTAGGGTTTGAAAAATATTATGGAATTTTGAAAATGAAAGTGGACTTCTGAGTTAGATATACAAGTAAAAAATTAGAAATTTATTGGAAATTTTGTGATTAAACGAGACCTAATATATGAAATTAGGGTTTTGAAAAATAATTCTTTTTGAAAATTACTATTGAATTTTGAAATTTGAATGGATTTTTTTATTTAAGTATGCTAGTAAAAAATAAAAAAATTTATTGGAAAATTATGGTGAAAATACTGGGACCTAATATAGATAACTACGGTTTGAAATAAATTTAATTTAAAATTACCATGAAATTTTAAAATTAAATGCTATTTTTTTATTTTATTATGCAAGTAGAAAAAAAATGTAGGAAAAATTAGTAGAAAATTTACACTAGGGTTCTAGGGTTTTTCTACACAAATGAAGTAAGTCAGGTTCACTAAATGATTAACAATTTTGGGAATATTAGTGTATTATTCCTAATTTAGTTAAAGGGTCTAAGTGTATGCAATCATTAAGGTATTGATTTGTGTAAATTATATTACAATTTGAACTTTTATAAAAATAATAATGTGGAAGAAAACAAGACTTATCTGGAAACTGATTGATCTGACTAAGATACAGGTTGGAATTCATTACGTAATAGTGACCAATTTTGAGCAAGAGGTAAGGGGGTTAGAGTGTGTAATATTAATTAGATGTAGATATACACCCCTTGTGTGGGCACGCTACCTACATACCAATATTCTAAAGAAGGATCAAGCCATATGTAGTTCTCCCACTTGATGTACTTTGTGTAATTATGTGTATGAATATGAAAAATGCCAAATTGGATGTGTTTTAGGTGTCTAGGGATTGGTGTAATGATTTGGATAATCTTGAAAGTGTGTTGGTTAGATGTATGCAAAGAATAGGTAAGATTGCCTAGGTAGTCTTGCTTGTATTCTTGATTGCTTAGTGATAATTTGCAACCCCTTCTAAATGATCTTTAAATGGAATTTTATAGGTATCTATTGGTCATGGGTTGAATTTACTCATGTTAGGATGACAAGCATAAAGATGGTAAGCTAGAATAAATTGACTGTTGGGGCTAGAAATGGACTTGGATAATAGCACTGAAAGTGAATAGGAGTGGTAATGATGTTATAGTCTTAGTGTGGCATTATGTTCATGAGTAGACGAGACATAGGGGAATTGATCTATCATGGGAAGAGGATTTTAACTTAGTTTGGATCAAGTCTAGTAGAATATAGATGATTAGGAATCAATGAAAATGATGCCTTTGAGGGTTATGAGAGGAAGAAAGAGGGACCTATGGGTTTGGTGTCATTAGCCATACTCAAGTTACCAGTTTTTGAATTTTGTATGGCTACATATAGAATTTATAACTCTTATGTGAGAAGACCATATCACCATTCATTTATTTAGGGTGCATATTTTATGATTTTTGTACCAACCCTTATACCTTGAATAGTCCACACAATGCCACTTGAGGTCTTATTGCATCATTGTGATATTCATGTCTTTTCATCCTAAGTCTACCTAGATGAGCATCTTATAGGTGTCATGCCCTGAGTAGATGTGAACTCTAAGGTTATCACCATTAGTATTGCCTTTTAACTCAATAAAAACCTTAATAACTTTGTACACACATTCCCTTTCTATCATGAGACAAACAAGGTCCCTCATAAGCATCAATCTACTGTATGTGGACATTCACTCATGTTGACTATATGTTTAAAATTTGATTAGATGTTATTTTGACTTCCATAAGTTATGAACATAACTCTTTATCTTCTCATTAAATATAGGACTCAGGCATCCTTATATTAACATTAACCTTTTTTTAAAATTAGAATTTAGAATTTGATATTCATAGACTTTCTATAAGTGTACCTCCTTTATGCTTAGCATGTAGGGCCTGAGTGTTAAGTTCTATGGGTGAACATTGATAAACAACTTGTTTAAACCTTAGGAACACCTTAATACTTCCATTCATTTCCTAGAATTTATACCTTCTCATTACTAAGTCTTCAATCATCCCAACCATTACACATACCACATAGTTAGCTTAGATTTTATACATAGTCAGTGTAATGAAACCTTGAGATCCTGATAATGCCTTGTCCAAAGAATTCAACACTTTATAAACTTCATTACAATTCCTTTAGCTCTCTATAAAACCCGTAGAGTAATTAAAAGGCCTTATTACCTTAGAAAATTTTAAGGGGTCCAAAATTCATATCTTCAACTTGTTGGTGATCTCAATGCATGTTGCCTATAAGTATCTATGGTGTTTTCGCAGGTATGTCTCTATCTTAGGCTCTCTTGAGAGTGTTTGAGCTCCTCAAATGGATTCTTTGCTTCCTTAATAGGGTATAAAACCAATATGAACCCACATTTTCATGTTCTCATGGCTTCTAAAGGTCATTGAGGTGCATGTAGGATTATTAATTGATTTATACTTAGGAAAGAGGGGGGATGGGTGAAGAATGATGTGAGTAGAGTGATATTGGAATGATATTATCAAAATAGGGTAAACACAGTAGAGTGACAGTAAGAATGGTGAGACAATAGTAGTATAGAAAGGTCATGAAATGGAGGTGAATATACTTTCTATGATCAACTACATTAATCTTAGGGAATCGCATGCATGTACCTAGGTTAACATGAATTTTTTTTAGCCCATCTTCACCCATCATCACATATTTTGAAACACTCCATGGTGACTATTGATCTGTACAAATAAAGGTGGGGTATGGTAGTAATTTTAAGGTGTCATGGTGGTTTCCTAACTTGATTAACTATCTTTTAAATACATACCCAACTTGAAGAATCATTTTTAACCATTATGATTTTGATTGAAAAAAGACACTAGTTTACCTTAAAATTCCCAAAGTTACCTTAATTTTTACAAACAAGGTAATATTGAGACTATTATTAGGCCCTAAAATTTTTCTCAATGCTTGCATTTTCTTAATTTTATTTAGAATATTATATTAATGAATGACCCCACCTAATTCTCATTTTATCTCACTCATATGGGTTCCTCAAACCACTTAACTATATTATACTTTATGACAGTAGTAATGACTACTGTAGGTGACTTTATATTAAGGTTCAAATCTTGTCTCATCTACTAAGATGTTAGTTAGCTCCTCAAACACTTAAGACCTTGTTTAGGGCATATGATCTACATGATTGACCATGTATAAATTAATTAAAAGTGTTTTTAACCTTAAATTGGGGTGTCATAGGATGATACCTTTCAGAACCTTGCTACAATAGGTTTATGGGCTCACTATGTATGAAATTCCTTTCTCAAATAGGCATTCATTGATATCTTACACCTTTGGAGCTATATGAATGGTAAATATTTTATTATAATTTCATTTATGTGTATCTAAAATACCTCAATACTTATATTATCTTGAATTCCTTCTTACTTATATCAAACTACCCTTCAACATTAGAACTTGCCCATGGTCTGAGTTATTAAGACACTTTATGGAGTCCTTAACTAGGTGAGAAGTCTTTTTTGATGACCAAATATACTTAAGGCCTCCTTATTGGCTATATTATGTATAATTTTAAGGCCTTCCACATGAAGTGGAAACAAACCATTATTTTTGGAATCACTCAGACCTTTATACATAGTTCAATCTCTACTTATGATGATGAGTACAGTAAGAGTACATATTTAACCTTATAGGATCTTGTTGAGATGTTTGTGGCTGAAGATGAATGGATTGATTGATATAAAAGTCAAATAATTCATGAAAGTTGTTAATGGGATAATAAAGCACTTCAAACATCATCAATATTTTCACCTAAATACACCAAAACTTGGTAATTTCAAGGAACTCAGCCTATACCCTACAAATAAAATAAAGCTTAGATTTTATGAGCTTTTGACACTCCCACATGCATGGGATATGGGTGTAGGTGGTTCATGGGATATTTTTTTAAAATAAAAAAAACACCTATTTATAAAAGAACTTGAAAAATAGATCAAAACCATTGTGAACCTTAACCCTTTCATAAATACATGAGCTCATAGGAGTGGCCAAATTGCTAGTCTTTGTTCATAAAACATAGTAGATGGATTTGTAAACACAATACATGGATGAGATAGTCAAGTGACATAATTTCACCCCACAAAATTTAAAGTCATTTTATTATCCCTCCTCTTCATATTAAGTAAAAACTTTAGATGTTTTATGAATTATCCCAAGAGAGTGATGGAAAAATAGGATAGGTTTATTCAACCTTATGGATATAGAACTCATCTAACTCATGTGTTTTCACTTGGGGGTTATAAATACACTTATGGGAGTATCTATAAGAAACCCCTACAAGTACACCTATATAGACTAAGGAGAAAACACCTATTTTTGGTTTGAAATTACCACATTTACTTTGGAGACTGATGGAGAGTGAATTCCAAGTGATCCTATAACTAGTGAAAGAATGTAAAAACCTATCATACCATTTTCAAACATTGTATTTTCCCTCTAATGTGCTATATCACTCAAAAACTATCTTTTGAAGTCATAAAAAGGTAATAAAACATAATGAAAGTGTAATTTACATTATAGTTTGACCTTTTTACCATTTTAAGGAGTGGTAAGGACTTGATGAAAGGGGATATCATAGTAATACCACATGACATGAAAAAAATGACCCATTTTACCACTTAAAACACTTGAAATTTCTTGACTAGGGTCATAAGGCCTAAAATGACATTAGGTTTCCAAAAGTCTTTTACCTTAAACTTCTCAAATGAAACTTAAACATTTATAAATGATGAAATGAACTCAATAAAGAAAAAACAAAGAATAAAATGGCTCATAAACCAATGATAAGTTCAATTTTCAAATGTAGGGTTGACCATTTTGACCTGAGGGTAAAAATTGGTCAACATTTTTGGTGACTCCCATGGATGATTGACCTACTAGTCATGAGAACCTAGAAGCTAAAACATGAGATGACTTGAAGGAATATAAACATGGACTACCCAATTTGTTTTCACTCTATGACACTTCTTGGACTACATCAAATCAAGACACATAAATACAAATAAGGGAAACAACTTAACACCTAGTTCTAAGAGACATACCAAACAAAACATAGAACCAACAAAAGAGATAAAGCACAACTTATGTAGGCCATTATTATTTAAATAAAATAAAACAACCTAAAAATATAATATATATAATTAACCTTAGTATACCTTCTCCCTCCTAGATCAAAAGGAAATTTTCCTTGGACTCTCTTCTCATAAGGTAGGCACTGGTATGAAGCAAGTAGCTCAGTGAATGGGAGACTTGGTGGAGAAATCCCCTTATTGACTAACCCACTTATGATTATTTCAAATAATTAATTAATTTAAAATAGATGGCCTATGAATAGATACTCATTTGGTGCCTCAAGGTTTACCTCCTACTACTCTTGGTTGCTTCTGACTTTTTAAGGGGAGCTAGTATAATTTAGGACTTCATCATGGTGGTTATCTCTTAGATCCACAAGATCAAGTGCTATTAGGATTTTAATTTAAATTAAATAACCAGGATCACTCTCAAGAACATTAAAAACTACTATAAATTCATCTTTAGGCTTCTTTTTTGGTCCAAATAGTCCTTATAGCTCTAGACTCACCATCTTGACACCTTGAATACCTTCACATGGATGAATAGCTAATAAAAACATATCAATCCTCTCTTATTAATGTTTTTAAATATTAAAACACTATTCATTAGGGAAAGGGAATGTTGTAATAGGAATAAGAGGTTGGTAACCTTGTTTGAGAATCTCAAACAAGTCTTCTTCTAATGGATCAGCCTCTTATGATGGCATGTTCGTAGTCATGCCTTACCCTTGTTTGATGAATTAATCTTCTCCAATATTTACCAACTCATAACCTAATTAAATTATGTTGTTACCTACTCTTATAATGTTAAACATATCACTTGGATGATCCTTTGAAACTCTATCATCCTCAACATCCATTTGATGACCTTACAAACCTTCAGTTTTATTTTGATCTCCAATCTCCTTGACATGTCTATAAATTTATTCCACCTCTATTGTAAGTGTTTGATGGATATGATGACAAAGGGAAGCTTCCATATCATCAAGGTCTTGTAGGTCATAATCATCATGTCTAATGGAAGTATCTCTCTCATGTGGCTCATCAAACTCTTGTAACTTATCATCTTCTACAATTTTGAAAACTTAAAAGTGTTCCTCTTTACCAAGTGGTGTATGTATTATGACAACCTCAAGTCATCATCATTATATATGGATTTATCATGATGTTCATGGATTACCTCTTCAAAGAGTGACATAGGATAGTCTTAGAATGACTCCAAGAGAGATGAGATGTATGTGACATCTCCTTGATCCATGTATTTACTTGTAATAACCATGATCTCCTCCTTATTTTATATACTCCTCTAGATGTATTTACATCATATAAATGACTTAAAATATTGATTATGGGAGGGTGGGGATTGAATGACCTTGGGTTTTCTCAACTACATGAATTTACTCCAAGATAAAAACTTACTCTTGTGATTTTCTTGCATAGTGTGCATTATGTCTTGAGGATTGAAAGGAGGTATGTACAAATAAGGTTGTGTCATTTTTTTAGATATTAATATCTGATACAAATTATTATTTATATCTTCAATTTTCCTAATAAGGGAAGCTTCAAAATCAGACCTTGATTAGTCATGATGGCTAGTCCTTTCAACACTAGCCTTTCCTTCTACTTAGATTCTTCTTTGGATAGATTTCCATGAGGGGAAGGTTGGGAGGAGTTGGGATAAACCTTGATGACTTTTAAACTCATTTTATAATGGATTATGAGTGGTGATGGGAACCTCAACATGAGGTTGACATGGGGTGAATGAGGGAAGACAAGATGGGTGATGGGGTGTTTATTTCTCTTCATGGGCTGCCAACATCTCCTCAATCTTGGATATTATTCTATATATGTTAATAATGTCACCATTGTTTATAAAATAACCTCCCCTAATGAAATACATCCAATTTTTATTTTCCTATTACACTGAAGTTCTAATTCCCCTAATGACATGTTTTGGGATCTCTTGGTCATATCCTTTTAATATGTCAATGTTCATGATGTGTTTCTCATGATCTAATAAGGTTTGTTTAAGGCAACATATGGAATAAATTATGGCATGAGTATGCATGTCAAGGATGTCATGCTACTACCATTATTTGTCAAGTTGGTAATCAGGTTGAAAATGGGGTAGATGAGGTTCATAGCAAGGTTGATAGTCTTGGCAATAAGAAAAATCATCATGAGATTGGTAAGGGTAAGTATGGAGGTGATAAAGGTTAGGATAGGGTGGGTATATATCATGACAGAGTTGAAAATGTTCAAAGACCTACTCATAATAAAATTGGAAACATGATTTGACATCATGACCATTCATATCTCATCATCAAGCATGAGAGAGAAAATGAAACTAGGGATGATAATCTTTCTTACCCCTAAACTAAAGACTTGTTATGACTTTATTGTAACCTTATTGACTAAAAATTTGATAGTTTAGTTTTTTAATCTCTCAAAGATGGATACAAGGTATCCTTCCACATTGTCAAATCATGCTTTAGGGTAATTAAATATCATCTCACCAAGTGTGTGAGAACTGTTAGAGTTCTAGGTTGTACCCAAGTTGAGGAAAAGAGTGTTCATGTCCCAAAATCAAACCTAGTATAACATGTGAATTACCTTAGGCTATGGGTCACCTATTATCAAACTAAAACTTTAGATTTTAAGGAGCTAGCTCCCCTAATTTATTAATTCAATGCTCTTTTTCTAATATATAAACTCTATGTGGATGAAAAGGGTAAAGGATGTTTCACAAAAATTAAAATATACTCTAAAGTGTGGTGATACACCATGAATTCATTTATCCACTCTTTGAACTTGAAATCTTAATCACACTAATGGACTATGAACAAAACTAACAAATTGCCTATAATGGATTCTAATAAATAGTGTTTTATCTAGAGATAAGTTGTATTGACTTATGATAGAGGGGAATGAGGGTAAGGCATAATTAAAGGCACTTATAGTCAATATTCCACCTCATACCTAAGACATCAATGCCAAGACACACTAGATGACATGCAAGGAAAGTTTTGTAGCACTTAGGTGGAACTTGGACCAATATAAGGGAAGATTAAACTACTAATGCATATCAATACAAGTATAAAACACTAAGTATTAATTATTAAATAGATGAAAATGTTATATTCATCACTCCAAGAGGTGTACAAGTATAAGTGTTGTTAGATTTTCCTCATACCAGCTTGAGGGATTCTATTTATCAAGCTTGTATGAGGGGATGCTGGCTTGATATCATTTATAACTTCTATGTGAGAAGAACACTTTACCATTAATTTATTTATGGTGAATAATAAATGGTGTTTATAATAACCCTTGTACCTTGAGTGGTTCACACAATGACTCTTTAGGTCCTACTGCATCATTGTGATAGTCATGCCTTTTCATCTTAAGTCTACCTAGATGATTAGCTTGTAGGTGTAATATCCTAAGTAGATGCTACCTATGAGGTGATCACCATTATTATTGTATTTTAACTCAATAAAAACCTTAATCACTTTGTACATATGTTTCCCTTCTATAATAAACAAATTAGGGTCACTATAAGCATCAATTTACTATAGGTGGACATTCATTCATGTTGACTACATGTTTTAAAATTGAGTAGATGCTATTTTTCCTTTGATAAGTGATGGCCATCACTCTTTATCTTCTCATTACATATAATACTAAAAATTCCTTTCATGGAAATTGACCTTTTTGTAGAAGTTGAGTGTAGCCTTTGATATACACATACTTGATGTAGGTAAACCTCCTTTATGCTTGGTATGTAGGGTTTGAGTGCCAAGTTGTATGGGTGAAAATTGTTCAATATCTTGTTTAAACCTTAGAAACACCTTAATAATTCAATTCATTTCCTATAATTTATAAATTCTCATTTCTAAATCTTTAATCAACCTAACCCTTGCATATCCCACATAGTTAACTTAGGGTTTATGCATAGTCAGGGTCATGAAACCCTAAGATCTTGAGCATGCCTTGTCCAAAGCCTTTGACACTTTGGAAAATTAATTATGATACCTTTAGCTCTTTATAAAAACCTTACAGTAATAAAAAGGCCTAATTTCCTCTAGATTTTTAAGGGGTCTAAACTTCCTATCTACAACTTGTTATTGATCTCAATGCCTGATACATGTAGGTATCTAAGGTGATGTTGTAGGAATGCCTATATCTTAGGCTCTCTTGAGAGTGTTAAAGCTCCTCAAATGGATGCTAATATGAACCCACATTTTCATGTTCTCATGGACTCAAAAGTTTATTAAGGTGTATTTAGGATTATTAGTATGATTTAGACTTAGGGAGGAGGGTGTATGGGTGAAGAAGGATGGGAGTAGATTGATAAGGGCATGAAAATATCAAAATAGGGTAAAAAATAATAGGGTGGTAGTAAGAATGGTGAGACAACATTAGTATGGAAAGGTCATGAAGTGGAGGTGAATATCATTTCTAGGATGAACTAAATTAATCTTGGGGAATCTCATATATGTACCTGAGCTAACATGAAATTTTTGGAGGCCATCTTCACCCATCATCACATTTTTTGAAACACTCCATGGTGATTACTAACTATGTCAGACCTTTGTATGGATAGAGGAGGGGTATGCTAGTGATATTAAGGTGTCATGGTGGTTTTATAACATACTTGATTATCTTTGACACACATACCCAACTTGAAGAAGCATTTGTCACCATTTTGAGGTTGATTGAAAATAGAGACTAGTTTACCTTAAAATTCTTGATGTTACCTTAATTTTTGCAAGAAAGGTAATATTGAGACTCCTATAAGGCTTTCAAATTACTCTCAATGGTTTAATTTTCTTGAGTTTATTATCATAGTATCTTAATGAATGACCCCGCCTAATGCTCATTACATCTCACTCATATGGGATCCTCAAACCACTTAACAGTCTTGTACTTTGTGATAATAGTAATGATTATTGTAGGTGAGTTTATACTAAGTTTTAATTCTTGTCTCATCCACAAGCTATTAACTCCTTCCTCAAGCACTTAAGATCTTGTTTGGGGCATGGGACCTACATGATTGACCATGTATCACTTAAGTCAAGTGTTTTGAACCTTGAATTTGGGTGCCATATGATGATATCTCCCTCTCAAACCCCTACTATAGTAGGTTTAAGGGTTGAATGTGTATGAGTTTCCTTTCTCAAATAGGCATTCATTGCCATATTATACTTTTGGAGCTATATAACATGTACCCATTTGATTCTAATGTCATTGGTGTGTCTCTAAAATCCCTCCATCCTTATATTATCTTGAATTAATTCTTACTTATATCAAACTACCATTCACCATTGGAACTTGCCTCTAGTCTAAGTTATTAAGAAACTTGATGGATTCCTTAACTAGGTGAGAAGTATTTTTTTCTGACCATATCTCGTTTAGGAATCTTTCTTGGCTAGCTAATGTATAATTTAAAGGCCTTACACATGAAGTGGAAAAAACCATATTTTTTGGAATCACTCAGACCTTTATACATATTTCAAGATCTGGTCATAATGATGAGTATAATAAGACTAAATATTTGACCTCATAGGAGCTTGTGGAGATGGTTTTGGCTGAAGATGAATGGATTGATGGATATAAGAGTCAAAGAAGACATGAAATAGGTAAATGGGATAATAAATAACTTTAATAATCATCAATATTTTCACCTAAATAAACTAAAACTTAGTAATTTCTTGGAGCTCAACCTATACCCTAAAAATAAAAGAAAACTTGGAGTTTATGATATTTTGACATCCCACACATATGGAGAAGGGGTGTAGGTGATTGAGGTGGTCCATATGGTCCTCATGAACACAAAAAAAACACTTATTTATAGAAAGACTTGAAAAATATATTAAAAGCATTGCAAACCTTAACCCCTTCAAAACATATGAGCTCATGGGAATGGCTATATTATTAGGATTTGTTCATAAAGAATAGGAGATGGATCTGTCAACACAAGACATGAATGAGATAGTCAAGGGGCATACTTTTCCCCCCAAAATTTGAAATCTTGATATTCTCTTTCCTCTTTATACTAAGTTAAAACTTGAGATGTTGTATAAGCTACCCCAAAAAAGAGATGGAAAAATAGGATAAGTTTTTGCAACCTTATGGATCTAAAACTCATCTAAATCTTGGAATTATAGTTTTAGGGTATAAATACACTAAGTACACTTAATGGCCTAAGGATAAAACACCTAATTTTGGCTTTAAACTACCACATTTTCTTTGGAGACTAATGGAGAGTGATTGTTAGGTGTTCCTATAGCTGGTGAAGGCATTTACAAACCGATCACGGCATTTTAAAACATTTTATTTTCCCTCCAATGTATTATATCACTCAAAAACCATCTTTTGGAGTCATAAAAAGGTTATAAAACATAATGAACGTGGAGTGTATGTTATTTTTTTTCCTTTTTACACTTTCAAGGAGTGGTATGGACTTGGTGAAGGGGTAATATAACATTAACACCATATGAAATGACCATAATGACCCATTTTACCACTTAAAACACTTGAAATTTCTTGACTAGGGTCATAAGGTCTAAAATAACATTAGGTTTCCAAAATTATTTTACCTTAAACTTATCAAATAAACATTAAATGATGGTAAAAAGATGAACTAGACACATGAAAGATAAATCAAAGCATAAAATGGAACCAAAAACCATGACAAGGTCAACTTTAGAATGTAGGGTTAACCATTTTGACCTGAGTGTCAAAGTTGGTTAACATTATTCTCATGTAGTGTATCTAAGTCTGACCAAGTAAAATATTATAAGAAAGTTAAAATTAAATATCATGAATTTAACATGCACCGTGACAGGCTGAACCATAAGGGGGAATTTTTATTATATCATATCCTTGACATGTAATTTTCATAGATTTGTTATGACATTATAAATATCCAAGTGTTATAATAAAATCAATGGAAGTCATGTAAGTATGTGAACCTTCATCAATTAATGCACATTTAACTTAGATATCTCCTATTTAGACACTAATGAATAATGCAGGATCATCCACATGAAGAAATATCTCATCAAGAATCATGGAAGAGATAGGGAATTCAAGTTAAATAAATGTGTCTACCATTTCATCAAAGTCGATAACCATTTCTTCACACTACTAATGAATGTTATCTTTAGAACTTGAAAAAGTAGCTTCTTACTCCATACATGGGAAATGAGGCGTGTTCATTTTGAATAATAGTTATATTAGATGCTTATGATGATGAGGATAAGTTCTCATGAGTTCTAAAAAAGGGATTTGAGATAGGAGGTGTAAAATTTTAGCTATAGGATCCCATTCATCATATTTTGTTAGATAGATATTGGATAAGGGTGACTAGTGTTATAGTACATCTTTTGAGGGTATAACAAAAGTATATTAAAATTGATTTTGGTAAGGTGTGTTTATATTATATTTGGTTAATTTGGGTTTATTGATTTTATTTTTTTGTGTTATTTTATATTACGTGGTTGAATCATTAGTTATTTATTGTGTTTGAGAGAAATAAATACAAAAGATCAGAGGTTTTGGAATTTCTAATTGAGGTATTTTAACTGAAAAAGGAGTATAAATTATATTGATGGTATGTGAGTTATTTTATTATTATATAATTGGGTTTGAAACTTGTGAATTTGATGAAGTTATTTATGTGTGCCCCAATTCCTTGAGTTGAGATGGGTAAGAGTCTTGCATAGTGCAAAATTTTAGGAAATTGTTATAGGTAAAAGGTGGATAGTGATCAATATAGGTATCTATTCTTCTAATATTATTCATATTGAAAACATTATCATCATTCATATTAGGATCCACAAAAAATTTTACATTATTGGTAGTAGGAGGTTGGATAGTGTTAGGTTGATGATTAGGAAGGGGATCCTTATAAATAGCTAAATGAGAATTTGCTTGATTGAAAGATTCATGCTTAGTATTTTTTCATGGGACTTAGATACTATTTCATAATATTGTTTATGTGTATGTAAGAGTGATTAATGATTGAATTAGTCATAAATAGATAATTTAGGGAAAATTTTCTAATTTGGCAAAAAGTTTTGTAAGAATGGCCCCAACTACATGAAACCAAAAAACTTTGTGTGGATCATACCAATGTTTGGTAGGGTGAGTAGGTTTAAGATCTTATGGTGAAGGTTGATGAATATGATTTTGAATATATACTAAATAAAGTGGTTTATGGCCATCTACATTATGTACTTGTGAAAATGTAAAACTAGGATAGAAATTGTTCAATAGTGACAATGAAGGATTAGGATCTATGGGGTTACTTGGATTAATGGATTGGATGGTGTTCATGGAATCATACTTATCCATAACACCATTATTATTTTCATGTATATTTTAAGCCTTTATAATCATTATATTTCCCATTGTAGGGTATGAAGGCTCAAATTTTAATAAAATCAAATCTTGATATTTAGCTTGGTCAAGGGCTTTTTAAAAAGATTTTAGAGAAAGAGTCCTCACATGATATTTTAATTTTGAGTGAAGATAATTAGTGAATAAATTATCATCAAACATGATATTATTATATATTTTAGATAATTTTTTACATTTTTTAATGAAAACTTGTGTTATTTTAGATTCTAATTGTTTGCAATTGATAAATGAGCTAGCTTGTTTTGGGGAAGATCACTAGTTTGGAATCATTAAACCAATACATTAACTAAGTGTTCCAAGCTAGACATGGAATGAATTTTAAGTTGATTATACCAATCTAAAGTGTCATCTAAAAATGTTTTACCTAGTAGCTTGGTGGTGGTGAAAGTATTAATTTTAGCCCAATATTTGTATAAATTATTAAAAGTCTTCAAATGCAAGGTTGCATCATTAGATCTATTATAAGTGATAGTGGGAATTGTTAACTCACCAGACTAATCCCTTAGGAGAGGATTGTTCAAACCTCTCCCATTTAAGGTAAAAATGGGATTATCTTAAGGCTTTGCGTAGCTCCACTTGTGCATCAATTGAGCTTAAATAACTAAGACTACTCACTTGTTAGGGAGAAAAGGGATAGATAAATGCATGAAATTAAAACATATACTACTGGAGGTGATGTACCAATATGATGTGTCCACTCTATTTGACCTTTTAATTAACATTAATGAATAAGATAAGTGACTAAACCACTCTCTCCAAAGACTTATAATCAATGGTGTTTCACGTAGAGTTAGTGTTAGCTGATTAGAACATGAGGGTCATAAAAACAAGGTCTAATTCAAGACACTTACTAGTCAAACTCCACTCCAATATCAACCACTAACACCTTCACACACTAAGTGACCTAAATAGAAAAATTTACTAGTATATAGGTGAGGTGAAGACTTGAAAATGGAGATAAACATGCCACTTATGAAAATCAAACAAGCATAAGTAGAATAAACTAGTATTGGAAAAGATGAAATAGTCCTTAATTAGATCAAGAGGTTTACAAGATACGAACTTAGGTAGAGTTTCTTCATACCCACTATAAGGATGATTAAAATTAAATTCTAGTCTTAATTTATAGAATAATGGAGAAGGTTAAAGAATAAAAATTGGTGTGGAAGTGTGGACAAGGGGTCATGAATGACCCTCATTCACTTAATAAATAGTTACAACATTCATATTAGTCCCCTCATCTATCCATTCATTGCATGGCTAGTGGATGTTCATCAATGAGTATGGCATAGATATGGAGTGGTAAAGGATAACTTAGCCTTAGTTTACCCCATGAATAGAATTTGTACACAAAATTGGTCAATTACATCTCCTCATTATAGTTACAAAGGTGACATCATGGTCTAGTTGGCCTTCATGGGTCATTAGGTAGCCTCCCTCTCCTTTTACATGTTGATTAGGCTTGAAAAACTACCCTATCATCCATAATGGCTATGACAAGTGTGTTTGATAACCTTTATGAGGTATTTTCATGGTTATTCATGATATATTATTTAATCCCTTTGCATCCATTATACACTAATATTCATCCTTCTTTATTGACCATATAGACCTACCAAGCAACTAGGCCTAATAACTTAGTGTAAGGTGATTATATGACAATAAGACATATATAAGACCTTGGAAATGGTAAAATTAGCATGTTTTACGTCTAAAATAACATAATATACCATGATTTATGCCTTCCAATAATTACACACTTATAATTTTACCTAGTTTAGGTGACTAGGTCACCTCTTACTAGCTTTTCTAGATTGGCCCTTTTGCTCAAACTTGCAAGTGCATTGAAAAGGTAAAATATTCCTTAATCTAACATCCTCCATGATATTCAAACTTTCCTTAGGTTTTTTACCCTAAAATCATCACTTAACCCTATAAAAATAATGTTTCTAATAATATATACAACTATATGTATAGATCAATGCGATGAAAAAGACCTCTTCAAAGTCAATCATGATTTCTAGGTGTTTTCAAGACTAATTCATGCCATTTGAGTGCAAATATATTAATTTTTATTCCATCTAGTCTCTATTAAGGTTTATGCAGGGTTTTAGTGGCCTATAATCTTGATGATAGCTCATAGATTACATGCCTCAAACCTAAAACCTTTTTCCATGGATTTTGAGTCTCTAGACCCCTTAAAAACTCTTGAAATACTTTGGGTCACATACACTTTGTACAGTGAGTAATGGGTGAAAGTTGGTAGACCTCGATTCCCTGATAATAATTTTTTGTAAGTTAAAGTGTTAGTGATTATTAATAAAGTTAGACTTAGGAATACAACTCTTTCCTCCATGGATGGAAATTTCATATGGGTCCACAACTCCCCCTAAGAGAAATAGGCTTGAGTCATGTTTCCATGTGAGATGTGAGTGTTGGAGTTGGTAGTTCAAGGTGGTATACTAGGGTAGTGTAGCTTGAGAGAAGTAATGGGACCAAATTTAACACTTTATTTGATTTATTCCATCTAAGACACCTTCTTTAGGGCCTGCATCATCCTCATATGTCTTGTTAAGACCTTAAGTATGCTATGGGGTTTGTATATTCCATAAGGAGGAGGTTGGGGTTTTGAGGCCTAAAGATGGTCTTAGGCCTTATAGGCCTACACAGAGTTTGGGCCACTTATAGTTGAATTGGTGACTTAAATTTCACCATATCATATTCTTCCATCTAATCTCCACATTTTAATCTTTCCATCATCTGACCACACCACCATCTCTATCCCTTTTCTCTTGTAGGTCTACCCTAATTATCACTATTCAATCCAAGTACTTGAATCAGCTATGTTAGAGCTATGCTCTTCTTTTATACTATTGATGGAGTTGTAAAATCATGTAACATGATATCATGTCCTAGTAATACCTTTGTGATTAGTCCTCCCTTTAACTATGCTCTCTTTATTCCCTCTCAAACTCTTACTCGGGGTTTATGAGTAATTAGACTATGTAGACCTAATACTTGTTTTAGTGTTTTTTTCCCTCAACTTGAGGTACTAATCATCTTGTAAATATTTTTTATGTCTACTAACCTCCCCTTTATTCATTTTCAATCCTCAAACATCCTTCAAATTTTCATGTTTTCAATTGTTATAAACAAGTTTGTACATGTCAGTTTTAGGCTTAATAGATGTAATTAGGCCATCAAGCTCTTTTTTATATCTTAAATGACCAAAAAACTCAAATTATGTTTAAAAATATAATAAAACAAGTAATAGGCCATGTTTTCTCTTTTTCACCTCACCCATATGCAAAGTTCCTTATACTTTTGCTTTCTTATGTGACCTTACTTGTAGGTGGTAATTAGGCATGCTTGAGCTGTAGGTGTAAACAACCCCCTTATTGGTACCTTAAATTAAAATTAATAAGGAAAATATAATTTTTGGGTTATTACATTAACATAGGAATTTTGAATTTACATTCAAAGAAACCTTCCAATTAGCTACCTTGTATCCTCATAACTAGCTTATGTTTGGCATCTTATGATCATGACTAGTTGTAAACGTGGGTTCCTTTGCTTTGATATAAATTTGGCATAAAATTTATATTTGGAGACATATTTATATTATCCTCACATAATTTTTAGGCTTTTATAACTATTTTCAACTAAGTCACCTTGATCTCTATGACTACCTATAGAACATAGTCCTAGTTTACTTCTTGTGTGAGATATTGAATTTTATTTTATTAAGGTTTTCTCCTCACCTATAAATGTTCACATCCACTCTATTGAGTTTTAAATATTGTTTAACTTCATACACTTAAATATAATCTAAAATGTCTCCTTTACTCAACTTATCTTTTATCTATAGTTATGATTTTAGATGCAACTTTAAACTTCTTTGACTGTGAGTGAAAGGTAAGAGGCAAGGATTCATCTTGAAATAAATATTTCATATCCCATTTTGGATTGATTAATCATGTTACCATGTTATATTTTCCCTATTATTCCCTTTTATCACCTTAAAATAGGGTTTTTCACTCAAATTTTCCCCCATCTATAATTAGGCATATAGGTGGTAGTTCTAGGCTCTAAACTGTGAGTGCTTCATTTGAGAGGTGGGATTTTCCTATTTTTAATTTTTAATTATTTAATTGAATTACATAAACATATTTATTAAAAATATTTTATATTTTTAACCCTATAAAATTTTCAATATCATCACACCATTAATGTCTCTTTGAATTTTCTTTGCATTGAAGTCTTGATTGAGTCTGTCTTCTTAGGGAGAGTTGATGATGTTGATCATTGTTTGACCATTATATTAATATATAAAATTATTAATATTTATTTATTACTTTAAAATTCCTTATAAACCCCATATCAATATTTAACACTCCATTTATTCCATTTCAATATTAGATCTGTAGGTGTTTAAAAGAGAGAAAAAAACTCTCTAGGTTTGAGTATGGGAATGGGTTCTATGTGTAAGAGGTAATGAGGAGTTGGAGGGAAAAAATAAATAATATTAATAAAATATGGATCTCATGTGTCTCTTTTAAAAAAACCTAAAGATCCTATATAACTACCCTACTCACACTTGCAAAGGAGATTACCTAATATACATGGTAGTCACCTTATAAACATGACTTGAAGGAGTTTTCTGATTATTTGATGGATCATCTATGTGTTTATGGAAGATAAGGCTTGGATATAATCCAATAAACCATTATACAACCCAAAACCATCATTCACCTCCAAATGCAACAAAATGGAATCCAATTAAGGTTCCCTCCTCTGACCAAAATCTTAGACCCCCATATTCTCTCTCCTATATGTATTGTTCATAAACGTAATTGACTTTTCAAGGATGCCAAAGTGCTTGATTTAAAAAGGGAAACTGTTTTTGAATTGTTTGACTTGATATCTCATGGATTTTTTTTCTAATGTTTAAACTAAGTTGCCCTACATACTTTTGACTTCATCTGACCTTGACATATTTGTATAGGTCTATTTAAGCCTAAAACACCTATATAACCCCTTATTCTCTTCATTTTTTCATTATTTAAATCTTTAAAATATATTTGAGGAGGAGAGGATGGAAAATATATGTCAAATATGCTTTTTAAAACATAATGTATAGGTAGGGGAAATTGAAAAGTCACATGCGTGGGGCACTTTTGATGGGTGGAAATTGTGTTTGACTTCTAAAAAGGATAATTTTATGCATATAAAAATGTTATAATGACATTATTATGGCTTAGATACCTTTTATAGACATTAATAATATAATTTTACACCTAAAAATCACTTTTCCAAAGGTTTATAATGTGTAATTGACTCATATGATAGTTTGAAGGACCATTTGATGACTTGGAGGGTTAATTAAGGCTTGAAATAGTTTTTAATAAGTAAGACACTAAACAAAACCTTGGATACATCTCTAAGTAGTATTTCAAGGATAAAAAATGTCTTGGTAACCCCTATATCATGCTACAAAGGTCCCTTCTCAAGAAATGACTAGGACAAGCATAAATATCATGAAAACAAAAAACCTTAAACTCTACAAATTACCTTAACCTCTACTAAAGAACCTTAATTTTTAAAATAGAGATTAAAACATTATATAGGTTTTAAAATAAATTTTACACCCCTCCACTCACTCAAGAACCATCATGATAGCTATCACAGCATCCAAAGACCCCAAAATAGGCTATCCTATGATGATCTCTCAAGCAATGTGTAACACATACATTAACACCTTAATCAATTTTAGAAGGCTCAAAATGAAATCAAAAGAGGAAATCATAAGGCATGCAGACCACCATGTAAAATATTTATGGATGTCATGAAAAAAAATTTGATCTTAGGGGTTGAAATTTATCCTAGTGAGGAAATTTATCAACATGAACTATGCCACCTATGCCAATATTTACAATTTAAGGGACCAGATGTTCATTTTTTAAGTGTTTCATATCCTTATTAATAAGTGGGGGTTTTGGTATAAGGTTACCATGTGCATATATAGGGGTTTAGGGTAATTAGTATTTTACATTTCCCTTTTGACTGGGTTAAGGTTGGTTTTTAAAATGCTTTAATTGGTTTTGCATTTGTATTATTTGGTTGGCATTATTAGTTTAAAAAGTATCTATTTGATTTAAAATTTATAATAATAATTAATTAGTTTTAATTATATTTTTATTAGTATAATTTGTATGTAATTGAGAATTAGTGTGGGCATTTTGAGTAGACCCACTAAAAGTCACACTTACCATGTTTGTATAAATGATTGGCATAGAGGATGAAGAAGGCACATAAGATGATGTCATGCTAATATATGGAGGTATGAGAGAGGAAAATGTGGTGATATAATTAATATGATCAATTACCCTAGATCTTTTAGAAAATTTAGGTGAAGGTGAATGGGGTTATCCAATATAATGTCCCATCATAAGGTTGTAAAGACTATGGGATCCTTACCCTATTGTTGGTAGTTTTCATTAATAGAGAGAATCATTTTAGATATATATTTGAGGTCACCTTCATATTTTACCATTTGTAATAATAAATGATTAAATGAAGTGAAATATGGAGTCCCATAGTTAGTAGTTCTAATATTAACATGGATATTTCTAAGATCTAGATTATCTACTACATGATATGGTAAATGTGTTTTAGGGACTTTATGAGGATTAGTAAATTTCATTGTGTTAGTTTGATTTTTTTGTTTATCTTCATCAAACAAATGTTACATGATGAAAATTTAATTCAAACACTTATTGGGGGAATGAGGATCTAAAGAGATAAAAATTAATGAGATCAAGTTGGTCACTCTAGTTAGACAAATAAGATGATAGAAAAATATAGAATCAGACTAGGTCAAGTTGGTTGATTTAGTGATGAATGTAGGAACATAAAACTGTATGTAAATTGACTAGGTCAAGCTATTTGATCTCATTGAAAAGATCAGATGAAAAAAAAATGGAAACAAACTAGGTTGAACTAAGTAATCTAATTATGAATATAATAAAATAATATTATATGTAAACTAACTAGATTAAGCTAGTTAATCTAGTTATATTTTACAGGGTGATAATATAGTATTTGGGTTAACTATGTTGAGTTATTTGACCTATTTGAAATAAAAATAAAAATAAAAGTAAAAATAAAAATAAAAATAGAACAATCTTAAAATATATTGGGTTGATCTAGTTGACTAATTTGTATATTTTATTGAAAAAATCAATTGTATGATTATGGATGGTTCAGTTATGAATTTAAAAAACTATAATTTAAGCACATAGGTAACTAGGTTGAGATGGTTTATCTATATGAAACACACAACACAGAGATTTTATTAACACTGGATAATATAGTTTGAAATACAACATAGAATATCAAATAAAAATCAATAGGATTTTAATTGAGATTCTAAGTACTTAAAAAGAAGAATATTATGAAGTTGTACTAAAGGTTATGATTGATACTATAAGATTTCAAATATTCCTATCTATTGGATAGTTTGAACCCAATATTTTAGAGTGATAACTATAGAGGAAGTGTCATTCCCATATCCCACTAAACCTAGTTTAAATGGTAATCTAAAAGTAATTTCTCAGTGCTAACCTCTAACCAATACAACACATAATCAAATAGATGGATAGATTGATAAGGTTCAATACAAAGGTAAATCTTAGGTGTTTTCAAAATACCATGAGGTACGTGATACAACATAGAATATCAAATAAAAATCAATAGGATTTTAATTGAGATTCTAAGTACTTAAAAAGAAGAATATTATGAAGTTGTACTAAAGGTTATGATTGATACTATAAGATTTCAAATATTCCTATCTATTGGATAGTTTGAACCCAATATTTTAGAGTGATAACTATAGAGGAAGTGTCATTCCCATATCCCACTAAACCTAGTTTAAATGGTAATCTAAAAGTAATTTCTCAGTGCTAACCTCTAACCAATACAACACATAATCAAATAGATGGATAGATTGATAAGGTTCAATACAAAGGTAAATCTTAGGTGTTTTCAAAATACCATGAGGTACATGGAAACTAAATATCTTGTTTAGATATGTACTATGTATATGAGTATTGGGGTAAGCCTCTCACACCATGATATTTATAAATGATAGACATGGATTGTAAATAGAATATCATGTAGCCCTTCATGATAATAACTACGTAGTTTTAAAACTACTAGTACACATTTTATATATAAAACCAAACAAAGTGAAAAAGGAAGGTAAAAAATAATAATTTGAAAGTTAAGTTATAGATTTTAGAAAACAAATAGTCAACTAAATAGTAAAGTTATTTTAATTACTATGAAATGTAGGTTAATTTCCTTTGATTGAACTAGAAAGTGAAAAATACAAAACAAAATCAATCATGTTGTTTAATTTTAAAAATAAGAAATAATTAAGTCAATAAAATTGACTCCATCTATTGCAAAAATAGGCCAAAACCAATAGAGTCAAGTATGTTGACTTAGTTTTCTAGGTAGAAAATAGACACAAAACTTGATCAAGACATTTGATTTAGTTGAGTATGTAAGTAAAATTTTAAAGAACTAAAGATCTAGTAAAAATAGTACTAAATTTAAATTATAACTAAAAGGTAGGAGACATAAATTTGTGAATAAATTGATAGAGTGAAAATACTAAGATGGTTAAAGTGAACTTGGAAGATAAGACAAAATCAACTAGGTTGATGTAGTAGTTTTTCATGAAGATGCTAACTTATTATTTTAACTAAAGATGTTAACTTATTATTTTAACTAGGTCATCCAAGCAAGTGTTTGATCCTATAAAGGTATACAATAGTATTATTGAACATAATCAATTCAGTCAATCAAGTGTAAATAAAATTGATAAATAACAAGAAATAAATTGTATGTCTCTCATATAGATGTGGTTAGCTAAAAAGAAAATGAAGAAAATAATAAAATCAAATAGGTCAATTTAGTTAAGAACATAAGGTAGAAAAATAAACTGGATCAATTGGTTCTATCTAGTTAGCTAAGATTTGAAATTCTACATGCAGAAGGCAAAATTAGGTTAACAAGATCAATGAAGTTAAAAAACCTACACACAAAGAGCTGAACTAGGTTAATAGGCTCAATGAAGTTTTAAAACCTACACAAAAAATTTAAAATAGGTTGATGGGCTGAAAAAACTTTAAAAACTACACACAAAGAGCTAAACTAGGTTGACAAGCTCAACAAAGTTTTAAAACCTATGCACAAAGTGTCAAATTAGGTTGATATGATTGATTCGATTGAATATAAATGAAAATTAAAAACCTATAAGGGTTATATTCACATCAAGTTCACCAAAATGTATTTAAGTTAAATAAGATAGATCTACAAATTATCTTACTAAGTAATATCCAAGATTGGATAAGGTAATCAGCTAAAAATTGACATAATAATAATCTATTAAATTGGGGTCATGACCAATTATGGATCCTCTAAACCTAATTAAGGGTTATCTTACTACATAATAGAAAAGGATAGGTTTCTAAGGCATATATTCAAATGTTAGCATGTAATAACACCATCTAGTTCTTATAATGTGATAAATGTAAACTAGCTAATATAATAAACAAACATAAAAGCTAATGTATGTAAATAAATGTACAATCTAATCCAGTGATCACCAAATATTATGGCACAAATGGGGAAGATAATGAACTAATAAAGATAATTCTATTTAAGACAATATAGAAGTAATATAATCAAGGAGAGATACAATTTAATTCATTAGTTATACGACATCTATTTATCAAAATATGAAGTGATAGGAGTATAGTTACCTTGTTGAATTTAACCCATCATGCCTCAATATCTCCCTTGGCCAATGGTGGTTTGCAATAGGTTTTCATGGCTTGTAATAATCACAAGGATATATCACCACTATGCTACAAGATTTCTCCTATGTATCCAAAACCTATAGAAGACAAATGCTACTACTATAATAGAAAACCCTAAGTAATGAAACCTGCAAATGATAGTATAAGTAGATTTGTGACTTGTAATGATGTGCAATTAAATTATAATTTATTTATAAATGAATTTAAGGTGATATTTATATCCAATAATTAACCCTAAACCCTCTTGGGAATTTATTTGATTAGGTTGGTTAGGTTGATCTTGTTTGGTGGTAAATAGAGTTGTTAGGGCTCAAACTAGGTTGGCTTGGGATGATGGAGTTCTATAACATGAACTAGATTACCAACAAGGTTGATCAAGTTGATGTAGTACTAATAATTAGTGAAACATGTGTTTTCTTAGGTAGGGAATATTTTGGATGGTGAAGTATATAGGGGAGTGTATAAGCAGGTATTTATTACTTCAAGATTTAGATAAAAGTAGATTGTAGTGGTTTTAGGTAATGGTATAGGGGCCAACAATTATATGAAGAACCATAGGTCTACCAACCCCTTTCTAAATTCTTATAGATATGACTTGATGACATATACAATAATATTATGATATATTCTGCATATGTTGACATGATTATACATTATTACATCATTTTTTAATAACACAATCAATTAACTCTTTGTTTTTAGATGAGTGACTCATAAGATACATCCATCACATCATAAGGGGGGAATATTAGTGATATAATCATAGAGACTTAAACCTCCATGAGTATAGAATTAAGATTTTGGGACATAATACAATGCATTAGAAATGTTAGAGTGGTTCATATATCAAAATTTAATCTATTAATGGTATATATATTTACATAAAAGGGTAGATTTTGGGGTCATATGCCACACATATGAATTCATTTTATATGAATATGAGTAAAAACATTTATATTCAGATACACTCCAATGCATATTAATGTCGGTGGACATAGTTTTACAAATACAAAAGTTATAAGTTTTAAGATATTCATATATTCAGATATATTTGAGGGTATATATGCATATGCACTCATTTTTTAACATTATGAGATATAGGATCTTATATTTAATAGATATACCATATATATGCATAAAATTCTATATAATATTGGCAAATTTTGATTAATATTATAGGGGTAAAGTTTGGGCACTAACATACTCTCATCTCCTAATGTTGAATGCTCCATCCCTAAAGATAACACTAGAAAACTTATATATGGGATGATCCTAAATATATCTATCATGCCCCATGAATTTGGTTCATGCACATAAACACTACTAAAATTTTATATATTTTTAAAATATTGATGGTACACAAAAGTGAACAGCATTGAATATATAAGTCTATATGCAGTGTTTGATTTATTTTTATTGAGTAATTACATTTGAAGATTAGTGACACTTAACTATATTACATCACTTATAGTTATATTAATATATGTTTCTCACCTTTCATCTTGGGATTTTAATATTAGTGAAATATCATTTACATAATTTAATGTGTTTGAGATTCAATGATGCTCAATGGCCTTGGCACTACTCTCCATTTCATGAGAGTTAGGGAATTTTTCCTACCAACCCATGGCATTACCTTAGCTACACAAATTTGGAACATGATCACCCCAATTCTCCAAATTCCTCATCAAGAAAGTGTAGTTATCCATTGCTTCAACAAGGTAGCATCATCTCAAACAAGCTATAGGAAAACATAGTTTACTTACTTACATGTGTAGCCCTTCCTTGTCCTTAAGTTTAAATTTTAAATTATAGTTCAAATTTCAAAATTCATTTCATGGACATTTACTACTACATGTTCATTACAACTTTTCTTGGATAAAACTACACATTTGAATATTTATCTCAAAGATAAAGTATGTTGTACATACTTAGGTACATTTATTTATACTTTTAATATAGTATTTGTATTTAATTTCAATATTAGAATAAGGGAGCATTTATAGATACTAAAATCTAATATTAAATACTTAGGAATGTTAGTTTTGACATACCTTTATCCTAAATTAATTATGTAGACATATATTAATCTTTTTCACCATTCTCTCACATCTACCAACTTTCCATGGTCCCAACCATATCTAGATTGTATCAATGACCTACAGGAGTTACCCTAGTTTATGCCAAACCATTAAATTATCCTACTCAAACATATACAGACCATCAAATTAGTCTTCATGTCTCCTAGACAAAACTATCAGACTCAGAAGATACTATAATTTAGGTACCATCAAAACCTAATGCTTGAATCCCATGCCAATAAACAATCACTTTTAAAATTCAATTCATTTGTGTATGTTGGCCCATATATTTATCATGATAATGGCATGATAAATTACCCAAACAATATCATATAAATACAAATTAGTCTTAAGCCTATTCCATATATACTAATAACTCTTCAAAACATACTCAAGAACTTACAAATTCAAGGCACTAGCCCATTATTCCCAATTTAGTCATCATTAAAATTGAACAAGTCCTAGCCAAGTCTAAAGCACCTTAAGCCCAATCCAAATTTTTCACTTGCCAAGTATTGTAAGCTAGATTAAAATTTGCATACATTCTTGGAGAACTATTACACACATTCACATAATATGGGGAACTAAAAGTGATTTTAATTCTTTCTTTAAAGTATTGGATATGAATGCATCACTCAACCATGAAATGAGGAAAGGTTGGGGTTATCTCAACCCATCTTTATTCTAATTTTATAAGACATAACCTAGTACACAAAGTGGATATAGGGTTTCAAGTAAATGAGACAAATTTATAGGTATTATGTGCACATTCAAACCTTAAGATCACACCCTAAAAAAAGAGAATCCTTCACATCAGCCTATATCATAATAGAAAACAATATCTATATAGATAACACTATCATACTCAAATAAAAATGATTGATAAGTGACCAAAGGCTACTAATAGTTTCTAGCCAAGCCCAAAAATCTAATTCCTAATTTGTTTGACTCATAATCTAGTTTCATACTATCCATACTACTTACATATAGTCTTAGTCTTCCACAAAATACAATAATATCAAGTATCTTATCCACTTATCTTTAATAATTTACCTATTTATCAAGTACAATTATCAAATAAACTTTAGTCTTTTACATTTATAATTAGATTCATTTTAATACATAATAATTTGAATTAATTATACTTTTTTGTATCTTATTAGGGTTATAATTAATCAAATACATGGTAAACACAAACATAGGCACACATACAATAGATGCAACAACACACCTAGAATAGGAAATTATCATGCAATGAAATATGACTCGCAAGAAAAGGAAATAAAACATGACATGACATGAATAATACATGATCATTTATGAAAAATAATATAAAAGACATCAACATGCAACCCCACACAATCATACACAAGCATAAAAAACCACATTAATGAAATTAATAAATCATAAGGCATACAATAGAACATGTAACATATCCATGTAGTATCCATAGGTAACGAAGTGATGCATATGTCAATGTAACAAAAAATGTAGGTAATAACAAAATATCTCTAGTAAATATATATATATATATATATATATATATATATATATATATATATATATATATATATATATATATATATATATATATATATATATATATGGTAAATGTAAATTAGGAAGACATAAACACATATATTTGGTGTTAGACACTTTGTAAATATCAAATTTGACATACTTAGACAAAGCACATACATGTGACTCTTGATATTTTTCTCTCTTATTTTATATCCATATATTTTCATGGTCATATATATTCACTAGATACACCTATTTAAGATCAAATTAATATATACAATAACATATATTGATCATAGATATACATTATCCATGTCTCATATGACTATTTTACACTTCTAGGACAATATTGATAGTTCCTAGATAGTGTTAGTTACTCTATGGATATTACTCTACTAGTAGTGTCTAAGTGCACTCAATGACTATTTTTAAAATTTGGAAGTATCCACTAGGTTAACATAGTCACATTTTATGGGTAAGTTATAATGAAAAATTAACTAAGAGTCATTAATAAATAAAAATCATTTCTAATATTGTATTCAATTTAGGTCACATCCTAGTATTCACTTATAAAATTTAGGAATAAATTAGTAATCTCTTGTGATAATATAAAAAGGCATAAAAATCTCAAAATATCTAAGTAGTATACCTAAAGAAGTGCATATAACTAAGTCTGAATACACAAAGTTTAAGTTGTATAGTGGTGAGTGTCAAATATCAAAACATTTTATCACATTATAGATTGTTCAATATTTGCACACATACACATAAGTTGGAAAAATATGTGTAGTTTGAGCCATATTTAAAGTATTGGTATGTAGAAAATTATGTACTATATAATGAGTAATGTTAATTATATTCACCCATAAATACATACCCTTTTATAACGGTATCTTTTGGTTGAAATCACAATCAATATTTTGATGAAGTAGAAGTAAAAAATACATATTCGCACAAGACTAAAGCCATACACACACATATGAGCCATTTTTAGGCACAAGAACATGCATAATGTTCTACAAAGTTATATATCCATAAATTATATAGGAATATTTTTTTAAAAATATGGATAGTTTCATCTATCATAGGAGTCAGACTCTACCAACAATGTCTAGAGGTACTCGACTTCTTAAGATATAGCTAAGATAGTACATGTAATGGATAGATGGAAGGGTTAATATATGGATTGGGATGATTGATTTTAGGAATGGGATTTTGGATGATTGGTGATAAGGGATGATCATAACAACACTAAAATGTATATTTTGTTTCATAGTGTTATTTGAGGCCTTTTAATTGGTAAGAGACAAAAATTTAAATTGCCTCTGTGTTGATGATGATGAGATAAAATAATTCCTGATCAATGATAGGAATGGATAAGTGGGTATGATTAGGTTTGATGACTTATGGGATTTGATAAATCCTATTTAATTACATATGCCTAGTCAATATCATACACAAAAATAAATAAAAATGTGATGATTCTAGTTCTAAGAAGGAAAGAAAATGAAAGGTGAATGGATAAGCTTAGATGATGTTGTATCTAAAACCTTTAAAATGAAGGGGGAAGACTATGTTAGGATTAGGAATCCATTCTTAATCATCAATATAATTGATGGAGTTAAAAAAAATGCATGTAATTTAATACCTATAATAATATCTTGATGTTAATGCCACTTTGTGAGTTACTTATAGGAATAGGAGATTTAACCCCAAGGAAAAGACTTGATCTAATAAGGTAATGATGCCTTAGAAGTGTCATAAAAGAGAAAATAAAAGTTATTACATCTATAATGAAACATATGAGCTTGTACAGAGTTGTTTTCTTAAATTGTATACTTTTTATGTTGAATTTTGTATCAAGGTATACTATTCATGCTTATTTTGACAAGGATTTTTTGAATGTTTGGAATTGTTTCAACAATGTTCAAAAAAATAAAGTGAATTAACCTACTTGATAAAAATATAATGCTAATAGTAATAAATTAATTATTATTGAAATAAAATGAAAGGATAATTCTTTTTTTCATTTTAAATGTTTTATACACATGCAAACCTATAACTAAAATTCCAAAGGAAGTATGCATGTGCTGATTTTCCTAGTTTTTCTTAGCTTGCAAGATGATTTTCCTAATGTAATTTAAATGATCTAACTTTTATTTTTTATTCTCCTTATGAAAATGATATGAAATGATACTATGAAAATTATTATTTTTAAAATTCAAATATGAATAATCAAATTTTAATATCCTAGTAAGCACTCTTACTAAGAATTCATAAAGTATCCTCCACACATGCAAGTTTGAAACTAGTTTTGAAAGTCATAAATGATTTTTTTATATGAAATAAAATGATATATGTATGAAATTATTTAATTAAGGTGTTTTTATTTTATGAATATAGTGTTATAATTAATATTATTTCACTATGAAAAATCACAATTCTAGATCTAGTATGCTAGGTTTTGATTGTATATGTTATATAGGTTTTTATGTGTGTATGTTCGAAAATTGTTTATTTATTAAATCTTAATTAAAATGGAAAATTAAATAATTTATTTTATTATAAATATTTTTATATTTTATTTATCTACCATATGAGATTTTCAAGGCTACATTCTTTCAAAGAAACTAACATTAAATTTTAAAAAATAATTAGACTATGTTTTTTGCAAGAGAGGAAAGAGATCAGGATTTATTTTATTTTTATTTTATATTATTTTTTAATATGAATATAATATAATAAATAGATAAAAATAAAATATTCTAAAATAATAAATGAAAACAATACTAATAAAATCATTTAACTTGATCAATGGTTATGAATAAGTAGAGGAAAGATATTGTTGTTGTGTAGTGTATGCACATAAATACTCTCACCTTAATTATTCTAATTAATCTCACTAATATATCCCATTTATCATAATCCTAGTCATTTATGTAATATCCACACTCATTATTTTTTCATTCACTAACCTTGTTTCTACCCCACCATTCAATTAATCCTCTTAAATCATATCTTATCCCATCCTAATCTATTTAATCTATTATTTGGGGATTTATAATTCCCATGGCTCACCTACCCACCCACACTAGACAATTCCTAGGATCTCCTACACACCTAGTACCTAATCACCCACATAATGTCTATCTTAGTCTCTCACTAATCCTAATTAATACTTATGGATATTCTAGAATTCTCCAATTCTATAACCTCCTCTAACTTGGCCCCTTCTCTTTCGAAGCCTCTATTATAGAGGCTTCCACAGAATTTTTAATTCCTTGTCAATTCCTCAACCCTTTATCCTCATGGACCAAAATTAAATATGATCTATATATCTACCCTCCTTGGCTTATTTATACAATACACTTATCCATTGAAACCAACTATAAATTTAAGAAAGCCATACAATCTCCATCTACAAATCCATAATCATTGATCAAGCTATCACCATGTCAAAATTTTGAGTCCATGGCAATCTATGATCCACAATCTACTTGGAGATATTGGAGAGAGGCTAGTTGAATCAAGGAATTGGTAAGATAATCTTCATCTTTTTTTATTTGCTTCCATGATCTCTCATATTGAGTGTATTATGCATTTTGGGTTTAAATTGTCATATTTAGTTAGTTTAATCTAAGTTCTCAAAATTACAATCATATGTATAATGTCATCATTAATCTATCTCTATAATCAACATGAAAATAATAAATATCTATCTAAAAAATGATGGTATAAAAATAATTATAATAATAATGACATAATTTTAGACAAGAGTGTAGTTGTATTGTGGCTAGCTAATCCACTAATTACAAAGACTATGTTGTTGATCTAATAAATTTTCTCTTCCAAAAATCTATATATTTTACACAATAATGCCCAAAGTAGAACAAAATATTTTTCAAAACTAAAATCATGTGGGCATAGGATATGTATATATTTTAAAAAAACAATATTCTATGCAAAATCTAGATTCAAAATTCATCTAAAATTGAGATATTTGTAGAACAATCAAGGAGGCTATAAGTGTGAGTATAATTATATTGATTGGGATCTAAACTTGGGAGAGAAAAGGATTGATATAAATAATATTAGGAGTAATGTATGTGACAATGAGGTCAAACACAAATAAAAACAAGATAAAAATGTGAAGAGTGCCATGCAAAATGTGTGAGAACTCAAGTATTAAATGTTAAAAATAAAAAATAGGTAAATTGTGGTGAAGCCACCATTATTTATAGGTGGCACAGATGAAACTATTGCATAGGGTAAAAATACCAGCAAAATTTGTGATGATACCAAAACATTAGTTTGTGTACACATAAATTAACATTTGAGATAGAACCATGCATTTGTGACCACTCTTTTATAAACTTAACTCTAGACCTATCTTAGGGCCCATTTTGATCAAATTTGACCACCTTATATACTCCTTTAAGATGATAAATGACTCAAAAATGTGAAAATACCCATCATTATCAACCTATTAAACATATTTTAGGCCATACCCAACACTAATGATTGTACAAGAGCACACTAGGGGCTTATAGTGAACCACTCAAGTGTTTTTGGACCCTTTCCTATCTTCCCAATAACTAGTGACTAATTTTTAAAATTAGAAGACATAGGAAGGTTGGCCTATGTCCCTATTGAGCCCCATTTGAATTTATTTCATATATATATATATATATATATGTATATATATATATATATATATGTATATATATATATGTGTATATATATATATATATATGTATATATATATATATATATGTCTATATATATATATATATATGTATATATATATATGTATATATGTATATATATATGTATATATATATATGTATATGTATATATATACATATATATCTATATATATGTATATATATATATATATGTATATATATATATGTATATATATACATATACATATATATATATATACATATATATATACATATATACATATATATACATATACATCTATATCTATATATATATACATATATATATATATATATATATATATATGTATATATATATATATATTAAGTGCATTAAGCATGAATTTTTACCTATTAAATTTATTCATACTTGAGTTATGGGATATATATATATATATATATATATATATATATATATATATATATATATATATATATATCCCATAACTCAAGTATGAATAAATTTTATAGGTAAAAATTCATGTTTAATGCACTTAACAACATTATTATTTCACCAAAATCTAGCACATTACATCAGTTAATCACACACCACCATAGCATGGGATAACTACATGAAGTTTGATCTCTGTTTAGAGTATTGGTATGTAGGCAACACTTGGTAAATGTGGTGTTGAGGTCTCACCCAAATTAAAATTATAAACCCATTTTTCCAATTTATTTTTAATGGTATTCACATGTAAAAGACCATGGTTTTGAAAGAAAATAAGTCACATAGTGGTATATGCAAGTGATTACAAGATCCTATACTAGATACAAACTCTACAGATTAAGACATTGAGAAATAAGACACCATGACTCTATCATTATAAGTGGAAAATATTTACCTAAATTGGATAATATCACCAAAAATCTAGTGTCATATTCCCAACACTACTTCCTAGGCCCAAATCCTATTCATGATTTGTGATTCTAGTCATCAAACCTCCTTACATAGTAAGTTTCAACCTTTGATTCATGTTATGGATATAGTTTCCATCTAAATATTTGTTTCTTACTCCATTTTTATTTTTTTTATAAATTTTTATGTATCAAAATATTTTCAAATCAATTACTTCTATTATTTCTATATTATTCACCTAATTTTGCATGATTTTATTATCATATAGGATCTTATTATCCCAAATTTGATAAAACATATTGGTGAACATGATTTATTATTTGAATTTTGTCAAACCTTAACTGTAGATGTTTCTATATCTTGTATCATTATTTTTGATATTTTCAATCGTTGGTTTATAATTTTTATATATGTTAAATTCTATAATACTTGAAATATTCCATCATTTTAATTTTTTTAGCATTCAATTTCAAATTTTATTTTCGTACTTTTGACACTATGGTACACCAAGTTATTCACAAGTTGAATATTTAAAAAACTAAATTAATAAATACATAATGATATAATAAATCAATAGCTTTGATGACACAAATAGGAAACAATTATAGGGATTTATCTCAAATAATAAGGATATGTAATATGATTTTATCAAAATTGTTAGAAAGGATATTAAGAAATCATATGAGACCTATCATGTCCCTACTAATACATTGGATATAAAAATTTTACCACCAATCACAATGAGGGAAACTAAATGGATATAATATACTAATATGCCATTGAGAACACCAGATTTGGTTATCACACATTCTTCCTCTCTTGATGTACAATCCCATAGGAAAGGCATTCAATATCTAAAAACTAAGGTGTTACATTTTGATAAAGATGATTCAAAAACTAATCACTCACTTAGTTTTCATGTTTTATTGCACACACCATTGACACAACATATATTAGTATACCATCTACCTATAATTTTTCAGCACCTAAAATTACACTATATGATGTAAAGGGTGACCCAAAACAACATATCAGATAATTTCATGCAATGTGTTTGGACTATGTGTCTAATGATAAATTATTGACTAAGATATTCCTAATAAGTCTCAAGGAATATGCACTAAAATGGATCTAAAATTTACCACAACCATTGGTGCATGCATTATATCCATTGGCCATTATGTTTATATCCATTTTTCAATAAATATTAGTGAAAAGGTTTAATATGCTCAGATTGCCCTACTCAAATAGAAATATAATGAGCCTATCACAAAATATGTCTTAAGATGCAAGACCATGTTATCCAAAATGACAAATATTATGGTATACCAAGAATTATAGGATATATTTAATAAATGTATACTTATATCTTTACATGAATCTATCATGTTCAATAAGTTTAACTCATTCAAAAATTTGTGGCATATAATAAAGGAAAGAGAGGTTAAGTTATTGGAAATGAGTAATATTAAGTATATAACCAATTCAAATGATAATACAAACAATTAAAATAAGAAACCATATAAGGTAAGGCCAACTAATAATAATAATTACTAGAAAGTAATAAACCATTTAGTTTTAGAGCATACTCCACTTATTTTATTATCATCCCCTTTAAGGAGCCAATTTATTAATCTACTATAATATTCATCTAAGGTTCTCAAAAATCTTTTAGAATTCAATGTCATATTTATCACTAACATTAAAGAGGTTGATGTTAATTGGCCTCTTCTAAAATTTTTTCACTAGAATGCCTTTTGTGATTACCACAAGGCATCATGCCATAATATTAATATATGCATATATTCAAGATAGAATATTTATGATCTGATAGATGAAAACATTATTGATGCGGGCACACCCATAGAAAGTAAAACATCAAAAAAAAAGTGAAATTAAAGTAATGAAATTATTTAGTGATCCATTTCCTAAGCACACAACTAATGATATGAAAAATTCCTTAGGTGTTCACTATGCATAAAATGCACACCCTTCACTAGTTTATTACCATTCCTATATAGAGGGAAAACATAATTTGAATGGTATCATAAGTTCTTATCATATTTTAGTTCCATCTAAGCCACTCATCACATTTATAGAGCATGAGATAGTTAATGATGAATCATATTTACACTAATGATTTTTTTGTGCTCACATTGATTACCATTTTATTTAGAGTGTTATGGTAGATAATGGTTCAAGTGTGAGTATGTGTACCAACACACTTATTTATCATCTTGGATATATAGATCACAATATGATTCCCACCACCATGGTTATAAAATGATTCAATGGTCATGTCTAGATATCTACTGGTGAGATTACATTATGATTATAGGTTGTCCCCACACATGTGCCCACCAAATTCATAATAGTACCTAGTTTTTGGGTCTTTGATATATTATTGAGATGCCCTTAGATTTAGTGGATTTGTGCAGTTACTTCTATACTTCATATATGCTTGAAATACATATATGATAATGACATTATTAGAGTTTCTATTATCCCTTATGATTACCTTTTATTAAATGCATATTTGGTTATCACATAGCATCTTTCAGTTGTTCAACCTAAAAAAGGTGAAACCTACTTAGATATTTTCATATCAAAGATCTACACTTCCACAAAGGCATATCCTAGAGAGGACCCTTTTGTAGAGATTTATCATAGATTCTAGAGAGATAATCTATACTTCTACATTTAATTGATTAATGTTGCAAAGTATCAATGGTATTTCACATAAGGAACCAATACTGTATTCCCATACTTAAATACGGGTTCTAAAAATCCCTAGAGTTCATCATGATTGAAGGTAAACATAATACACTTTAGGTCATTAGTATGGAAGTGAAAATTATCACACAATTATGTTTCTATATTCATATTCTTCATTAATATTAGTACAATCACTAGAACATATCCCTTTCATTTTTATGATAGAGGGCCAACAAATTATGAGTCCCTTGTAGGGCTTGTTAGTTAATATACCTCTTTCCATTTTTACACTCTCTTTACATAAATATGTTAAAATGAAAAAACAATAAAACATTATAGAAAATACCAAAATTAGGACTTATGAATGCTTATATGTACTTTGTCATACATAGTTCAGTTGTGGATAGTTATTCAATACGTGTTTTAGCTTGTTTTATATCATAAATGCTTCACCAGTATATCTAAGTGATTTTATATTACATAGAACACCATTTCCAAATTTTATTATGGGTAATTGAATTATTATAAACTTATAAAATACATTTAGATAAGAGAACCATGGTGGATAGGATTGCACTATTGTAGTTTCCCTCACCCTAGTATTGTCCCAATGACCTTAGACTATCACCACTTAGTTTCATATTACACACAAGATTTTTAGATCATGTATATTCCTTAGTTATCTCAGTACGGGAATGATATACATAGTTTTTATCCTTATTTTTCCAAATTATCTTAATCATAGCTCATATATTTACATGACATTAAATATTTTGATATTGATCACTCATTAACATTGTTATATACTATTGTTTATCTCAATTACTAAATATATTGATGTTAAAACTTCACTTTAATTGATTGAATTACATACTTATCCATCTATTTATATTATTTTCCTAACTTCATATATTATATGTATTTTAATTTTACTTTGAGGACATTTTAATATGTCATTTCTTAGTGGCTATAATCCTTTATATATTTGATAGTACACATATGAGGATATTTTTCCATGTCATTATGTGTGTGTCTCTTATTCATGTGTGTGGAAATTTTAACATGTCCTTATATATGGATCTACTTCTACATTATTTAATTATATACGTATAATGTAATTTGAATATGTCCTTGTGTGTGATTTAATTTTGTGTGAGTGACACTTAAACATGTCCCTTGTATGTGGCCTCTTGGTCTTTTATTGTGTATTTTATGTATTATATCTAATATTTTATTGTGTGTATCATGGACATGATTCATTTCTTACTTATTTTCTCATATTAATTTTTCATGATGGACATCATGTATCCACATAGCCCCTTCCAATGCCATGATGGATATCATGCATTCCTACATAAGTAGTGTTATCTAACATTATATACCTAGTTAGCTAATTATCTACATGTTTCATTATTGTGAATGCTTATTTATACATACATATTACATTATTAATATTTTTTATTACATAACATACCCTAATTTCACCACCAAAATCATGGAACCTCTTTTTTCTCTAGAGTCTAGTATTGTCTCTTTTGATAAGTTGTTCATTTCACCATGTGTATTTTTAGTTGAGTTGGGGCTATTTGTATTTTAAAATACTTAGATTACTCATTTATTTATTTTATTCTTGGTTGGTTCATTTCTATTTTTTGATTTTATCTTTAAGGTGGTGAAAGTTAATCTTGTAAAGAGAAGTTATCCTTTCTAGATTTCTATTTGATTTGACTTGAGGATCATTCAACTTGCCATTCATGTAAGTGTAGAAATTATGAGTTAATTCCAATATTTATTTTATAGATATTTTTTCTTAGATTTTTAGATAAATATTCATACTTTTAAATCAAATGATCCCTTTATTGATTTTTAGTAGTCTCTTTTCGTTGCATTTTCCTTGGATTTTTCATGTTCATTCTTTCCTTAGTATTTTTATGAAAGCTTGTGAATTTTAGAGTTTCTCTGGGTACATGAAATAAAGATACATGTATCAGTCATGTTTAATTAGGGACTAATAAATCCATAAAATAATAATGTCTATGACCTTTCCCCTTGACTCCCCAAGATGGTGACTATCACCATCATGGAAGCCAAAGTTTGATATATGTAGTTAGCCATGTCCAAGGATTACCCAACTACCTACCAACCATTGGATCCTTATATCAATGATTCAATAGGTCCATGTATAATAAATACAAATACCAATATCTCTGTAAGGCCTAAAGACTTTAGGTCATGCCATGTGCCATGATCTCAATAGCTTAGGGCTTATAGGAAATATTAAGACCAAGATCTCTCTGAATCTTGAAGGCATGATATCATGTCTTATGGAATAATATTAGGATATTATAGATTAGAGGAGTATATACCATAATTATAACCCATAGGACCCATGATTATGTCACATGACATCCTATAAACCTTAATAAGTCAAGATGATTCCATGTGGCACCATATTATGAGTCAAAGGTCATATAAGACTGAACATGGCCATGCATAAGGACCCAATGATGTCATCAAACCCCTAGAATAATTTTTATAGGAATTTATCTATTAATAAACCATTAATTCTAGGTATTTAGCCTAATGAAATTTTTCCATGTGACAGTTGTCACTAGCTTAAACTTGATGGTTGTATCAAATGTCAAAGATGTCAAAATCAACTAAATAATGGATCTTTTATGAATTTAGATTCTAAGTCAAATTCATGATATTTGCCTTAATACTTTGATTTTTTAAATTAATAATTTATTTTTCACTTGAAGATCTATGACTATGAAAATAGTTGCTTAAAATGGAAATTCATTGGTGTTTTTCACATGTGGATTCCTAATTTTGTTCATGGTGTTTGGTCTATTGGGTCTTTGGATTTGAATAATGGTCATTATCTAATATAAATATCTATATATGAAAAAATATATTTAGAAAAATCAAAATATTTGTTTAATTCTTGTATTCATTATGATATTTTTATTCCTGTGATTTCTATTAAAGGTTATATGACTCGATCATTTTCCTTACAATTTTCAAGTTCAAATGATTCAATGTAGAGCCTCAATGTATCAACCATATAGGGATGTTTTATCCAAAGTAAATTTATTTGAAAATTTTTACTAAGTGTTTGTACGGACCCCAAAATTTATGATTTTTCCATGTGACATGATGATAGAGGTCACATAATTGGGGGAGAGCTCAAAGAAAGTCTAAGTCCTAAAGATCTTGAGCCCCCAAGTTTGTTCCACATGGAATGATCATGGAGGTAATATCATAAGGGGAAACCTATAACAAATTATAAGTATTGAGTACCCCGAGTACCTAATATTGTGACACTCGAATGATCATAAGAAATCAGATTTTTAAGAAAATGAAAGTAGTATAGAGCCTTGAAGGCCCAATTACCATTTGATTTATTGTATCAATGGTTTTTGGGAGTTAAATTTCATGGAGTAAATGAACGAAACATACAAAACCTATATTCTTGATATGTCACCACATAGATACATCTTAGTTTTTGATGACTTGGGGATGATGAAATGATACTCGAAGGATAATGACCATCAATCTCTTAGATCAGCAACTTGTATAATATAGTCACCAATAAATCTAACAACAAAGGAGATTCAAAGCCATAATTAATGAGATGATGCCATGTGGCATCATATCATGAGCCCAAAGATGGAATAAAGTAAATACAAACAATAAAGCATAGAGAATTTTGTAGAAAAGGTAAAGGAGTGTAAAATATTAGGGGTTTGTTAGGTGACACATTCATATGAAGCCATAGGAAAGCAACATGAGCTCATGGAAAAAAATAAGGCAATCCAAGGAGTATTGAGGACATAAACACATAGATTATGATAAACACATGAGATTATGAGTCTAAATTTGATTTTTATTTGACCTATTAAGTTCATTAAGCTAGATAAATAAATTTTGCCATCTATGAAGAACAAAAATGAACAAATATGATAGGCTTAAATGAAAATAAATAGGCATCAATGTGCAAATGACTAATGTCATTGGATTTTGATCATGGAAAAAAGGGAAACTATAGGTCATAATGGCATGGGAATAAAATAATATAGAGAATATTAGATAAGAATTTAGTTTTAAAAGAGCATGAGGATCTACTACAACTAAATGGGCATGTCTTAGCTAGAATATTTATTACGGTTTCTTAACCACATTCTTGAGTCATGATTGAATTTGATCATTAACCCATTAAAGGGATGATTTTGAATCTTGAATTGGAATTCTCTATAAATTATTAGGAAATTGATGTAGTTGGGGTTGGATCATTGTGAATTATAATCGAAACATAGTTATCGTAGTCATTTTATATTTTTTTCTTTCCTAGACTAATCTCTCCCTTTGTTCAATTCTACTAGTTATGCTAGTAAAGTTTGTAATTGAATGAATATTGAAAATATTAATAATTATTAATTAACTAGCACATCTTGATATTTTGAGTAATTTGGAAATTTATGGTCATTTCTTGTGCATGTCCTATGGTGGTTATGATCTTTCCTTCTCCTAATAAACTTACCCTTAGACTCTTGCATGATCCTTCTATATGTGGTTAATCTAAGTTCATCTCAACTAAGGATTATTTTCATGGGATTCACTTATTTAGAAACTTTAGTTTCACCTTAATTTTATCAAGACCCTGTTCTCTCCTTTTACCTCTTTTATTCTGCATTTTTTTATGAGTTTGATAGTTTAGATCTTGGATATCAATGAATGCAATCTAAATTTACATGCTTATATTGATTATAAATCTTGTTCATTACCATTATAAAATTATTGAATATAATTATTGTTAAATAATAAATATAAACTATTTTAATATCCTAGAATATCTAAATTCCATATTTAATTTAAGGTATGCTTATGCAAGTGTTGTTACTAAAAATATTATTTGGGAGGAGAGTTGTAGAACTTTTCACCCCCTCTATAGTAGTTAAAGCTGGTAGAATACCTTAAATCTCTATTTATAAAATAGGCCCCTTATGAATAATTTACATAAGCCAATTGGTATTGTATAGTATGCCAAGAATTGGTAGAAGAAACCTTGGAGAGGTCTTATAAATATCATTTTAAGAGAAGTAAATGTTCCTCAAAGCTCCCTCTACATGTGTTGTGTTAGCTATATCAAAACACCATTCAAGAATTAATATGTTAAATTTTACATAAATTATGATAATTTTTTTTTCATGTTGTCAATAGTACTCAAAATTACATTTTACATCATAAAAACCTACTACATAACTTTTTATTTTGTGTTAAGTTCTTGTATATGCTCAAAAACTCATCTCAAAATAGGGACATTCATAGATGCTTTTATTAGAGACTAGACTTAAAAAATCACATGATTTGACAATGATTACATAGTTGAAATAATTAAAATCTCAAAAAATACATAAAAATTCATTCTATACATGAGTGACACACTGGACAAGAGAGCTGTGCTCTAGTGTCTTTCCTAACAATGTTGTCTAAATGCTTAAAAAATAAGCATTTTTATAATTTATCAAAACCTTGGTTTTTATATTATAGTATTAAATAGTTTCATAGTATAAATTTATAAAATTAATAATTTTTATATAATATTTATTCATTTGTGTGGAATCAATGCATGACATAACAGATTGATTTGCTTAGAATGATAGTTGCTTTACTCATTTCCAGAATCTATATGCACCAAATATCAATTGGGGGCATGTGTGTGGAACATTAATTATTAATTTAATAGTTTTTACACCAATATTATATATGGAATGATAATTTTTTTTAATTTTGTATGATTCATACACACCCAATTTATACACTAGTTTGTAGTAGAATATAACCTTATTCCATATGCAGTGGTTGGTTCATTATTTGCACTAGTTTTTCACTAGAGCTATCTATTGGGATTAAAATTTAATTAAAAACCATGGATTCAATAACACCTTGATTTATTAATCACAACCATCCATTAATTATGAATGGGGAATGCATATTTCAATCTAATATATTCATCATTGATGAAACTACAACTGTACAACCTCTGAAATCACCAATTTTTGCACTAGGAAAACACAATGATTCATGTAATCAATAAAGTGTGTTAATTAATCATAAATTTATATTTTTATTATCTTTAAAATTGTTATATTCATCTTAAGTAAATATTGATATTACATACCTTCCATTGTAGGTTTTTATTGAAGCACAACTCAACATTATGGCCTACATCCAGAACTCCTATTCACAAGTAATTTCAAGTAAACACTCTTTTTAATTTAATATAGTATATTCAATTTTATAAATTAATAAAATAAAATGAGGGTAAATTTACACACATAAATTAAATTTTAATCTAAAATCATGCACTCATGACCACTTTTTTACACAGTTATATCTAGAATTATCTTAGGGCCCCTTTTGATCACTTTCAACAACCTTGCATACTCCTCTAAGATGATAAATTACCCTAAAATGTATTTATACCAATTATTATCAACTTATAAATAATTAAGGCCCTGCCTAATACTAAACATGACAAAATCACCCATTAGACAAGATCACCCTGGGGAACTATAATGCATCGCTAGAGTGTCCTTGCCACCTCTCCTATCTTCCCATAAAATAATAGTTAATTTGAAAAATCAAAAGCCATAAGAATGTTTGAATATTTATATATTAATCCCCATTTAAATTAATTTCAAATATATGACTATATAAACACTTTTAAAGCTATTTTACATAGGGTAGGCTTAAACATAAAAAAACTAGAACCATAATTTCACATTGAGATAAAAACAACAAATTTTCCCAATTTTGATTACATACAACCCTCATAGCCTAGAAATAAAATTTTATAGACTAAAATTCACAATTAAGTTACTAATCACATTATTATTACACCAACATATATAAAATTACACTAGTTATTCATACACCACTATAGAATGGGAGAACTACATCAAATTTGATCCCCCTTTGGAGTATTTTTATGTAGTAAATACTCAGAACATGGAGTGTTGAGGTCTCACCCAGCTTCAATATTTGGCCCATTTTACCCTATTGATTTTCATTGATATTCACATGTCAAAGAGTTAGGGGCTTGAAGGAAAATCATTCACACAATGGTCTCCGCAAGTGATCTCAAGCTCTCACACCAGATATAGGCTTTATAAATGAAGAGATAGAGAATGTAACAACATTTATTTCCTCACTATAAGTGGACAAGAGCACCTAGATTATATTGAAGTTCCACCACTCTAGTGTCATGTTCCCAATGCTATTTTACAAGCCTAGATCCAATTATTTATTCTTGATTCTGGGCATCATAACTCCATACATTGAAATTTTTAGCCTATGATTCTTATTGTGGATATAGTTGATAAATAATTCTTTGTTGCTCATTACACTTTACTACTTTTATTAAGTTTTCTAGAATATAGTAGGCCAAAATTAGTGATTGTTATTATTTTTATATTATTTCCTTGATTTATCACAATAGTGTTATAATCTATGATTTTGTTATCCCAAATTTGATTTTTTTTAGCTAAACCACCTCCTATAAAATGATTTCATTATGTCATTTTTAAAAACTGCCATGGCATAAATGACTTAAAATTTTTGGTTACATCATAACACGAGGTATTTATTTTATGAATAAAGGCACTTTCATCCTTAAATAAAGGAATTTAAAAATAAAATTGAAAAGGAATCAACATGGACATTCTTGAGACTTGAAAAATACCAAAAATAAGATAAAGAGAGAGTAAGGGGTAGTAATGTTAGAGAAAATTCTATTTTATCTTTTTTTTGGAGATCATTAAATCATCATCATCATCATCATCATCATCATCATATTTTTTTGAAATGTCAAACCATGCAATTTTTGGGTGCATACATATTACCCATTTAGGATAATTCCTTGAAATTAATTTAAGAGTTTATGGTATTAATTAGTTGTATAATAAATGGAAAAGGATGGTTTGAAAAATTATCTTACTTACCCATGTGGTTTAGCAAAGCTATCTAAGATTATATGCAACCTTACAAGAAAAATACAAGAATCAAGTGAACTTTAATAAAAATTTGTAAAATAAAATAAGTAATGAAAACATGGACAAGAATAATTTCCATGTTTTTGAGGACAAGTATACTAAATAAACTATCCCATTAGGGGACTAAATATGATGCTAAGTGATGTGTATATATAAAACTCAAATGATAAGTAAACATACTAATGGAAATGAAGAGCATTAAATATACTAGTTTTGGACATAAAATGTATTCGTTAAGAAATAAACATATCAAAAATAAATTAAAACATGAGTTTAAAATAGAAATTTATAAAAATAAAAAATTATTTAAATCATAATGGCTAATTATAAGACCTATATATTCAAAAACTTGCCAAAATTAAAAATCATTTGTGCTAATTCATTTTAGATATTTTGAGCTTTGGATTCATGGTGATATAACTGAATAAAAAATTATCTATTTGGATGAGCATGGATTATAAATGGTGAATGTACCAGTGGAAGGAGCAACATGTTAGATCTAGGTTAGTTTTGATCATTTTCATGTTTTTGCCCAAATTTTGAAAATTTGATTAAAATTGCATAAAAATTCATAGAATTTGAAATTTTTCTACATGCATGGGATTTGGGGAGTATGTAGACTAGTAAGGTTTTTAGGTTAGCCATATGTGATGATTGAAACTATTGTGTCAAGAAAAAATTACTAGTTTATGAAAAATAACAATTATGCCTTTGATGTAGTGGTTACATGAGCACCACATATAGTTAGTCAAGTGGTTTCTTAACCTCTTAAAATTAAGCCATCACCATCATAGACAAAGGTGGAATATCCTATGTTAGTTTAATAAATACCATCTATAAAATTAATAAATTTTTTCTTGGCCAAAAAATAAATGATTTTTAGTCATTTTTGAAGCTAAAAAGGGTTTGTGACTCATTTAGGTAAATACATACAATTGAGTCGAGATAGGGGGTATGAGTGGCTACCATGAGATATGGGTTTGCTAATGGATGATGGACTAGCTATCTTAGCTAGGGCTAGGTTTATATAGTTTTCTTAGGTGGGGATCATGGCCCCATAAAGTCGATTACTATGTGATTTGCTAACCTATTAGGATGGGGACTAGAACACTTTATAGTTGACATAATATACTAGAGAGTGGATTATAAGTCTAGTGGATATATATCAGATGGTATAATTATCAATGATAACTTGACCAGTGACAATATGAGATTTGACTAATAAGTTAGAGGCTACCAACTGAGTGGAGCATTTTGGAGACATTGAATCACTTAATGTGGGTGTTAAGTTTGGGGTTAGGATTTCAAGGGTTGAGCTATTTAATATCCTAAACCTCTAAAAGCCCATTATTAGGATCCTTGCCTCCTGAATAGTGGGAGATAATGGATTTAACAAGTTAATTTATAACTAGTCACCCATTATGCATCAAATTAAGGAGAGGGGTCTATACTATGCATGGTATTATGAGTTACTTTCGTATACATACAAGGACATTCAAAGTATTATGTAGTTAGGGGTTCTATTGATCATCCACCCAACACTAATCATGATTTGGGTGTGTGAAATGATGGTCTTATATTAGAGGTATGTTTACATTAGGTGTGTTAAGATCATTTCCCCAAGTGGTTGGAATATTAATAGTGGTTGACTTAGTGGCCTTTAAGTATTAAAAGATGGTGAATTAGTGAATCGATGAAATATTATACCTTTTAATAGTTACACAATCATAATAAGTATGAGATAGATGAATATATATGGATAGGTACCCTATTGAGAGGGTTACACAATAGTTTAGGTTATTATAGATGATATTTTTTTATTATGTAGTACCTTAGTATTATACACTTGGAAAATTCAAACCCTAGATATTCTTCTTAGTTATAAACATGCCTTACATATAAAATCCTCACATTTTATCTATCTTATGCCCTTTAGCCTATATATTAGTTTGACTAGCCTTATATTGATGATGTAAACATCCCATCTTTCCTAGAATGCTTAAAATGTGTTTATCTTATACCTCTTCAAGTTCTGAACCTATGCCTTCTCTCCTTCTCCCAGGATAATAACATCCAAGACAAATAATAACATTTACAATACTATCCTTCCCTGACACAAGTGTCTAGTGCCATAAATTCATCCAATTTACAAATGAAACATATTAAAATGGTCAGCCTAAGTGCTTTAGTGTGATTCCTAGAAATCAGAATAAAAGAGCACTTAATAATCACTCAAATTACTAAAATATTTATGATTCTACCCTATTTTTATATAAATCAAATGAATAACTTAGATATAATTATGAATTACTAAATGAGTATTCATAATGTCATATTTTCTAAGTTACAAGATAGGTCACTATTGTACTTGATTTACACACATTGAATGATTCACACACAAGCTAACACATAGGGGAAAACTACATGAGTATGAGGCATTCTTATAGAGTATTGGATATTTAGGAAGTGTCATTTAACATCAAGGTTATTATAGGTCAGCTCAACACCATGTTCTTACTAACCCATATTTACCTAAGGTCACATTGAAGATGGAAGGATATGGTTTGGCCATTTCACCATGAGTGATAGTCCATAACCTAGATCTAAATGCCCTAGAGTGAAGGAAAATACAAACATAGAAGCATACACATGATCACATCCTATTTGATTATATATTCTATATAGACACTAACATCAAACTCAAATAATAACATCAGTGAAACTATCCCAGGCTAACATAACTATATAGAGAGGCAAAGGCATTGGATCTATAATCTAATGACTAATCTAGAATCGACTTCCTACCTAATTTTAACATGTACTTGATCTAGACTTGACTAGCATAAAAACTATTTAAGTAATCTATTTTTTCATTTATATATCTATCATAGTTTTACTTTCCATTAATATCCTATCTCAATTTAATAAATTCAGCATTTGGTACATTTATGTTTAACACATTAATTGGCCTATTGTAGATCTTACATTCACCCTTGTTCCCTATCATTTATATATCCTCAACATTATATACTCAATTAGTATTCCTTAATCCAAATAATGATTAAACATTTTGTGAGTATGACCTTTGAACATAAAATCCTAGACCATCTAGACTTTTTTTATTTTTTCCTATTGTTTATCCCCGATTGACAAATATTATAATCATGTTTTTCATGGACACATCTATAAATTATTTAATTTTCCAATACCTTAAAGTTTATATGGTTTGATACATTAATTATATTATCAAAAATATTAATCAAATTTATGCACATAATGAGGGAATGTTAAAATGGAGAAAACATTTGATATCTCTCCACATGTCCTCTTTTAATACTATATAATTTGTCTCTAGATACATATGTACATGTTATCAACCATTTATTATAACCAAGACTTATTCAAGTGATATTTACCATATCATACCCATGGATTATATTGGATTCTAAAATCCATGTTATTACTACTCAAAGAGGTAAGGTGGCCCAACCTACACAACCACATGTTAATATAGAACAGGTTCTCCCTAAGCCTAAACTTGTGATAAAATATAAGGGATATAACCTTGTTGATGAATTGAGTAATACACATGCTCAAATTTCAATATTTGAGCTTATAAATTAATCTAATGATACAAGGACATCCTTTATGAGATATTATATGAAACTCAAGTTCCGAATGATATTGAGCCTGATTATTTTGTAAATATCATTAAACATCTTTAAAACAATGCTAAACTTATACCTTTGATCCAACTAACTTACCATCCAAGGATATTATTAATCAATAATTCCCCTTGTTCATACCATTGACAATATAAAATAAAGTAATTAAAAGGGTGATCATTGATAATGGATAATTCCTAAACATTTGTAGGATTCATTTCTAACCACCATGGGCATTAACACCAATTTAAGTCAAAAATTGACTATGCATATCCAAGGTTTTGATAGTCTTCCAGTTGGTCAAATTAAATTTTATGTGACATTAGGACCAAAACATATTTCATTTTAATTTTTAGGTAATGTCTCAATCATTTCATTTTAATTTACTTTTGGGTAGACCTTGGATACATTCAATGGAAGTTATCCCATTTACACTTCATATATGTGTAAAATTCATACATGATGTGACTTACAATGCATTCCCATCAAGTACATACATAATTATGAAATAGGTGAGTCAATTAAAATGGTTCTTCCATCTCTAGATAAAAATAAGGTACCACATATTGAGGTGCACATAGATGCACATCAAGAGAGAGAACCATTAATATAATAACCATTAGAGCCATAAGAACTTCCTTCATTTGAACTTCCTTTATTTGGTAACACTGAGTAGAATGATGAGAATGTTTTTTTTTTTACCATGATACTGATGATGATACCACTCATGTATGATAAATGATAAAATACATGCACTAAAATTTGATCCACTTTATCACCTTTTTCATAACTTGTTTGAACCCAGGAGCCTTGGTACATACATAGCTAATCCACTTGTAGAATAAACAATACTACATCTAGATAATGGGAACACAACTATTATCATATTAATTTTCACCCTTGGATAGGGTTCTTCAAGATCTGTCCAGATAAGTTATAATATTGGGATAACCCTAGGTTGTGGGTAACCTATGGTGGGGATAAGCCTCTAGAGTAGGCAACTTCTTTGATGCTCACCTAATATAATGATAAGCCTAATTATTTATAGATAAAATGGTTATAAAGGGGATAAGGGCTCCTAAAAAATATAATAAGGTGATTCACCAAATAAAAATGAGAAACTCCCATGAGATTGAACCCACACTCGATCTATAGAAGACAATACCAGCTCACAAAATCTCAAGACCAAGAAAATTTCCATAAGTGTTTCATGGAACAAGCTCAAGAAGCAATAAATGCAAACAAGGATGAGATCTAAGACTCACAAAAATCTCAAATCAATGTTAGAAAGAGAACTAATCTATACTAGTAAAACAACATTGAAAACTCCCTAATCAAGGTTAGAAAGGAGCATGGATGAGGAAGATTATCCCTCACACAATGACATAGTGCACTACTCAATAGACACAAATCCCGGGTAAGAAATAGGCAAATAAAGTCCTTTATTTCATCAATAAGTTGTTATTACAAATGCTTGGTAGGGTTGAGCCTAATCAAGTTGAACATACTTTTCAATATCTCAAAGAATGTCCCATCTCCTAGAAAGATAAAAAAATTCTAAAAAGTTGGGGACCCTTTACAAATGGAAAGAAAGGAATAATATAGGAGAAAGGAAAGAGAGAGAGAATGGGGAAGTATGTTGTTCATGATAATCAATGAGATACCATATTTCAAGAGATATTCCATAATGATTTTGGTCCAATCAGAACAAGTCATTATGAGCAAGATATTCATGATTTGCCCAAATAGCCTCCATATCATTCCATTGGTTGAACAAGCTATACTAGAAGACAAGATTTTGCCAAAAGTGGTAAGTCATGATCTTGTTATAAATTAATTCTATAACTAATTTCCAATTCCCTGAGTCCTACTTTTGATCTTCCACTTGATCTCATTATGAGGACAAAAGCCTCATATTCATGTATCAGATTGAGCCATGCTCAAGTTTGCCTGAGCAGTGGTTTGTCAAATTGAGACCATGTTGAAGGAATAAACATCCCTCTATTGAAAGTAAATACATGCTCCATGTTTATAAATCTATACCTAGCTTTATTAAAAATTAAAACCAATATAAGGATATTGGTTTTACTATAATAAATATAGATGGCACTCTATTTAATTCTAGGTCCCCCTTGGTACATATTAGGTCTAAAAGACCTATTTTACCTCTTTTTACTTATCTTAAACATTTTGGTCCATCCTAATTCCATATCGATCTCTTTTCATTTAATTTTTTTACCAACTCAGGTTAGACTCGAGTTTGGGTCCTTTTATTTTTCTTGCTAAGTCAGGTCTATTTTGATTTATTGACTTTCATTGAATGTCTTAGCTTAACCCTTTGTTATTGGTTGTAGTTAAACAACCTAGATCATTGAGCATTTTGACTCTATTTCACTCCATTGTATTTTGAGATTTGATTAAATGAGGATCATGGATCTTTGGGATTGACTGCCTTGATCTTGGCTTCTCATTGGTCCCTAGGATTTGTTGACCATTTGACTTGTTTGAGCTCTCATGTGCTTGAAAATTGTCAAGAACACGTTATTTTTCAAGTTCCCATCAATTATTTTGAATCCAAATGGTCACTTCATGAGTATTAAAAATGATGTTCATGTAGACATCTACCCTTTTTTAACCAACTTTACAATTTTATAACTTAAAGTGTAAAGATCATGGGGATACCAAATTTGTAGAGAATGGATTTAACATTAAAAGGAATAAACTCTTTTGATCTGATATCAATTCAATATTTCTAAGTGATTTTATAAAATTTTGAAGTTGACTACTCCATGTGATCTTGCATTATGTCTTAATGATGGTTTGGTCTAAAAATGGCTTAGTATTGGAACTTAGAAAATTCTACATTGGGAGCCAATTTTTCCCATGCATATATTTCATATTACTTCATTAGAGGGCCTAAAAATTTAATGAAAATTATCTTGGTACAAAAGTGAACAAACCTTTTTGACCATTTTATCTGACTCTTCTACATGCACAACATATGACCTCATGAATATGCTCCCTCATATCTATCTAGAATCTTTGAAAATTAGGTATGGAAACTTAGTGGATCTTATCCTGAGATCCCACTTTAAACCCATATATCTTCTACTAAGATTAGGTAGATGAGCTGAAGCTTAGATCATGAGAGCCTAGGATTAATGTGAAGAGGCCCGTGTGAACAACTCTCCTTGATTTATCCACATGTGTGAGATCTAGTAGCATCAAAATTGTCATTTGGATTTTTTGCCCCTAGATCTAAATGTCTAGACAAGATTCGGATGGAATGAGTGGACTAGATGAATACCATGTATTCCCATACTCTTTCCAAGTATTTATGACACTATATGGAGTCTCTATATCTCTAGACCTATCCTTATAAATTGACAAATTACACTTTAAGGGAACTTAAAGTGTTTAAAAAAATTTGTGAGCTTCATGATATCTCTACTCCACTCATTCTATCTAGATCTTATCCAAGCCATTTTGATCATTTAACCAATCAAGAAATCTACCTCTGTCCCTACATCAGGATAATTAACCATTGCATGCTTGGTATGTGGGCCAAATATGTCAAACATTTCTAGCAACTCATAGGGAAGCATGCCTACAATGCCTAAGAAGATAATTCATTTTGTCTTATTTGATCTATTGGGAATGGAGTCACCTCTCTATAATTGAGATGATCATGAAGATGTTGTAAGGATGCATTTTTTATAAAAACTCTCTTGGGGTAAAATAATAATAAGAACAAAACAACAAAGTACCTAAGTCACATAACAAAATGGAAATTAATCTAGAAAAAAGCAAGAATAACTAACTACTAAATAAATGTGCACGAAGGCACTTATACAAAATCATGAAATCTACTCTAATGTATATACAAGGTTAAAATTTACAAGTACTCTCCACCTAGATCAAATGAAAAGGATTTAGCATCACTCACTTGTGATGGACAAGGCTAGAAAACACCTTTCTTTTTATAGCTCATGGTAGTTAAGTTGAGATTCTTAATTACTAACCCTTTTGGCATGTTCTAAAGTAGATGAAATGGCACAAACATGTCTCCAATGTAGACATATTAGTCCATTTATTTAAGGCTTAATCCATATTGGATTGTAAGGGATCGTATAACCTCCTCATTTGATGGCTCAATTTTTTTCTCTAAATTAAGCACAACATGTGATGGCTCTATTGAACTAGTGCTTGGTTGACTATCTAAGCTTAGGAAAAATTCTCTAAGTCATCCCAAATGGTAGTTTCTCCTTGGTCATTTGAGACAATGCCAAATTTAACACCATATTTTCTTTACTTGATCTAAAAGGAACCATATAGTAGCCCATAAATTCATCTAATCCCTAAAATATCATGTTCTTTTAGCTATGTATCTAGCCATTCTTCTACATTTTTGAAGACATCTATATGTCCTTTAAAGGACAATTCATCTTGAGATTTTTCAACATCTTCAACATGATGGGAAATTTCATATTCGTGTTATAGAGGAGGTATAGGCTAGTTTAAAACATGTACCTAATCTATAGAGTCATGGTATAGTTGTTTCCATACCTTGCCTTGATCCTTCTTATCCTCTGTTTCTTCTTCACCCTCAGATGACTAATTAACTATGTCAATCTTTTCATCTTTATCATCTTCATCTATATCCACATCAAATGGAATCTCTTGGGACCAAATAAAATCCTCTTTTCTCTTAGCTAACTGCATACACACCCCTTTAAGAATGAAGGCATACGTACTACCTTTGGGATCTAAATTATCAAAATAATGCTAAGGAGTTTGATCAAAACCTAACTCTTGCCATTTTGAATGAAGTGGGCTTCCTATCATGACCTCTTCATCATATACACTTGTGCTATCCTATTCAAGCTCCACTTTAACTACAATCTCATCCTCTATTCTTTTTAAAACAGTCTCTTCCTTCATGAGGGAGATGGTAGGAGGGTGAATAAGTTCACCTTGTTTGTAAATTAAGAGAGTATCCCTCCAACAAGGGACCTTAAAGGCTCTTTTAGGTGGTTCTTAGGGAAAAGAGGGAAATTATTGAAACATTGGTAGGGTAGGCTCATTAAGCTGAGCTAACACATCTCTTCCTTGAACTATCTCTTGGACTTCCTTTACTAGCATTTCTATTTTCTACATTATGTCTTCCTTGATTGATTTTCATGAGGGAAACATGCAAGATTTATCCACCTCTTCCTTTTCTCGAATGGGTGTGGGAGAGGATAATTTCACAATATAGGGTATGAAATAGTTGGGGTTATTTTAATATCATAAGATCCAAGATGGAATGAATTCATGTTCCATAGCTGATAAGGGCGAGATCCGACAAAGTTGAAGTTATTTAGATCAATTTTTTTGGTTTTCCTACCTCACTAATCTATCTATCCACCATTGTATTAAATTCCTAATTTCATACAAATCATCATTTATAACACCATTTTGGACTTCTTCTCTAACAGACATCCAATTACTTTTCAACATGGGAACATTTCTAGGTATGTAGGTGTACCTATAATGGAAGTGAGCCACTAGATTTTAAGGGCTAGCTCCCTAAATGTATCTTGAAGTTATTTCACCTATGCTAATGCTTTCTTATGGGATAAGAGTTAGAAGTTACATGAAATAAACCTAATCTAAGGGGATGATACACTAATAAGTATTTCATATGATCATCATAGTTTCCTTCACTAAAAAACAAGGCACACAAACTTTCTAAGTCTTATGGATTCTAATATGAGTATCTCAATATGAAGGTGAGATATATAAGATATATCCAAGGCAAATGGAACATAGGCTAGTTTAAAACACTAAGTCTCATTCTAGACTTGAAACATAGGACAATACACTTGATAATATTTCATATGATCTGTTAGAATAGAACTCTCACACAAACATAAAAGGATATGGAGAGAAAATGATAAAGATTAATCACTTTAGAACACCATACATCACTTGCACACTCAAATAATTGATCAAGAACTAAAAATTAGAAATGCATTAATGTTTAAAGACAAAATATGATGTCATTCTAGTAGGGATTCACCATACATGGAGTGGAAATTCTTTACAATAGTTCAAGATCTATACTTATAGAAGAAATACCACAAGAGAAAGATGGCCTTGACACTCAAAAGGGGAATCAATCAGTTCAAAAATTTTAACTATAGTTGTAACTACCTTTATAAATATGATCATTCAAACCATTTTATTGATATAGGTCACTTAATTGGTTACAAAGTTATATCATTCTACCCTTGATGCTCCTTGATGGTTGAAATGGTAGGATCAAGTGGTTAGAGATTTGTCTTGATGCTAAACCACCCATGACTATTTTGTTGATATGTACCAAAGTGGAGAGAAAGGCCCTTTTCATGTAGTTGGTCCTAGAAATGAGATCATTGAGGCCTACATGTATTCCTTCCTAGCATCCATTGAAATGTTAGCTCTCGCTTCATTGAGATCATGATCAAACTAGTTCTTCTACTCATGGGTCCACTATAGATGGAAAACTAATCTCAGACTATTAGTTTTCTTATAGTCGTTATATTTAAAATAGACCCATAGATTGTATAAAATCTTCTAGAATCCAATTAGATATTGAAATCCCCATTCATTCTTTGTTGGAACCAATAATTTACTATGTATGGATCCTTCTCTAGAAATTGTAAACTATTCATGAAAAGAACCCTACACAATATAGCTTGTCAAAATAGAGATCAATATTCAGCCCCAATGGTGGTTCCTTATATTCCTCATACTTAAATACATTAGATGGACTAATATATGGCATTTTAATGAGATTTAATGGAATTGGGAATACCCTTCAAAGTCTTTCTTTCTATGGTAAAAAATGGATTCTGAACCTCCATTGAAAATCCTAGGCTCATCTTTAATCTAATTGGTTGTCAAAATCTGACTCAACTTGTTGACACATTGACTCATGTTGCTCGATTAATTTTGATTGATAAAAGTGATTGAGAACCATTAATCCTCTTCCATTTGAACTCATCATTGACACTTTTCATTCACACATTCAATCTTGGGATTCCTTGACCCTTTAACCTCTACTCATTATTAGATCTAAACGTATGATGCCACATGGACCATTATATCAACTAAGACCCACTATTTGAAACCCAATGGCTATTTCATGAGCTTAATATTGATGACCTCAATCCCATAATTTAACATTTATGTGAATATTATTCATGGTTTTATGATAGTCAAATTTAAGATCAATAGGATTGTTTTGCTTTATCTTTAAATTTAACATTTACATGATTGTCATTCATCATTCTATATAATGTGACTGATGTATTATGGATTTTAAAATTTAACCAAAGGTAGATTTTTAATTGAGCCTTATTTTTATGTTCAAATAAACATCTTATTATTTTTGACCAAATTTGAAAATTTGGATCCTAAAGCATGATAATTATGGAGGCACCAAAAATTTAGGAGATGTTCATAAAGCCAAAAGGAGCAAACCCCTTTGATCCAATGGTCTTGGGAGATTTCAAAGCAAATATATTTAAAGTTTAATATGTATGGCCTATAAATGCTCCTACATTATGTCTTGGTGATGAATGAGCTCAAATGACTAAGTATTGGAAACCTAGAATAAATGCCTAAGAACCCAAATTTTCACATGCATACATTTATTTGCACTTTGCTGGAGGACATGCGACTTAGTGCATAAAAACTAAGGACAAAAATGAAGAAACCCATGTGACCATCCTCCCCTAAAACTAATGAACATGGGAGACATATCTTAGTGAAGATGCTCACTTGGATTTGCTTTAACCTTTGGAGAAAATGGATGTGTGAAAAAACATGCAAAAAGTGACTGAGAGGCCAACTTTGTATTTCCTTAACTTTGGATGTGCTTAGATAGAGGACCTAAGATTTGGTGTATATGATATTGGCACAAAATTGAATAGACCCATATGATAAATTCTCATTAACTCATCCTCACATGGTAATTATGATGTCAAAAAAACCATACTCAGAATTCTACCACTAGACCTAAGATGTCTAGATGAATATAACAAAGAACTAGATGAAAACCAAGGTATTCCTAATTAATTATAAGTGATATTATCACCCCATAGGGTCTCTACAACACTCTATATGTACTCATCCATTAGAAACCTAATCCATGCCCTAATTGCATTGATCACCATGAAGACATACTACTTATATAAAATAACTCTAAAAGAGTCCCTTAGTCACCAAATGACACAAGAACCAAGATAGACTATAACTAAACAATAATGGCATAATGAATGATACCAAATGAGTTTTAGCATACCTTATAACATTATAAAAATACCCTATACAATATTTTTACTATAGGGGGATGGACCCATTTTGGGTTGTGGAAAAAATGGTCAACATCTTTAGTGATTTATTAGGGGTGGTATGCTTGTTATGCCATGACTAGTTTCCTAATCCTATCCATTGGTCTATGGAGTCATAAGTATATAGGCTAGATTTATAAAATACTTTGAACAATAAATGAAACATAGAAATCAATAGGGACAAAACATAAAGCAAGGAACTAAATAAAACACACTATGCTTCAAATCACTTATTAGGGCACAACAAAAGAAGAGAAACATACACCTAACCTAATATTTACAAGATAGACCTTCAACTCTCAATGACAGGGTTTTAAGTGTATCTCATTTATTGGAATAGGTATTTCTTCTCCATTCATCCTTGCTAATTGAAAGGAGTTACTTTGATTGTACTTGGTGATGATATATGATCCACTCCATAGGGCATCAAACTTAGTATGCCTACCCAACTTTGCTCTATCTTCATCCCATTTCAAAATTATGTCAACTTCTTGAAATGATCTTAGAGTTTCCTTCTTTTCAAAATACCTCTACATCAGTACCTAATGATGCTCCATGGTTTGATGAGCCTTACCTCTAGTCTCTTACAACTCTATTAGTTATATCAATCTCACTTCTATGGGAGTGTTCTAAAGAAAATATAGTTGGTGCACTAATTTAAAGGCTGATAGATCTTCATATATATACAACCTAACTTCCCTTCCATAAACAAGCATAAAAGGAGAATTCCCTATTGACCTATTTGGATTTATCCTATCAGCCCATACGGTTGTCTTCAGTTTAGTGTTCCAAGCTCTTTGGTTATGCTCAAAGGTTATCTTAATGAGTCTAATTAGGTTCTTATTCATACATTCACCCAACCTATTACCTTAAGGGTAATAGTTGGATGAAGTGATAAATAATATGTCATTATTAATTTCCCAATGATCTATTTTAACACCCAAAAAAACAAGAGTATTATATAAAATGATAATAGAATGGGTGCCAAATATTTTTATGAAGCTCTCATAGAATGCCAAGATGGCACTCTCCTTAGCCTTCTTCAATGCTATTGCCTCAACCCATTTGTTAAAATAGTTAGTTTCTATGAGTATCTATTTGTGACCAGCACTTGATGGGGGGTTTATCATGCCAATAAAGTCAATATCCCATTGCATGAAATGTTAGTCCACTTGGATAGGCTTCAGAGGAAGAGTTGCAAGATTCTACTTTCCTATAAAGAAGTTACATTGTCCACACCTTCTAACCCAAGCATGGAAATCCTTGACGAGGCTAGGCTAATAATATTCAACCCTCATAATCTTGGTAGTTATGGTCCTTAGAGAGAAATGGTCTCCTACTATCCCATCATGAAACTTCTCAAGCAAAACTCCAAACTAGTCATTGTCAATGCCTCTCAACATCAAACCATTGACATCTCTCCTAAACACCATGACATATAAAAGACAAAATGGTAAAGATTACAATATAAAATACTTATGTTGTGGTATATTCATATTATTAGGGTACTCACCATTTTGGATAAATCTAATCATGTTTTGTGTCAAATTTTATGGAGTAAATGGACCATTTGGTTGGGGACACTCATGATTGACTAAAGCTTCCTCTTTTGATTCATGAATATCTGAATCTAGATTATCATTGAGGACTTTTACCCTTACCAATTCTATCACTTTGATATCAACATCATACTCCAACACCCTAGTGATCTACCCCACCCTCTTTTTACTAAAATCCCTTGTTAGGGTGTGGAGCTAAAAGCTTTAACTGTTTGCACACACATGAAGAGGATGCTAAAGAACTAGAGCTACCGGCATCGGTAGTATGACCGACGTCAGTCAGATGTAGTGGAGAAGGAGATTGGAAATGGCAGGGAGTCAGCCGATGGTGATAGCACCAGACAAGTAGGGACCGGCGTCGATCACCTGTGCGGTCCAGAACTGTTCGTTGCACGAACAGTTAGTTAGTTGAATCGAGTGTTTGCATGCTAAGAGGCTATTTTAAGTCGTGAGCTGTGTGTCTAATTTTAGTAGTTAGATTTCTATTTTTGTAACCATGGGATTCTATTTAAAGACCCATGAGGCATGTATTGTAATTATCAAATTGATCAAGTAAGAGCATTGAAGCAAGCAAGGTCAAGGAGATCTACAGGTGTAAGGTCAAGGAGATCAGCTGAAGCATTCAAGGAGGGATAGCAACTCAGGTTGTAGAGTTGGGTTTTGTGTTGAGCAAGAGAGAGAGGGAAGAAGGTCTTGAGGTGTGGCAAGCCTTTGAGGTGGAAGAAGAAGTGGCATCTTCCTTATTTGTATTTTCTTCTAGTATTATCTAATACAAGAGTGTGTATTGTCTCTCAAATTCTTTGTTGTCTCATGTTTCTATTTTCTTAATCATTCTGGTATATTTTTGTGTTTAATTGCTTATAAACAAGTAATCAATTATGCTTCCATTGGATAAGGGGCCTCCTAACAGTTGGTATCAGAGCTACGGTTTGCAGGAAGCAGGTTATTGTTTTTGATTATAGGTCATTCACAGGGTTTTCTAATTGAGTGGGAGTTCAGCAATGGCAGAAGAAAGTAAGCTACGAATGGAGAAGTTTAACGGCAAGAATTATCAACACTAGAGGATGCAGATTGAGGACTATTTGTATCAGAAGGATCTATACTTACCGTTGGGTGGGGTTGCATGCAAACCCATAGATATAAAGGATGAAGAATGGAACGTTCTTGATCGAAAGGCTCTCGGTTCCATAAGGCTGAGCCTTGCATCGTCTGTGATTTCTAGCTTATCACAGTGCAAGGCAACGGAAGAGTTGATAAAGTCCTTGGCAAATTTATATGAAAAGCCCTCGGCTTCTAATAAGGTATACCTTCTGAAGCAGCTATTTACTTTGCAAATGTAGGAAGGTGGTTCAGTACATAATCATCTCAGTGATTTCCATGGTTTGGTAAACCAATTAGCTTCAGTCAATATCATTTTTGATGATGAGGTAAAGGCTCTCTTGATTTTATGTTCTTTGCCTAAAAGTTGGGACGGTATGGTTATGGCAGTAAGTAATTCTGCATCTGCTTCTAAAATATTAAAAGTTGATGATGTTGTGAGTGTGATCTTGAATGAGGAAATACGCAGGAGAAGCACAGGTGAATCATCAGGGAATGCTCTAAGTGTGGAAAGCAGAGGAAGGCAAAATGAGAAGATTGAGCAAGGGAAATCAAGGTCGGGAAGGAGATCCGAGTCCAAAGGTATTACCTGCTAGTTTTTTGGAAAGAAAGGACATACAAAGAAGGAGTGTTGGTTGAGAGATAAAGAGAATCAACATGTAGGTATTGAAGAAGCAAAGGATGCAAATATTGTGGTACAGGATGCTCTCATACTTTCTTTGGATAGTCAGGTAAGATCATGGATATTAGATTCTGGTTCATCTTTTCATGCATCCCCAAACAGAGATTTGTTTCATGAGTATGAACAGGGACACTTTGGAGTGCTCTATTTAGGGGATGGTACACCTTGTTAGATAGTTGGCAAAGGGAAAATGCAGCTGAGATTACAGATTGACAACACATGGGTGTTGAAGGAGGTCATGCATGTTCCAATTCTGAAGCAGAGTTTGATTTCTGTAGGAAGGTTGGGTGATGAGGGATGCACAATAACCCTCACAGCGGACTCTTGGAAGGTTACCAAGGGAGCACTTATTTTAGCAAGAGGTAAGAAAGTAGGTACTCTTTATCTATCTACTTGTATTACTGATTCTACTTCTAGTGCAGATTCGAAGATGTGGTCTAATAGGCTGGGTCACATGAATAAGAAGGGAATGGAAGTTCTTGATTTAAAAGGTATGTGTTCAAATTCAGAAGGCATAGATAGAATTCATTGTAGGAAAAGGAAATTTGAGGATTTTGACAAGAACAGGGAAGTCTTGGTGTTTTTGGAGGAGATGAAGGCTAGAGAACAGTTACAAGCACTAAATAAATCTAAGCAGGGCAATATGGATAGAGATTTGATCCAAGAAGAGCTCACAGATGAAGAATTCATCACTCACGGGAACACACAGGCACCGATGTCGGTTACTTAGAACCGACGTCGGTCAGTCAGACACTGACATCGGTCTTATGCAGACTAGCAGGGTCGGTAGGTCGGGCAGGAGAAGTCTGACGTTGGTCATCAGGACCGACGTCGGTAGGGGGGACAACAGCGTCAGCCAGGGGTAACGACATCGGTAGTTAGGGTCAGTGCAGGGAACTGACATCAGTCAGGAGCAGACTGGGAGATGGCCGAGATCGGTCACTGGAACGGATGATGGGTGGATAGTTAGCTGTCAAGGAGTCTCAAACACCCATACAGAGGTCAGAAAAGGTATGTGAACCTCATATTCATTGTTCACCTTCTTTATATTGCTTACTGTTAGTCATGAACTAGGAAGATGGAGGAAGCAATGCAGGTAGAATTTAGAAACAGTGGGAGCTTGACATGGATGAGGAGTGTGAGTCCTTGGAGTAGAGCCAAATAGGTACTTGTTGGTGGAGTTGTCAGCTGGATAGAGGGATGGATTCCCATTTTAGAGAAGAGAGTGGATGGACATCTGAGACAGAAGGCTATGGTATATGGTCTTGAGTTAGCTGCATGGAAATGGAGGTTTGACCATTGTATTTTATCTTTACCAGGTTGGATAATATTAGCTACATTATCCTGTTACTGTATTGTGTTACTTTTTGCAGGGTTTCATATACAGGGAGTTTTCTGAGCTAAGGGTAAAGTTGGTTCAGAATTATGTCATTAAGAATTTGAGAGCAACAAAATTCTTGTGGCATAGGTGACAGGTATAACATCACAGGTTTGTGTGGTGGTTGGTCTTCAAGAGTGACTTTAAAGAGGGATACAGGGCCTAAAGAACAAAATAGATGGTGTACAGGTATAGGTACAGTAGCAGCTATTTATCTCCAAGTGGGAGATTGTTAGGGTGTGGAGCTAAAAGCTTCAACTATTTGCACACACATGAAGAGGATGTTGAAGAACCAGAGCCACCGACATCGGCAGTATGACCGACGTCGATCAGATGTAGTGGAGAAGGAGACCGGTGATGGCAGGGAGTCGGCCGATGTCGGCAGCACCAGACAAGCAGGGACCGACGTCGGTCACCTGTGCGGTCCAAAATAGTTCATTGCATGAATAGTTAGTTAGTTGAACCAAGTGTTTGCATGCTAAGAGGCTATTTTAAGTCGTGAACTGTGTGTCTAATTTTAGTAGTTAGATTTCTATTTTTGTAACCATGGGATTCTATTTAAAGACCCATGAGGCATGTATTGTAATTATCAAATTGATCAAGTAAGAGCATTGAAGCAAGCAAGGTCAAGGAGATCTACAGGTGTAAGGTCAAGGAGATCAGCTGAAGCATTCAAGTAGGGATAGCAACTCATGTTGTAGAGTTGGGTTTTGTGTTAAGCAAGAGAGAGAGGGAAGAAGGTCTTGAGGTGTGGCAAGCCTTTGAGGTGGAGGAAGAAGTGGCATCTTCCTTATTTGTATTTTCTTCTAGTATTATCTAATACAAGAGTGTGTATTGTCTCTCAAATTCTTTGATGTCTCATGTTTCTAGTTTCTTAATCATTCTGGTATATTTTCATGTTTAATTGCTTATAAACAAGTAATCAATTGTGCTTCCATTGGATAAGGGGCCTCCTAACATCCCTGATCAAAATAAACTCCTTGGATTTTGGATGAGACACCATAATATAAATCTTTTTATTTGACACCATATGTCTAAAATTATTTAGTCCTCTTAAAACAACAAGGACTTATTTCTATACAAAGGTGTATTTGACTTTTTAATCTTCTAAACCTTGACTAAAAAATGCAATTGGTTACTCTAGGCCCTCATTATTCTTCTACATCAGCATGGCTGAGATAGTATTAAGGTTAGAAAATGAATACAAAATGAAGTCATTATTAAAATATATATTCACAAGGGTAGGAACTTGTAAAATTACTTTCTTTATGGCTTTGAAACTTATCTTACCCTCTTTATTTCAAGAGAAGACTTGATTCTTATTAAGCATAGTTGTGATAGGTTTTGCTAAAGATACAAAACTAGGTATGAATCTTCTTACAAATTTTATTTTTCCCAATAAACTTTTAAGACCTTTCTTATGCAAGGGTAATGATAAACTTAGGATAGCCTATATTATTTTAGGATACCAACTCATTTATTATACCTTTAAAGGCCATATCCATTAATCTCTAAAAAGTGGAACCAATATTGGATAGACCAAAACTCATCTTTTTATAAGCAAAGGTTCCCCATTTAGTAGTGAAGGTTGTCTTGAACTGATCATCTTCATTGACTAAAATATGATTATAGCTTGAATATCCATCTATCAGAGAGAAACACTAAGAACCTAAAACCATCTATAAAATATGCTCCATTGAGGGTAGAGGATAGTTATCTTTTAGTCACACTCAATTAGGATTTATAAAGTCCACATAAAGCCTTATTTCCACATTCTTATTTCTAACAGGCACAAGGTTAGCCACCCATTTTTAATGCTTGATGGGAAATATTATCTTAGATTCAAGGAGCTTGGTGAGCTCCATCCTCATGAGTTGCTCAACCTTGAGGTTGATGAGTCTTTTCTTTTATCTAGCTAGTTTAACTCCTAATTCCAACTCAGTGGTATGGTGTGATGGGATAAGATCAAATCCCTTGAGGTCCTTATATTCCCAAGAAAATATATCATGAAATTATCTACATAGTTCAATGAATTCTTTCTTTTCTAATGTATACCATACCTTTCCTAGTTTAAGGAGTTTGTTTATGAAGATCAAGACCCTTTCATAATTCTCCTCCTTTGTAGATACAATAAATTTATCTTTCCTCTTCTTATAATTCTAATTAAATATAATTTATAAGTTCACCAAACCCTTAGGTATCTTATTTTTCTTTAGTTGCACAATCTAGTCACCCAACTATTCTTGGAATGTCCCCTAATTTCTTGAAGAAAACTCATCCTCATTTTGCAAGAAGCATGAAATGTTTTTGTCACTATCAAACACTTTAAAAGAGAATTAATTATTAGGCATAGAAGGTTTGATAATTATCTTAATATGATACTTATTTCCTTCCTCTTTTATGGTAGTTGGATTATATTGGGCTCCTATGGTAGCTAGTTTATCAGCATGACTATTCTACTCCTTTGGGATCAAGTGAATGTTGAATGCATTGAATTATTAAAGGTACCATACCTGATGCATGTATAACTTAAGAAAAGGGTTCTTTGCAGAAACCACCTTCTTAAAAATAGTGCACAAATAACTCATTATATCCATACACTTGTAGGTTATTGACCCCTTTTCTCCTTGCCCATTAATGTTTATGAACCAAAACTTCATACTTAGCCACATTGTAACTGCAAGTAAAATTAAATATATATGAAGCATAATAATATTTTTTATATGGAGATACCAACATAACACCATCCCCTACACCAATTTACTTCTTAAACCATCAAAAAATAATTTCCATAGTTCATCATCTTCCCCCTCTTCTTTGATGAGTAGAGGTGTTTGTATTCCTTCTTCATGTATACAATATGTCCTTAAATCAGTTTCCTCCATGAGAGCATAAGGAAATTTATCATAATTATTACTAAAATATTCATTAAGAAATAAATCTTCAATTCTCTCAAGCTTGGAAGAAGTGACATCATCTATAATAGAATCCTTTTCTTCATGAATAACATAATTCAAATTAGAACTTACCTCGATGTAAGGTTTGCTATGAAAATTTACAAGAGGATGTGTCTTCATTATCAGCTTGGTCCCATAACTTGTCCTAAAGGCCAAAATGTAACAATAAATTTAAATATATCCACCAACCTTAGCAGTAAAATCCCATGACAAGCAAATTGCAAAGTGGGATGGGAGATCAACAACAACTATGTCTTTCAAGATAGGAAAACTAGGATAGTCATGTAGGAAAACATTTAAGTTTTTTATTATTCCTATGGTTTTTTAGGGGTACCATCCATCTATATCACTCATTTAATATGAGCCTCATACTTCAAAGCTAATTTTTCATCTACTACCCTGGGCATGATTGAAGTTGAAGCTCCACTATCCACTATGCAATAATGGACCAACTTGTCACCTACTATGAGAGTGAGATAGAATGGTGGAGGTTTCTTAGCCATAGTGGATGGTTAAATAATGGTAATAGGGAAAATTTTAAGGACAACATGAATTTGACTTTGATTTAAGGGTGAGACACTATGAGGGATAACAGATAACTACTTTTGGAGGAGTTCCTTCTGACTAGGCATATGTAAAACATCCCAAAGGGAAATGGATGTTTTAGTAGTCTTCAAAGAATATAAAATGTTTAAATAAGATATCACTACTTCCTATTGGGATATATTAGGAATATAAATACTTATAAATTGAGGGATATGGATAGACCTTACCACATTTTGACTTGTTAGAAGTGTAGAAGCCTTTGGAATGGTCACACTTGTAGTTGTGTCTTATTAACTTGTAGGAGGATTAGATGATAATATAGGCATGATAATTCCACCCCATAAACCCCTCTTCTTGGACTTAGTATTTTATTCAATAGAGGCTCCTTAATTTATCCAAAATGTGTCTTCAATCAAAAATTTGGTGAAGACCTCTCCTTGAGTTTGTCAATCCTCATTAGCTTGCATCATCACCTCATTTTCATTTGATAGAGGGGGAGTAAATACCCCTTGAGACACCAGATATTTCTCTCTATTTTGATTGGAATATATGAATTGGTCTTGTTTCTAATATTTTCCATGTACCAAGTTACTATGAAATAGTATTATCTCCTTTGCATTAGTAGTAGAGCTAGGACTTTATGTACTAGCAAGCCTATTGGGATTAGGTTTCCATTGGCCTCTACCTCTTCCATATCATTGATAATAGGGGTAAGGGTTATGATAGGTAACTTATTTAAAATTATATTATCTAAGGTGAGCTCTTATCCTTTGAATTTTTTCATCTTTGTCCATGACATTATCCTCCTTCTTAGGAGTAGCTCTAGGCTTGGTATTGACATTAGGAGTTAGAGCCACATTTTAAGCATCAGTAAAAGCATGAGAGAATGGAGGCATAGAAACTTTAGGTGAAAATATTCTAATTTGGATGAGATGATTCTTATTTTTGATAAAAAGATCATATGTTTTAGGGAGGGTATAACCACCCATATATTAAATCATGATAGTAATTTTAGTTCCAATGGATTGCAGGTAACCAAGGAACACAAAACTAGTAGGTGGTCTCATGGGAGGAGGAAACCTATGCCAAGTCTTCTAAAACCTTTCATTTAAGTCATGTATTATCTCATTGAGACCTCTTTTTATCATGTTGAGATGATGAGTGAGAAAGGCATGGTCACTTTCATTCCCAAATATAGGAGTCAACAACACCCTAAACTCATCCCATGTTGTGATGCATCCACCTTCTAAAGTCCTATACCAATCAAGAGCTTCCCTTTAAGGGACATGGAAAGGAGCCTAACAGCAATGTTATCTTAGAAAATATTATATAAACTAAAAAATTTAGAGACATCTCTAATGTGCTCATTAGGTATGATATGACTCTCACCATTGAATATGGGAACACCTTTTATAGAATTGGTAGGGATGGCATCATATGCATGAAGTTGAATGGGATTATCAATGTTGAATGTGGGGAAACTATAGAGTAAAAAATACTCTACATTTCATATTTGATTTTTATTTGCATGATCTAAATCACTATTCATGAACACTTTGGTTTGAGACATCGAAGCTTTTGACTTAGAGTGCAGGCTCAAATTTATTTTTGCTCAATTTTGTCTAAGTGTCAAAATCGAGCAGAAGCTACCAAGTGTCATTTTTTGAGGCACTATTCATAATTTCTATAAGTTGGTCGAGACGTGCCATGTATCTCATAGTAACTCAGTGGAATGCAACAAGTGTTGGCATTCATGTTTCATATCAGCATCTACATTTCAAATCTCTTTTAAGTAGAAGGCTTTGACAAGCTAAGTATCAAGATCAGGTGGAGGGTGCCAAGTGGCAATCATAGAAGGTTCCAATTTGGTTTTTTAAAAGTGACGAAAGATGCCACATATCTTAGCTAAAGAGATCAGAAGCTACCACATATCTAAGCTGAAGAGAGTGGAAGCCACCATGTGTCAACCTCTGAATTATCTTCATTTTATTTCACCGATATAGTAAAGACTATGGTGGGTCTTAGGTTTTGTATTTGAAGCAAGCAAAAGCTGCCAAGTGTTGTTGTCCACATAAATATGAAATGAGGCCTGATTGTTTATATAATATAAATAGAGTGACATAGAGACTAGTATGTGTCACCTTCCATAGGTTTCTCAAAAGATAGGTAAAAGCAGTGGAGATCACCACATATCCCTAGTTAAGTAAAGTGGAGATTGCCATGTGTCCTTTGTTGAAGCAAGCAAAAATTTCCACCTATCCCTATGACCTTTTTAAAGTTGCTCAGGAAAGAAATGATGTGGTTCTTTTTTTTTTTAAGTTGTTAAAGTTTTGAAGAAGTGGATTATGATAGGTGTTAAAGGTGAGACGTTCTTGAGAAAAGATATAGTAAGAGTATAGGTAAAGTGGAGAGCATCGTGTGTCTTCAGTAAGGCTACGGAACATGCCAAGTGTCATTATCTAGTGTCTCCTAAGTAATAATAAGGTTTTCAAGGAATTGGCCAAGGGTCCTCTTCTATTTAATAGAAGGGAGTGTCTTGTGATCTATTTCAACTAATGAACTACCAGAAGATAGAGCATTTCAGAATCTAAGAAATATCTTATGTTAGACACTTCTAGTTTAGTTAGATTTCAGTTGGCATATTAGATTGGGAACATAAAGACAATCTAGAGTGAATTCAAGGCTATAAATAGAGGTGCAGAGTTCACTAAAAAAAATCATCAGATACTTAGAGAATATTTTTTGAGATAATTATTGTCAAGAGTTTAGACTTTCTAGAGATGTGATTAAGAATATCATTTGCCTTTGTTCTATTTTTTTAAGTTGGAAATTTTATGTAATTGTGCATGTTTTTGTGCCTCTTATGTGACTAGAGAATTAATAAGAAGATTGAATCCTATGCCTTTGTTGATATTTTCTATGTCATTACAAAAGTAGTCTAAGTTGTGTTGTCAAGAGTTTTAGACTTTCTAGAGTTGTGATTAGGAATATCATTTGCCTTTGTTCTATTTTCTTGAGTTGGAAAGTTTATGTAACTATGCATGTTTCTATGCCTCTTATGTGACTGTAAAATTAATAATAAGATTGAATCCTATGCCTTTATTGATATTTTTTGTCACTGTAAAAGTAGTCTAAGTTGTGAGCCTCTATTTCTATTATTTTTCATCTTTTAGATTAATCATGCCTTATTTGCTCTTAAATGTAAATGAATCTTACATATAGTTTCACTATGCTTAGATTAAGGGTCAAATTACATTCAAGCGCATCACCATAGTTAGATTTTATTTCTTCGCATTTGTGTTTGTATTAAAATTCCTATCCCTTTTCCCAGTATACACTCAATATAAAGAAGAGACCAGCTTCTTAAAAATCTAGAGGTTGTTTCAAGTTGCAAGTCCCAAATTCTTGAAACTTCCCATTGTTGGTGTTAGAAACAAATTCCAATTGTAACCATTGAATGTGGGAACACCTTTTGTAGCATTGGCAGGGATGGCATCATATGCATGAAGTTGAATGGGATTATCAATGTTGAATGTGGGGAAACCATAAGGTCTAACCATGTCTTATTATTCAATATATTACACTTATTTGGCTTCCTCTTCTTCTTATTCTCTAGAAAATTCTAATCATTCTTCAAAGTGCAAATTAGGCTATGGATACTAAATTGTAAGAAGGATCTTAAGTTGAATGGATGGAGTAATAGGATCAGATGGTCTAGTAGAAGATGACATAGTGATGACCATGAATTATAGGGACACGTTTATAAAAAAATAATGGTCTAAAACTAGATTTAATTAGAAGAGTATCTAAATACTAGGTGGCACACTAGTATATAGCTAGTTTTTATCAAGATAAGTATTTACCTTGATAAGTTGTCTTGAAGATAATGGGTCCCACTAGGTGTTCCAGAACTATTGTCACCAAATCTCATACCATAGAAGTGGTTTTTCAAGCCTCTTCTATATTTTGGCAACATAGGAACACTCCTAGGTATGTGGGTGTACCTATATTGGAAGTGAGCCTCTAGATTTTAAGGCTTAGCTCCCTGAATGTATCTTGAAGTGATTTCACCTATGTTAATGCTTGCTTATGGGAAAATAGTTATAAGTTTCATGAAATAAACCTAATCTATAGGTGATACACCAAGATTTATTCCATATGATCATCATACTTTCCTACACTAAGAAACAAGGCACATAAACTAACTTATAAGTCATGTGGTTTTTAACATGGGTATTTCAATATGAAGGCAAGATGTATGAGAACTATTTAGGGTAAGTGAACCATATGCTAGTTTTAAACACTAAGGCTCATTGTACACTTGAAAAATAGGACCATACACTTGATAAAACTTCATATTACATATTATAATAAAACTTTCACACAAACATGAAAGGATAAGGGGACAAAAGGATAGAGAGTAATCACTTTGCACCACCATACATCACTTTCACACTCAGACAATTTCTCAAGAATTTAAAATAAAAAATGCATTAATGTTCAAAGGAAAAATATGATGTCATTTTAGTAGGGATTCTCCATACATAGAGTGGAACTTCTTTACAATAACTCAAGAGCTATACTTATAGAAGAAATATCACAAGAGAAAGGGGGTCTTGGTGCTCAAAAGGGGAATCAATTAGTTCAAAAATTTGAATTGTAGTTGAAAATACCTTTATAAATATCCTCATTCATACCATTTGATTGATCTAAGTTACATTAAGTGGTTAAAAAGTTACATCATTCTCCCCTTGATGCTCCATGATGGTTGCAATGATAGGATCAAGTGGTTAGATATTTCTCCTAATGCTAAACTACCCATGGCTAGTTTGTTGATGCATACCAAAGTGGAGAGAAAGGTCTTTTTCATGTAGTTAGTCTTGAATATGAGACTATTGGGGCCGACGTGTATTCCTTTCTAGAACCCATTAGAACACCATCTCTTGCTTCACCTAGGTCATGTTTGAACTAGTTATTCTACTCATGGGTCCACTATAGATGGAAAACCAATCTTAGACTATTGGTTTTCCTATAGTTGTTATATTAAAATAGACCCATAGACCATATAACATCTTTTGGACTCCAATTAGGTCTCAAAAGATCCATTTAGTCTTTACATGAACCAAGAGTTCATTGTGTATGGATCCTTGTCTAGAAATGGTGAACCAATCATGAGAAAGAACCCTACACAGTATAACTTATCAAAACAAAGATTAATATTCATCATCAATGGTGGTTCCTTATGTTCTTCATACTTGACTGCATCAATTAGAACACTCTATGGCATTTGAATGATTTTTAATGGCATCAAGAAGACCCTATAAAGTCTTTCTTTCTATGGTCAAAAATGGATTCTTGATGTCCATCAAAAATAATGGGCTCATCTTTAATCTAATTGGTTGTCAAAATTTGACTCAACTTGTTAACACATTGACTCATTTCACTCCATTGATTTTAATCAATATAAATGCCTAAGTACCATCAATACTCTTCTAGTTGAATGCATCCTTTAAACTTGTAATGATCTCATTCACTCTTGATATTTTTGGACCCTTTGACCTCCACTCACTGTTAGATCTAAATTTATGATGCCAAGCACACCAATAGATCAATTGGGACCCACTGTTTGAAACATAATAGTTATTTCATGAGCTTAAAATTGATGACATCACTCTCTTCATTTGACATTCATGTGACCATTATTGATGGTCATGAAACTATCAAATTAAATCTCAATAAGATTGTCTTGATCTATATTTAAATTTGACATTCACATGACCATCATTCATCATTACTTAGAACATGATTGATGTCTTGTGGACTTTAAAATTTAAACATAAGTAGATTTTTTCTTGAACATTACTTTAAAATTTGTAGAAATTTATTATGATTTTTTACCAACTTTTAAATCTTGGATTGTTAAGCATGAGAATCATGGAGGCACCAAAAATTTAGGAGATGTTCATAAAGCCAAAAGTAGTAAACCCATTTGATCCATTGATCTTATTGACCAAATTTGATCCCAAGTCAAATTTGGGTCAACCCCTAATATTTTAAACTTTTGAATAAGGTTTCATATGTCATATTGGGTCTCCTATTGTCCTATTTGTCTCACGTACCCTTCCCTAGTCCCTATTGAAGCCCATCTCTTTCATACTAGCCTAGTCAACCAAAGTCAACATTGGTCAACCCTAGTAAAAGATGATAAAAGGATAAATTTGTGTTTAAAATGTCATAAGAGTGTCTTTTATATGTTTTAATGTGTTTACAATTCATAAAATGGCCATTTGTTAAGTTTCATATGCAAAAGGGGGTATTTGGCCACTTTTCTAGTCGATCAAATGACTTGTACGGACTTTCCAAGTAAAATATTTTTCACCAATGTGGATCTTAACGTGGATAAGGTTAGATTATGTTAGGATCTATTAAATGTGATAGTTACAAGTCAATTTCATCAATCAAATGATAGTTTTTCCAAAAAAATATGCCATTTCTAACACTTATATAAACTTCTCAAGTTCCCTTGTAGCTAAAAATGTGGTGGTGTGACTCTTCACCTCCCCACAGGTCATTCCCATGCTTGGATTGTAGATATTGCATTAAAGTTTCATTTCTATCTTCTTTTCCTTCATTTTCACTTGGTAAGCTTAAGACGAGTAGTTTCAAACACTTTTTATAGATTGTACAAGTGGATTCAGGAAGAATGATTCTATAGGTCGATAGTAATCTAAGGCCACTTCATATACATAACAAGAAATCTTAGATTGGTGGCTCCTCCATGAACAATCATTTACACTCTAGGTAGCTTTTTATGAAATTGCATTCAAGAGAGGTATAGTTATGCATATATTTCTTGTTTTTAATAATATGTGGAGATTTATAATCTTAATGAAGTGTTTATAGTTTATAATAAGGCCCTATCCATGGTGTTATCATCATCCAACACTTCCTCTCTCATCACCCTTGAAGGATATTTCCATGTTTGCGTGTTTCTCAAGTTGGAAGCCATAGGTGTGTGATCTAAGTTTTCTCAACATAGAAGGGGCTCCATGGTGATGTTAGTATGCTTGGATTAATGTTTTAAAAATGCCTCCATTGAATTATATTATGATTAATCAAGTTATTACCCTTTCAAAGCAATTTGTTTAATTTTCCTTGTTCACCGCCTAATCAGCTCACAATCATCTTACTTGAGCTCCAAGAGGTTTATACAGAGGTATGAAGGGTGAAAAACATGGTGGAATTAATTATGAGGTTATATAATACCCAATATTTATGTAATTCATGTTATGAAATATAATATGCTATGAAAGTTTGAGTTTTCCTTCAAAAAGATGAGTTGATTGTGTTGGTCCCTTGTCCCTGAAAGTTGTAGATAGAGATCCTTGAGATTTTGTGAAATAACATCCTAGTTATTTATTCTAATATCCATATCTACCTAAAATAACCATTAAATTTTTGAGAAGCAAAGGGTAAGATGAGGATGGTCATTGAAACCCTTGAATTTATCCAAGAAAACATTGAATTTTAATAGTGATTACCTACATGAGGGTAATGAAAAGTTACTTTACACTTCACATAAAGAATTATAAACTATGATATCAAAGGTAAATAATACTAAATGGTTTAAATAGTAATATTTATCCAATATGAAGTCTAAAAGGTATAAATTTATGTTTTTATCTCAAAACACCTTCCCCTATCTATACACAGGACTGGGAATACTAATCTACAACAGGCTTTGGTAAGTTCTTGATATCAATTGGGATAATAGTGGTTAAATTTAAGGTTTACTGTGAAGTCATTACTTATATATAACTAGGCCTAAAATTAATAAAATCATTGTCAACTACATGATCTAAAATATCTAAAATGACCTACAAGTAGAGTCCTAAGGATATGTTAGTCCTCAATGAACAATGGCCTAGTCTTGGGCGTATGGGATACATTGGTACAAAAAATGGAGCTTAGCTTAGAAATATTGTGGATGAAAACTAAAATGAGATTTTTAACATAAAAAATAGTGTGTATTTTGTTTCTAAATCCCATATCAAACTCAAAATAACCTATAACTAGGCCTAAAATAGGTTTTTCCTTCCTTTGCAGTCATAGGCCTAGTCTAGGTTTCCAAAGGCGTAAGAAGGTGTTTGAGGGGAAAATTATCTAGGAAATGGTCTAAATACATCATGGTTGAAATAAATTATCTTTTTATGTCCTAAAAATTCTCAATTCAATCCATTAAACCTCCTAATACAACCTATATCGTACCTACCTTCACAGTTTACCTTCTTCATAAGTCTACCTAGCAAATTTGAGGATTTTGGTAGTCTAATGGAGGAGTTAGAAGCTAAAAATTGGCATAGAGTATCCTTTGGATTCATAATACACTTTTTTAAATTTCAAAATGTTAATATGTAAAATAATCTCTATTTTTTCTCAAAGTAGGATCAATTTTACCATGCATGAAGATGACAATTTTGAGAAAAATAGTGAAATTGGTGACCAAAAGGTAAGAAAAAAAAAATGAAGGTTGGATAATCTAGAGGACACATATAAAGACATAAATATCCTTTATATGATATTTTTAAGCAAATAAGGTACCCTACACAATAAGGGTTATAGTCATGCATGAAGGAAACCTTTAGGCCTACAAGCCAAGTCGAGGGTCATGTATGTTTTTGACCATGGCCATGATTTCCACTTGAATAATTAATGTTTTTAGAGGTAAATTATATGTGTTGAAGACATATATAGGAAAATTAATCCATTTTATTGTTAAGCATAGGATTTACTGAGAGGGGGGGGTGAATCAGTATATCATATATCTTATAAAACTTTTCCTTAATCAAATTCCACTTATCCAAACATTCAAGATATGCAATAAAAATGAAACAATAAACAAACCAAAATATAGAGAGAGACACCAAATATAACATGGAAACCCAATGTTGGAAAAACCATAGAGAACAATCTCAAGTATATGAATGAGCACCAACTCAAACAATATTCACAAGCACCAACATGCAAGATCACCAACCCCTTTGCTGAGCACCAACATAGAAACTATTCATGAGCACCAACCCATAGGAGCACCAACCCCTTTGCTGAGAACCAACACAACAACAATTCATGATCACCAACCCACAGGAGCACCAACCCCTTTGTTAAGCACCAACATAGCAACAATTCGTGAGCACTAACCCACAATAGCACCAACCTCTTTGTTGAGCACCAACACAACAATAATTTGTGAGCACCAACCCACAGGAGCACCAACCCCTTTGTGTATACCACACAACTATCTCTCAATGTTTTTATCTCAACAAATGATAGTTCATTACAACATCTCTTTCCTCTCTCTCACCTTTGTTCTTCTAAGCTAGATATAACAAATAAAAATTATATTCATCTCTCAAAAATGATCTTCTAAGCTAGATATTACTATCTCAAATCAAACTCTATCTCACACATTACAAATGGCTTCTCAAGCATTTATTTATAGCTTTCCAAATGGCCTTTGGCCTTCCCTCTTTGTGACCCTTCAATCCTCATGGAAAATGGTGCCAAACTTGTATGACCCTTCATATCCTTGCCTTTGAAAATTCATGTGGTGACCCTTCATGAGCAAAAACGTCCTTCCCTCTTTTGTCTTTACCTTGGTGACTTTTCATATTCCTCAAACTGTCCCTTCATGAGAAATTGTGCCCTTCCTCTTTTGTCTTCACTTGGTGACTCTTGGATTTCCCCAAGAGTACTCTTTATGGGAAAATGCATCCCATTTTTCTTTTATCTTTACCTCGTGACTCTTTGACTTCTCCATGGGTCCTTCTTTTATCTTTTATGAAACTAAAAATATATTTGTTAATATTAAATAAATATTAACGCACATTAGCCAAGATATATCTATTATAAAAATTATTAAATGTAATGGGACCTTTATCACCAATAATTCTAGACCTTTGACATCAATGAAAATATTTCAAATAATCTCCCCTTTTGTCATTGATGGCAACCTCAATCCTAAAACTACCACATCCTATCACCTGCACATCTTGTCATTTGAAAACATACAATAACTCCCCCTTATTGTAGTAACTTGTACCTATTCCCTATACATATTTCTACACCTATACCTATACCTGTTATTCTCCCCCTTTAACATCAATGGCAAAGGGCCTACCTAGAGCTAACACTTAGCTCCCCCTCAATTGATGCTGAACCTCAATGGTAGGAAGTAAATGAAATTACTCCCAACTTCTATCGTAGATACTCAAATGTGTCATTTGGTAGTGCCTTTGTGAAAATATCTACAATCTACTCTGTATTACTAATATATTCGATCTTAACCTATCGATCTACAACCTACTCTCTCAAGAAGTGATATCTAATGGGAATATGTTTTGTTCTTAAATGCATTACTAGATTTTTTGAAATATGTATAACACTTGTGTTATCACAAAAAATAGAAATACGTTCATCATACTTTACCTTGATATCTTCCAAAGTTTGCTTCATCCAAAGCACTTGAGTACAACACAATACTGTTGCAATATATTTTGCTTCAGCTGTAGAAAGTGATACTAAATTTTGCTTCTTTCTTAGCCATGAAACTAAGCTATCACCAAGGAAGAAAGATCCTCCACTTGTACTCTTTCTATCATCCAAGCACCCTGCCCAATCTGAATCTGTATAAGCAACCAAAGTGAAATATTTACCTATGGGATACCATAATCCATAATCCAATGTCCCCTTGATATATCTAAATATTCTTTTTACCAACTAAACATGACTATCTCTTGGAGATGACTGATATCTTGCAATCATACCTACTATGTGCATGATGTCTATCCTCAATGCTATCAAATATAAAATACTACCAATCATAGATATATACAAATATTGATTTGTAACAGGTGAATATTCATCATTGCTCACCTTATTTCCTATACACATAGGTGTGCCAACTAGTGCACAATTCTCAAAACCAAATGTCTTCAACATTTCCTTGGCATATTTACTTTGAGATACGGAAATTCCTTTATTTTATTGAAATATTTTCAATCTTAAGAAAAATTATAATTCCCCAAGCCTAGACATCTCAAATTCTTTTTGCATTCTATCAGAAAATTCTTTTGTCATCTTTTCAATATTTCCTCCAAAAATGATATCATCAACATATACCACAACAATCAATTGATGCTCATCTTTTTTTTTGATGTAAATATTACTATCAGCAAATCCTCTCTTGAATCCTTAATCTTGCAGGTACTTATAAAGTCTTGCATACCAAGATCTGGGAGCTTGTTTTAATCAATACAGTGCTTTATTCAATCTACATACATGGTTACTAATATTTGAGAGAATAAATCCCTCATGCTACTCAATGTATACCACTTCTTCAAGATTCCCATTTGGGAAGGTAGATTTGACATCTATCTAAAATACTTTGAAATTTTTAAACACTGCATATGCAAGAAACATTCTAATAGCCTCTAATCTTGCCACTGGTGCAAAATTTTCTTCAAAATCTATTCCCTCAATCTGAGCATATCCTTTACATACTAATCTTTCTTTATTCTAGGTTAATTCTCCATTTTTATTCAACTTATTTCTATAAACCCATTTTGTTCCTATCATATTATGATCTTTTGGTCTAGGCACTAATTCTCAAGTATCATTAATTTTTATTTGATTTAATTCTTCATCAATATCCTTAGCCCAATGCTCATCATGTCTAGCTTCTTAAAAAGTTCTAGGCTGAATTTTAGATAATAAAGAGAAATTAACTTGCTCAGATTCACTTACCATCATTCTTGTAGTGCAAATTCCTTATTTTATGTCCCTAATGATGTCATTTTCATTATGATTTCTCTGAATGTATTTGGATGGAGTCTTGGTGCCCTTTTTCTCCTTCTCCTTCTCCTCATCTTCATCTGATTCTTCAAAGCCTCCCTCTTCAATGATTTCAGGAATGTCTACTGGATCATTGATTCTTTATGTTCCATCTTCTTCTATCCTGACACTTGCACTTTCAACAATTTTATTGGTTCTTTTTTTATAACATTTATAAGCTTTACTTTTTCAAGAATAACCAAGAAATATACCTTCATCTTCTCTAGATTCAAACTTACCAAGTTTTTCATCAGTTCTCTTTATGAAGCATTTGCTACAGAAAACTCTGAAATAATCAACTATTGCTGGTTTGTCTTTCCATAGCTCATAAGGAGTCTTGTCACTTTTGAATCTTAATAAATATATATTCTAAATATGCACTATTGTACCAACTACTTCTTTCCAATATTTATATACTATCTTGGATTCATTTAGCATTGTCCTCGCCATCTCCTGAACAGTTCTATTTTTCCATTTAACTACTCCATTTTGCTATGGAGTTGTGGTTGTTGAATAATGTCTCTTTATTTCATGATCTTCATGAAATTAAATAAATTGATCTAACATAAATTCTCCTCCTCGATCTGATCTAAGACACTTAATCTTCAAATTAGTTTCATTTTCAACTAATGCTTTGAATGCTTTGAATTGTCTAAAACTTCTAATTTTTTATTTAAAAACATTACCCAAGTCATACGTGAAAAATCATCAATAATCAACATGAAATATTTATCACCTTGAGTGATTTGAGTCCTCATAGGTCCACATAGGTTAGTGTGAACAAGATCTAGCATCTGAGTGGTTGAGTACTCTTTTATTTTGAACTACCTTCTAGTTTGCTTTCCATGTTGACAAGGTCCACAAAGCGTGTTAGATGGCTTTGTAATCTTTGGAAGATTCTTGAATACTTGGTTTTTACTGATGTTGACAAGATTATAAAAATTTATGTGCCCCATTCACCTATGCCATAGCCAACTTTCTTTAATCTGACTCAAACAACATTTTTGACCTTTGATGTCTGATAGTGTATACATGTTATTACATGTTCTATGAGCAACTTCAACCAATACATCTGAATCTTTTCTTCTAATTTCACAACCTTATACATAAAACTTTAGTGTTTTCCCTTGATCACACATTTGACTTACACTCAAAAGATTATGCTTAAGACCTTCTACATATAAAACATTCTCATTTTTAGTTCTACCATTATCTAAACTTAGTGTACCTTTTTCAACAATTCTGACAGTAGTATTGTCTCCAAATTTCACTATGCCACCATTGATCTTATTCAAGGTATGAACTTTCTCTTGTCTCTTATCATATGCCTTGAACATCTGCTATCAATGAACCATGGCTTTTCTTCATTTCTTGCATGCAAAGCTATCTAAACCAACATAGAATCTTTAGGTTGTTTCTTTTGCCATGTCTAAACCTTTTTCTTGATGAATGGAGCCTTGAAACCCTGGTCCTTTTTTACTAACTAAAATACACTTCTACAATACCAAGTTATGTGTTCAAAGTTATTACACTTTTAATAAATTATGGCCTCTTCATTAAAGCTTGATAGAGGAGCAAAAGAGTTGTAGCTTTTGTTTGACTCTACATGACTTTCCTTTTCCTTATTTATGAGACTGTTAGATAATTTTATAGATTCTAATTTTTTATGACCATATCAATTACAATAAAAATAGTAACCATAGAAACAGGACCCATTTGTGTATCTTTAACCTAATTGCCTTTTGTAGCTTTGTTCCCTCTAGGCTTCTTTGTTTGAGATGACCTTCATATACTTCACTTCTTCCCTCTTTATTTCTTCTTTTGTGAGAGATTCAACATAGTTATTTTTATTTTCAAAATTGATACATGTCTTATTTGATATTTCCTTTTGGATTTCTAATATCTTATTTAGGATATTAGTGGTATTCTCAAATTTTGAATCATTGGCTGCTCTATCATTGATTGCTTTATTTGTTTTATCAAGATCTACTTTTAAATAAGTAATTTCAATAACATACCTTTCACATTCTTCTCTTAATATTTTCAACTGTGTCATTATATCTTCTTCATTCTTCTTGGCTTCTTCAAAGTGTGCTTGTATATCCTCAATTATCTCCTTTGACTCCTTTTCATTTTCCTCGATCTGGTGCTTCGATCTTCAATTTTTCTTTTCAATAGATTTTAACTCCTATAAGGCACAAATGAGTTCTCCTTCTAGATTAAATTTTATTTCATCCTCTTCTTCTTCTTTATCAACTATTATTTTGCTTAAAGAGGCACCTTCATGTATGGCCATCTTGTGCTTTCCCGATCTACCTTCAAGTTGTAAAACTTTTTCAAAAAGAACCTGCTCTGATACCAATTATTAAGCACAGGATATACTAAGAGGGGAGAGGTAAATTAGTATATCATATATCTTATAAAACTTTCCCTTAATCAAATTCCAATTAACCAAAAATTTAAGATATGCAATCAAACTGAAACAATAAACACGCCACAAGATAAAGAGAGACACCATATATAACCTAGAAACCCAATGTGGGAAAAAACATAGAGAACAATCTAAAGTATATGAATGAGCACTAAATCAAATGATATTCACAAGCACCAACTTTTAGGAGCACCAACCCCTTTTTTGAGCACTAAAACAATAACTATTTATGAGCACCAACCCACAAGAGCACCAAACCCTTTGCTAAGCACCAACCCACAGGAGCGCCAACCCCTTTGTTGAGCACCAACATAGTAAAAATTCATGAGCACCAACCCATAGGAGCACCAAACCCTTTTTTGAGCACCAACACAACAAAAATTTGTGAGCACCAACCCACAAGATCACCAATCCCTTTATGTATACCACACAACTATCTCTTAATGTTGTTATCTCAAAAAATGATAGTTCATTACAACATATCTTTCCTCTCTCTCACCTTTGCTCTTCTAAGCTAGATATAATAAATAAAAATCATATTCATCTCTCAAAAATTCTCTTATAAGCTAGTTATTACTATCTCAAATCAAACTCTATCTCACACATTACAAATGGCTTCTCAAGCCTTTATTTATAGCTTTCTAAATGACCTTTGGCCTTCCCCCTTTGTGACCCTTCAATCCTCATCAAAAATGGTGTCAAACCTGTATGACCCTTCATATCCTTGCCTTTGAAAATTCATGTGGTGACCCTTCATGAGCAAAAACGTCCTTCCCTCTTTTGTCTTTACCTTGGTGACTTTTTGTATTCCTCAAAGTGTCCCTTCATGAGAAATTGTGCCCTTCCTCTTTTGTCTTCACTTGGTGACTCTTGGAATTCCCCAAGATGACTCTTCATGGGAAAATGCATCCCATTCTTCTTTTGTCTTTACCCCATGACTCTTTGAATTCTCCATGGGACCTTCTTTTGTCTTATATGCAACCAAAAATATATTCGTTAATATTAAATAAATATTAACACACATTAGCCAAGATATATATATTACAAATAGTATTAAATGCAAAGGGGACTTTATCAAAAATAATGCTAGACCTTTGACATGAATGAAAATATTTCTAACATTTATGGTTATGTGAAGTCTCAAATGGTAGGTAGACCTAATGACAAGGTCTAAGACTAATGCCAAATAGGGATAAGGTTTCATTTTTTGATCTTGGGGAGCTATTCCAATGACTGAGGCATGTTTATGGAACATATACAGAGGTTAATTAAGAAGATAATTCTTGGCTTTAAAGATCCCAAACCTTCACAAAATGCACAAAATGGCTCAAATGTCAATTTGAAAAGCTCAAAACTATCATGAGCTTATGCATGGGATCTTAAGGAATTTGGGGAAGATACAGAAGGTCCTTGGGGAGCCCTCAGTGGAATTGGGAAATAATTCTATCATGTATCCTTATGAATAAAGGCTAAGAGGGATAATCTTTTAAAAACCCTCTTCAACCCTATTTTAGGACATAATGGTGGAAATCAAGCCAAAAGTACATCTAAATGGACGAATTTGATCATGAGTGTTAAAGAGAAGTTGTTGAAAACTCCATGAGGGTCAAAGACATGGAATTATATTATATATAATATGTACAAGTGATGTAAGAAATAGGTTTTATTGACATTTTCTTTTTTTATAGGTTCTAGATATGATAAATCGATGCCAAACACTTGGGAAGATAGATTTGGAATTAAACCAACTCCTCATGCCATTTTTAGGGTGTGTAAATTATCACAAGTGTCCCTTATAAGTGTCTTGCTTCAACCAATCTAAAGTGGCATCTAAAATGACATAGTGAAGAGCATGATAACTTGAGTTTAGAGTTTTTTTATGATGTTTATGATGAATCCAAACATATGAGGTGTCCTAACATGTATCACAAGACCCCTAGTATGGATCAGTTAGGAAGGATACAAATATTCTAGTTCAAGTCTCAAGGAATTCCCATTGGAGAGTGATCTTGATGATAAGTGATTATTGAGATTGTGTAAGAGAATGTCATAATCAAGAAAACTCCCAATTTAGGTAAAGTATTCTTTGTAACTCTTCCTCATCATATATGAGACACTTATCCTAACTTGATTTGGAATGCTCAAAAGGAAGATTATGATGAAGGCAATTTGTAAGAGAGAATGATTGAGAAGATTTGCTATGACACACTTTGAGAAGAGGATACTTTGGGATGATATGATGTGTAAATTAGTTTCATGACTCATTTTCCACTATATCCACATGTATTATAACTAATTCTCACCTTTGGAAACTTTTCCTTGTGCCTCTTCAAATTCTCCCTTCTCTATATTCTTCCAATTTCTATAAATGTGAGCCATTTTGGCTATTGTAAAGGAGACAATAGCTAGTATGGCATAGCCTTGCTGGTATGACATTGAATTTTGTCTTTGAACATTAAATACAAATCTAATTTTGGTTTGTGAACATATTTATCTAAGTGTGTGAGTGATTAATAGTGGAGATAAGTGATAGTATCATCCTTACTCCCTTTATCCTTCATGTTTAAGCAAGAGTTCTGATTTTAACAAGTCATGTGAAGTGTGTTGAATGTACTAGGCTCTTCTTCAAGTATGCAGTTATGTTTATGGTGTGCAATCTACCCCTAGATCAATTAGTTTATTTATTATCCTATTTATGCTACCTTCATATTGAATCATTTATGTTAGGATCCTTCAATGCCTAGAATTGGTCTTGGAAAGCTTTATTGCTTAGTAGGAGTGTGATAGTTAGTGGGATATGTTTTGGTGTATCACCTCTTTAGTGTAGTTTACATTTCATGCAAAATTTTAACCCTTTTCCCATGAACAAGCATTAGATTAGTTGATATGCACTTTAAAAATAATATAGGGAGATAGCCCTCAAAATCTAGAGATTCCTCTCTCCTAAAAGTTCACCCATAACTTGAGAGATGATTCAATGTTGCATCAAATTGTATGAGCTTGATAGAGTATCCTAGGGTGCACAATTTGATGACAATCGATCCTAAGAGCTTTCAAATCAAATATATTTAAATTTGAATATTTATAGCCCATAAATACTCTTGCATAATGTCCTGGTGATGGTTGAGCTCAAATAACTATGGGAAACTTAGCAAAAATGCTTAGGATCCCAACTTTGCACATGTATAACTTCATTTGTGCTTTAATGGAGGACTTAGGATTTAGTGCATAACAACTAGGAACCAAAATGAATAAACCCAGATGACTATCCTCCCTTATAACTATCACACATGTGAGACATATCTTTTTGAATATGCTCACTTGGCTCTATTGAACCTTTTGAGAAAATGGCTAAGTTTGAAAAAACATGCAAAAATTGGTTGAAATGCCAACTTTGGATTTCTATAACTTTGGATGCACTTGGGTGTAGGATCTAAGATTTGGTGTATATGATCCTAGAACAAATTTGAATAGACACATATGATTTATTCTCCTTGACTCATCCTTTCAAGGCAATTATGATGTCATCAAAACCATACTTAGAATTTTTCCACTAGACCTACGATGTCTAGATTAATATAATGAAGAATTAGTTGAAAACTAGGAGCTTCCTAAGTCATTCAAAGTGATATTAGAATCCCATAGGGTTTATAAAACACTCTCCATCTATTCATCCATTAGCAACCTAATCCATTCCCTAGTTGCATTGATCACCATGAAGACATACCACTTGCATAAAATGACTCTAAAATGGTCCTTTAGACACCAAATGACACAAGGACCAAGCTAGACTATGAATAAACAATAATGGCATAAGTAATGACACCATATGAGCTACATCATACCCTATAATATTATAAAAATACCTTATACATTATTTTTACTATAGAGGGGTTGGCCGATTTTGGGTTGTGGTGAAAATGGTCAACAATTACCTTTTCTAATTTTAGCATAGTTGGTTTGAATGCCAACAAGCATGCAATAGTAGAAACATGGTTTTGATAAGTTTGGATAGAGGGGTAATTATTTTGATACCAAAGATAGATAGGCTCACTATATCGCTAGTAATAATGATTAGATTATTGGTAGGGATCATAATAAGGCTGTTGTACTAAACTTTGAGGACCACTTATGGTGAAGCCATGAATATTGTTAACTTGATATGAAGGATAAGAAATGAATGAACATGTATTTTGATCAAATAGGTGATGATTTTATATATCAAATTATGATGATTAGGCACTTGAGATGCTTAAATGAACTAATATATGCTCAGATTCACCACTGATGTTTGATAGAATGCCTCCAAAGGCTTATATGTAAAGAACAACACCAAAAATTCTTCCACTACTTTGGACCTTAGTCCTAATGACATAAACTATTATAGGATTAATTTTTACCCTTGGAGAGGGTTCTTCAGGATCTCTCCAACTAAGATATGATATTGAGATAACCCCAGGCTATGGGTAACCTATGGTGGGCTCAACCTCTAAATTAGGTCAACTTCCTCTTTTATGCTCACCTAAACTAATGCTAATCCTAATGATTTATATATTAAAGGGTTAGAAAGGGGATAAAGGCTCCCAACAAAGCTAACTAGGTGATGTACCAAATAAAAATGGGAAACTATGATGAGTTTCAACCCAGACTAGATATGCAGAGGACAATACTAGCTCACACAATCTCAAGACTAAGCCAATTTGTATAAGTGTTTCATAGAGGAGGATTAAGAAGTAATGAATTAAAATAAGGAGTTCTAAGACTCACTAAAATCCCACATCAATGGTAGAAATATCACTAATCTAAACCTATAAAACAACATTGAAAACTCCCTAAACAAGGTCAGAAAGAAGGACCATGGATGAGGAATATTATTCTTCACAGAATGTTATATGCTCGACCCAATAGACACAAATCCTAGGAAAATAAATTCCTTTATTGCATCAAGAGTTATTCTATACAAATGCTTGATAGGGTCAAGCCTAATCAAGATAAACATACTTTTTAGTATCTTAAGGAATGTCCTATCTCCCATAAAGATGAGAAAAAGTCTAAAAAGTTAGGAACCCTTTACAAATGGAAAGAAAGGGATACTATAAGAGAAGGGGAAGAGAAAGAGAGAAGGGGGGAGTGAATTATTCATGATAATAAATGAGTTGCTAGCTTTCAATAGATATTCCACCAAGATTTTGGTCTAACCAAAACAAGTCATTATGAGCAAGATATTCATGATTTACCCAAATAGCCTTTGAATCATTCTATTGGTTGAGTAAGTTTCACTAAAATACAAGAGTTTTCAAAAAGTTTCAAGTCATGATATTGTTGGAAATGAATTCTCCAACTACTTTCCAATTCCCCAAGTCCCTCTACTTTTGATCTTCTATTCGATCTCATTATGAGGACAAAATGCTCATATTCATATATCTAACTAAGCCATGATTAAGTATGACTGAGCAGTAGTTTATCAAAACTGAGAACATGTTAAAGGACTAAATGTCCCTCTATTGAAAGTACAAACCTACTCCATGCTTATAAATCTAGACATAGCTTTACTACAAATGAAAACTAATATGAGGATATTAATTTTACTATAATTAATATAGATGGCACTTTGTTCAATTCCAGGTCCCCCTTTGGTACATATTAGGTCTAAAAGACCTATTTTACCTCTATAGACCTAGCTTAGACATTCTAGTCCAACCCAATTCTACATCGATCTCTTTTCCTTTAATTTTTATACCAACTCAGGTCAAACTCGAGTTTGGGTCCTTTTATTTTGCTTGCCAAGTCAGGTCTATTTAACTTTATCAACTTTCATCAAACACCCTAACTCACCCCTTTGATATTGGATATAATAAAATGACCCATATCATTGACTCTTTTTACTCTATTTCACTCCAATAAATTTTGAGATCTGATTAAACGTGGACCATGGATATTTGGGACCCACTACCCTATGTTTAGCTTCTCATTAGTCCATGGGATTCACTAACCATTTGACTTGTTCAAACTCTTGCATGAATTCCTTCTCAAGTTCCCACCAAGGATTTTCAATCTAAATGGCCACTTTATGAGTCTTAAAAATGATGTTCACATATATGTCTACCTTTTTTGACCAACTTTACAATTTTATAACTTGAAGCCCAAAGATCATATGGACACCAAATTTGGAGAGAATGGACTCAACATTGAAAGGAAAAAACCATTTTAATTTGCTAACCATTCAAGCTTTCTGATTGCTTTTATAAAATGTTTAAATAAACTAGTCTATGTGATCTTGCATGACATCTTGATGATAGTCTAGTCTAAAAATGGCTAAGTATTAGAACTTAGTAAACTTTATGTTGGGAGCCAACTTCTCCTATGCATGTATTTCATCTTTATTCATTGGAGGGCCTATAATTTTAGTGAAAATTATCTTAGTACAAAAGTGAACAAACCCTTTTGACCATTTTTATTGACTCTTCTGCATGCATGAGATATGACCTCATGAATATGCTCCCTCTACTCTATTTGTACTCTCTAAAAATTAACTAAGTATGGAAGTGCTCAGGCAGATGATCTAAACCTTGGTATAGGGCAGCTTGGGACTAATGTGAAGAAATCCATGTGACTAACTCTCCTTGACTTATCCACATGTGTGAGATCTAGCATCATCAAAATGGTCACTCAACTTTATTACCACTGGAACCAAATGCCTAGAAAAGGTCTGGATGGAATGAGAGGACCAAATGAATACCATGCACTCCCATACTCTTCCCATTCATTTTTGACACTCTATAGAGTCTATACAGCTCTGAACCTATCCCTATAAATTTATAAATTACATTTTAAGTGAACTTAAAGTGTTTTAAAATCTTTGTGAGCTTCATGATCTCTCTTCTCCACTCATTCCATCTAGATTTTGTCCAAGCCATTTTGATCATTTGACCAATCAGGAAATATGTCTCTTTCTCTACATTAATACTATTATCCATTGGGAATAGATTTGATATGTGTGCCAAATATGGGCACTAACAACCATAATAGATGATCATGCAAATATTTTTTACTTAATTAACCCCTCTTGGTTAAAAACATTGATCTAACCTTATAAAGGTCAAATGAAAATATACCATGTAAACAATGTGGAGTCTTTACCATAAGCTTCACAAACTACAAAAGGAGAAATACTTCTTATCTTTCAAATGAAAACTATCTTTCCAAGTGACTAAAACATGGAGAGTTGACTATTATTGTTAATATTGATGACATATATTTCCACCATGTCTAGTTTGATATGAATAAATGGGATTTAACTTGTGGAACTACAAAACACTTGGGACATACTACAGATGAACTCATATACTCACCATTGATGCTAGAATCAAATGGATACATTCAATTACCTATTAATTTTGGTACACATGTGATTACCACAACCATATAGATATTAGACCATGGCCCCCATTTGAAATTAATGCTTGGACAATATTGGCTTATCAAATGGTAGGAAAATTTTGATAATACTAATATGTGTGTTACCTTTCTTGATATGGGTACACATATTTGTATACCTGATTTATTATTTTTGGGAAATTAGATGTTTAATTACTAAATAATAAATGGGTCTGAGTAGATAAAATTAGTAAATAATATGCAATAATTAAGCCACTAATTTTATGTACAAAAATAGTATTTTTACCTTTTCTAAAAATAGTAATAAGTGAGAGAAAATATGACTTAAATTATTACATGCTATTATAGCTAAGACATAGTCTAATACTAGAGGGATAGGACTACATCACTATTGTAAAATGAGATCCAGAGTTCATTTCCTGATTGGATAAGAATATTGAAAATAAGACACCCTATTATCTGGTGTTGTAGTTTTAGTCTTACCATTGTTGTCCAAACTACTCACAAAGATATGATTTTTATAGGTTTTTTTTCACAACATCTGTGTGAGCCTATGTACTAAATTTCAAATCCTCCCTATCAATGGAACTCCTTGTAGATCTGATTATTCATGTGCTTGTGTCTTTTACATAATTAAATAGAACTTTAAAAATAGGGAAAAGGGATTAGTGTGTAAAGGATACATTGGATGCACTTCACACCCCATGTATAGGCACACTGCCTACATACCAATACTCTAAGGAAGGATTTAGCTATATATAGTTCTCCCATTGAAGTGCTTAGTGTAATAGTGTGATGAATATGAAAGTAAATGTGAAACTAGGTGTACTTGGAATGACTAGGGGATGGTGTATATGTTTGAATAAGCTTGAAAGACTATTGGATGGTTGTATGCATAGAATATGGAATAGTTCTTGAGTAGCATTCTTGTTTCCATCTTGTACATGAATGTCAACCATTCTAAATGGACTTTGAATGGCTTTTTATATGGGATTTAATAATCATGGGTTAAATGAATTCATGTTAGGCTGATGTGAATTAAGATAAGGATCCAATAAAATATGACCATTTGATCCAAATTTGCACTTTGATAATAGAGCTAAAAATAGGACACCCTAAGTTTTAGTGTTGTAGTCTAAGTTTGGGCACTATTGTCATGATGGAAGGAGACCTAGGGGGATGGATTTGTCATGGAAAGATCAGCTTGGGTCAGTAAGGGTTTAGTCTAGAAGGCTATATATGACTAGGAAACTATGAAAATATGCCTAAGAGGGTCAAGAGAGAAAGAAAAATAGACCTATGGATTGGGTACCATTATCCATACTCAAATTAATAAATTTTACATTTTATATGACTATATTTCCCCCCTTTATTCTATTGTTGTAGAAAATCAAAATACTAGGATAAAGGCAAAATAAAAAATGTACCTAAACTTACCTATAAAGGTGAAGATCATGAAGCTATGTGATGTTGGATATGCATAAAGAGATCATGGTGTGAAGTGTGAATCTATAATTAAAAACATAGAGTAGATCAGTCCTTACTAGATATGTTATATCTAAAATAAGAATGTAAAAAAGTTGGATAAAAGAAAGAGGAAGAGAAAGGAATGAATACACTTAATTTGGTATGCAAACCAATACAAATCCTATTATGATGTTGCATTGTTTTGGGTGTTTGTTTTACCAAAAATAATATCATGAACAGAGCTAAGTGCTCAATTCCTTAGAACTGGCTCAAGATTGCAAAGGCAAGCCCTTTGGCTCTATCATCACCTACTAGGTGAAGCTAATAAAGCATGCATGTGTTAATCAATGTTTTGAATTTATGCCCAATCCCTCTAAATAGGTGGCTTAAGAACATAAAGGCTAGCTAGTCCTTTAGCTCCATGATTGCCCAATGAAGTGAAGCTATAAAGTAATATTAGTATGGAATAAATGTCATATGAGATGGATCCTAAAACCCATGAATGCACTATGATGTAACAATCTTGGTGTGGATAGCCGAATGTATACTAGAAACTAGGCCACTCTTGGCCATTTTGAAAGATGGAGACTAGGCTTGTATGAAATCCACTCTAAAACTAGTTCAATAGGCTTATGCAAAAGCCAACTCAGGTACTTAGGTACTCAAGAAGCTAAGCTTGTATGAAAGACAAAATTAAAAAAAATATGCCAACTACCTATAGATATATTATGACATGCAATTATTGAGAAATGCTTGGGAAATATACTAAACTTAGAAAAAAGGGAGGATCAATATGTCATACACATTGCCCCCAATCAATGGTGTCTAGAACATGGATTATGAACTAGAAGTTTTATCAACTACCTAACCTAAAAATAGAAGTGAGAGCCATCATGCCATGCATAATGCCTCCTATTCTAGATTTTCTAAGGGAAAACTATATTGAAACATATTGAATCTACACTATGTTGTACTAACAAACCTATAACTGAACTCACCTTTCTATCTATTTCTAGAAAAAACTATTTTTTCTAATATTTGGATAGGAGCACAAAAAATAAGACAACCTACTATTTGGCATTGTACTCCAAATTTAGCACTATTGTCTAAGTCTAAATCTAATGATTGTTCTGGATTCTTTACTATCTACTTGATCTATTCTACCTAATCTAATTTTTGGATTTTGTTTTGAGTGTTCTAAAAACTATTGTTTTGACCACTAGGAGCTATGATCTCTATGATAAAATCTATATTTGTTTCCCCCTCTTTTGAGGGTAGGAATGAAGACCTTATAATGACTTCCCTTAGAAGAGATAGCCCTGTAAGTGTGTTATGTTGCATAGATACTTGATATAACAATGATAATTGACAATATTTCTTGAGATATATCAATGTTTATATTGAGAGATTATTAGATTAATAGGGGTGTGACTAGATAGATATATCAATGTAAAATCATGTGCAATGTACTAAAATTGAATTGATAATGTTAGTTGTTAGTTTTTAGGGAGGGATGGATGATGATGTCCATCATGGCATCCAAGAAAGGAAAATAAAGACATGATATGAAATATGGCATTGAAAATAAGGACAAATAATCAAAAAAGAAGCCTATAAGGGTAGCCAAGGGGCCAAGCAAATAAGGGACATGGGCACATGTAACTCAAACTAGAAAACAAGCATACAAGGCACGTTCAAATGCCACATACGCATATAATTGTAAAAAGAAAGGTTGGCATAAGGGCCACATGCACATAAAAGAATATAAACAAAGGACATTGGTAAAAGTCGTAAGGTGCACACATGAATAGAAGTAAAGGACATTAACAAATGTCCTAAAACACATAAAAGACATAGAACAAGAACTAAGGAAATGCAAACTCATCAAGCTATGCTAAGTAAGAAATTAAATCATGTATATAATAGAAAGATAGAACCACATATAACTAATCAAAGCAAGAGTGAAAGTATGCAAGACATGTTTAGTACAAGACTAGGTATATGCTAAGAGATACATAAGTGCTAGATACTAGTAAAATGTTGATATATTAATCTATTTAATCTAGTAAATAATGTACATTAGCAAGATAATTTAGAGTGTGTAATGTAGGAATTACATAACTTGGATGGTTTAGTCATGTAGGAGATGCCCCCAATGGGTATGTATATCGATGTGTGTCTCTAATGTAGAAGTAAGACACCCCTCAATGGGTAGAGTAAATCAATCAAGGATCTAGATATCACTGTACACACTCAAAGAAGATCAAGTAAAGCATGGTAATGTAGATAAATCAACAAATAATAGCATTAAACAAAAAATGTAAGTTGTATCATAGTAGTAGCAATGTAAAGCATGGATGATATATATAATCAAAATGATTTTTTGTTTTTGGATTTTAAAATGTTATATTGTTTTTGTATTTTTTAAATAAGTTATGTAAAGGAAATACTAAGAATAAATGATACTAACCAATTAGTTTTGGATGAGACTCCCTATCATGGTGTCCTGTATCAAACAATGGTATTGTGCATGATCATGGAGCATGATGGAAAGGCTGAGACTATGATTCTAAAAGCTATACACATTGTAAATGGTCTAAAATATCTAAAGTATAAAATGAATCTAGGGTCCCTCTATAAGTCTAAGAAGTGGATGAAATTATAGGGATCTTAGGGTCCCATCTAGAAGTAGGAGAAGCTAGCTAAACATGTGATTTATGTGTAGATGCAAGAGATCTCAATGACACTGCTTTGGGTGTGAATATTGTAGCTAGAATCTATCTAGAATATAAAATTAGTGGATGTGTATGAACCCTATATACTAGTGATGGATTCCTCAATTGTGTCTAAATCTACACTAGAGGAAGAACTGTAACTAGTGGGGAAACTAAAACTAGTGGAGAAGCTAGAACTAGTGATTGCAAAAGAGATGGCTCTGAAGTGAGGAATGGTAACTCATATGTAACTCCACTAATTATAATAACATGATTATCATGAATATATGAAATTTATATTTTACTAATCATTTTTTTTGAATTCATGGGTGACCAAGTAACATATCAAAAACTCTTGCATTAGGAACTATGGTGACATGTGTGGTCACATGTGTTGGCCCAATCTATAAATGAAGTATAATCTCACCCAATAAACTTTGTATGTGCCCACTAAATCCACTAATAACTATATATATCAGAGTGATATCTTGCTTTGAATAGCCCAAATTTTATAACAATGTAATGGTGCACATATTGACACTAGAACCATTATCGATAAGAACACTATGAATGCATTGATTATGAATATGTGCTCTGATAAAGATTGCATTATAATATAGATTATCATAATAAATCTCTTGATCTAAGAAGGATATCAATGGTCTAATTATAACCCTAGACTCATACACACTTATCATATTTCGTAAAGGATGTGACTCAACTGAAGGTGCCTGGTATGTAACTGGTGGAGGATGTGCATAGTATGTGTGGTAAAAACTTGATGTGTCCCCTTTCTCTTGTTTATAATTATATGTAAATGGATCTAAGAATATTTTAAAAGCTTTATATTGTGTTTGATTTTCCTCAAGAGTCTAAAATAAATTTCCAAGAACAAGTACGTTGTCATCTATTAAGTCTTATATCTCATGTCTCAAATTGATGCATCTATTTTTAATGTGGCCTGGTGCCCTATGAAAATCATAAAATGCATGGTGATCATATCCACATGGAAGAGGATTTTCTAGGTCAACCTATTGAATATGAGGGAGAGTGATGATTTTACATTCTAATAACTACTGTAAAACTCTAACTAGAAAAATTGGTAGATTGGTAAATGCACACTAAAGAGGTGTTGATAAAACTACACCATAATGGGGCTCTAAAGTTGCATTGAATATTGGTTGATTCTAATTCTTGTTATCATTAACTTTGACCTTGTATGGGACTTTTATATTACTCTTATTTATTGTGTTTGGGATGCTTGTATACTTGAGTTTACCCATTGAAATGAGTTTTACTTTTCTTTCCTTTAGTGTATGACATAATTTAGTAAAGGAAGATAATCTTTTAAATATTATAGATTCATGTAATGTTGGTAAAGGCTCTATTTGAATATATCCTTTAACTTTTGATCTATCATGGGGATAGTCATCTTAGCCAATATGGTCTTATATCAAAGCACATAGTCTTTGAGATGCTCATTTGAATTTTAATTTTTTATGCAATTTGTGCATAAGAGACTTTATCACCAATATTGATACTAAAATGTGCTAGGAACATGTAAGCTGAAGGATTGAATGCATTGATCAAATGATTCATTAAAATATATAACCATTGTAAAGCATAATCATTTAGACTCCATGGAAATAACTTGGTAAGTATACAATCATTTGGTATATAATCCAAGCATGCTATGTGAAATCTCTTAAATGTGTCTTTGGATCACCTTTGCCATAATAAAGAGTAAGCTTAGGTTAAAAAAAACCTTATGTCAAGGGTTTAGAAGCAATGTGATGTGCTAATGGTGTATGTATAAGAGTAAAAGAATACAAATCCTACGTAGGTCTAGTAACACCTTGCTCAAGATGTAACACATTGGATTAAAGAGATATTATCTCTTGCATAAGGGCTACTAGATTAGGAGATAGGGATGTACTAGCTATAACTAGTGGCATATAGGTAGGTTGGGCTACTATAGGGGTTATTGAGACATAATTTCCCCCATAGTGTCATTTTCAACTCATTTCTCATTAGGAATAGAAAACTTAACTTGTTTGGCCTTTTTTATTTCCATGAGAGATTGTAATATAAGATTATGATCTTGAGGCTATTCCCTGAGTATTCATCTAAAACTTTCGAGGATAAAATATTTTTTGAGTACAACATCATTGTCAACAATGGGTGGAAGTGGATTAGTAGTCCAATGTAGTGGAGCATGAACATAAATGCATACATCATCATTGGAATTTTCATATTGTTCATTGTTTGCATCATTTTGATTAAAATTGGTGTAATCTAGATGTGAAAAATCTATATCTGGAGTCTGAACTGGTTATTTATCCATAGTATATGGTCAAGTTGAATGAATATAGGTGAATTTAGGAGTATTTCCACTAAGTCTTGCACTTTGTCTTTAAATAAGAGATGCAAGGAACTTAGGTGGCATAAGGAAAACAACATGGATAATAGTAGAAAAGATTAATCTGATATAATCTAAACAAGGAACTAGAATATGCATAGAAAGGATACCAATCTCCCAAACATGTAAGGTGATACCTCAAAGCAAAATAGGATATATTTTATGCAACCAAGGATTTTTCAAAATATAGTTTTGAAAAATACTATGAATTTTTGAAATTTAAATTGAATTTCTTAGCTAAGTATGCAAGATAAAATTAAAAAATATATGGGAAAGTGCTTGATTTAATGGGACCTAGTAGATGTAACTAGGGTTTTGAGATTTTTTTTTTTTTGAAAACTACTATGAATTTTTGAAATTCAAAGTGATTTTATAATTTTAATATGCAACTAAAAATTTAAAAAATGATTGGAAAATTATTAGGAGATAGTTGATGAAACAAGGGTTTGAAATAAATTTATTTTAAAATTTACTACAGAAATTTAAAATTTGAGAGGAATTTACAATGTTAATATTCAAGAAAAATTTCAAAAATCAATGGGAAAAATTAGCTAGGAATTTAACCTAGGGTTTCTTGGGTTTTTATATGAAATTCAAAGTAATTCAAGCTCACCAAATGATTTATTATTTTGAGAAATTAGATGTTTAATTCCTAAATAATAAATGGGTTTGAGTAGATAAAATTAGTAAATAATATGAAATAATTAATCCATTGATTTTGTGTAAATAAATCATATTTTTGCCTTTTCTAAAAATAGTAATGAGTGAGAGAAAATATGACTTATCTTATTCTAGGATATTATGACTAATACATATCTAATAATAGAGGAATAGACTACATAACTATCACAAACTGAGATTTGGAGTTTGTTTCTTGATTAGATAGGACCATCAAAAATAGGACACCCTGTTGTCTGGTGCTATAGTCTTGGTCTTGTCACTATTGTCCAAACTACTCATAGAGATATGATTTTTATATATTTTGTTTGTAGCATTTGTGTGAGCCTGTGTACCAAATTTCAAATCCTCTCTATCAATATAACTCTTTATATAGGTAATTATTCATGTGCTTATGTCTTTTATACAAGAAAATAGAACTTTGGCAAATAAGGAAAAGGGGTTAGTGTGTAAAGGATACATTGGATGCACTTCACACCTCATGTGTGGGCACGCTACCTACATACCAATACTCTGAGGAGGGATCAAGCTATGTGTAGTTCTCCCATTAAAATTCTTAGTGCAATATGTGATGAATATGCAAGTAAATGTAAAACTAGGTGTGTTTGGAATGACTACGGGCTGGTGTATATGTTTGAATAAGTTTGAAATACTATTGGATGGCTATATGTAGAGAATAGGGAATAGTGCTTAAGTATTATTACTTGTATTCTTGCTTCCCTCTTTTAAATGAGTGCCAAACCTTCCAAATGGACTTTGAATGACCTTTTATAGGGGATTTAATAATCATGGGTTAAATGAATTCACATTAGGCTGACACGAATTAGGATAAGGATCAGGGAAAATATGATTATTTGAACCAAATTTGTACTTGGACAACAATGTTATAAATAAGACACCCTAAGTTTCATCACTGTATTCCAAGTTTGAGTGTTTTTTTTTTAAGGTTAGGAGACTTGGGGGGATGAATTTGTCATGGAAAGATTAGCCTAGGTTAGCAAGGGTTTAGTCTAAAAGGATATAGATGATTATGAAACTATGAAAACATGCCTAAGAGGGTCAAGATAGAAAGAAAAATGAACCTATGGATTGGGTACCATTAGCCATACTCAAGTTACCAAATTTTTCATTTTATATGACTACAATACCACATAATGGATATGATTATCCTCCCACACCATTAGCTTCAGGGAAGCCATTAGACAAGTATATTGAAGAAGATGCAATCCATCATTATAAATAACACTTAAGAATATTTAAAAATGGTTCCACACCTTTTGATGGTGATGAATTCCTTGATTGGAACTCTTAAATATTCAAAAATTTCAAAAATACCAAAAAATAAAAAAACATTCAGAAATATAAATACATTTGTGGTAGCTACATGTCTTATTGGCCCCTTGGCATCTATGTGTTATTTCCATGTTGAGGACTAGAATATAATTTACTCATACATACACATATATATATATGAATACATAGACACATGATACACTTATGAGTATTGTGATTTCCATTTACTCATGTCACCAGGACATTAGGGGCATCCATCTTCTATGATCTATATACACACAGGTTATATGATTTGATGATTACTCTACACTATCATGTTTGATCTTAATATGTACTTACACATGCCTATTATCTATGGTTATAAATTACATATGGTACTTGATACTCTATGTAATTTATGTTTTTTGATAACACATACAATACATGGGCCACTATGACATGTTTATGCTAGTTTCTTATGTTTTTCATTTACACACTTCCTTGAGTGTTTGGCATTTCTATTGTCTTAATTTTTTTATCATTTGAATATGATTTATTGTATGTGGCCCATATTTCTATTATTTATTTCTTAGACATTTGAATATGTCATTGCTTATTTTATGGACATTTGAATATACCATTACTTGATTTTATGGATATTTGACTAGGTCATGTCCATTCAATTTTGTGGCATTTGAACATGCCCCTTATTTGTAGTCTCCTTGGACCATTACTTTTTGACTTACTTTTGAGATATCTTGTGTGTGCATTTTTTTTCTTGTTCAAATTATATTATTACTATCTAGACATTTTAATTATATTTATCATGGATCTTAGGCCTACATGTAATGACATTGGTTATATGTTCTTCAATCATATACTTACCTAGACATGTTTTATATGATTCATGGTTACATTCATAGATTTATAGTTGTCTTACCCTTTTGAGGTGAGGTAAATTTTAGGTATTATTTTCACCTCACCTCAAGGGGAGGGGGCATATTAGTGGGGGCATGATTGGGAAACATGTTCTCCACACTTTACATAGTTCTTAGATTCAATGGGGGCATGCCATATGGACATGGCTTCCACACATTAATATTTTATATATTATAGTGTGGGAATTATTTCAAATCATTTTCTCCAAATTTATTTAGTATTCAATACTATTACTAGTTTGAATATTCAATGGGGGCATGTCATATGGACATGGCTTACACATATTCATAGTTTCTAGATTACAGTGGGGGCATGATTTGGAATCATCAACATTCATTCAATATTTGGTACTTATAAAGTTTTTAGATTTATTGGGGGGATATCTTATGGACATGGATTCCACACATTCATAATTTCAATTTTAGTGGGGGCTTTTTTGGGAAGCATGTTCTCCACATCCATTAAATATACAATACTTATACCAGTTCATAAATTTAGTGAGGCATGTTATATATACATGGATTCCACACATTCATACTTTAATATTCAATGGGTTCATGTTTTAGAAGCATGATATCCACATTCATTTAGTATGGTACTTGTAATTCATAGATTTAGTGGGTGAAAGCTTTGGAAGCATGTTCTTCACACATAATTAGTATTCAATATCTCTAGTTTATTTTGGGAGAATTTTTTGGAAACATGTCCTCCATATTAGTAATTATATTAGTTTCATATTTATCCACATATAGTGGGGCATGCTTTAAAATCATGTCCTCCACACTTACATAGTTTTATAAATTGGCCAAATCACAAAGTTATTTGATTTCGATGCACATTTGTGGTAGAATTATATAAATGGTACCATTATTACATATTTTCATCATGATACACATTTAAGGTGAATATTTTATGCAATAGGTTCATAATATTTGAAAATCCAAATCAATATCAGATTCTAAAACTATTGCACATACTGATCTTGATGAATATTTATCAAATTTAACAAGCAAATCTATTATAGTGGGCAGTTCATATTTTGGTATAGTTATGGTGATTAAATCACTCAATATTTCTAATTTTTCAGTTTGGACTTGATCATACAAACTCACTGGGTTATAAGTACCATTGGATTACATAGTTGAGAAAATCTCAACTGCTAGGTGGAAACTAACTTTTGCTCCAATTTGGGGGCATTTTCTTTATAATATCTCTCTCTCTATCATTTGATATATTCACTTAAAATATTTATCTATATTTATCCTAATCTCAATTTCAAAGCCTTATAATGATACATATTTTGAAAAAACAACTTACTATTAGGCAAAGTAGTTACATTGACACACAAGTGTACTCCTAAACCTTTCTCTTTAAATATAAATATATTTCAAATACTTTTAAACCATATTATATGAATTTATTATACACTATAACATGATCTTGGTTGTAGGTGAGTCACTAGTAAGGAACTCAAATTCAACTCCAACAAAGCACTCGAATTCATCTCAAGTAAAGATAAGGTGTGCATACACACCTATGTACTTATTCTTTTCCTTTAAACTAGAAATTTAATTACTATATGAAAGGAAGTAAATTTATATGATATTTTATGATTATGTAGAACCTTAGTTTTTTAATCTTGGAAAATAAGACCCTATATGTTCCTCTTAGTTCCACACATGCCTTATTTTTACAAGCCTCACATCTACTCTATTTTTACCCCTTGGCCTATCTCTTAGTTTGACTAACCTTATATTGATGAAAAATAGATCCCATATTTCCCATAATTCTTAAGATGTAGTTATCTTATACCTCTATAAGTTTTTAACCTATGTCTACTCTCCTCCCTAGACACTAACACGTGGGATAGATAGTAGTATTAATGTTATGGTCCTGCTCTGATGCAAGTGTCTAATGCCCTAAAGCCATCCAATTTTCAAATGAAACACATTAAAATGGTTAGAACAAGTGAGTTAATGTTCATTATCTCTTGATATAATTGGTATAAATATAATATCAACCCTCATTCATTCCTGACCTAGAAATTGGACCAAAAGAACACTCAAGAAGCACTCAAGTTACTAAAAGTTTTCCTAGTCTACCCTATGTTGATATCAGTCAAAGAAATAACCTATCTACAAGTTTTAAGTAATAAATAATTATTCATAATTTCATATTTTCCAAGTTAAAAGTTAATTCACTATTTTACTTACTTTAAACACATTTCATGATTCACACACATGCTAACACATAGGGGAAAATTGCATGAGTCTAAAACCCTCTTTTGAAATATTGGCCATGTAGAAAGTTCCCTTTGAAATTACGTAATTATGTCTCACATAAACACCATCTAAATAGTAACCCATTTTTTATGAAGGTCACATTGAATATGTAAATCTAGGGCTTTTCCATTTCACTAGGAGTGATAATCCATGACCTAGATCTAAATTCACCATAGTGAAGGTGAATCCAAACCCATAATCATCTAGGTGGCAACATATTATTTGATCATATATTCAATATACTAAACTAGTGTTTAAATCAGAAAATAGCATAGACACAACTATCCTAGGTGGATACAACTATCCAAAGAGCTAAAGGCACCAAATCCAAAACGTGATGATTGATCTAAAATTATCTTCCTACCTACTTTCTACCTATACTAGACCCAGACATGCATTACCACTATAACTAGTTATTTACTCTCTTTTATGTCATTTATATATCTAACATAGTTTTAATTTACATTAATCTCCTATCTTAGTTTAATAAATTTAACATATGGTACATTTGAGTTTAATTGGGATGTTGTAGATCTTATATACACCCTTGGGTCAGAGCATAATAGTTTTTTTCACTTTTTGAAATAAAGAGGCCACATACACTTTCATCTTATCTTTAAAATATATTGATTTTGGGTCATTTAAATTAATCAACAAATATTTTTTAGACTATATATATAAATATGTAGTACATATACATTTTTTCAAATTTTTAAAAAATCATTAAGTAGTTTTTAGGATTTTTTTAAAAATTATTTAAATGTTTTTTTGGTTGGATATTGGGATATAATATTATATTTTAACCCAATTTTTATCTATCATTTCTATATATTTAAACCTATCTACCCAAATAAGATTCTTCAATCCAAATTAGGGTTAAACAGTTACCTTTTATAGGAAACCTCCCTATATTCCTAGTGTTATACATAGGCATCAGATAAGCTAGGGAAATTGGGCTTAGGAGATTGGCTTGGCATAATTTGACACTAGTAGTTCCCATAATGAGGGTGGATAGGATGATGAGAGCTTATGGAGGACCATAATAATAGCTAGTAGGAGGAGGGGTAGGTCACTACCAATTTTAGGCCAATAATAACAGGTTATGTATCCATCACCACCACCATTAAAGGCTCCCCCATAATAATAGTATATAGTTAATATGACACCACCATAATAGGATCCTATACAAAAATATTTGGTAATGGGGGGTGTTAGGACCAAAATACCCCCATTTTTTGAAAATTGGGACCCTTTAGAAACCCTAGAGATTATACATGAAAATATCACATGATAAGGTTATTTGTAGAGTTTGAAGATCATCCACTTGGTTAAGATAAATATTAATTAGTTGTATTTTGATTTAGTTTTAGTTAATAATGCTAATAAATGGTCTTTATTTCCTTCAGTTTAAAGTTCCATGGTGTTTATCCTTGGGTAATTCATGTTTCAAAACCTTGGTAGAACCCTTAGTTAAAATTTGAATACTAGTAGGAACCAATTGGCAAGAATTTAAAAAAAAAAATCCATTTTAAACCTAAGTATAAAGTTCATATTTAATATTAGTCATGTTTTTAAACACAACTAAAACTTAGCCTAAAAATGCCTGGTCCCCTTTGTTATTTCCCCTTTAAAATTCCTTAAATGCCTAACTAATATTCATTTTGTAGGGTACTTTTTAATATTTCCTAACTTAACCTAATATTTTAACCCTAAGGCCCCATTTTATTTATCAATAAAAATGGGACCTTAGTCTTAATATATTAGCTTAAGTTCTAATTCTTTGAGTCTACTTTTATGTTAGCTTGGTCCCTTGTTTATACATTAGCCTAAAGTTTTAATTCTAGGACCCTAGCATATTTATTGATAAAATAATGGAATTAATCTTAACACTTTATCCTAAGTCTTTTATCTTTATATTCCTAACATAACTTCCTTGCATCTTGTATGATTTAATAGCCCTCACTTTATCATGACATTTGATCCAATAAAGTGAGGAAAGCCTAAGATTTGACTTAAATAGAATACATCTCAGATAATCCAAATGTTTATGCTCCCTTATGGCCTTATAATTAGACAAAATGAGGAAAACCATACATAATCCCATAAATATCCCCTTGGTCAATCACATTTAGGCTCTTAGATCATGATCAACAGTTCTTGCTTCATCACAAGGACATGATCTGATAGAATAAAGTGTAGTTGATAGGTCAAGGGATTATAAAAGGATTGAGTGATTTACATGTGTAGCTTTTAAATTTGATTACCTAAGGAAAATAGGCCCCACCTGACAAAGAAACCAATCATGAACAAGCTCTCGGATCATGATCTTACAACTGTCGCTTCATTGATAATTTTGATCTAATAGAGTAAATCAAGTCCAAGAACCTCAAAATCCCCACGAAGGTGCCAAGTGGCACCCTAGTATTGGGTTACAATAATTTTATGAGATTAAAATTGACATTTGCATGACCATTATTTTATGTCTATGAGAATGTATTTGACATCTGTGCAACCATCAACTTTAATCCTATCAAATTAAAAACTTCACTAGCTTAAAATTGACATCTACAAGACCATCCAATTTAATATAATGAACTATTTTGCTTAGGATCAAAATAAACTTCAAAATATTCTTGGAAGGCTCAAAAATGGTTTTACAAGCTGAAAGAAGTTCTCACAAAATGCCCAAACACTAGAAATCTTCAATCTGCAAAATAAACTTAGTCTAAATCTATACTTTAATGTCCCATTGTATCTCATTAAAATAACTTGAATCTCAAACTATAGACTTATACTAAGTCTTGTTTTAAAATAGTCCTTATAATGTAGAATTTAGACCAAATACTCCTAACTAAAGGTTTTCATGTGTTGATTAATACATTATAACCTTTTTAACATCAGACAATTATATCATTTTGAACCCATTTTGATCATGATTTATAAGGATTGGGCATAAATAATTTAGACGAATGCATACATCATGTTTTAAAAAAAAATGTAAACATTGGCTTAAAACATTCAACTAGGGTCTCCTTTTATGTTATTCAGAAAACATAGAGATAAATCCCTTAGCCTAAAGTTTTCTTCCTGCATAATAAACATGTGGAAAACCTTAGCCTAAGGAATTTAAGCCTACATCCCATTTTAATAATTTAATAATTTAAAATTTGGGTATCTCTAAAGATCAATGACTCACACTTTGTTACTAAAAGATGATCCAATGACGTGAGAACCCTGAAGAATTTTTAGTGAAGCCCTAAAAGCCTACCATCTCAATGTGTGGATAAAGTGAATTTGAGGTAGACCTAATATGATGATCTAATGGTTCATGCTTTGTCATTGGAGGATGATCTAATAACACAAAGGTGCTCATGAATTTTTAAAGGCTTGTGAGATCATCGAGTGGCCAATGCTCATTCAACAAAGGATTAAAATAGTATATGAAGCATAGGGAAGACACATAAAAATTCCAAGTGTCAAAACCATGAGGCTTGGAATAAAAGGAGATAATCATAAACAAGATCCTAGATTATGATCAATGACTCATGTTAATCTAGGATTTTAATCCAATGAAGTGAAATAAAGAGGGAATTTTTAAATGCCAATGACTAGTACTCAAAGGCATTTATGAAAAATGTTATGAAAGGTCTAGACCAATGCCACATAAGCACCATGACAGAAGAAAAGGACAAAACAAAATATCTTGTGGTCTCAAAAATGCAAAGGTATAAAGGTAAAAGTCCAAATCAAATACAAGGAATGTATAAATTAGATTCTAATATATCCTACCATTAAAGCTCCAAAACCCTAAACCCTATATAAAAGAAACCTAATTGAATTAATTTTATCATAATTTGATCCAAGCAGAGTTTTATTATGTTTTGAGTGTATAAGATCTTTCACAGAGACCTGTTTGTGAACTAGTGTGAACAATTTGAAGAAATAGGGATCATGGCAGCTCACAAATACAATTAAAGGAGGAAATTGATCTCTACTTGATGATATACAATGAGGGGTGAATCTTCAAGGATACCAAATTAGACCTTGTATCCCTAAATGTATTGGATATTAGGAATTGGTCCAAACTCTTCTTCATGGTAGAAGAATTGAATCCCATTATAGAGGAGTAGAGGATTGCTATGGTGAGTAGAAAGCATTATGACTTGGTCATTGTCTAGATGATAGGCCTTTACCATGTCATTATAAAACCCAAGGTACTACATTATATAGATGTCCTTACCCCTATCTTTGTTAATTGTAGCGTAGATAATGAATGGATCATCAGGGAGGGAAATTCTAAAAAGATAGCCTATATTTATCCAATAGCTTTTTTGAAATATTAAAAGCTCCCTCTCCCCCATGTAGACCTATTCAAAATTATGGAATGGACTAACAACCAAGACCTAGACTCTATCCTTAGGCCTTGACTACACCAAGGACACCATATCTTTAGGGACTTTAACAGTAAAATCCTAATATTCTAATTTAGGGAGGGCATCAAAGTTATAATGACCCTATGAAACTAACACTTTGGAGCCCCCTTGACCACCTATGTGAATAAAATATGGGTTCCTTATGTGCATTTCATGGTGGAACAAAAGCTCACACCTCTAATTGGAAATTTGATTAGTGTCTTTTTGGCCAAGAAATTCACTCCATTAAAAAGAAGAAATCTAAGTAATTTTATATGATGTCATACTTATTGGATGCCCTTCTCACCTCAATCAACTTCCCTAGTATTATAAATTGGTCTTTTGAGGGGAAAACCACCATCTACACCATTACTCTAAATTACATATCTTTAAATTTTGAAACCATATGTAATTTATTTGTGATTGTGTCTACCTAGACATAGTATAGGCTATCATAGGTGTTCCAATACCTAGGGTCCACCCACTCATCAATAATGATGTTAAAATTATGGGTGACATCTAGTATTACCCTAAATAAATAGTCATTAGGATTGAGGGGATCATGTCCCAACCTTACAGACTACTAGTTTATGTTCTTAGTAGGGTAATAGAGATAAAAATTTCCTCCTATATCATCAATGGCATTGATGGGATTTTCAAAGAAAAGAGGAAGGGTCTTTTCCACCCCTTCCGTTTAACCATTAGAATAACTATACTTTAATATTGGAAATAGATTGATGTCATGGCCAAGTACAAGGATTTATTTGGTTTTTAGCTTGATTGACTCAAGATGTGGGATCCTAAGAACATAGTGAGTAGCCATTTGAAGGAGAATAATTTCCCTAAGCTTGAGTACATAAATCAACTTAGTGTTCATGACACCATCAATATCAAGGCCAAGAATTATGAAGAGGTGTTGTCTAGGATCCAAGGGCACAACATCAAATTGGAAGATAGATTGACGAAGGATGATAGACCATCAAGAGAGGTATAAAAAATACATCCTTTTCAATATCACTTATTATGTGAACCTTCTGGGACTACCCAAGAGTAACCCAAATTCAAACATCCATAGCCACAACCACAACCTCAAGGGAAAATTGTGTAAAGCTAGGATCAACAAGGCCATGGTAAGGACAATGTGGGAGAAGTGAAATTATAAGAGAGACATAAAGAGGGGTCATCATATTCAACACTCCCATAAAGGCCACCTTCCCTAGTTTAATACATATATATGATATCCTTAGATCTAGAAGAGATACTTGAGAATACCCTCAAGGAACTTGTAGAGGTGTATGATATTGATAGGGAAGAGAAACTATTTCAGGAGACTCAAATCCAAATAGGAGAGTTTGAAGAAGATAAAGGAAAAGTGTTTGTTATTATGGCATCCCAAGAGAAGAGGAAGGTAGAGCTAGAATTAGTTCCTATTGGACCAAATAAGAGACCAAAATTAACCTTCACTCACCCCACCAGTGAAGTTAGTTTATTCAATGATGAAATCCCAATTCATGGGCTAGTTATTCTTGATTGGTTCATTTATGGAAAATTGGAGAAAATCCCTACTCTTTCCCATTCATGGGATATGAAAAATGTGGAAGTGCATGACGAAATGAAACCATGGATTAGGGCCATGGTAAAAGAGAAATAATAAAGGATAATTATGGTCACTCAAGGATCAAAAATCAAGAAGATAGATGCTACTAGAGAATCAAGTAGCATAGGTGTAGAGGTCTCTGAACCTCTAAAATTCATTGAGTCATCCACCACCATGAAATTTAATCTAGAGATACATATATTGGAGAGGGTTACTACCAAGACAACCATTGTGGGAGTAGAAGAAATCACCTTCCAAAAGGTATAACCCTTTGTAATATTAACCCCAGTGGGGGGTCAACAACTTAGTGAAGCTACCATTCATGAATAAGATGTTGAAATCTTAATCAAAGCCTATTTATTACAAGAAAACTTAAGGGTCATAATAAGAAATATAGGATATATAATTTGGATAAGGAAAAAGAAAACCTAGAGACATAGGCAATTCTATTAGTTCTTGAGGCAATGACCAAAATGTGATGAGTCATTTTATGACATGTTTGAGGCACTAAAAATAATGAAGTTGAGGTAGAGTGCATTAACCAAGAGCATGGTCACCCAATGGCAAGCCTCAAAAGATAAAATATTTAAACTTCTCAACATCCAAGCAAGGAAGTAGATCCCAAGCTTCAAAACCATCAATTTCAGATACTTGAGCATAATTTTAAGAATTATGGTTGAAAAGGTTCAAAATTTAAGTGCATGGCACTATAATGTGGAAAGGCTCCTAGAAGATGATAAGGAGTTAATTAAAATTAATGAATAGCTTCTTGGGACTATGCTTACATATCTTGTATAGCTCACTACCTTTGGAATCATAAGTGATGAACTCAAACATAGGGATACTTTGGTAACTCAAGAAATCAAAGGAGAGGGCCAAGGCAAATTTGAGGCTGATAATAGTAAGACCTAGACATGATACTTAATCTTGGAGAAAGAATAAATGAAGCTAAGAGCATTAAAGAAGCCATGGCTATAAATGATTGAGAATTTGATGATTTAGTAGATCAAGAGGAGGAGCATATCCTAAAGCCTACTATGGATCTAAAACTAGTTAATGAACAACATACTAAATTCATGAGCATCCTCCAATAATAACAAGAAGAGGCCCCACCAATAAATTAGACAATATTCCATTTCATATAATTTTGTAATATTTTAAATAGGAATATTATTTTGTAAAGGCATATGATAGTCTATTAGCATATTTCTCATAGGTCAGTCTAATTATAGAAAGAAAGTGTAATTTATAAACATTTTAGGAAGGATAGTTGTCCTTATCTTTTGTACACTTGTATATTTCAACTGACTGGTATATTACTTAATCTTTCTATGAAGTCATGTATTACCATTTATAAAATGGAGAGAATTTTAGAGCAAATTTTGTACACTTAAAGTAATTAATTTAATCAAGGAATTATACAAGGATTGTCCACATTTGATATGTCAGTTGATAATATAGTTTTTCTCTTAATTATTAGTTTTATGTCTTGAATTTGAATAGTTTTTTTGAATTCTAGATTGCATTTTCTAATCATAGGGTTTCTAATCTATATATATGCTAGATTAGTTGGAGGATCTTAGGTTTTGCACAATTTCATTTTACTCTGTATTCAGATGTGCAAATGATATTTTATTATATTAATAAATCCTTAAAGTAGACTTGATTCTTAATTATGACTCTTCACATTATCTTTTAAATTTTGTCTTATATATAGTGGAATGTGAGCTAAGGCTATTTTATATTGAATATTGGTTTGAATGCATACTCAGTTGTAATTGATGCTTTGTCATGATATTTAAGGCTAAAATTGGTAATCACTCAATTTATTTTCTACCTTACCCTTATCATTGATCTTTATTTTACACAAGATCACTTTAGTTTAGACTTCATTATAAATATTTTCTTAGATTAACTTATAGCTTAAATCTAGATCATAATTCACTAAGTGTTAATATATATTTTCTATAATTCACAAAGAATGGACCTTGATGGCTCCCAACCATCACTCATTATAAATTTATGGGACACCAATACATATCTATACCACTATTTCACCATATATGACATGAATTTTCCATAACCTACTACTCATGCTCTGAATTACTTGAATTCTAAAATGAGAAGTGTTCTTTGAACACTAAGGAACCCTATGGTGCACTTAGAGGTATCAATAGGTGGAGAGGGAATAGAGATGGGTGTTGGAGATTTTTCAATGTTGTCATGGTGATGTCATGGAGGTGTCCAAGTGAGTGGATGAAGTGCCTTGATATTCTAAGTGATAATGACTAAGTGTGTAATGTGCTTATTCTAGTATGATTGAAGTATGCTTGGTTGATCTTCAATTTTAACATGGGTTGAGATGGTTAGAGTTGATTCTAAAGTATTTATCATGTGAAATGGGTATTATTAGTGGTCAAATATGGTTTAATATATTATATTCATGAGTGGATTTCATCTGGTTGATCATTTTTTTCATCTAGACATTTTGGGTCTAGTGGCATAAAATATGGGTAGGTAGTTTGATAACATCACCATTACCACGTGTGGATGATTCAGGGGGAGTTGGTCATTTAGTTGTGATAAAATTTGTTACTATTTGATATTCACTAAATTTTAGGTCATTTAATGAATCACAACATAAGATATGCAAGTGTAAAGTTGGGGTCCCAGGAAATTTGACACTATTTTCCCATACTTAGCCAAATTTGCTTATGGCAAGAAAAGCTGAGTAGGAATTTTGATGTTGTCATATTTTTTAGATGTGATAGTTTTATAATGATTTTATCATATGGGTTTGTTAATTTTTTTGTTTAGTTTATTTTCACTAAATTTAAGGTCATGTGATGAAGTGCATAAAAATATATGCATGTGCAAAGTTGGCCCTCCAAATAGTTCTTGACAAAGTTGTCTTTGTGGAAAAAAATTTAGAGTGAGTATATTAATGGAGTTATATCTCACATGCACAAAGGTTTTAGGAGTATATTGATACATGAATAGATTCTTCTATATGAGGAGATGATGTGTCTCAATTTTCATGTTGATAGATTGATTGAGGAAAATTTTATTAAGGAACAAAAATGGCCTTCCAAGGAAATTACAATGGTCCTCATAGTCAAATTTGTGAAGGGTAAAGATCAGGACCAAATGGAGATCCAAAAGCTCAAGATCATTTGTATATATCAAGATATATGGTGTGTTTTTAGAATAACGAGTCAAAGTTTTTGTTTATTAACAAAGTTAAACATAGAGCTCCTTACAAAAGGATTAATGAAGAGTGTTTGTTCCAAGGTGTTAGGAAGCAGTGAGATGAGGACAAGTGTTCAAAGTTTAATGTTGAGCAGAGATAAAGATCAAGTTTCTTCTAAAGATATAATGGTTAGAATGTGTTTATACATACATACATATATATATATATATATATATATATTAATGGTTTATATTTAGTGACATGATTTATATGTGTCTAATCTTTGACATAGATCAATATTGAGCTATGTACATGATATCGACAGTGTGTATATGGTCAAGATTACAAGATTACATGAGATGAGGTCAACTATTTAAAGTTTAAAATTTTAGTAATGGTGAAATATGAGTTAAATTATTGAAGACCAAAATAGTAAGATGTAAGGGATCATTATTGAAGACCAAAATAGGTGAGCAATCTTACCTATTTTTTGAAACATACTAATGTATTTTTATTAAAGGTAACTGTAAGAAGAGGCTCTACCATGAACAAGCTTCTACACTAGGTTGTAGGCTAGAATTTTCTAAGCTTTTGAAGAAGGTGGAAGAAAAGAGGGATATACTCCACTTGTATTAACTAAGATAAGAACCAATATAATTATGATTTTGAGAATTATTTACATATGATAATATGAAAATGAAAAGAGATTATGAGTTATAATCAAAAAGTTTTTGTTACATAAAATTCAAACTAAAAAATCATCAAACATGGCATTTGATATGGAAGACAACATATAAACAATGGAAAATGTAGTACATAGGGGGAAAGTGAAATTTAGATGACTAAATATAAAAGTGTGTAGGATGAAATTATTTCATAGACTAACTAAACTCATTTCTCTCCAAAGTGCATAATTGATAGGCTCCATTCTAAAAATCTTTAGTCATTAAATATGGACCTAACCATTGGGTCTAAATTTTGAACATTCTCTTTCATTTTTATCTATTATACTATTTATTATTAATACAAGGTCTTATATATGTGTAGGATATTCATGAAAGTTTTTATTAAATTTTTAGCTTATGTTCTCTACATATACAATGTGGTTTAGTGTAGTAGCAAGCCGGTTTTCATCTAAAGTTTCTAATTTAGCTAATTGTGCACTCTTATATTATTAATGATCAAGGATACCATACAAAGAGATGTAGAGGATAGGTATTTATACCTAAATGGATAGAATATATTCCAATCCAAACACAAGGGAATATGGGGTTTCCCTTATGGACATGTGAAAACTCATCTTATAGGCCCATAGAGCTAGATATAGTTGTAGGTGCCAATCACTTTTAGTTTATATAATAATTTTTACCAAGATCAAATTTAGGGTTTTGTTGGTGGCCTCATCCTATATGTTTCTTTTTGGGGAGTACAATGAGGTTGTGTGATGAGATGTAAGCAAATTTATTATACATTTTTCATACCTTAGGGTTATTTAAAGGAGACCCATTATCTATAACAATGATCTCTAAGACTCTAAAATAATAAATTATTTTGTTTTAAAATACATTTATTGATAATTGATGTAGTAATAGTTTTTATAGACATAGAATCCATCCACTTAGTGAAATATTCAATAGTTGTAATGATGGTGACCAACTGAGAAAGTGGGATAAATATTTCCAATCAAATAGAGACCCTAAGTGAAAAATTACCATGGGGTAACGATGGTATGGAATTCCTTAGTGGGAATGTGAATCTCATGGGACAAATGTTGAAACTTATCACATTTTATTATGTATTAAAAACATCCTATTCTAGAGGGGGCAAGAAGTATCCCATCATGTGGATATTTCAATCAATTGTATGGTGTTTAATCCTAAATTGGATATAGATCCCAATATGAATAGATAGGGTTAATAAACTATAACTTAATAATCAAAAGGGTGATAAACATATATATAGTAGGTGAATTAATTACAAAAATTAGATATAACATATATTGAATTTATTATACCAAGATATGCTAGAAATGGAAAGTATGACTATGATAGATATTAAAATGATAAATAAATAAGATACTTAGCTAGTTATGATACTAGTATAGATTCAGACCTAGAATAGGTAAGAAACATATTGGAATAATATTATATAACAATCACCAAATTATAGATTAAGTGCCTCTATATCGGTAGATACTTACATTATCCTAGGATTATTGTGTTGATGATAGTGTCTATATTATATACAGGTGTCTAGTATAGAATACTAGTTAAAACTAGATGAAAACATTTGGATGATTTTGGGTTTATCATCACCTTTTCTTTGGTCCATTCAGATCTTGCTCATGGACTATTTATCCTTATCAAATTATCAAACCCTAATTTTTCATCTTCATAGTGACCTTGGTAAAAATGGGTTAGATGGCTCATGGTGTTGAGCTTACCTAAAGACCCCTATTTTAATGAGTGCTACCTAAATATCCAATGATCTAAATAGGGATGCATACTTATGTAGTTATCCCACATATGTTGGCTTGTGTGAATCATGAAATGTGTGATAATAAAGTACAATAGTGGCCAAGATTGTAACTTAGAAAATATAACTATTGGGTTGAACCTTTAGTACTTGATACCTATAGATATGTTGTTCCTATGATTAATATAAGAATATAAGAAAATAGGAAAGATTTTTATTTAATTGAATGGTCTTTGAATTATATTTGGTATGAATTTTAGGTATATGCTAGCTGAGTTTAGAATGAGGATTTATCTTTCATATATATTTGGTTTTTCCAAACTCCACTATTTAAGAAATGCCCATGAGATTGGGCACTACTGAAAAGGGAAATTGGGGACAACTATGGGCTTTTATCCTATGTTTTAGGACTAATCTAGGATCAATCTAGGGTATGTTTTTAGGTATTTGGCTTCATAAATAGATTTTTCATGAATAGTCTCTAATATATTCACTATTATCACAAAAAATTCAATATAAAGTTCATACACATAGGTCTAATTATCAAATATTATTATGAGAGTTTAAGTATTATGATTATCTATTTTTAAATACAAGGGGGAAGGGTAGTTCAATTTTAAAAAACAAACACAAAAGAGAGGGAAGGGTAAGGTAGAAAAGGGAGCCTCTAGGTTTAGAATGAAATCAATGCATTGATCATTTATCCAAGTGACCTTGCCAAAGTTATACCACTATAGACTAGGTTTCAATAATTTTATACCTCCCAGAACATATAGTGGGAGGAGTCTAAGAGAATTGAGAGTATTCCTTCAATATTAACTCTCATTAAATTTGAGTAATAAGAGTTTATAGTAAACAACACATAAACACCTTATGATAATTTGTAAATTAACAAACAAATTAACATTATTGCTAAATGGAAACAAGAGAATTCACATAGTGATTATAATAGAGAAGCACATCATAACCATAACACACATTAAGTAATAAAATATTAATCCAAGTAACCTAGAATTGACTACCATTCAAGAATGGAGATGAAATAACATTGATACATAGAACAAACCCTTTGTATAAAATAGAAATTATACTCATTAAAAATTAAGTGATGTTATAATGATTGATCTTGGTCAACTATTTTAGTCTATAGAGATGAAGGAAAAATAAAGTGAAGTCATGGCTATAATTAGATATAACTTTTGAGAAAATTTTTGTGGACCTTATATTACAATACAACTTTTCCTTATATAGATAAGGATAGGGCTCACTTCCAAATATTGTAAGGATCCTATCCTAGGTCATAATGGCTACCCCTAATAGTTACAACCATAATTCAAAATTTAAAACTAAAAAAATCCATTCAAACCTAAAAAGGATCTATAGGAGATCACTTAGTTGATATGTGGATGTGGATGTGAATGTTCAACTCCTAAATGATTTAATTTGGTGTCCTTAGACTCCAACATGGCCACCATAAGGTCAAACTCCTTGTCTAGATATTCAAGGGTCATTGGGGGCTCCCTAAATATTAACTTATATTGAGTCACCAGTCTCTGGTATAATTTAAAGGGTGATTCTAATGACACATAGACCCTAAAAACCTAGTGATGATTATTATGGAATACATTAATAGATCCAATATTACCTAGGCTCCTTCCTAGTTTTCCTTGTGACCTTTTCCCTCATGACCTAGTAAAATTAACCCACATGGACTCCAAATTATCATTGGTCCAACATGTTGCCATGTAGATATAATAACACAAATATATTGACCTCCTTGAATTAGTTAAATATATTCTTCTTACCCTCTTCCAATGTTTTAGTTACAATGCAACCCATATCCAACCACTCCTCTATAGTATCCCTCATACTATTGATGTACATTTGATAAACACTAAGTTTAAGGTTTGCATTATTTTCAACTCTAAGAACATCCCCTTGTTAATAACCACTTACAACTTCCTACAATTCCCATCTATCTTGATAATCCTCACCAAATAAGCATGGATCCACTAGATAAGCACATTGGTATTAGATAGAGTCTCCACTACCTTCCCAAGAACTAGCAAGAGTATTTATAAGGAATCCTTTATCTACCTAATCATCCAAATAGGAAAAAATCTCTTCACCTAGGCTTCCAAGGTTTGAAATTTTCTTTACATGTCCTTCAGGAGATTTTCATACATATCATGTGTTTCCTTGAGAATAGAGAGTGGATCCTTAGCCATCATTTCTTCCCTGATGGAATTATTCACCTTAGTGAAAGATAATAAATCCTAATGGGTCTACCATACCATTAGTTTCCATGTTTAAATGAATATATACATCTGTGTCCTCTTCATACTTCCTAAAGTTTAGTCAAATCTCCATTTTATGTCTAGGTCATCCTGGGTAGTAATTTCCAATGCTTATGACCTTTTAACCATTTTACAAGTTATAGAAAGTGTAGGAGTGGTGGATAAAATAGTGGTGAAGGGTGGAGGGAGAGGCAAGATGGAGGAAGTGGATGGGGTAAATGAGGAAAATATTAGAGGTAGAGGGGGTGTGGGAGTGAAAGGAGGAAGAAAAAAAAGGGAGGCCCAAGGAAACATTTTTACCACCACTACTCCTAGTTGAAGTTCACTCGAGGGAAAATTTCACCTAAGAAAGGATATTTAAATAGAAGGAAGGAGATGGGTTAGTCAAAGACAAATCTTGTGGTGCCCTAGGTAATGAAAATAGATGGTCAAGGGGAAATGTACTAATGTGATTTGATTGGGCATAAAATAACTAATGAGGCTTATAGAGGAGGTTATACTAGATCAAAAGGCCTACAAGCTATATTAAGAGTGTGAGTTTCCTTGTGATTCTTCTTCAATATCTTACCTAGGTTATCTCTAGATGTTTAGTGGAAGGACCAATCAAGATATTACAAATTATTAGGAATGATGGTATAGGACATGGATTTATTGAGGGAGGCCCCAAGATGATTGGATTGGGCGCTAATAGGGTTCCTTCCATTATTGGTATGCTCCCAATAGTTGTATCCATTTTGCTAATGAAGTCACACCTAAGGGAGGCACTAGGAGGATTTTGAGTAATGAAATGGATGGAGCTAAGGGGAATGAAGAGGAAAGGATAGTCAAGAGGACCAAGTCCAAAGGTACTTGGTAAAATGATAGAGGGGGAATAATATGTAAAATAAGTATCACCACTTAGGGGCTTATGTGAGTGAAGTGGAAATTTTGGGTTATGGGACCAAGAGCTAAAAGGCAATATGAGTGAGTGGTGGAAGGGAAATAAAATAATTTAGAGGTGGGAGAGAGGAGACATGTGTTGGTACCTATTGAAAGCCTCACTCTAGGTCTCCCTTGAACTTCCAAAGACATCAAACCTTAGGTTTTATGTGGCCTTAGGTTAAAGTGTCAATGGTTGAGTTGGTTGCTTTAATAATCCCTCTAGGTTTTAACAAAATAATTTTTTAAAAATAATAATTACATGTATTAATCTAACATATTTCACCATAAGAAATCTAAGTGGTCTTTAACTAAATGTATTATTTGTAGTTAACCCCAAAAATTTTATAGTTAATCCATTTAGCTAATGATCACCAGTAAAATGATATAATAGAACATGAACAATTTTAATTAAATAATAAAGACTACATTTATTTTATAGTAGTAATATTATAATTTCATCCATTATTGATATAACATTACAATGACTATTTTAGATTTACAAATGAATAAATAGTACATTTTGATAAATAATAATGTCTCAATAATAATAATAATACAATGATACAAAGCTCCACAGAGCATGAGTCTCTACAAACTCAAGTATCCAACACTAGTCTCAAGTGTAGTCACTATAATAGTACTACTATGGGAAGGGTGAGCATTATCTAAGTGATTTTACACACCAAAAATAGACCATATATTCCCCACACTATCTCCTAATAATGGAATGGAACTCCCTTTATGGATGGGTAGATAATGATGCTACAGGAATCCAAAGTTGCAAACTAGAACTTGTGTGTTTTAAGATAACTAATACATGATTTATACCATAAAAAAATCCATTCTAACATTGTATCATAAAAACATGTAAATTATATCAAACACATGAAATTACAATTTTTAACTATAAACATTACTTTAGACAATGATTGTAATAGTTAATGGTCTCTAGGATCAATCAATTTCATACACACCACTTGATCGGATTACACCTCATCTTGCATGAATGTCACTAATTAAGCTAGTGGAATCCATCACACTACTTATTTAGTGTCACAAATGTAATATTTGGTTAATTATATAATAATATAAAACCAAATAGATTAAATAAAAATATTCCCTATTAGAAGATATAAAATATGATTACATAATTATCAAATACATACATTTATTCCATCAAATATAATGTAATGAATCTAAAAATCATATAATTTATTAGAGAATAATATATAGAATCATATATAGTCCTCAATAGAAACATACCATCTAGGTAAGGATCATATCTAGACTACAAGTTACTACATATCAATATGTAACTTAAAATGTTATTTCATCCATCTAATAACATTAATCACAACTTATATCTTTTTTCATATTTCAAAAATTATAAAAAGAATCTAGTCATATAAAAACTTAATATGATTTATATTTAAACATTTTAAATACCTTATTTTTAATGCTTCAAATAAACATTAAATATATAACAAAGCACCTATAATACCTTGCTATATAATTATTGGTCACATGTATTGAACAATTTGTATACATGTATATATGATATACCATTTCAGTTTACTAACTAGTTGGTTATTCACCTTTATATACCATATATTTATGTATATATTTAAAACACACAATTTATAAATATTTCCCAATTAAATCAATAGTCTGAATAATGTATATAATATATTTTAAGTCGATGAAGTAATATCCATGTTCTTAAGTATCATATATACATAAAGTATACATCCAAACTATAATCTTCCATCACAAATATTAATATTACCATATAATTCCCAATTTATTACTTTGACTAAATATGCACAGAATGTAAATGATTATCAATTCAAACTTAACTAATCAATTCTTTACCAAATCTATTGTTTTGAAAGACATAAATCAATAAAACTATAAATATATTAGATGTTTTTAACTTTCATTCACAAAAGAAGCTATCTAAGTTTATTCATAATTAAATTCATATAAATCTCAATATATTTACATAATAGGATACATTGATAATTATACAAACTCAAACTCCATATTATATAGTCCAAATCGAGCTCATTCTAGTCTTAGTTATTATATCCATTATATATATAGTTGAATACATAGTTTGTTATTTGTCCAAGACCCACAAATGCCTCATAAGAATACTTATTTAAATGAATACATAATTTTATCAATGTTTGGATAAGGGTCTCTAAAAATAACTCAACATAGATCAAACCCAATAACTCTTATATATCCAAATGTATATATATTTTTATGTAAATATATATTTTTAGGTCCTATCGATTATCCTGGGCATTTGTAGGTTTTGAATATTTATCTAAGTTTGTATCATATGATTCATATATGTGAATAGGTTAATTCTAAAATTCTAACTTGGATACTATTTATATATATTCATGAATATGCATATAACTCAAGTCATTTAATTCCTATAGAATTATATTCATACCCTTGGATATATATACACATCCTTTAGACAAAATATATACACAAGTAAACCCAAAATTATTTTTATTCTGACCACACCTCAATATACATAGTCAAACCCTAAGAGGGTTTGATATATTGTCTAGGTTTATATAAATACTCTAATAAGAAAAATAATCCTTTCCATATAACTTCAATTTTTAATTTGACCCTAAAACACACATAATTTCTCCTTAAGGTAACATTGTTAAAACCCAAATTTTTAGTCAACACTAAACCTTGGATTTATATATAAGCTTATCAAACAGAAGGATTAATGCCATTTAAAATAGGATTCCAAAGATAAATAAAACATAGTTCTTTGTTTTATACTCTAAATTAATAGTATTAACCTTTAATTTCATAGCTAGGGTTAATTTTTTCTTAAATATAATAGATAATTTAATCCTCTCAAAATCAGAATTCTTTTAAAGATAAAAAATTCACACAGTCTTAGTCATTTAGGCTTTATGGGTTTAAGGATATAGGTTTGGTTCTATGGATGGTAGATCCATCTACAAGGATAAAACTTTATCCATGTGAATAAATTAAATAAAATTAAACTACTTAAAACCCATATGAAATCGTATACAAAATTCATGCACATTTTCATTAAATAAATTAAATACATCACCAACCTAGTTATGTTCACCAGAATATTCATTCTTCTCCTTCATGAATAACTTTGAACCTCTCATATACTATTCTCTCTACCAACCATTCTTTCTCTATGTCATCATCTTCATCCTTGCCTCTCTCCACTTTCTTTAATTCTCCTCCATCATCCTAGATATTCCCCAAACTTCTTGACCATAATTCTATATTAGTTTATGCATGCCAAGAATAATTAACTAGAACAAATAGTCTACATCCATTTTCTTGTGAAAAAACCTCTAATTCACATAATGGTTTTATTAAATAATTGTTAACTCAATTCAAATACCAATTAGAAACCCTAACCATCTTGAATGTTCTATCTCTAAAAAATAAAGTAATTTTATTATTATCACCTTCGAGTTATACATGAGTCAATAACTTCACAAAAATACATCGAAACCATATTATTCCATATGAAAATGTCATTATAACATATTTATATTAAAATACCATCAGTTATAACAACAAGTCTATATATATATATATATATATATATATATATATATATATATATATATATATATATATATATATATTTCAATGTTAATGCAACTAATTACAACCTTCACTATAACTCATAACACATTGCTTAACACTATGACTTCACCTAGTAATGTAATAATATAATCATTTTTTAATTATATGAATAATTCAACCTTGGTTAACACAAAGTTAAATATAATGATGTTTCCTTTTATCATTTATCAATGAAACTACTTGTAATGAATTTTTGAAGAATCATGTTTATTGCCTAGGCACATGGCTTTATAATAGTCTTTAGTCAATAACATTAATTTAATTTTACCATGCCTAAATAATATCATTCTTTAATTCTTAAAAATAAATATACATTAGTAATGAATTAATACAGGTTTATTAAACTATTATAAATTATAATAGTAACCTTATAATCATCAATAATCACTTAACTACCCAATCAAGCACAATATTAGAATCCATCTAATACCTACAAGTATAAATCCAGACAAAACATTGTCATTCAACAATAAGATATATCAAAAACAATGGTAACTCATAATAAGACATGTATAGATTCACTCAATCAAACAAGAAATTTTATAAATAAATATTAATGAAGTAGATAACTAGATTAGTACCATCAAACAACTAAATCAACAAGATCAATGAATAATAATTAAGATCATAATTCACACACACACACACACACACATATATAATCAAGACATAATAAAACTATCAAACTCAATTAATGAACATAAATCATGCTAATATATCGTGGGGTGTGCGTGGGTTTCTATATATTCTCTTTGACATCCCTCAACACATCCATCTCTAGCACCCTCTCTGATGATGACCTCCCCCCATCACACTTTGAGGGATGGATCTATCCTACATCCACGTCAAAATAATGAAGGTAATTAGTCAAAAACATAAATATATCCATAAAATATTACTATATAAACTAAAAATCATGATCATAATGTATAGAATATAAAAGTATAACTAACCCCATAGTTAATCAATCATGTAAATTAAGTATCATATAACTATCCCATATTCAACATATGTAATAAAGCTTAATAAAATAGTAGTTAATCAAATAATAACCATGAAATTCCACTTATAAAAAGGTTATTAATCTTAGGGAGAAATTGGGATGTGACATCCATTCCCCTTAAAGTTGCTCATCATTTTGATGACACTTATTCAAACATAAGTTATAAATTTAAAACATTATTCAATAGAAAAATAACATAATATGCAACAACATATCAAGGAAACAAATGTAGAAATAGCTTGTAATACTCATCATATTCTTCCCAAGTATAACTATCTTTAGATTATTGCTCCCATTGTACCTTGTACTGTGACACTTCCCTATTATGAAAACTAAGTTTAGGAGTGTCAATTATTCTTATTGGTTCTATCGTGACCACCCTAGGATCTAAAACATGTAAATCATTCTAATAAAACATGTGTGAAGGATTATCAACATATTTTTTAAGATAAAACACATGGAAGACATTATGAAAAATATCTAGAGATGGTGGCAATGCAAGCCTATACACTACAAGATTGACCACTTCCATAACCTCAAAGGGACCCACATATCTAGGTGAAATTTTACCTAACTTCCCAAAATTAATTAAGCTTTTCTGAGGTTTAACATGTAGAAACACTTTATCACCTACAAAATACTTCCTTGTTTTTTTATTCATATCAGCATAAATTTTCTATCTATCATTGGATTTGACCAACCTCTACTTGATTATATTGATTTTATCTTCCATTTATACAAGCATCTTAGGTTTAATGACTACCCTATCCTCTAACCTATCCCAACTGATTAGTGTCATAAAACTCCTATATAATACCTCAAATAGATTCATATTCAATACTAATTGGTATGATTTTTTGTAATCAAACTCAAATATGGAAGGTACTCCTCCCACTTGTATTTTTCATCCATGAAATACATATGAAGGAGATGTCCTAAAATATGGTTAACTCTCTTTATCCATCCATTGATTTTTGGGTGATAAGAAGTGTTGAAATTAAATTGCATACCTAGAGATGAATTTAAGGTCAACCAAAATATAGAATTCATCCTTAGATATTGATCCAAAATTATCTTATCTATAAATTCATGCAATCGATACACCTCTTTCATGAATCTATTCATAAGCATAAGTGCATCATCTATTAAGTTTCTTAGTATGAAGTAAGATACCTTAGTTAGTTTGTCAATTACTAAAAATATCATATCATGTCATTTTCATGATAAAAACAACCCTTGGGCAAAGTCCATGCTAATCACTTACCACTTCCATTTGGTATATCATGAGGATATAACAATCTTGCTAGATGCACATGTTCAGCTTTCACATGCTAACATTCTAAACAATGAGACACAAAATTTACTACATATTTCTTGATTCCTTTCCAAATATAGAGTGGTTTTATCTTAACCATAATCTTTATTACACCTATATTTCTTGAATATGTGGCATTATGTAGTTCCTTTAACATCATGCTCCTTAGATTCTCTCTATCAATAAAATAGATTCTATCATTGTACCTCAAATAACCATAACTCTCTAAGTTGAATCATTTATACCTATGATTTTTATCATTTTTAGATAATGCTTTCTTGACCTAATTATAAAATTTATCTCCTTACAAGAATTTGACTACCTGATCTTGAAAAGTACTCATAATACTAGACTCAAATACTATGTACCTTTTATGACTTAGAACATCATCAAATTTTTTCTTTCCTTTGATATAATTAATATCAAAATCATAATTAGATAAGAACAATAACCTTTGTCTTTAACAAATTTTCAAGTTTGGTTGGGTGAATATGTAATAGAATCCTATGTTGTTAGACTTGAGATCAAATAGTTTCCCAAATAGATAATGTCTCCAAATTTACAAGGCATGTACTAATACAATAAGTTATAAATCATGAGGATCATAATTTACCTCATATGGATTCAATTATCTAGACTCATAAGCTACAACTAAACCATCCTACATAATAGCTCCTCCAAATCCATCCCCACATGCATCTATGATCACTAAAAATTAACCATTAGGATCAAGAAGTCTTTTCACTGGTGTTGAATTAAGCCTTATTTTCATATCCTAAAAGTCTTTCTCACACTTTTCTGACTAGTCAAAACTTTGATTCTTCCACTAAAGAGAGTTAATTATATTAGTTATCTTCGAGAAATTTAGAATGAATTTACTATAATAAACCATTAATCCCATGAAAATATTTACCACATGTATATTATTATGTCTTTTCCATTGCATTATGGATCTTATCTTCACTATATCCACTTAAATTCCATCTATAAAGATAATATGTCCCAAATATTTCACTTTTTTTTGGAAAAATTCACACTTAGACATCTTATTGTACAACCTATGCTTTCAAAACCACTAAAAAACTAGTTCTAGATGTTGAAGATATTCTTCCTCATCCTTGGAATATATAAGGATTTCATATATAAATACCAAAACAAAATTATCTATATAATCTCTAAACACACTATTCATAAGATTCATAAATGCTACAGGAGCATTTGTCAACCCAAAAGGTAACACTGTGAACTTGTAGTGCCCATATCAAGTGTTGAATATTATTTTCAAGATATCCTCATCCTAGATTAGAAGTTTATGATACCCTTTTCTAAGATCAATCTTATAAAATATTATTTCCCTTCACATCCAATTAAAGATATCATTAATGCATGGTAACAAATATCTATTCTTGATCATTGCCTTGTTCAACATCCTATAATTAGTACATAGGTGAAGAGTACCATTCTTCTTCTTTAATAAGACTAATGGTGTACCCCATGGTGACACACTTATTCAAATTATTAATTTTAAAAAAAACTCTTAAATTTGAGCCTTTAGTTCAACCAATTTGATGGTTGTCATTTTGTACAGTGCCTTAGACTACAATTTTGATCTAGGTATGATATCAATCGAGAAATCAAAATAACATTTCGGTGAAAATATAGGTAATTATTATGGAAACACATATTTAAAGCTCCTTAGAACATGATAATCCTTGATGGATGGTTATTTATATTCCTTTATCTCATTTATCTTAATGATAAATGCCTAACATCCTTTCCTCATAGCTTTCTTGAGTTAAATTACAAAAATGTGCTTAAGCTTCAATTCTCTGTTCTCACCCTAAAGTTATGTCTAATTTCCAAAATCATCTTAACATTTATCCTTTTTAAAATATAAATCAACCTTATCTTTATGCTTTGAAAGATAATTGAATCCTCGGATCACATCATATGACCCTAATGGTGCAACATACATATCAACTACTATAATGAATTTAGGCAACCTAATCTTAGTTTCAACTGAACACTTATCAAATTTAACCATTTACTCATTCCCATACTATACTGACCTTGAATTTTCCATAACTCCATATTTTAAAGATAATTTACTAAGCATTTTAAGGGAAATGAAACATTTTGCATCTCCTATGTTAATAAAAATAGAAACCTAATGATCAAACAAAATCCTTGATAGTTATATGGATGAAGCTTTATACTCAGCCTAACGATTATCAATAGTTACCTGAATCCACTATTGAAATTTACCCTATTTTGAAGTAAAACCATTGTTCTTCATCTTGTCTTGGGTACATTCTCAAGCATAATGGTCACCTCCATAAATGAAGCAACCAACAGGTGGTCCTTTCTTGTCAGACTATTGGTTTCCATTAAATCCACCCTTGAAACCATTACCAAGTTTCCTACTTGACTACCTTCTCAAAAAATTAATCCATGGTAGATGGTCCATGCATATCTACTTCACAACTAATTTGAGGTTTTAATCTCATAATGAATTTTCTAATCTTGAACATCTCACCCACCTGATATTGAGGTATATACTTATGGATCTTGGTGAATTAATCCTAGTATTCATTCACTGATTGCCTCTTTGTTTAAAATTATAAAAATATATAAGCTTCTAGTCAAAATAAAAATATGGAATCCTTCATGACCTAAATAATCTCACAAACTATTCCCAAGTGGTGGTGGTAGAGATGAGATTCATCTGAAGCTTTTTGTTTTCCTACCAAGTTGTTGCTTTACCATCAAGTTGATAAGCTCTCCAGACTACTTTTTTGACTTTGTATTAATTTAAAATCTCAAAAAAATTATCCATCTATGTCAATCATGCTTCAAATCCATATTCCAATATAGTTCCATCAAACTTAGGTAGATTCAATTTTTTCATGTCACATGCCAATTTTGTAGCTAATTGAGCTCTCGCATCTTGTATCACTTCTGCATGCCTCTTATCTTAATGATGTTCCTACTTAGTAGGATTATTTTCAGGTTCTTCTTGAGCACTATCCTCTACATGCCCATTTACTTCATATTCTATGGTCATGACTCACTCCCTAGTTTCTTGCATGGTTGTGAGGATTTGATCCAACTTTACATCTTTCTCAATGATGAACTAATTTGGATCAATAGGGGGATTAGTATTTGAAGTATGCTCACATCCTATTATATCACACACCATTATTCTTCTTTATTAACAAGATAATATGTTTAAATTATCACACATATTAATTCCTAGAGTTTGAGCCTCGATTCTGATACCGTAATGCAACAACCCCACTTCATTTTACCATAATAGAGTTTTTTAAAATTAATTACACATATTCATCTAATAGATTTCACCACAAAAAATCTAAGTGATATTTAACTAAATTTATTATTTTAGTTAACCCCACAATTTTTATATCTAATTAATTCATTTAGATAATGATCACTAGTAAAATGATATTACAAAACATAAACAATGTCGATTAAATAATAAAGATTGCATTTATTTCATAGTAGTAATATTACAATTTCAGCCATGGTTGATACAACATTACATCCACTATTGTAGATTTACAAATGAATAAATAGTACAATTTTATAAATAATAATAATAATAATAATAATAATAATAATAATAATAATAATAAAGCATGGGTCTCAATGAACTCAAGTAAACAGTAATTTTAAGTGTAGTCATTAGTGTATTATTGATACAATGAGGGAGATCATCATTCAAATGTTTTTCCACACCAACCAGGACATTGATCCCCTGCACTATTTCCAAAAAATGGAATGGAATTCCATTCATGAATGGGTAGATAATGATTATGCAGGAATCTAAAGTGATAAACTAGAACCTATGTGTTGTAAGATAACTAATACATGATGTACACCATAAATAAATTTGTTCTAAAATGCTATCATACAAATATGTAAACTATATAAAATACATGAAATGATAATGTTTAACTATAAACATTACTTTGGCCAAAGCTTCCAATAGTTAATGATCTCTAGGATTGCTCAATTTCATACAAACCACTCAATCAAATTACACCTCATCTTGCATTGATGACACTAATAAAGCTAATCGAATCCATCACACTACTTATTTAGTGTCATAAATACAAGATTTGGTTAATTATATAATAATATAAAACCAAATAGGTTTAATCAAAATATTTCTTATTAGTATATCTAAAATATTCTAAGTATAAAAATATAAAATATATAAATTTAGTCAATAAAATGTAATGAAATGAATCTAAAAATCATCTAATTTATTACAGAATAATAAATAGAATCATATATAGTCCTCAATAGAAACATACCATTTAGGTAAGGATCATATATACACTACAAATTACTGCATATCAATATGAAACTTAAAATTTTATTTCATCCATCTAATACCATTAATAATAGCTTATATATTTTTTCATATTTCACAAATATAACAAGAATCTAATTATATAACATCTTAATATGATCTGTATTTAAACATTTTAAATACCTTATTTTTAATGCTTTGACTAAACATTAAATATATATAAAAACACCAATAATACTCTACTATATAATTACTAGTCACATGTATTGAATAGTTTATATACATCTATGCATGGTATACCATTTCAGTTTACTAACTAGTTGGTTATTCACCTTTATATACCATATGTTTATGTCTAAATTTAAAAACATAGTTTATAAACAATATCATATTAAATCAATAGTCTAAATAATGTATACAATATGAAGTACTATCCATGTTCTCAGAGTATCATATATACAAAAATTATATATTTAAACTATATTGTTTCATTGCAAATCTTAATATTACCAAACAATTCTCAATTTAGTGCTTTGATTAAATATGCACAAAATAGAAATGATTATCAATTCAAACTCATCCAATTAATGCTTTACCAAATCTATTGTTTTGAAAGACATAAATTAATCAAACTATAAATATATTTGATTTTTTAAAATTTCATTCACAATAAAAGTTATATGAGTTTATTCATAAGACAATTCATATAGATCTCAATATATTTACATAATAGGATACATTGATAACTATACAAACTCAACATCTATATTATATAGTCCAAATCAAGTTGATTATAGTCTTAGTTATTGTATCCATTATATATATAGTTTAATACAAAGTTTTTTATTTGTCTAAGACCCATAAATGCCTCATAAAAATAATTATTTAAATGAATAGACAATTTTATCCATGTTTGGATAAGTGTGTCCAAAAATAATTGAACATAGCTTGAACCCAATAAATATTATATATCCAAATGTATATATACTTTGATGTAAATATAGGTTTTTTAGGTCTTATAAATTATCCTATGCATCTATAGGTTTTGAATATTTATCTGAGTTTGTATCATATGATTAATATATGTAAATAGGCTAATGCCACAATCCAAACCTAGATACTATATATATATTTTGTCTAAAGAATGAATATAGATATTCAAGGTCATGAATTTAATTTTATAGGACTTAAATGACCTGAGTTATATGCATATATATATATATATATATATATATATGAATATGCATATAACTCAGGTCATTTAAGTCCTATAAAATTAAATTCATGACCTTGAATATCTATATTCATTCTTTAGACAAAATATATATAAAAATTAAACCCATAGTTCTTTTTATTTTTACCACTCCTCAATATACATAGCCGAACCCTAAGAGTGTTAGATATATTATCTAGGTTTATGTAAATACTCTAATAACAAGAATAATCCTTTCCATATAAATTTAGGTTTTAATTTGATCCTAAAACACACAAAACTTCTCCTTAAGGTAATATAGTTAAAACCCAAATTTTTAGTCAAGACTAAACCTCAACCTTATATATAAGTTTATCAAAAGGAAGGCTTAATGTAATTTAAAATAGGATTACAAAGATATTACAACATAGTTATTCATTTCATACTCTAAAACTTGATTGTATTAACCTTTAATTTCATAGATAGAGATAATTTTTTCTTAAATATAACACACAAAAGTTAATCCACTCAAACTCAAAATTCTTTTAAAGACAAAAGCTTCACACTATCCTATCCATTTAGGATTTAGGGTTTTAAGGATATGGGTTTGGTTATATGGATTGTTAAGCCATCCACAAGGCCAAACCTTTATCCATGTGAATAATTTTGAAAAAATGAAACTCCTTATAACCATTATGAAATCATATATAGAATTCATGTACATTTTCATCCAATAAATTAAATACACAAATAACCTAGTTATGTCTACTAGAATATTCATTCTTATCCTTAAAGAATAGCTTTGAAACTCTTCTTTATTCTTCTCTTTACCAACCATTCTCTCTCTATGTCATCATCCCCATATAGGCCTCTTTCCACTTCCTTTTATTATCCTCCATCATACCATATATTCCCCAAACTTCTCAACCACAATTATGGCTTAGTCTAAGAATGTCAAGAATAACTAAAAAGAATAAATATTCCACTACCAATTTCTCATGCAAAAAACCTCTAATTCACATTATGATTTTGTTAAATATTTTTTAACTCAAATTAAAGATTGATTATAAACCCTAGTCATCTTGAATGTTCCATCATTAACAAATAAAATTACTGTATTATTAACACCTTTGAGCTATACATGAATCAATGACTTCAAAAAAAGTCATCAAAACCATATTATTCCATATGAAAATGTTGATATAGTGTATTTATATTAAAATAACATATTTTATTAAAATAATTCTATAAAACATAAATATATTTCAATGTTAATGTAACTAATTAACCTTCACTATAACTCATAACACATTGCTTAACACTATGACTTTGCCTAGTCATGCAATAATATAATCATTATTTGATCATATGAATAATTCAACCTTCATCAACCCAAAGTTAAATATAATGATGTTTATTTTTATCATTTAGAAATGAAACTTCCTATATTGAATTTAAAATGACTTTTTTTTATTACCTAATAACAAGGATTTATAATAGTATTTAGTCAATAACATTAATTTCATTATATCATGCCAAACTAATGTCATTATATGATGCTAACAAAGAAAAATACTTTATTAATGACTTAATATAGTTTTATTCAACTATTATAAATGATAATAGTAACCTTATAAGCATCTCTAATCACTTAAATACCCAATTAAGCACAATATTAGAATTGGTCTAATGCCTATAGCTATAGATCCAAACAAATCACTATTATGAAACACTAAGCTATATCCAAAATGGTGGTAAGTCACAATAATACATGTAAATATTTACTCAATATACAAATAAATAATATAAACAAATATTAATTTAGTACACAACTAGATTAGTACCATCATATAACTAAATCAACAAGATTAATAAATAGTCAATAAGATCATAGATGACATATATATCAAAAATCAAGACATACTATAGCCATCTAAATTAGTAAATGAACATAAATCATACTAATATGCTATGGTGTTTATGTGGGTTTATATCTCTTTTGTCTATTATCCCCCAGTACCTCCATCTACACCACCCTCTCTGATGATGCCCTCCCTTCATCACACTCTAAGGTATGGATCTGCCCTATATCCACCTCACAACAATGAAGGTAGTTAGCCCAAAAAATAAATATATCCATAAAATATTGTTGCATAAACTAAAAAACATGATCATAATATATAGAATATAAATTTACAACTAACCCCATAGTTAATCAATCATGTAAATTAAGCATCATATGATTATCCCATAATCAACATATGTAATAAAGATTAATAAAATAGTATTTCATGAAATAATAAGCATGAAAATTGATAAATAAAAAGGGTTTTAATATTAGATAAAAATTAGGATGTGTAGCTACACTTGGGTTAACTAGCATTAAGTAGTGTGGGTTTGGATTTGTCACACCTAGACTATTAGAGTTTTAGGAGTCAAAGGTGGAGGTAGAGTATGAGGAGTAAATAGAGGAGGTAGAGGTGGAATAAAGTCATGAGGAACAACTAGAGGAGGTAGAGTTGGAGATAGTATGTGATGAGAAAGATATACTAAAGGAGGTGGAGTTCAAAATGGATCATGAGGAGGAGAACGTGGAAGGATGCCTTACAAGATCCTCTTGGAGATAACAAGAGGAGTCTAAGTTAGATCTTTTACATCCTTATATATTGGGCCTATCTAAACCTTATTATATTTCTTCTTCTTCATTGTAATCAAGGATAATACATCTTATTCATTAACAACATTCAAGTAGATTTCATCATCATCCTCTACTTGATGAATATTGTTGATATTAAGGTAGGATGAATATCATGCCTAGAGAGTTCTAATTATCCCATTAGATTCTAAGTGATGAAATTTGTATCTTGCTAGGGAAAAGGATTCCCTCATGGACACCATATTATAGATTATAAATAATTCCTTGTATATGTCATACTTTATAGTGATAAAGATTAGTGGGAATGCCTTCTATTGATGTTGTATATAGAACCCAAAGATGCCCTCTATTAACTAGTAGGTGATTTATTGCTCTAATAAATGGTCAAAGATAAAATATAGCAGGTATAGGGGATCCTTGAGGAAACTCAAAATATATATCATGGTTTCCTCTTTTTATAGATAGTAGTTCTTGATGGAAATGATGAAATCCCAGATTGATTATGATAGTTGGTGCATCAGGGCCTCATTGATCACTTGGTAGACCACTGGATAGAAATAATTGCATATGTCCTGGATGTGGTTCTATAAATGGTGTTTATATAGTTTGTATAAGACCACATGGACCATTAATCCCCTAAGAATACACGTATAAAAATTTAAAGGCTTAAAAGATAACATCTTGTAGACTACATCCACAAGGTAGCTCAACATGTAGAATTTTCTCCCATCTTTTGAATCTATGATGGCATTGACCAACTTGAATTTTATCAGTCCTCCAAATTTATAACTTTGGATCATGTGATAATCATATGGAAGAGGGTCACCCATATTTAATTGATGTGCAAGTAGTCTTAGGCATTAAATAATTATTTCAATAGAACCATGCCTACATGAACTTCTTCCTAGACTATACAAATGGTGTATACATTTATGTACTTCTTGTTAACCCATTTAACATATGTTTTTTTATCTTAGTCATATAGTATGTCATATATTTTATAGGTATCCATATATACCTTTAACACTACTGCATCACAAGACAAGGTGTAGTATGGGAGGGAGTATTATGCCTTGTAATCATTCCTAGAGATATCAATAATCTAGTGTTAAGAGTTAGGTGAATATACCTATTTGTGGACACTAACCTACATTTAGATTGTTTTTCAAATAAGGTTTCTAAAAAATTTAGTGTAAGGAAATGCCTCTTTGAATCCCACATTTCTTGTAGGATTGAAAAGCATCCTCAAAATCTACTTCTTGGTCATTTTCAGATCTTGAGTCCCTAAGCACTTGATCTATTACCTTGAAGAAGTCATTGTAGTGATTGAATTTGGTGGAGCCACTTTGGAATGAGGTATCTTAGTACTCAAGCTTAAATTTTGGGTTTGAATAATGTGTGGCCATTATAGTAGGATGGATGGGTAATAGAGAGGCTTTGAGTCTAGGAGGCACAAAAATAGGGGTACACTATGAGAATTAGAAAGTGAAGAGATGGAGTGATCTCAAAGGTATGCAATGGTAACCATTAGTAGATTCTCCTTTAGATTTTATAAGCACATGCATACAACCTAACATTTGGTGGCTCACTTACTAAGAATTAAAATTTGATTTAGTGGCTAGATTTATTTTATTTATCTCTAAGTCCATAGTTAAATTCAAATCCCACAATCCTCCTCCACTAACCATATTTAGCGATGGTAATGGGATGTTTTAAAACTATCCAATTAGGCCTAGTTTTTTATTTTGTTAATTCCCCATGCATGGTATGCATATAGTCACATCCCTTATTTCCTTTTTGGTTAACTCCCAGTTTATTACATGAGTCATCTACTCATTGGTCATCCTTATAATAATCTACACCTAGGCATAGCTTTATACTCTATGTCATACCCTTAAGAAGGGTGAGGTGTCACTTAGAGACATGTGGAACATCCTAATTATTTATTTAGCCTCATCTATACCTCCTACTAACCTTTATAGGTCACATTAGGTGGATACCAATTCATCTTCCTTACTTGGTGACATGGCACCTTATAATTTGATTGGGCTCTCCTGAGCTTTGACATCTATAATAGGACTAAAGATTGGCCATTATAACAATTAGAGACATCATGCCTTATAATTCATCTAAGCTCTCTCAAGATCTAACATATTTGATAGGTCTAGGTACTTACCACTCTAACAATTGGTGATGTGGTGCCTCTAGATTCAATTGGGATCTCTCTAGGCTCTGACATCTTTGATAGGTCTAAGGAATAGCCACTTTGATAACTAGTGATATGGTTCCTCTTTATTTAGTTGGGATCTCCCAAGCTCTAAAATATTTGATAGGTTTCGGGACTACCCACTCTAAAAAATAGTGATGTGGCACCTCTTGATTTAGTTAGGCTCTCTTAGACTTTGATATCTCTAATAGGTCTAAGGACTAGCCACTTTGACAACTGGAGACATGGTACCTCCTAATTCAACTAGGCTCTCTTGGAATCTAAAATTTATGGTAGGTCTAGAGACTAACCATTTTGATAAATTATGATGTGGATCTTCCTTATTCAGATGGGATCTCCTAGTATTTAACATCTTTGATAGGTCTGGGGATTATCCACTCTAACAACTGACAATGTGGTACCTCTTGATTCAATCAATCTCTCTTGGGCTCTGACACAAGTCTAAGGACTAGCCACTCTAACAACTATAGATGTGGTGCCTCTTAATTTAATCAAGCTCTTAACTCTACAAAACTCACAAAAAATACTAAGTAATAAATGAATAGGAAACACAATACATTTAATACTTACTCATATGACACTAAGACTTTGATTTATCATAAAAGGTGATAGATCTATTTCTTTAAGAAAGGATTGAGACTGCTATAACTTATATTAGAAGAAGATCTAAAATTTTATCACCATAATTCATGAAATAACAAGTATACCTTATTCATAAAAAAAAAGGTTTGTTGATACTTGGGAAAACTAGGTTGACATCTTATTCCAAGGATTTAAGCTCATGTGAAACTTACAAGAACAAAATAAAGGACCTTATAGCTATATTTCATGTGATTTTGTTTATATATGTCCCTCATTTTGAAGAAAAGGAGGCATGTTGGCCACAACAAATTGTGACTTCCATGAGGAAAGTGATTACAAGTACTTAGAATCTTATCAGTTTAATTTCCTATCCTCACATAAATCAGAGATTGTAACAGAGATAATTATTCACAATAAAAAATATGAGGTGATAAATTATATTACTAGTAAGTGGAATACTAAGTTTTCACCCTATAAATAGACACCAGTGTGTGTAATAAGTGATATTTATTTTTTAGTTAATTTTAAATTTAAATTGAGCAATCGACATTGAACTGGTTATTAGGATTCATCTTGGGTATTGATGATTTAATGGATTATAAGGGAAATGTATGAAGCATTACTATGATTATAAATGATCATCCATATACCTAATAAATATTCCTATGTTCCTATTCATGACCTTGCTCCACTATCAACCAAGTCAAAAAGCCTATGATGGAGATTGCTTATATAGACTTTTTGAGGTAGACTCAAAATTTAGATTCTGTATGTTATTTTATCCTTTTTCCAAGATATCCTATGTATATATTATCATTTATTAGTATTTTACATTGAGATTTTGGGACCAAATTAAGGGTCACTAGATGAGGAGGAAGCCTTAAATGCCTAGCCATTTTTTGATTCACTTAGATAATTTGGTATTTTCTTGAGTCATCATATTAAGGGAATCTTGGTGGCTCTATTAGGATGTGGGTTGTTGTAAAATGCACCAATTTATTTTATAATAATTGGCCTCTCAAATATGAGGTGTAAAAATTTTCAATTACCATCTCATACCTACTTATATAGGAGATTTCAACTTGGGTCTTCATGCTTTTTAATAATCCTTCTAGGCTTCAAACTTCACCTAGAGCGAAAAATTGGAGCTTGGAGCGAAAAACATTTGAAACCATTTTTTCTCATCTAAGAGGGCCCCTGAGTGTGACCAGAGGGATCATGGATCCAATGGAGGCTAATGCTGATGGTAGTACCTTTGGGGATCTAATCATAAATCTGGTAAAGGATATTCCATCCAATAGATGGAAGAAATCACTTACAAGTGAAAGGATGTGTCCCTTGAAAATCATGTCGAGCCTACCTATTACCTCTAAGGGCATGACACTGAATATCCTAGATGATCTAGTGGAGTAAATCATAGCATCCATGGACCTTACGCTAGTAGGTAAGTTTTTCTCATTCCATAATAATATCAAAATGGTCAAGAAATGGGTTTTGTCTAGGTGGAAAGTTAAGGGCAGTGTTTCGATCATTGCCATGGTGAGAGGCCTATTTTTCTTTAGATTATGAATAGGGAGGACATGATAGATGCCCTTGCTAGAGGACCATGGCTATATGGCCCACATTCTCTTACATTATACTTATGGAAACCATGTTTTGATCCTAACTTAGATCTTAATAAGTCTGCTCCTGCTTGGATTAGACTACCAGGGCTCCCCTTGGAATTCTAGGATGAAAAATCTTCACAGTTATTGGCAATTGTATTAGCCAATATGTCACTATAGATCACACAACCAAAACAAAGTCTAGATGTGTGTATGATAGATTTTTTGTCAATCTTGAAATTAATAAGACTCTCCCTATATCCATAGAGCTGAAATCTAAATATGGGACTTGGACTCAGCCGATCACCTATGAGAATGCTACCACCTTCTATCAAATATGTAAGAGAAAGGGACATTTAATGACACAATGCAAAGTGAAGCAAATGAGAAGGACATATGATTCCCATGTTGAAATGGAGGATCAATCTCCCAACCATAGAAAGAATAACATGCAGGGAATGGAGAGCAATGTGGTAAATCTTGACAACACAGAAAAGACAGAGGAGGAGAAGGGTAAGGAGGATATCACTGGTAGTGAGGGAAAATTTGTTCAGGAGGATCAGTCTCTCAACCATAGAAATAAAAACATGCAAGGAATGGAGAATAATGCAAAAAATCCTAATAATACAGAAAAGGTAGAGGAGGAAAAGGGTAAGGAGGATATCACTAGTAGTAGGGGAAAAGTTGTCCCAAAGGAAAATATAATAGAGGATAGTCAGAGGGCTATACTAAACATAACCAACACTCTGGATAAATAGACTAATATATCTAAGGAAGGTGAAAGAGGTAATCATATGATAGAGGAAGATAATGTAGAAGATAAAGTTCCAAGAGATGAATAGGAAGAAGTAACTCCAGGAATGTATCTTACTAAAGGAGAAGAAAACTTATAGTTAAACATAGACATTTTCCATGCTCTGAAAGTTAGAGACCAAGCAAGAAACTATTTAGCAATAGGTGGAATAAGACAAAATGATAGTAATGAACAAGAGGAATGGGTTACCTCAAAGAAAAAGAACCAAAAGGGTAAAAAATTTGTAGATGTTGGCACTGAGCCCAATCAAGGGAGAATAACCCTAAGGGAAACAAGACAAAGGGAGATTTCTAGGGAGATTGCCAGTGGTAAACAAAAAACACTGGAGACTCAACCTCTCAAACCCTCTAAATGAGAATATTATCTTAGAATCTGAGGGGCTTTAATAGTCCCTCAAAATAGTATGAGGTTAAAAATTGCATTTTAGATAATAAATTAGATATTTTATTACTCTAAGAAGTCAAGATGAGTGAGGAGAGTTTTAGGAAAATTACTAACTACATATGGTCTAAGGCAGCTTTTTACATTAGTCCAGCCGAAGGGGCTTCAAGGGGGATTGTAACTATGTGGAATAGTGCTAAAATATAGGGGTCTCTTATGGCTTATAACAAGCACTTCTTGATTATCAATTTCTCTATGAAATATTTGAGCTAGTCGTTGATTAATGTCTATGGACCGAACAACAGAGCTTTGAGGCAGAACTTATGGATAGTCTTTAGCAGTTTCAGGAATAATCCCCAGAACACTAGATGGATGTTGGGTAGATATTTTAACACTCCTCTATACCATTCTGAAAAATAGGGTGGGATTATGGATTATTTGGACAACATGTTTGACTTTGATGAATCTATCAATGATTGGGGTTTATTGGATATAGAACTGCAAAACCAAAATTTTACCTGGTTAAATAGAAGAAGAGGAGATTAAATGATTCAGGTTAAGTTAGATAGATTTATTATTTCAAATAACTAGAATAATTATCATAATATTCATGTGTAGGCCTTTCCTAGAACCATGTCTGATCATTTCCTGATCTTCCTTAGTTGGAGAGAATAGGGGCAATCTAGACCTTCCCCATTCTGTTTTGAAACTATGTGGATCAAACACAAAGACTTTAGACAAATGGTGGCCCAATGGTGGAAAATTCCTATTCAGGGGACTCCTATGTTTAGAATAATATAAAAAAATTAGCATATTAAACAAGAGGTCTATGGATGGAATATACAACTTTGGGTAGGTCTTTTGACAGAAGAAAAATATAGTGGGAAAACTCAAAGATATTGAACAACTGATAAATCAAGGAGATGACTCTGAAGACACTCTAGAGGAAGAGAATGTCTTGTCTTTTGAATAGAAAAATCTTATGGAAAGAGAAGAGGTTTTTTGGAAATAGAAATCTCGTGTCCAATGGCTTAAAGAGGGTGATAGGAACATTGTCTTCTTTCATCTCTCAGCCATGAAACATAGGAAAGCCAACTCAATAACTAAGCTTGTGCTAGATAATGGCAACATTATAACTAAAGATAATGATATAGGGAAATAAGCCAGGGATTTATTTCAAAATTTGCTCACTGAAGAACATAATGAAAATGATAGACTTATGAACCAATTCATTGATAAAATCCCCTATTTGATAATGGAGGAAGATAATATAGAAATGTTAAAGCCTATATCTGAGGAAGAAGTCCATGTTATTTTATTCTTCATGGGTGCATTCAAAGCCCCGAGTCTAGATGGATTTCCTCCTATATTCTTTCAGGAATATTGGGAAATAGTAGGAGTGGATCTCATGGCTACTGTTCATGATTTTTTTAGATCAAGTAAACTTTTGAAACAAGCTAATATCACCTTCATTGTACTTGTGCCTAAAAATGCACAACCTACACACCTTACTAATTTCAAGCCTATTAGTCTATGCAACACTGTTTATAAGTTATGTACCAAAGTGCTAGTTATGAGGATTCAACCTTTACTAGACAAAATTATTTCTCCTTCTCAAAAAGGTTTCATCCCGAGTAGATATATTCTTGATGTTGTAATCACCACACATGAGACTATTCACTCCATGGAAAAGAGCAGAATCCATGGTATGGCTCTTAAGCTAGATATTTCTAAATCTTATGATAGAGTCTCATGGACCTTTTTGTTCCAAGTGATTAGAAAATTTGGGTTTAATGATAAAATGTCTCGCTTGATATGGAACACTATCTCTTCTGCAAAATTATCGATGCTGGTAAATGGTGTACCTAGAGGGTTTTTTATGTCTTCAAGAGGAATTCATCAGGGAGACCCTCTCTCCCCATACTTATTCATCATTATGGTAGAATCACTAAGAAGATACATACAAGCAGCTATAGCTTCAAAAAATCTTGTGGGCATCAAACTTGCCTCTTCCCTCCATCCTATGGTGGTGCAGCAGTTTGTGGATGATACCATCTTCTTTGGCATATCATCAGTGATTGAAACTAGAAGATGGAAGAATAACTTAAATGATTATGCCATAGAGTCAGGGTAAAATATAAATTTCCAAAAAAACAATGTGTATTTCTTCAACACTCCTAATGACCTTAGACATATAATCATTGATATTTTGGAATATGCTAAAGATGCTTTACCAGCCACCTATCTAGGTCTCCCATTCATGGTCAAAGAGGTATCTCCTAGTTTTTGGAATGGAATTGTGGAAAGAATGCAAAGGAAACTTCTGGATTGGAAAGGGAAACTACTCAGTAGTGTTGGTAAACTGCAACTTCTTCAGGCCTCACTACAAGGTATTCCTACATACTTCCTATCTCTTTTTAAAATTCCTACATATTTTGTTGATAAACTAGAACAAATACAAAGGAAATTTTTATGGATGGGGGTGAAAGACAAATAGAGAATGTCGTTATTCAGATGGGAGAAAGTGTGTCTTCCAAAATCTCATTGAGGACTCAATATTAGGTCTATCAGGAACATGAACAAAGCCCTTCTCTCAAAAATAAGTTGGAACCTGATCCATAAAAATAATTATTGGGGGGAAATAATGTATGCCAAATACATTCATAGCATTGATTATTCCACATTTCTTCAATAGATGGGATTACCCCAGGGATTTGTGATATGGAATAAAATGCTAAAAATTAGAAGCCTTCTTAAACAGGGAATTAGATGGAAACTTGGAAATGGTTGGCATATTAAATTCTAGGATGATATCTAGTTAAAGGATAAGGCTCTCATCACACAAGGTAACTATGGAGAGATTGCTGACTTGGCTACTTAGTTTTCTGGAGATAGATTTGGTGACTATATGGAAAATAACAATGAGATAAGGAGCTAGAAAAATCTATTGGAATATTGTGATCACTAGCCTGAGATTTTCCCTCGAGTGTAGGAGATCTAGCAGTCTGTTCAGGAGACCATAATCCCTCTCTTCCCTTGGGAAGATGAACAATACTAGTGGCCTGATAAGAATGGATCCTTCTCTGTTAAATCTGCTTACCATCTACTCATTCTTGAAGCTTAGAATATAGATGTTTGGAAAAAGGTCTGGAATCATAAACTTATTCCAAAAATTAACATGTTTTGGTGGGCTACTACTCATAAAAACATCCTAACTCAAGATAACCTTCAAAAGAGAGGGTTTACCTTGGTTAACAGATGTTTCTTGTGTGGTTTAAAAGAGGAATCAGTTTCACACCTTTTTATCCACTATGATTTTGCTCAAGAATTATGGAGCATAATACTCAATAACTTTGGTATTGTATGGGTTTGTAATTCTGATCTCAAAGAAGTAATTCTCAGTTGGAACCCAACCTTCACATGTCCTTGGCTTTTGGAATTATGGAAGCAAACTCTTCCATGTTTGAGCTATATTTTATGGAAAGAGCGAAACCACAAAATTTTCAAGGACACTGCTAGAAATGCATCTCAGGTGTTCCACTCTTTTACTAAGACCATCATGGAAAGTGTCACAACAGCTCATATTCATGTTATAGAGAAAGCCTTATCCCAATTTGAGAGTAAATTTGTAGCCAATTGGAAGGTTTTAAACTAGATCCCTGAGTATGATAGCTCTAAAATGCTTTAGAGACTAAATACTAAATGGATCCCTCTAAATCCCAACTGGATGAAACTCAACTTTGATGGGGCATCTAAGTCGGATGGTAAAGCTAGTGGAGGAGGAATTATAAGGAATGATAAAGGATGGATGTATGTTGTCTATGTTGGTGGAATAGGATGCCAAAGCAATAACTATGCTGAAGCAATGGCTTTACTATGGGGGTTAAAGTTGGTTATATCCCTTGGAATAAGGAACCTGAGTATAAAAGGTGACTCTAAAATGGTAATAGATGTTGTGAGTAAAGTATCAAATGTGGGAATTAAGCTAAAGGACATCATTACAGACATCCAATTTATTTTTTAAAAGTTCTCCGGAGTAGAGTTTTCCCATATTAATAGGGAGGGAAACAGGGTTGCTGATGCTTGTGCCAACCTTGGTCAACATTTTTTAGGTTAGAGGGTGTGGTGACAAGGTGCTCATATCCCCTTAAACATTAGGGATATTATTCAAAAGGAGATGACTTGTCAAGAATGTGGTGCATTTATCACAAGGGTAGCTTTTAGAGGTGGTCCATTTGGAGAGGGCCATCATTGATTATAGAAATTGATAACATTGGTACTTATTTAACAATCATTCATGATTCATTGTATCATGAGGTTGAGGCACATAGGTATCATCATGAAAATCAAGGGGAAATAATCTCTAAGCATGGGAGTAGACAACGTCATCTCTGTAAGTTATTTTGAATAATGAGCCATCACATCTTCATTTTGCATAAATGGAAAAAAGGGTTAGCAACCATTTCAAAGCTGAAGGCTAAAATCAAGAACTCCATAGTCTAGGTCTACAAATACAAAATGGGAGGAGATCTTATTCACACTAAACCTATCTCTTGTTGAAAATTCCAAGATAATCCATTAGTTTGGCATTATTTTAAGGAAGGGGGAATCAACCCATATCTAGAAAGGCTTAATGGCTTCGATGAAAACTTGTCCAAGCAATTTGTGAGATCCTGGTTAAATAGGTGGGTCATAGTGGTGGAATTAGTTTTCAAATATCTGAAAAGGTGGTTTCTATGGCCATAGGGATGTCCATTTAGGGCATAAAACTTCAAAGGAAAACTAAAATTATGGATCTTGCAAGCCACAAACTGTTTCTAGGTGAGGGAGAAGAACTCATCCCATACCAAGGAGGATTCGAGCGCGCTAAACTTCTAGAGCAATGGGATGGGGTGTGATTCATTATTATGAAGTACTTCAAACTCAAAGGTTAATTTACTAGGTTTTACAACTACCACCTCCCTTTGTTAAATCACTTCAGACACAATGTTGTTATTAGTTTCCCTTTTTACTTGCTCTCTTCTTTGGAACACTCTGTACTTAGGGTGAGAGCTAAAATGGCTAAGAAGCCAGATATGAACCCTATCCCCCTACACACCAAGGGCTGATTCTCTACTTATATAACTTTCATTAAGCCTTGAAACCCTCTAAGAATATCAAAATGGATAGAGATGACATCCCTTCCAAACCAGTGTCTGGCGATGCTATTGATGAGTCCTATTTTTCCCCTGCTCCTACCAAAACAACAGATGTTTCTTTCTCCACCCCTGAAGAAACCCTTGTTAATACCCATAGATATTTTTTGAGAAAAAAGGGTAAGAAGAGAAAGGTTGATGAAGAGGAATAAAATATTAGAGAGACCAAGGAAGGGACCCACAAAAATCTGGGTAGGGCCACAGGGGGCCAACGTGGTAAATCTTACAAGTCTTCCAAAATTAATAAGGAAGGATTCTCCTCCAGAGTTAGAAGGTCAGGGTGGATTGCTGGTAAACCTACCCCAAAGGCCAAATTGATAGATTACTTAGAAAGTTATTTGGAAGAAGAAACCAAAGAGGAAGAGTCTAAGGAGCTAGAAATAAAGGAAATTTTGGAGGACACTGGCGAGAAGCAGGAGACTAGGGATTTTGAGGTTACTGAGGAGCAAGGTGCTGATACTATGGAAACTGTTGACAATAAGGGGAAAATGTATGTCAAGGAAGTGGGTGAGGATATTGAGAATGAGGCTAATTAGAAAGCTAAAATTGGGGCCTTGAAGGATCATATTTAGAGGCTTGAGCAGAATTTTACCAAGGGACTTTGGAATACAATTCTCCTGAATATGTCCATGCTAAAAGAGGTGGGCAATACTGGGCATGCCGACAATGCAGAGAATACTAAAAAACTTTATGATCTTCTTAAAACAATGGTTATGTAAGGAGAGTCTTCTATGACTCTTGTCTTTCTGTTCCTTGTGTTTTGTTTTGGTGTTTGTTGTTTTTAGTTAGTGCCATCGTCTCTCTGAAGGCATAGTTTGTTTGATTTCCTTCTTATTTTTTCCTGCTTTGTTATGGGTTCAGCCCCTAGTTTGCCACCTTACCTTATCAAAAACAAGGTTGATTGTTAAAGGAAAATTAAAAAATAGGGAGACAAAGGGGAAAAAACAAAATAGAATAAAACAAATAGTAAACTAAAACACACAACAAAACAAACCTATCTAATATAAACATTACCACCTCTACTCAGATTACTCAGAGACTACACTAGAGGGGATAATCAATAAAAAGTGTTTCAAGAACTACCCATTTACTAGATGTGATAGATCATTTCCCTTGAGATCCTTGAGATAAAAGGCATTATAACTAAGTATTTTATCTATTTGGTATGAGCCAATCTATAGGAGATCAAACTTGGAATGTTGGACTTTCTTATTATGAGCCTTGTCCCACATTAAGACAAGGTCAGAGATTTTGAAGGTCTTGGCCTTTGCCCTCTTATTGAACCATGTTTTTACTATATATTGGTCTTTTCTAAAGATTGATATGGATTCATATCAATCTTCCTCTAACTCAATTTGGTATATGAGTTTGGAATCCACCCTATCATCCAATTCCATGAATTATTGCATAAAATTATAAGTTGGCATCCTGAGCATGATCAACATGATTATCTCCAATCCATAGGCTAGAAAGAAAGGATAAATTTTAAGGGATTTTTTATACCTGGTGTGGTATACCCATTAGGTGAACTTTAGAAATGAATGACATTCTCAAGGCTTTTCCCCAACTAGTTTATTGATGAATTCAATCAAATTATTGTTAGTGAACTTTTCCAATTCATACCCTTGTGTTTAATTATGGGATGATAACTTTAACATAAACCCTTTATCATAGGCCCATTCTATGAATGATTTGGATTGAAAGGTAGGACCATTATCACATTATAAATATATAGGGACCCTAAAAAGGGTGGTTATGGTGTTCTCAAGGAACTTGATGACTTCAGATCAAAGTTTTTTTTCGTTGTAAATGCCTTAAACCATCTGGTGTAATGTTCCATGTTTATAAGAATAAAATTATGGCCAACACATGAATTGGGGTTCATGACCCCCATGAAATCTAATCCCTATTTTGAAAATGGCGTAGACTCCATAATGTTCTATAGTGGAATTTTTATGTGCATTTCTCTTTTAGAAAATATTTGGCATTGATGGCATAAGTAAACATGGGCCTAAATATCTTTGATTAGTTTGGGATAGTAGTAGCCTACCCAAATAAATTTTTGGGCCATGGTGTTTGTTTTATTGTGGTTGATCCTAATTTTTCATGGAAACTTGTCATTATTTCTTTAGAATATTCTTTTGATATGCATCAAAGGTAGATTCCTTCATGGTTACTTCTAAAGAGAACTCCCTTCTTCAAAATATATTACATATCCTTTAATTAGAGGGCCCTCCTCTGTGTGTGGTTGATTCTCAAAGGTGTGTTTCCATAGAGTATAAAGTGCATGACCGAGGCATACCAATATAATTATAATACCCTTTTTGGTCTACTTTGTGTACCATAATCCTCAAGTCCATCTCCATTATTAACTAAGAGGGGACTTGTCCTCTAACCAATTTCACCAGCTTGATTTTCAAGTCATATTTTTATAACAATATCATCCATTAGCCTCTTCTTTCACCTAACTAATTTTTCCCTAACATCTATTTTATAGTTGGGTCCAAGTTAATAGGATGTATTTTATTATAGAAGATTTAATGTTTAAATCTATTAACCCATTAACTAGGGTGTAGGCATGCTTGTCTAGAGTAGAATATCTGAGCTCGACATCCTTATAATTACTATTCATTAAATCTATGGGGTTTCCTTCTCCTTCTAACTTTTGGGTGAGGTAAGTAGTGATGGTGTGTTTTGAATCAAATGGATAGATATAACAATATTTTGTATGGTCATGGTTGATAAGGACCAAGGCTTACATAATAGTGTCTTTGATATCTTGGAAAGCCTTCTTTGATTATGCATGCCATTTCAATTTTGCATCCTATTGCAACATTGTATTCAAGGGTTTTAATATTTAAGAAAATATATAAAAAAATATGTACAAAGTGTATTTTACCAATGAAATATTTTAGTTCTTTCTTGTTGTTAGGTAAAGATAATTTAGAAATTACATCTACCCTTATGGGGTTGATAGCAATACCTTATTTCATGATAATGTGACTGAGAAGCCTAACTTAAATGAAATAAAACATCCTCTTTTTTGGATTTAAGTAAATTTCATACCTTATACATCTTCAAAATACCCTTTCCAAATGTCACACATGATCAAACATGTATTTTGAAAGTACACTTAGGTCATCCATGTAGATTATTATACATTTACTTATCAGTCCTTTAAAATTTAAGTCCATTTCCCTTTGAAAAGTGGTGCCATCATTGATCAAATTGAAGGTCCTTAATTTATAATAAAATGTGCCCCACTTGGTGGTGAAAGTAGTCTTAGTTCTATTTTTGAGGTTGACCAAGACTTGGTTGTATCTAAAGAATCCATTTAAAAATGACATCATTTAGATCCACTCACCATTTGGATCACCTTGTCAAGGGAGGGTAATGGGTATTTGTATTTCTATGAGGCATGGTTATAGTTATGAAAGTATACACATAGGTGTATTTATCCATTATTATATTGCACTAGGACTAGTTTGGCTACCTAGGTGGAGTGGTAGACTAAGAAAATTATCCCTGTTGAAAGTATCTTATGGACTTCCTTGTGTATAAATGGCTCCAAGTTTAGTTTTAATAACCATTGTCTTTGCCTAAAGGGTTTTTATATGGGTTTCAAGAGGATGATATGAGTGATTAATCTTGAGTCAAAGACATTATATTATCCATAGGCCTAAGAAATAACATCTTTATATCTCAATAGTAACCTTTATAACTACTCTAATTCATGGTCCATCAAATCAAGACCCACATTAACCATCTAGGGATTTTTTATCAGGTTGAGGTTGATGAGTTAGTAATTTTAGTTATTGAACCTAGGTCTTTTCACTTATAAATTATTTCATAACACATCAAATTCTATTTACAATGAGATCATCCCCTTGGGGATTTGATTCCCATGAATATTTAGGATTCCATCTTTATCCAACTCATTCTTATGGTTATCTCTATCTCTCTCACCTATACCATGGGCCTTAAATATTTCTTTATTGATGATTAATTAGATGATATGTTGGTCATCCTTGAAGACCTGAAAGTTTGTCACATTATCTAGGATAGAGGGACATGGGATGAGTTACATAGAGAACTCTTTTAGCTTAGTGTCATTTAAGGGAGTTAGGTTTGATGATGTATATGTTAGTAAGTTAGCCACTTGGTTTTCTTTCCAAGGTATAGGTATGATATTAAATGTGATAAACAAATTGATTAGGTCCCAATCCCTATGCTTATACCTTATGAGGTATGATATATTACATTTAAATTGAGTCTTAATGTGGTTAAAAACAAATGCATAATCACTAAATATTCTGAATTCATTTGCCTTATATTTCAATGCAAATTACAATCCCAAGATTAGAAAATCATACTCAGCTATGTTATTTGTGTAGGGGAATTACAATATATATGATGTTAAATGTCATTTCCCAAGGTGATATATCAGTATAACACCATCCCCACTACCCTCTTTAGAATGGGCTCTATCTATATAAAGAGAGCATATGCCAAATAGATATAGGTTGTGCCTAGTTTGATTTTTGGGAGGCTTTATGCTTAGTGTGTAAATTCTTAGGTCTAAGGAAATTAGGTTTAACTTATCATTAATGGAATTGTACTTGAATATCATATGTTTCATGTGGGGTTATATATCTACCCTTATTTGTTTGGCTACTCCTCTCTGTGGTAACCACATATGAGATAAATCTATGGTAATATACCCATTTAGGGGTTTGGGCCAATCATTATTGAGGAGCATATTGCAAGCTTTAGGTATATCCACCACTAGAATGTATATGAAGTGTTAAATCTTAGGATTAGACACCAAATAGATGTGTATGTTTATAATTTAACTTATCACTTTTAATTATGATTTGTCTAGTTAGACCACTACCTTATTTGATTTTATGGGGGGCAATCCAAGTTTCTCATATATGCCTACTAGCATCACATTGGTTGAGGCTCTTGAATATGCTAAGTATTTATGTAGGTTATTTAAAAATAATTAGATGGTTAATATTAAATAAGGTTATTTCATTTTTTTTTCAAATGAGCACATTGGTGTGTGTTTTTCTTAGTTTTGGCTAGGCCTATGGGGTCATCTTTTGAGACACAGACTTCAAAAGGAGATCCTATTACTCTATGATTTGGGAAAGCTCATGAAGGGTAATATTATCCTTGATCTTTTTAATATTTTACACTATGTTATATATTAATTTACATTATAATAGTGAGTTTTATATAAATTCCTTAGGTTCTTGAGGTCTTGGTAGTGGGGGATCATTCCTAGTATTTTAGACCAGTGGGGTCATACCATTATTAGGGGGGTTAAGGTAGTAACAGGTTTTTGTTGTCTATTATTGAGTGTGTGGTTGATCCTTTGGAATTGATAAAATTATTTTACCTCACTAATACCCTTTTCTATCTCATTTTATTCATAGCTAGGGAAATTCATGGTCTCTAACACCATAGTAACACTAGGGGATTTACCCGAGTTGGAGGATTCAGGATGATTGGGGACCACATAATATTCTTTCATTTCCTTATGGAATATTTTAAAAGTATAAATAAACTTTACGTAATCTAGTTACCCATGTAATGTTTTATTATACACTTGACACTAGTTAGGCAAGGCTATATCAAAGATATTGATCTTGAACAACCTACTGGGTGAAGGTTCTATGGGGTTATGAGGATGTTATAGTTCTTATTTGGTCTTTAATATCATTGACACAATGTATTGTACCTAGGGCAAGATGCCTAGCTCCCACCCTTCCACACGCAATAATGGAAACTCCCCTCTCAGTTGTGGGACCGGTGAAGCTGGAGGGGAGAGTCTCTAGATAAGGGCTAGCTCCCTCTGATGTATCTTTTAGGCCCTGGTTTCTCCTACTACTAAAAAATAAAATGAAAAAGTGGGGGATGAAAAGGGAGAGAGAGATGTTGAAAATAGAACCTAAGCCTAAAAATGAAAAGGTGATACACTAGAAAATGTTGACCCACTCAGCCTGAACATACACTTTTCACCATGAAAAAATGCCCATACACTTCATCTAAAGGGGGAAGCTCTTCTTCAATAGTGAGTCAGGGGTCCGTAGAGATACAAGGAAGAAGGAACTAGCAAAGGTGTTCTGAGACACACTTTGACAGCCTATTCACATGTGCCTATATTCTTTCTATAGACACTTCTAGTAGACCTGCAAAAAGGAGACCTCACAATGCACTGGACATGCTGTAATCAATCTATGAAAAGCATGAAATATAATGACTTAACACAAAATAAGAAAATAGACATATACTTTAAATTTTAATTCCAAATAGAGGTAAAAATGCTAAGTCCTGATTCAAGGTAAAATCTAGCAGTGCTCTGCCTTACAAGCCCAAGAGATTTTTGGGCAGAGTTTTGCCTTAAGGCTAATAGAGTGGATCATTATTAAATGAGAAGTTTACAATATATATAAAGAGGAAGATAACTTGGTTATTTTTTGGAAATACTTTGGTGCTCTTTTTGCAAGCTAGCCCATGTGCACTCTGAGCCTTGGGAAGAGGAAGATGTTTGATTGTCGGTTCTTGCTTTGACTTTGGCATTCCACATTAATGTGAAAACATGGCCACACCTCTTTTATACAAATAGAATACTCTATTCCTATAAATAGATTTCAATTTGTCCCCTCATAAATGCCAATTGGAGAAATTAGGCCACACCACTCACTATTTACACCATTTGGTGACCATCTAGAAATAACTCGCCTCATGCTTTATCTCTTTCTGCACCTTGTCTTCTTCCTAGTTTATATCTCTTTATGGCTCCTTTAGCCCTCAAGGCTATCTTTTGGTAGGTCACTATGATCCTTGGGCTCTTTTTACTTGCCTTGGCCACTTTCTATTGATTTTCAAATAAGTGATACATGGCACATTCTGCTGTGAAATAAGCAAGACACATGGCAGCATCCGCTTGACTCATGGAAGCTTTAGACACCCTTTGAAGGTCCTACAGAAGAGGACATGTGTTAGATTCCACTCTCTTTATCAATTCATCTAGGGCCCACCATAGTTCTCACAAGACAAAAGAGAGAGACTATGGGTGTTGACACTTGTCAGCTTCCATTGAGACTTGCAGGGGACACATGGCACATTCTGCTACTCCTAAAAAAGCATGTCAAAGCCTTCTATGGTTTCCACTTGGTGCCCTCCACACTCTAGATTTTTCTAGTATGAAATTGATGTTCATAGGCCTATCACCCCTTAGAATTTCTTTTGGCTTCCTGCTTCAGCCCTTTCTACAAACTTTTTCCTTCGAGCCTTTTCCTGCGGACAAAAAGTCTGCAAGAATTGCCTTGTGACTTTGCCTTCAGAAATTTCCTTTTGGGCTTTTGGCTCGTGATTCCCATGAAATTATTTGAACTTTTTGTCCAAAGGAATTTCTTTAGACAAAAGTTTGAGAGAATTCATTTCCTTGCCTTAACAAAAATTCAAAAGATCTTACCTTTATGGTTTTCTTTGTGGCCTCTTTGAAGTGCTCCCTACCCTCCGTAAGGGCTCTTGAACCCAGAACTACCCTCTGTAAGGGCACTTGTCCTTCAGGAGGCTTGAAATTTAATTTGAACCACTCCTTTGAACCAACTATTGAACCAATCCATTAAATTGGTTTAATGGTTCAAGTGGTTGTTAAACTAAGGCTTTGAACTAAGTGATTGAATTTTGCCAATTGAACCAAGGCTTTGAACCGAAGCGATGAACCATTTGATTAAACCTGCTGATGAAATTTACCAAAGCATTAAACTTTGCTAATGAACTTAGCTTTGAACCAAAGTGATGAACTTTCCCAATTGAACCAAGCATTGAACTTTGCCAAAGCATTGAACCAACTAAATTAAACCAAGCCTTTGAATTGAGCCAATGACTTAAGTGTTGAACCTAGGCATTAAACTGGTTTAATGGTTCAAAAATGCTAACCTTCCTTGTGAATTTCTAGACAAGAGTTCAAAGAAGCTTTACTGCTGAGTTCATAGAAATCCAAGCTCTGTAAAGTCCATAGAAATGGACCTATAGAGTCTATAGAAAATCTGTAGAGTTCATAGAAATTACAAGACTCATGCAAAATCAAAAGTACTAGCTTAGAATAGCATAAAAAAAGGGGGGATTGATTTTTTGGCCTGTTGGGCCAAAAATGGTCAACAAATTGGTGACTCCCAAGGGAAGCATGCCTGCTATGCTTAGAAACTAGTTGCCTTTTAGTCCATTAGGCACAGAGTCAGATGCAGCTTGAACAAAGGTTAGCAATAGCCCCAAAAGATCCAAGAATCAAACATGAAGCTTTTACCCCAAACACAAGGGAAAGCACACACAAGACTAAAAAAACTACTTGTGTAAACTACACTTAGGGAAAGTAAGAAAGAAAACTAAAAATAAACTACTATGTACAACTAACCAAGTATACTTGCTTCCCTCTTGGATCAAAGGGAAAATTTCTTAAGTTCCCTCCCTGGCTAGGAAACTTATGGTGCTAGACAAGTGGCTAAATGAAGTGGAGACTTGGTGACCTGCTCCTCTTGCCTGCCACCTGGGTTGGCTTGTATCTGAGTGGATCAGATTCAAACATGCTTCCAACATATAAATACTCTATTTGTTCTTGGAATCTTGCCTCCTATTGGTTCTTCATGATAGTTTATCTCATCAAAAAATCAATCGCTGCTAGCTCATCACCATAAGCCCCTTGATATGCATCATTGACTGGCTTGTTCTCTTCTGCCTCATGCTCGGGTTCCATGGTATGATCATCCTCCTTGATGGCTTCAAAAAAAATATCTTTAGATTCACCAACCTCTTGAAAGGATAAATCTAAAAGCTTGTAGCCCCTTTACATACTTATTTGAGTCCTAATGCTACCTTCTTTACTCTTATCCAGCTCATAGCCTCCTTGAAGAGTAGTGCAGCCTACCCCAATGACTTCAAACAAATAATTTAAAACATGAACGAGAGATTTTACATGCTCTTCCATGACATCTAAGGTGATCTCCTCCTCATCCACACTCATGAAGTCTCCCTAATCAGTCATGAGCTGAGCATACTCCTCTTCACTTACTTCCTCCAAGACAGGTTCCTCCTCGAGAAGGGGGAAAATGGAAGGTTGACAGATGAACTTATGTGTAATAAGAGGTAGTCCATGAGCTAGAATCAAATGATTATCCTCTTTCCATCTAGCTAGCACTTCATCTATATTAGACGTGGCCTGATAGCTTTCTTGGAGGTGTGTAGATGGGGTGTGTTCAGACATGGGATCTGTTATTTGGTCTAAAATGTCCACCACCCACTGGCTAAGGAAACTCACTCTAGACTCCAACTCTATAATTTACCTATCTATATCTTCCTAGAAGAGCCTTTCTTGGAGGTCACAATCATCATTGGGAGCAGGACAAACCTCATCTTCTTCAAGGTTTTGAGTAAAACCTTTCTCCTCCTCTTCCTTTTCATCCCAAGATTCCACTATTTGCTTCCAAATCATGACCTTAGGATTGGAATTTTCCCCTTGTGAATAAGGAGTAACTTTATCCTCTTCAAGGTCCTAAGCTAGTTCATGATGTTCCTTCTTCCAGGTTAGAATTTGGAGATCATGTTGAAATACTTGAGGAGGTTGGGGAAGATTTGGGAGGGTCTGCTTATGTATAGGAAGAGCTATCTAAAAAGAGGCATGCTGAAAAGCTAAACGCATGGGATTGAGGGTAAGATTGATTAATGCATCAGATGAGCCAGAAATATTAAGTGCCATCTGATAAAAAGGATTTGGCACACAAGAGGGGGCTTTCTTCAGAATAGGAGGGGGTAGAACTTGGGCCAAAATTTCTTCATTTTTGTCCCTCCACTTTACCAACACTTCATCAATATTGAAATTAGCTTGTGGATTGGTGGAAGAGGTGTTTTTTGGCATCGGCTCCTCTACAAGGTTTGAAAGCTCCATCTCTCTTTCTCTAAGAAGTCTCATCTTCTTCTCTAATTCCTCAATCTGCTTACCCAAATTATCCTTATTTTTTACCTCTTAGAGCTCATAAGAATCATCATAGAAATGGGGAGTGCATGAAGGTTGTCATGAAATGCAAGAAGCTTCCAGAGGAAGGGTGAGAGGGACTTGAAAAGGACTAAACTCATTTTGTACCTCACACTCTTGGACAATGTCTTTCCCCTCTTTGCTATTCCATGACTCAACCACTTTATTCCAGCTCAAGATATTTAGACTGGGCATCTCCTTTTGGGGGGATGGGGCCATAATGTGAGAGGGTAGTGAGGGTTTAGATTCCACTTCCATTGCTACCGAAATAGACTATTACATTTGAGTATTTTCCAATTTAATTTTTTTTATCAAGATTAGCCTTAAACACAAGATTTATTGTTTTATAACTCTCCTCAACATGAATGGGGAAAGGACTTTGATAGGCTTGACTTGGATCATAAGCAGGGGTTGTGTATGACTGATATGATATGTGGGGTAGTGAGTATGTAGGTTGATAGACTTGGTAAGGCTACCTCTCATGAATACTTATCTTCTCTTCTAAAGATGCAATTAAACCACTCACATCTAGCATCTTGCTTGTAAGCCTATGCCAATTGGCTCTTTCAATGGGAGTCCACTCCCTCTTAACTAGATCTAGTGCATTTCTCACTTGATGGATGACATGATTAGGAATTTCTTGGCCACATCCCTTTCTGGTGTTGAGCTCTATTACATACTTTTCATATCCCAGTAGTGCTCATTTGAAGGTGGAGATGGGTTGATTGGTAAAGAGACTGGGTTGAGTAGGAGAAGTGACACATTGAGAAGACTAGGCATAAGGCTAATATAGCTCATGATAGGGTTGGGACTAGTCATATTAGACCTAATAAGGATCAACATAAGGCTGGTAATGATCATAGCCATGCTAGCCAAGGAAAATAGGGTCCATGGTTCTAAACAATGGAATTATACATGCCAAAATATTGTTTCTTGATGGCACAAGAACTGCTTAACCGGTTAATTTAACTCAGAGTCACCATTGGTGTTGATGGAAAAAGCCTCCAAAGGCTGGTTGGCTGAAGAATACACCAAAAATTCATCAACTCTCTGGACACAACTTGTCCCAATTGGTCCCACCAAGCGTGCCAAAAAAATTTGATGCAGTGGATTGCACCCAAGGCAGGATGCCTAGTTCCCGCCCTTCCACACGCAACAATGGAAACTCCCCTCTTGCCTATGGGACTAGTGAAGCTAGAGGGGAGAGTCTCTAGATAAGGGATATCTCCCTCTAATGTATCTTTTAGGCCCTAGTTTATCCTACTGCTAATAAATAAAATGAAAAAGGAGGGGATGAAAAGGGAGAGAGAGATGATAAAAATAGAACCTAAGCCTAAAAATGAAAAGGTGATACACCAAAAAATGTTGACCCATTCAGCTTGAACATACATTTTTCACCAAGAAGAAACACCCATAGACATCATCTGAAGGGGGAAGCTCTTCTACAATAGTGAGTCAAGGGTCCATAGAGATACAAGGAGGAAGGAACTAGTAAAGGTGTTTTGAGACACACTTTGATAGCCTATTCACATGTGCCTATATTCTTTTTGTAGACACTTCTGGCAGACCTACAGAAAGGAGACTTCACAATGAACTAAACATGCTGTAATCAATCTGTGAAAAGCATGAAAGACAATGACTTAATAAAAAAGAAGAAAATAGACATATACTTTAAAGTGCAAGTCCAGATAGAGGTAAAACTGCTATGTCTTGATTCAAGGTAAAATCTGGCAGCGCTCTACCTTACAAGCCTGAGAGTTTTTTGGGTAGATTTTTGCCTTAAGGATAAGAGAGTGGATCATTCTCAAATGAGAAGTTTACAATATATATAAAGAGGAAGAGAACTTGGCACTTTTTGGGAAAGACTTTGGTGCTCTTTTTGCAAGCTGGCCCATGTGCGCTCTGAGCCTTAGGAAGAGGAAGCTATTTGATTATCGGCTCCTACTTTGACTTTAGCATTACACATTAATGTAAAAACATGGCCACACCTCTTTTCTACAAATAGACTACTCTTTTCCTGCAAACAAATTGTGATTTGTCCCCTCATAAATGTGAATTAGAGAAAGCAGGCCATGCCACTCACTGTTTGTGTTATTTGGTGACCATCTAGCAATAACTCACCTCCTACTTTATCTCTTTTTACACCTTGTCTTCTTTCTGGTTTCTATCTCTTTCTATCTCCTTTAGCCCTTAGGGCTATCTTTTGGTGGGTCACTATGTTCCTTGGGCTCTTACTGCTTACCCTGGCAACTTTCTACTGATTTTCAAATAAGTGACACGTGGCACGTTCCACTGTGAAATGGGCAAGGCATGTGGCATCATCCATTTGACTCATGGAAGATTTAGGCACCCTTTGAAGGTCTTATGGAAGAGGACATGTGTCAGATTCTACTCTCTTTAGAAATTCATCTGGGGCCCACCATAATTTGCGTGAGACAAAAGAGAGAGACTACAAGTGTTGACACTTGTCAACTTTCACTGAGACTTGCAGGGGACACATGGCACTTTTCACTGATCCTAGAAAAGCATGTCAAAGCCTTCTATAGTTACCACTTAGTTCCCTCTATGCTTTGGATTTTTTTGGTTTGAAATTGATGTTCACGGGCCCATCACCCCTTAGACTTTCTTTCAACGTCCTGCTTTGGCCCTTTCTGCAGACTTTTTCCATCAGGCCTTTTCCTAGAGACAAAAAGTCTGCAAGAATTGCCTTGTGACTTTGCCTTCATAAATTTCCTTTCAAGCTTTTGGCTTGCAATTTCCCCAAAATTCTTCAAACTTTTTGTCTGAAGGAATTCCTTTAGACAAAAGTCTGAGAGAATTCATTTCCTTGCCTTAACAAAAATCCAAAAGATCTTACCTTCATAGTTTTCTTTGTGGCCTCTTTGAAGTGCTCCCTACCCTCCACAAGGGCTCTTAAACCCAGAACTACCCTCCGCAAGGGCACTTGTCCTTTGGGAGGCTTGAACTTTTATTTAAACTGCTCCTTTGAACCAACCATTGAACCGGTTCAATGGTTCAAGCGGTTGTTAAACCAAGGCTTTGAACTGAGCATTTGAACTGAGTGATTAAATTTTGCTGATTGAACCAAGGCTTTGAACTGAAGTGATGAACCATTTTATTGAACTTGCCAATGAACTTTGATGAAGCATTAAACTTTGCCGATAAACTTAGCTTTGAACCAAAGTGATGAACTTTGTCAATTCAACCAAGCGTTGAACTTTGCCGAAGCATTGAACTGACTAAATTGAACCAAGCCTTTGAACCAAGCCAATGAACTTAGGCATCGAACCAATTCAATGGTTCAAAAATGCTAACCTTTCTTGTGAATTTCTAGACAAGAGTTTAAAGAAGCTTTACTGCTGAGTTCGTATAAATCCAAGCTCTATAGAGTCCATAGAAATGGACCTACAGAGTCTGTAGAAAGTCTACAGAGTTCATAGAAATTTCAAGACTCATGCAAAATCAGAAGTACTAGCTCAGAACAACATAAACGAAAAAGGGGGGGACTAATTTTTTGGCCTGTTGGGCCAAAAATGGTTAACAAATATGTGAAGTTTTTTTAGATATTTTTGCATTATAGTTAATCACCTATCTTTGTATCCCAAGTAAGTTACTAATAATTTTTTTTACCATCCCTTAAATGGAATCTAAACTGTTATTATTAGATTCTCAAGGTGTGGTTTAGGTATTGTTAGTTATAACCAATGTCACTTGGTTTTGAGGTTGAGGGATTAGTTCATGGCTCTATAGGTTAAGGAAACCTAATTGTTATTTTAAATTAGGATGACCAAGTGGGAGTTGATGTGTTACAGGGAGTGGCTAAAGCATTGGGGAATTCTAGTTAATGCTAGTTAAGAAGTTAAAAATAAGCATTTATGGTATCATTAGGAGTGGGAGTCATCATATGAACTTGAGGGTTTAGTTGAATATCTATTTTGATGGCCCCTACATAAGCCAAGGATAGGTATACTATGACTATGTCCCTCCTTAAAAACATGGTTATTCAAGGGTCTATCATAATCTTATATATTTGAAATGCTAGATGAGGGTTAGGTTGATAAAGCATGATGAATAAAATATATATCTCTAAAACCTAGCATTATAGTTCCTAATAGACTCATTTGGATCCCTTTTGATAAAATTGAATTGAAGATATATGACACTAAGGTTTATCACTTTACCAAATTGGGTGAGGAAAGTAGTACTTAAATGGTCCCAACTTAGGATAGAGTCTTCAGGAAGGTTAAGGAACCAATCATATGTTGTGTCTATTAGGGTGAAGGGGAAAATATCCCATGCTACATCTTCATGATATAAATTTATAAGTCTCAAGGTATTTTTATAAGATGTTATTTTTTAATCTATATTTCATCCCATGCTAGGGGTGAAATAGGGAAGATACCTCTAAGGGTTCCTATGTAAATCATGAAAAACTTTTAGGATGTTAATGGTAAAGCCAGTTAACCAAGCCATTTTAAGATGAAAATTTTGAAGGGATTATAGAGATGAAATGATGGGAATCATAGTAGGTTTAGGTTGGTTAGGCTTGGGTTTTTCGTGGAAAATTTAGGTGGAAATTATCAATCAATTATGATAGGACCTAGCCCTAATAACAAGCAAACTAATCTCTAGGATGCTTTAAAATAAAATAGTGACTAATATATTATTATCAATAATCATAATATTAACATTATCATAAAGTAAAATCAATGACAAGAGTGAATTATTTCAATCATCCCTCCTATCACCAGTCATCATTCACTCCGATCTCCTTTGTTCATGAAATGCCCATGAGATTGGGCATTCCCCAAAAGGGAAGGTGTGGACATATACATAATTTCATCATCCATTTTAGGACTGATTTAGGATTAACATAGGGCATAACTACATATATTTGACTTCAAAAATAGAGTCTATGTGAATAGTCTCCAAGAGATACACTATTACCACTAGAAATTCAATATAAAGTTTATACACACAAGTGTAATTATCAAATATTTTATTGACAGATTAAGTAGTGAACTTATATATTTTTAAATATAATGGGAAATGGTAGTTAAATTTTAAATAACAAACATAAAAGAGAGGGAATGGTAAGGCAAAAAATGGATCTCCCAAGTCTATAATGAATTCAATGCATTTATCATTGAACCAAGTGAGTTTGCCATAATTATACCACTCTAGACTAGGTTTAACTAAGGTTTTACCTCCAAGAACATACAATGGGAGGAGTCTAAGGGAACCATGAGTATACCTTAAATATTAACTCTCATTAGATATGAGTACTAATATTTTATAGTAAACTACACATAAACAACTTATGATAATTTATAGATTAACACACAAATTAATAGTACTATAAAATAAAAACATGATAATTCACATAGTTATTATAATAGCTAAGCACATCATAACCATAAGACACATAAAGTAGAAAAATATTAATCTAAATAACCTTAGATTGACTAAAATTTAATAATGGAGATGAAAGGTCATTGAGACACATAATAAACCTTTTATAGAAAATAGGAATTATATTCATTAAAAATTAAGTGATGTTATAATGATTGATCTTGGCCAACTTTTATAGTCTAGAGATGAATGAAAAATAAATTGAAATATTGGATATAATACAACAACACTTTATTATAATATGGTTGTTCCTTATATATATAAGGACTGGCCTCATCTCCAAATAACATGAGGATCCCATCTTAGGCCATGATGCCTACCCTTACTATTTATAACCATAATTAAAATTTTAAAACATCAAAAAACCTTAAAATATGTAAAAGATATATGGGGGAATACTTTATTGATACATGAAGGTAGTTTTAAAGGTCCTACTCTTTATAAATTTGATTTGGAATCCATAACCTCAAATGTGTCCACCACAAGGTTAAACTCCTTATCCATCTTGGCAATGTTCATTGGGGTCTCCTTGAAGATTGTCTTAGCTTGAGTCACTAGTCTTTGATAGACTTGGAATGGTTATTCCATTAACACTTGGACCCTTGAGACCTAATTGATACTTGTTGTAGATTACATTGATATATCTATCATTATCTGGGCCCATTCCTAGTTTACCTTGGTGACCTTTTACCTCATGACCTAGTTGAATTGGCCTAGGTGGACTCCAAATTCTCCTTGATCTAGCAGGATGCCATCCAAGTGGAATAAAAAATATATTGATATCTTTGGAAGTAGGTAAATATCTTATTATTTCCCTCTTCTAAGGGTCTAGTTATAGTGTGAGCCATGACCAACCACTTCTCCATAGGATCCCTCATGTTCCCATCATATGTTTGATACAACATAAGGTATAATGTTGGAATTAGTTTCAAATTCATGAATAAATCCTTTTTAGTCACCACTTGTAGCTTCTTAAACTTCCTATCTATATCAACAATCCTCTTTGAGTAAACCTTGGTTTGCTAGATAGGAACATTGGTGTCAACCAGAGTCTCCACTACCTTCTAAAGATCTAAGAAGAGTAGTAAGAGGGTGTCCTTAACCTGCCCAATCATTCCAACTACAAAAGATACTTTCACCTAGGATTATAAGGTTCAAACTTATATTTTCATGTCCTCAAAGACATTTTTTGACATATTGTGAGCTTCTCAAATAAAAAAGAGTGGGTCCTCATCCATACTTTCTTCCCTGATGTAATTCATCACCTTAGTGAGGGATAATATATCCTAATGGTTTTTCCAAAACACTAGGCTACCCACCTAGATAAATCTATGAATAAGTGTCCTCTTGATACTTCCTAAATTTTTATCAAAGATCCGTTGTATGTCTAGGTCACCCCAAAGAGTTATCTCCACTACATATAATGTTGGGACCATTTCCATAATTATGGTAGGTGTAGGAGGGGTGGATAAAATGGTGGTGAAGGGAAGAGGAAGAGGTGCAGGTGATATGGAGGAACTAGATGGGGGTGAATGAGGAAAGTAGTGGAGGTAGAGGGGGCTGGGGAATAAAAAGAGGAAGAACAAAAGGGATGACCCAAGGTAACATTTGTGCCCTCCATTTATCTTAGGTCAAGTTCACTTGAGTGGGAATTACCAATAATAAAGGGTCATTAAATAGTAAGGAGGAGATGGGTTGGTTGAATAAAAATCTTGTGGTTCCCTAGGTAATGGAAAGAGGCATCTAGGGAATAATGGATTGAGTTGTTTTAGCTAGGGTTGGAATAATTATTGAGGCTTATAGGGGAGGTTGGACTAGAGTATAAGGGCTTAAATATAGAACTAGAGTGTGAGTTTCCTTCTTATTCAGTCTCTTACCTGGGTAAACTCTAGATGTTTTAGTGGAAGGACCATCTAAGATAATATTAACTATATGGGTTGATGGTAAAAGACTCAAAGCTACTGAGGAAGGCACTAGGTTGACTAGAGTGGGCACTAGGAGGGTTACTATTATTGAAAGTATGATCCCAATAGTTGTATCCATGCTTGTTGATTAAGGGACACCAAAGGAAGGAATTGGGAGGATTTTAAGTTGTGAAATGATGGATCTAAGGGGAATTAAGAGGTAAGGGTTCTTGGGATGACCAAGGCTAAATGTACTTAGGAAAATGATGGAGGAGGCACAATAGGGAAAATAGGTGTCACCACTTGGGGGGATTGTGAGAGTGGAGTAGAACCTGTGGGTTCTAGGATCAAGAGTTAGAAGGTGGTGGGAGTGAGGGGTGTAATGGAAATAAAATAAATGGGAGGTAAAAAAGGGGACCTATGCTAGTGCCTATTTCAATCCTCACTCTAGGATCACCCTTAGACTAATGACCACATATAACCATAGGGTTTTCTCATCTTGTGGTTAAGGTGATAATTATTGAATTGGTTATACTTAGGATACTTGGTATCAAGTATCACATATATGGCTCTATCTTATCCAAACTATTAGAGATTATAGAGGAGTTAGAGGTGGAACTAGAGCATGAGGAATAACTATAAGAGGTAGAAGTGGAACTATGGTTCAAAGAGAAGTTAGAGGAGATGGAGGTGGAGCTAGGTTACAAGGAGCAAAAGCCACCATAGGAGGAAAATATATAACACAAGGAGGATAAATTATGATTACCTATAGGATCCTTCATGAGATAGTAGGAATATCTAGGGTTAGATAATCTACAGATGAAGTAAGAGCTAGAGGGGGTGTAGATGGACTAGCATAAATCTTCTTTTCTTTCTTTCTATTCTTCCCTATAATTTGAGATAATACTTTTTGGTCATCATTATCTTCCAATTACATCTCTTTATCATCCTCTAATTGATGACCTTAGTTGGTATTAATGTAGGATAAATTTCACACCAAGTGAGATATAATTATCCCCTTAGGGTCCTAATGCCAGAGCTTATCTCTTCCTAAGGTGAAGGAGTCTCACCTAGATACCATATTCTATATTGGAGGGAAGGCCTTGTAAAATTGGTGCCTAATAGTGATTAGGAGTGGTGGGCATGCCTTTTTGACATTATATATAGATCCTAAAGATTCCCTCCACCAGCTAGTATGTGATTTATTACTTTGTCAAATGATCTAGGATGAAATATGGTAGGTAGAGGGGATCCTTGAGGAAACCCACAATCTATATCATGGTGTCCTCTCTATAGATCCATTAGTCCACAATGGTGGTGATGAAATCCTATATTTATTGTGATAGTAAAGGAATTGGGGCCTCATTGATCACTTGGTACACCACCAAATAGAAATACTTGCATATGTCCCAGATTTGGTTTTAAAACTAGTGGCCATATAGTTTGTAGAAGACCACATGGAATACCAATCCCCTAGGAACACATGAAGGAAAATATTAAGGATTTAAAGAGAGTGCCATGTAGATTGCATCCTTAAGGTAGCTCATCATGTAGAAATTACTCCTAGTTTGGGTATCTATGATGGTTTTTACCAAATTGAAATTGATCAATCCTCCCATATCTATAACTTCAGAGCATGTGAGGATCATAAGGAGGAGGGGCACCCATAGTTCATGACATACAAGCAATCATGGGCACTAAATAATGTATTAAGTAGAACCATGCCTACCTAAAATTGCTTACATAAGTTGTAGATGGTATATTTATTTATGTCCTCATTTTTAACCCATTTAGCATCTTAGTTCTCAACCCAATCATGTGAGACATCATATATTTGATAGGTCTCCATCTAGACCTTCACTTCTAACACATCATTAGAGAAGGTGTAGTTTGAGAGGGAATAATACACCTTGTAAACATTCTCAAAGATATTAGCAATATGGTGCTAATATTTAGATGAACATAACCAGTCTTAGACCCTATCCTAAACTCATATTTCTACATGAAGGAGGTTTCCAAAAAATTTAACATAGGGTAATTCCTCTAGCTTGGTATCAAATCTTTGGAGTCTACATTTCTTGTAAGACTAAAGGGCATACTCAAACTCTATTTATTAGTCATTTTCATATCTTAAGTCCCTAGGTACTTATTTGATTGCCTTGAATAAGTCATTATATTACTTGAATTTGGTTAAGCCAATAGGGAATGTGGTATCCTAGTACTTAGGATCAGCTTTTGTGTTTGATGAGGATGTGGCCATTATAGTAGGATGGAGGGGAAATAGGTAGGATCTAAGTTTAAGAGGAAAAAAATAGGGGTACTCTACAAGAATTGGAAATCTAAGAGATGGAGTGTTATCAAAGGTATGTAGTGTTAAATATTAGTGAGATTTCCTTAGTATTTTATAAGTGCATACATACAACCCTTGTATTAATGTCATTTGGTAGTTCACTTGATATAAATTCAAATTTGAGTTAGTGGTTGGATTTCCTCTCTTTATTTCTAAATCTAGAGTTAAATTCAGATCCCATGATCCTCTGCCACCAAATAAATTTATCAATGGTGATTATATGTTTCAAAAATATCCAATTAGGCCCAAATTTCTATTTCATTAATACCTAGAGTATGGTAGGCACATATTCACATCCTTTAAATCCTTCCTAATTAACTCCCACTTTATAACATGTGTTATCCACTCATTAGTCATCCTACTAATGGTTAGAAAATAGGCATGGATTTGTACCCTATGCCATACCCTTAGAAAGAGTGAGGTGTCACTGAAGGACACATGATACATCTTGATTGGTTCTCTGGCCTCATTAATACCTCATGCTAACCTTTCTAGGTTGCCTTAGGTGGCTACTAGTTCATCCACTTTACTTGGAAATGTGTTGCCTCTTAATTCATCTAGGCCCTCCCAAGATATAACATATTTAATAGGTTTTTGATCTGGCCACTTTGACAATTAGTGACATGGAACCTCTTAATTTTGTTAGGATCTCACAAGCTCTTATAGATTTTATAATATTGGGTACTAGATATTTTGATAACTAGTGGTGTGGAACCCCCTAATTTAGTAAGATCTCTAAAGATTTGATATCTCTAATAGGTTTTGGGACTAGACAATATAACAACTAGTGTTGTAGTACCTTCTAATTTGATCAGTCTCTCTTAGGCTCTAACATCTCTTATAGGTTAAGGGATTAAAAATTCTAACAACTAATGATGTGGTGCCTCTTGATTTGGCTAGGCTCTCCTAGACTATCCCAAGTGTTATCAATCTAGATTTCACCCTTAAGGCAAAGGTGTTTTAGACCTATGTCATCCATCTAATATAAAGGGATCACCTCTAGGTATGGGTAGCCTATTGAGTGAGATGAACCTCTAGCTCTAGGATTAGCTCCCTTGATGCATAATCTAGAATTAACTCCTAAAATTACTTGATTTTCAATAAAAATGGGTGTAAGGATGCATGAAACAAACCTAAATTATAGGAGGTGATGCCCCAATACATTTTATATCCTTTTCTTGATACTTGTAACACTTATAGATAGAACAAGACTAATTACCAACACACACTCTCTAAAAGACTCCCACACATTATTTTTTCACATGGAGGTTATTATAGATGACCATGACTTGAGGATGATGAATGAGAGGCCTAATTTAAGTCACTATCAATCAATTTTCACTATGAGTACAACCACTAACACCTTAACACACCTTGTAACCTACATAAGACACTCCACCAGTACCTAGGTGAAGACAAGGACCTATAAAGGGATAATAATAAACCACTTATGAAAATATAACCCACATTAACACATTATAATACTATAAATAAAATAGGTTGAATTAGTTTTCTATTATCTCAAGGTTGCATATACAATTGGGTAGAATTTTCACATACCTAATAGAGGGATCCATATACTTGCATTTAAATCCCAATTTATAGAAAGTGAGAAGGAGAGAGAACACATATGTGGCATAAAAGTGTGATGGATAGGTCATGAATACCATCATTTATTCAATAATTAGTTACAAATATGATTGGGGGTTAGTAACAGCTCCAAGACTTCACCTATGTATTGCCTTGTTTATAAAATGGTCTTCAATGAGCCCTTAGGCATAGAAGTGTGATGGATGGAATATTTTTTTCATATTTAACCCCATGAATATGTCATACACATTGAAACTAATCCATCACTCCTTGACATGTAGTGAGAGGTCATGCACCCATTATGAGAGGCAATTACTTTCTTGAACATGTCCATTATTCTCCTAGCTACCACCCTTGAATTCATTCATATCCCATTCAATGTGTTTTTCCCCCTAGTTGGAAAGGTATCTAAGACTTATGAATCCTTCAATCATGTGTTGATCTTACTATTTGCCTAAAAAAGTTAGTACAATATTTTTTCTACCTTTGAAAGTCTCATCACTATGAGAATAGTATTGTAATACTCCATTATTATTACAAATGAAGGTAATAGGCTTGTATTTAATACTATAGGTGTTGAAATGTTATTTTTTGAAGACCGTCCAACCTATGAACTGGTATAAAAAGTCTTTCAATTCACTCAATAGATCAATTATGCTCTATAAACATGTAAATAGTCTTAAAACTAGGCCTTATAAGCCATTTTCCTACACATTTTGCCTCACACATGACAAATTTATATTTCATAGAGAGAAAATAATACCTGTGTGTGTCTTCATGATTTTTTTTTGGTGTTTTAAGATCATTATAATAATTAAGAAGAGTTTCTTGTCTATCAGGTCATCCATGAGTTCTTGGGAGGGCTTAGAGTGCCCTATCATCTTAACGACGGTTCATAAATCATATGACTTGGAATAAAACCTTAAGGCCATTAATATTGATTATATATACCCATTCAAAACTCTCTAATAACTATTTGTCTCATTCACCTTGTACAATTATTTTTGAGCAAAATTTGGTTGCCTTCGAGTCTTCACTATGCACATGGGGTATGCTGAAATGGACATATGACTAGTTGTAGATTGTAGTGTGTTCACCACATTATCATGCATGGTTTTATATAAAAATACCACCTTAATAATTTATATATACTCTTATAAAAAAATTCACAAAATGACGTCTTGACACAAATTCAAACAATGTGACATGGGAACCATCATGGTGCTTTTTGACATGACTCACTACTTGAACATGATGCCTCTAATCCTAAGGAAAACTAAACATCTCCTAGTTTCTCAAGACATATCAAGTACCCATGAATGTTAAAAAGGTAAATTTAAAGTGATTTTATCAACGGTTGGTTCTTTTGAGCCTAGGGAAATAAAGATATCAACATCATTGGTGAATCCTAGGGGTTGACTTGCCTACTATTCAAGAAAACCAAAAAATTCTTACATAATAGCCATGATTAAAATGAGATACCTCTCTAACTGAGCTAATAGTTTGACCTAACATATTACAAAACTTAAGTACTATAATGGCCTCACCATAGACACAAAACAGACACACATGAACACCAACACCTAAAAACCTAAGAAAATAATAAGACAACAAAACAAGTAACTAACAAATCACTTGTGCCACAAGACTTAGAAGAAATAAGACCTAAACTAATATTTATAATGAAATTATGTGCTTAACAATAATATTAATTAAGGAACACCCCATTGATATGGATAAGGTGTTCCTAACCATTTATCCTTGATAATTAGAATGCATTATGGTCTTTGTAGCTGGTTATAGTGTAAGATCCACTCCATAGGATATCAAACTTTCAATACTTACCTAGTTTAGCATTTTATTCATCCTACTTAATAATAATATAACCTTATTAGAAGGTCCTTGAATTATTTTTATTTTTAAATGAACTCTTAACTTGATCTTTATTGGGAGACATGGCATGCATAACATCATCTCTTGTCTCTTCTAGCCCTCTCAATTCATTCATACTTACTTCTATGGCATCATTATTCATTAGCTCAACATGATATGTGATTTATAAGGTTGGTAGACCAAGATATATGGGTAACCTTTCATTTTTCCATAGACAAGAAGGTATGGAGAATGATTAGTAGCTTTATTAGGGGTGATCCTATCTACCCACAAGTTTGTTCTCAGTTTAGTATGCCACTCCCTCTGATTGTCTTCCATAGTTTTCTTTATGATTCTAATTAGATTATTATTGGAGGAGTCTGTAATTACATTGACCCTAGGATAGTATTTTGAGTAATTCCTCAGGTAAATTCCATAGTTAATATCCCATTCACTTACCCTTGTATAACTAAAATTTAGTGCATTATCTAATATGATGGTGGAGGGGACCCTAAATCTAGTCACTATACTATCATAGAACTCTAAGATTGATTTTTGATTTACCTTCTTATGGGATACTTCTTTTACCCACCTAGTGAAGTATTTTTTATCAATCAAGACCCACTTGTGTCCTACACTAGATAGAATGTGTATAATGTCTACAAAATCTAGGCCCCACTACATGAAAATTTTCTCCACTTGGATGGGTTTGAGAGGCAAGGTAGTTAGTTTTTGTTTCTAAGTGAAAATGGCATAGTTATGGCATCTCCTAACCCAATCATGGGATTTATTGAACAAGCTTGGAAAAAAGTATCTTTCTCTCATTATCCTTGATATTATAGTCCTAGTTTAAAAGTGGCCTCCTCAAGGCCTATCACAAAATTAATCTAGAAGTTTGTCAACCTAGTTAGTCTCCACACATCTCAAGAGCATGGACTCAATATATTTCTTAAATATAAATCCATATACCAAGACATAAGGAATTGATTTTATAAAATAATGCCTTATTCTTGTCCTATCTAGGCCTATATTACACTCTCTTATTTTAAGGAATCTTACCATATCTTGAGTCCAATTGGAAGAGGATGTAGGTGTATCTACTTGGTGATCATTATGCATTACTAAAACCACTTCTTTGTCTTACTTAACATCTTATTCCAAGTTATCACATACTAATTTACCCCTTAATAACTTTGTGAACTTCACGCTTATGTCATATTCCATGCATCTAGTCACCCAACCTACTCTTTTTTCACTCAAATATTGGTTAAGAAGGAAGTCCTTGATGCTAAGGTGAGCCAACATGACATAGATTTTGTTGTTGGACACCATGTGTATAATATTTTTAATTCTTATCATGAATTTAAGCACTTGATTTTATACGTATGTATACCTCTCTTCATAGGCCTCCAATTCTTAACTAAATAAATTTATGGTTTGTTTAAGGCCCTCACTATTTTATTGCATCAACATGGCAAATAATGGTGTCATTGGTTGATAAGGCATAAAAAAGGAAGTCTTTGAGAAATCAAGGTTAAGAAGAGTGGGTGCTTTATCAATGGATTTTTTTAATGTATTAAAAACTTCTCTTTCCTTCCCTAGTCCATATTAAGTCCTTATGCTTCTTGAGCATAAAATTTATAGGTCTTACCACCATAATAAACCCAAGGATAAACTTCCTAATGAAATTAATATTACATATAATGTTTCAATGTCCATTCTTTTGTTTGGTAAGTGATAGAGAAATAATTTCACTTATCCTCTTACGGCATATGGAAAGGCATTCTTTTAGACACAATATGGCCTAAAATTTTGCCCTTTATTGAAAGTAGTGACTGAGAGGGGAGGGGGTGAATTAGTATACAACAATTCATATTCAATTTCAAAACCATTTCATCATTAATAAACTTTATATAGTAAAATAAACGTGAAATAACATACATATAAACCTTGAATAAGATCATACATCACATCAACACAAAATATAAGTGGGAAACCCTCTTGAGGTATAAAACCCACTGAACCTTGCAAGATGGACTACAGTCCTATTATGACATGATCCAATTTAGATCATCTATAACTAATCAAAGAAATACCATAACTTATGTATTAATAATAAAATACCATAAGGTGATACCACACCTATCTAGATTAGAAACCACAAAAACTATAATTTTAGAAAGCTTCACCTTGTGAGGAGGCTACAACCCCTTAGATGTTGAGTAACCACAATAACAACTATAAACATCTCCACCTTTAAATTGATATATTCAAAAATTAATGATGGACATATTATTATCAATATTCAAATTAAATATTTCACCCAACCCTCAATATTAGCTAAATCACATTACATACTTGAACCAGCACATAGATTAATTAAGACACATTACATATCCCAACTAACCCCAATCTTCAATTCTTTGCTCACACATAATATTCAAACCTATAATAGCACTATTATGACATAATAAATATGACCTATAGGTCATACATACCATCATAAACATACTCTACCCTTCAATGCATCCATTGATCACACACAATCTTTACTTTTCCTTCATTCACCATACACACTCTCTCAAACAGCCTCTAGAGCATACTCACTCATTTTGTCTCTTCTAGGCTTTTTAGGTCCAATGACCTATGTAATCACCTTCATCACCTTGATTATAAAATTATTTCTGATCCTCTTCACTCTCTCCTATTCCTTACTAACCTATACCTTCTCTTTCAAAGGTTCTCTCCTTCACTTGGCTCCACATCTATACAACTAGAACAAACAAGCCAAATAGGCCTTGTACTTATACCATGCTCTTGATTTAACCCATCTTGGTCAAAAAAGATGATTAATGCACTTTTTATACCTTTGAATATGTCATAATACACGTTACATGTAATAACCACATACTCCATGGGTTAGACAATGCCTCATTACCCCTAAACCACCACTAGGCCTTAGTGAGACCTAAAAACATTAGGCCTTCACACTCACATGCTACATGTGAGAATAATTGGACCAAATTTGTCCTATAAAAATTATTAAAACACATAAAAATATCTATAATATCCTATTAATTACTCCTAAATACATATAAGACATCTGGAACACCAACTTCATACTTGGACCTACCAATTAGGTCTCTTAGCTATTCAGGTCTTCATACACAAAAAACATAGTCTCAAACTTCTAAACCAAATACTAAAATATCACATATAAATATTATTATATCACATGTATTAACCATTAAATAACTCATATATGCCTCCAAATTATTTAGACACATCAACACATGTACTAAGCACTCAAAACAACATATATAAAATGACCATTTAGACTAGTCATATGCAGTCAAAATAAAATCAAGCTATTTTAAATATCCATAACTAATAAAAGGAATATAATTTAAAAAAATACCTTATAATAATACTTATATAATTATATAACATCTCCATTCTCATTTCATTCTTCAAATCTACTCAGAACACCTTCAACTTACCTCTGCAAGATGGTCACTCAAACTACCAGTGTATTCAACAAACACAATCAACTTCTAAATCTTTGTTCATACAAAATATATATTTTTAAAACCTAAAATTACCACATAGATGATACTTATGGATTATAAAACACTCTCCAATAGATAATTCATCATGATACATCCATATATCATCAACACAAACTCAATTATCCTTCTCAGGTAACTTGCAAAACATAGTCAACTTTGGAACTCAATATATTTTATTTTAAAAACATTCAAACCTAATAACTATGTTCAATAGATGTGTTATTTATTCCTCTTAAAATTTTATTTGTATTTCACCTTTTAATTCATCCTAAATCAAAATTTATTGAAAAAATATAGAGCACTAGTTTTTCCCTTTGCAAAATTCAAATATTCAAATGCCAATGGTCACAGTTAAACCTCGATCACTTTGTTATAATATCATTCCATAATTGCTAAAATTAAACATGAAAAATTTATATTTATTTAATTACATAAATATTTACCTTTCATCTCTCACTATTATATCTTCATCTTGACTTTTTGACTTAATGTGCTCCATTGATTTCCAGTACGTAGCTCAATCTTTATCTATGTTAAACATTGGATGCCTTGAAAACATATCATTAATTATGAACCATTGATATATATTTGTATTAAAACTCATTTTATATTATATATTATAATAATATAGGTATTTATCTCTTCTTGGTATTAAACTTTGAACACTTATCCTCATCTTGTTGCTTCCAAACACCTTGGAACAAATATGCTCTGTTGATCTTTTGTAAGGATCTTGATCTTTAAATTCATTAACCAAAATAAAATTTGACTCATTTAAATAAAAAACCATCATATATACTGATATATATGAATTCCCATTAGCTATTGGATCCCATTTGGTCTTAATCTTTAACTTTATGTATAATAGACTATGGGGACTATTCATATCTTCCTGAAAGGATAACTTTGCACAAGCATATCTTTGGCTACACTTACTAACATGATCTAAAACTTGAACCTTGTGATATCCCCACATAGGATAATCCATCCATATATCAATAATCTCTTATAACCCTCACACATGTGAGATATGGTGTCATCAATATGCCTCCTCAAATTTATCTATCATAGAGACAACTATTCCTAGATGAACATAATGAAGAATTGATTAAATTCCACTCATGTACACAAGATATAAAATCATCATTGAACTATGATAAGACACTTGAAACATCCTCAAAGCACCATACTCATCCCTAATCACCTCAATCAATCAAACATTAAATAATCATATAGGAAATCTGAGGCACATTGAAGCATACTTTGTCATTGTCAGTCTATCACACATGACACCTCATTAACATCCTTGGTTACCTTGAAGACATCATTGAAAAACCTCAATAAATCTCCCACTTTTTAATTGATGTTAAACACCAATATAAATCTTATGCTTAGACTCTATCTCTCTCTTTAGGTTCTTTCTCCCCCTTTGACACAATGACAAAGTGGGCTAAACTTATGATCTTATAGACTTGAAAAGACATAAATGAATAATAGTAGGAAGAGACCATCTCTGAGATATGATAAATACTCCCCTTAACATTTATCAAAACTCTTCTCACCTTGAAATTATCAAACATGATCCATGACAACACTCCTCTCTGATCATATATATATATATATATATATATATATATATATATATATATATATATATATATATATATATATTCTATGAAACATACATAAACAATAGAAACTACATGAACTTACCATGAAAAAATTAAAAGGGACTCCCCCTAAGTCACCTAAGCTTAGGCACATTATCTTTGAGCATATTCATAGTATTTCCAATAATGATGAATCAAAACAATTACCTCCATACCTTCTTACTTATATCCAACTACATAGTCCTTTAATCATATATTTTGACCAATTACAAAGCTCCCCCTTTATTTATGCAAAAGGATTAAATAAAATATCAAACCAATTGACTTGGTTTGATCAAGTCATCATATCAACATGCTTGAGTTCACATCTATAGTAGACTTCTTCAAATCTCCTACATGACTAGAAGATTTGAGCTCAAGTTATCTGAGTTAGCTCCCCATAACTCCATGGCATACATAACTTTTCATCTATAGAATTTAGAGACCTTATTCATGATATCAAAGATAGGACAACACATTCTCCTCATCCTCCATATAAACCTTATCTTTAGTCTTTCATATATAATATAATATTTTGACACCACATCATCTTTAATTAGACACCTAGAAACTACCATTCCCTACTTGCAAACCTTGCACACACTACCAATATTATTTTATGACAAAGGACACTAAACTAGGCCTAACCATATATTAAAAACATGTCACCAACTGATGAAAACATTTCATATTCTCCAGTTGATGTTAACTTAACTCCATATACCAAAACTAAGCCATTAGCATCATGAACACACACCTTAGAGTTTGTACACATCAAACAATCAAGCCATTTCCTTTCATACTTTTGGCTAGTTATTCAAAAACTAAAAACTAATTAACCAAAGAGAATATTGACACATAGTTTTCCAATCAATAAAGTCCCTCACAATAAGCCAAAATATCTTCTCATGACCTTCTTTGTCTTGCAACATCAATCAAGACCTAACCACCATCCACCATGTGTCCTCTTTCTATAAAGTGTCTCTTTGAAGCTTAGAGAGAGACACCCCTTCGACATAGAGAGACTAAAAATCCGAAAACTTTGGAGAGTCCCTTATCTCCATAATCTCATCTAACTTATAGTCCTACTTGAATTTGAATGAATCCTTGACTTCATTATTTTCTTTGGATTTGTGAATAAATGTTATCAATAGAAACTCTTGAATTTCCTTCATGTCTATCATAACAAACAAACCATCTTTGGTCTTAGTCTAATCTTTTCTAACAAGCTTAGGTTTTAATACCCATTTATGACCTCTTACTTACACACTATGAGATCCATACACCATATTTTGCTTTGAGAACTCATTCAACCTATTATTGAAAAACTTAACAATGTGACCAATTCTATGACAGCTGAAACAAAAAATATCATTTATACCTTTTACTTAAAGATGATTGTGATATTCTTTTTATATCTAGATAGAAGACAAAATATCTTGACAATATTGTATCTTCTTCATATATGATTCCTTCTTTACTATAGAAAGCAATCCACCTTGATAAAGATTATCCTTTTTAGTATTTTGTCTGAACACCATTGATTGAATTTTAGGAGAAAAGTGATTCTTCAAACTATTCTTGTAGAATCTGATAATATGTCCTACTTTATTACAACTATAGAAAATAATATCATTCAATATACATATTGACTTATATGAGTTATGAATTCTCCATGAATGTCTATACTTGACTAACTTCCTTATATAATCCTTATCTCTATGACCATACTTATTACACATATAACAATGACCATGGAATAAACTATCATACCTTAAATAATTTAGTTATATAACAAACATTTTTTCATTGATTTTAAATCTTGCAATCTCTTTGACATAATCAAGATTATCATGCTTCTTTTCTAGCTTATCTAATTTGAATACAACAAGTTCATGCTCTCTTTTTAATGACTTCATCTCAATATTTAGTAGAGTGTACTTATCTTCTCTTTATTTTATATTTTCACTTGTAGTCCTTAACTAATCCTCAAGAATATTGATCTTCTCTTCATCCTCTTTGGCGTTGTTTTCTATGTCTTTCAATATATATGATTTTACTTCAATAGAAATGATCTTTTCTTGATACTTATTCTCATCTCTCTCATACTATCCTAAAAAACTTCCCTCAAGAAAATTGACTTGTGTTTCAAGGCCTTTGATCACATACCTCACCTTATGATTCTTCTTTATGAGCTCAGCTCCTAAATCCACTTCTTATTCCTCACTGTCATAGAAAACTTCTTCTTCTCCACTATCATGTAAAGTTTTTTCCTCATGAATGGTGTCCTTTTCTTTTGAATAAATTTCCTTGGAATCTTTGAGCTGAAACTTAAGGTCATTGATAAAATTATCATCCTCTTTAACATCTTTATTCAAAGTATATATCTATTCCTTAAGTTCCTTGATTATAGTCTTCCTTTATTTATTCTCTTTCTTCAACTTCTTGGCCATATTTATACCTACATAGGATATACTTCAAGATTTTAATATTCCTCTAATGGACCCACTTTGATACCAATTATTGAAAGTAGATAATGAGGGGGCGGGGGGGGGGGGGGGGGGGGGGGGGGGGGGGGGGGGGGGGGGGGGGTGAATCAGTATACAACAATGCACATTCAATTCCAAAACCATTTCATCATTCATCAACTAATTTTTAAAAATAAACATGAAATCACATACATCCAAAACATGAAAAAGATCATATATCACATCAACACAACATATATGTGGGAAATCCTCTTGGGGCATAAAATCCACTGAACCTTACAAGATGGACTATAGTCATATAATGACAAGATCTAATTTAGACTAGCTACAGCTAATCAAGGAACTACCATCCTTTATTTAGTGAGACTAAAATCCAAAAATATGCTACCACACCTATATAGTTGAGTAACCATAACTATAATTTTATCAAGAGTCACCTTTCAAAGAGGCTATAACCCCCTATATGTTGAGTAGCCACAAAAACACCTATGAACATCTCCACCTTTGAGCTGATGTATTTAACACCTAATGATGGAAATTTGATTATCACTCTTCACCTTCACTCTTTCACCAAAAACTCCTTATTGGCCAACTCAAATTACATACTTGAATCAACACACAAAGATCAAAGGACACATTACATATCCCAACTAACCCCACTCTTCAATTCGTCTCTCACACTCAATATTCAAGCCTGTAAGAGAACTATTATGACATAATAAATTTAACCTATAGGTCATACACACCATCATCAACATACTCTTCCCTTCAATTCATCCACTAGGTACACATAGTCTTTACCTTGCCTTCACTCACCATACACACACTCTCAAACATCATCTTGATCATACTCACTCATTATGCCTCTTCTAGGATTATTAGGTCCAATGACCTATGTGATCACCTTAATCACCTTGATAAAACAATAATGTCTAAAATTTTTCACTCTCTACTATTCCTAAATAAAATATACCTTATATATCAAAGGTTCTCCTCTTTCACTTGGATCCACATTCATACAACTAGAATAAAAAGGCCAAATAGGCCTTGTACTTATACCATGTTCTTGGTATAACCCATATGGGTTGGCCAATATGATTAACACACTTATTCCAACTTTGAAATATGTCCTCATACATGTTACATTTAAGAACCACATACTCCATATGTTGGTTAATGCCTCATTACCCCCAAACCACCACTAGGTCTTGGTGAGACCTAAAACCATTATGCCTTCACACTCACACGTTATATGTGAGACTAATTAGACCAAATTTATCCTTTACCAATGATTAAAACATATATATAATAACACCTTTATTACTTCCACATGGTTTTAGGACATATATAACACCAAATCCACACTTGGACCTACTAATTAGACCTCTTAGCTCTTCAAGTCTTCATACACAAAAAACATAGTCTCAAAATTATGAGAAAAATACTCAAATATTTCACATATATATATATATATATATATATATATATATATATATATATATATATATATATATATATATATATATATATATATATATATATATGATTATATCACATAGTAGCCCCTTCAGGACCTAAAATATACCTCCATGTGATTTATACACATCAACACATGTTCTAATCACTCAAAATAACATACATAAAATAACCACTAAGACTTGTCCTATAAAGTCAAAATACAGTCAAACTATTTTGACTCTCCATATCTAATAAAGGTCATATAATGAAATATCATACCTTAAAATAATCTTTAGATACATATATAATATATCCATGCTAATTTTATTCTTAAAATCTACTTATAACACCTTCAACTTACCTCTACAAGATGGTCACTCAAACTGCTAGTGCATTCAACAAACATAGTCAATTTCTATGTATTTATTCATACAAAATATAGATTGGTCAAAGATCCAATTAACACATATATAGTGATTTTGGATTCTAAAATATTCTCCAATAGATAATTCATTATGAGATATCTATATATCATCAACACAAACTCAATTATCCTTCTCAGGTCACTTGCAAAACATAGTGAGACACACAATCAAATTTGGAACTCAATATCTTTGAATATAAAAAAATTAAAACCATATAAATAGGTTTTATAGATGAATATTAAGTCCCTTTAAAATTTTATTTTTATATAACCTTTTAATTTATCTTGTATCAAACATTATGGATAAAATACAGATCATTGGTTTTTCCCTTTGCGAAATTCAAATATTCAAATGCTAATGGTCACAATTAAACCTTAACCACTTTTATATCATATCATGACCTCTATACTCAAATTATACATGAAAAATTAGTATTTATTTAATTATCTTAACCTTTTTCCTTTTATTTCTCACCATTTTATCTTTATATTAACTATTTTATTTAATGTGCTCTCTCAATTTCCTGTATGTAGCTTGATCTTTATCTATGTTAAACATTAGACACTTTGAAAACATCTTGTTAAATATGTATCATTTATCTATATTTATATGAAAACCCAATAGCTATTATATCCTATAAAAATCTCATTCTTTATCTCTACTTGACTTTAAACTTTAAATAATTATCCTCATCTCATTGCTTCTAGACATCTTGGAACAAACATGCTCTGTCGATCCTTTTGTAAGGAGCTTGATCTTTAACTTCATTGACCAACAAACACTTTGACTCATTTGTCTCAACACAAACAATATATATTGATCTATATAAATTCTCATTATTTTTTGGATCTCCATTTGGTCCTAATCTTTAACTTTGTGCATAATAGACTAAGTATAGGGACCATTGTTATCTACGTGGAAGGATAACTTTGCATAGGAATATATTTTTATGTACTTAGTTACATGATATAAAACTTGAACCATGTTATATCCTCACATAGGAGAGTCCATAGATATATCTATTAGCTCTTGCAACCCTCATGTCATCAATTTTCCTCTTTAGACTTATCTATCATAGAGCCAAGTATGCCTAGATGAATATAATGAAGAACCAAGTGAATTCCAGTCATGCACACAAGATATATAATAATATTTGACATTTTATAGGACAATTTTCAATCCTAAAATCATGATACTAATCCTTAATCAACTCACTTATTCAAATACTATAGAATCATGCAGGAACTCTAAGGCATATTGAAGCACACTTTGTCATTGTCATTATAGCACAAATGACACCTCATTAAAATCCTTGTCACCTTGGAAACATAATTGACAAACCTCCAACATCCTCATGGACTATAAAAATGCATATTTTGGGATTCAAAGATACCCCATACTTCTTATACCTATGAAATATCATACTTAGGTGTGTTAAGTGGTATTTTCCATCCTTTGAAATTATTTAATGTCATCAAATATATGAACACCATTTCATTGATGAGACCTTAGAAGGCTACATCCATTTCCATTTCGAAGGTGGCCCATGCATTATATAACCCAAAGGGAATATTATTGTAAGTATAAGTGCCCCACTTAGTTTTGAAGGTAGTCTTGTGTTGGTTCTCTTCCTTAACCAACACTTGATGATACCTTGAGTATCCATCAAGCAAGGAGAAAATTATGAACTTGAAACCTTTTGTAAAATTTGATCCATGGATGGAAAGGGGTAGTGGACTCTTAATGACACCTTATTGAGATCCCTAAATTCTACACATAACCTTATCTCCCCATTATTATTCCTTGTGGCATAAGATTATCCACCCATGAAGAGTGTTTGATGGTGAAAATAATGTTGGAATCAATCAATTTAGTTATCTCTTTCTTCATGAGGAGTTTAATCTTGGGATTGACTAGTCTTTGATTCTACCTAATAGGTTTATCACTTGTCTCCAATTATATAGTATGTTGAGATAAACTAGGGTCAAATCAATATATTCTAAAGCAATGATGCCTAAAAATTCTTTACACAACTCTATGAAGGTTGTCATTTCTTCTCTAGTGTTCACTTTGCCTAGTTTACATAGCCTATCCTTAAATATGATGAATTTATCATAGTGATATTCATTGGTTGACATGATAAATTTATCTCTCCTTAACTAATCATATTAATTTAATATGTTTTAAAGCATCATTAATACCTTGTGTAGTTTATTTTTCCTTAATTGAACAATCTGGTCAACATATTGTTGTTGAAGTTTTCCTTAGTCCCTTAAGCATAATTTTGACTCTTATAGCAAGAAACATGATATTTCCCTACCATTGTCAAAGACCTACTAGATGACTTCATTATCAAGCATTGAGGGTATGAAAACTACTTTGATTTGTGGTTGGTACTTCATATTTTTGATTTCACTTGAGAATTCATATTGTGCCCTTATAACTACTAGCCTATTTGCATGTTGATTGGCCTATCTTGGTATTGAATGGATGTCAAATGCCTCAAAGTCTTCTAAAAGTTTCAAAACTTTGTGATCATATGCCTTTAAGAGTGTTTTTTTGAGTAAATTCTACCCTTTCACTTGAAGTACTACCAATTCACTATATCCCATGGCTTTTATTAGCTTGATACATCTTCTCCTTTCCCATTGAATCCCATGAATAAGGTCCTCATATTTTTTAGTGTTACATGTACAAATGAATTAGAATCTTATGAAATAAAAATATATTTTCTTAGAAAGAAAGATAAGCATAATACTTGATCCACTTCCATTCTTTCACCTAGATCCATCAAAAAACAAAATCCATACTCCATCATTGTCTTGACATGGATTGGTAAGGGTTAGTATGACTACCTCTTATTTATGAATATAATATATCCCCAAGACTACTTCTTTAATGATACTATATGGGTCATAACCATGGTTAGTTGTACCCAACTCATTAAGTAGTAGATCTAATATACCGTTAAGTGGCTCAACTAGATCTTATTCATCAAGATGCTCATCTTCATCAATAATATTATAGTTGGCATTGGATATATTAGACATGTATGGATATAAATGAAACCTAGAGATAGTTTAACACCTAATGGTGACTTTGGAATCATACATAGTTATAAAGACCATATAAAACCAATCAGAAGATAGGTATACTCTTATCTTAGTAGTGAAATCCCTAGACAAATTCAAGGCAAAATAAATAGGAGATAAACTCCTATAACATCTTGGGATATGGTGTAATTGGGGAAAGAAACTAACACACTAATAGTCCAAGTAGGAGACCCATCTAGTTGCAAGAATCCTTGAGATTTAGGCTCATAATTTAACACCAACTTATCTGCTATTAACTTTGGCATGATAGTTGTACTAGCCCCACTATCTATCATATAAATTTTTACTAAGGAGTCTCTTATTATGGAAAAAATATGTAAATTAGGGTATTTGTTTAGCTTGGTTTGTTGGGGCTCATTAAGTTGCCTAGTGTTAGTTATGACTACATTTACTTTTTTAACCTACTTGTCTAAGATATTTAGTTTGGACAACTCTACTTAGAGTAGATTTTTTTTCTCTAGAATAATTAATGTATCCCAAATTTTTATAGTTACAAGATCCTTCTTCATCTAGTCCACATGTTGATGTGATGGCTAGTAGCCTTTGCTTGCAACTTAGGAGTAGTATTACTACTTGAAGCTTGAGTGAAATAAGGTATGAATGGACCCTTTTTATTCTAACCCTTCTCATTTTGAACCTTTTTAATTGGTGAATTTTTATAGGATGCATATTTATAATTATTCTCTTGATGTAGTCCAGAATATGAAGGAGTTGTTTTCCCAACCTCTGATTCACCACTCACTTACCTTCATTTAGTCCTTGTATTGGTTGAAATAGGACTATTCACCTTGGTTTCATCCCCAAGCTGATTATCTACACATTTTTAAAAATAATTTTCTCCTTATTGGAAGTTAACAAAGGTATCATCTATTATTTCTTAACCCCCACTCACTCCTTGATTTGGTATTTCATATTGAGTCATGAAAAGGGTCTCTCCATGTTACACAAGAGGGGATTTTTGTGTTATAAAGGAGGATAACTATTTTGCATGGGATGACCTTGATTCTACTACATAAGATTAATTTGATAAGCACCTTCACTTGGTATGATTGAATTTTCATGAGATTTATCCTATTATGTAGACCATTGGCCTTCTTGAGCATAATTATTTTGAGTAGGAACTAATGTTCTATAAGTTTTGGAATAATTAGGATTAAAACTATTGTAGGGCCTTGATTGAGTGATCTTCCCTTGAACTTGTGAATTATCTTGATATGGAGGCATATTGAATTTATAATTTTGATATGGAGCTTGATAAGGTCTATGATGTAGAATTTATTGCCTTTCTAAGTCCATTCTCTTGTTGGTTTTTTCCTTCAGTATCCCTTTAAGTTTAACCAATCTATTTGCTTGAATAGCATCTACCTGCTCATGGATGGTTAGAATTGTTATGGGGGAAATGGTAGGAACAAGAGGTTGTATCTCTAGGAATAAGGCATGAGGGGCCTTGGTGTAAGTTTGACTACTTGTATTAGACAATTTTCTACCCTTATTTCCACTTCATAGGCATTAAGTAGTGTGTTCCCACCCATGGACTGTATCATGACTACTAAATCAAAATTTAGGTCTCTAAAATAGTATAATAATGCAAATTAGGAGTGGTTTTAACTATTATTTTGATCCTATCCTAAGTTTTTGGAAACCTATAGTTAAAATCCACCATAAACTCTTGAGGATCAATTCTGATTATGCTCAATTTCTCCACTAGGGACAAGTGGTCACTTCTATTTTCAAAATGCTTACATAAGTTCTCCCTAAACTTATCCCAAGTGTTGATAGATGTAAGTGTTATACATTTATATAATTTAAGTTCCTTTCCTCTCAATGAAGTATTTAGTAGTCTCATTTCTACATTTTCTTGAGTCACATTGTGTACTGAACAAATGTTAGCTATGTTTGTAATGTGTTCAACATGAGTGGTAGAGTTTTATCATATTAAATATGGAAGGATATTAAGTGAAAAAAATAGATATCATCAAATTGATTAAAATTCAAAGGGTTTCTACCATGGAAGGGCACAATGGCTTAGTTTATAGGCCTATCCATTGGGGGTTTAGGAGTTGCAACAATACTTTGTTGAGTAGGATTATGAAAAGTAGGGGGTTTAGGATAGATATTAGACCTAGGGTATATCTTAATCATATAAAAATATAAGGATAATTCAATAAACTTACCATATTTACATTTTTATAAATACATTGTGACTATTTTTTGTATGAAACTTGAATGGTTATCTACTACTAGAGTGTTTGAAGCTCCTTGATATCATTGAATGTTGTGAGTAGTTTCTCCAACTTGCTTGAATTTTGGTCCCCTTGAGCATGATATAAATTTCTATCATTTTAGATTACACCTTTGAAGCAAACATGTTTTAGACCTACCTCATCCACCTAATATAATGGGATCACCTCTAGATGTGGATAACCTATTGAGTGAGATGAATCTCTAGTTCTAGGGCTACCTCCCCTAATGCATCATCTAGACTCAACTCCTAATAATAATTTATTTTTAATGAAAATGAATAAAATGATTCATGAAACATACCTAAGCTATGGGAGGTGATGAACTAATATATTATATCTCCTTGACTTGATCTTTAGAAACACTTACTAATTGAACAAGACTAATCGCTAACATGCTCTCTCTAAAAGACTCCTACACATTAGTTTTTGAAATGGAGGTTATTATATATGATCATGACCTAAGGATGATGAATTATAGGCCTAATTAAATTCATTTTGATTCATTTTTCACTATGAGTACATTCACTAGCACTTTCATAAACCATGTAACCTCCATAAGACACTCCACTAGTAGCTAGGTGAAGACAAGGACCTATTAAGGTAGAAGAATCAACCACTTATTAAAATATAACCTGAATTAACACACTATAATATGATAAATAAAATATTTTGAATCATTTTTATATTTTCTCAAGGTTGAAGATACAAATGGTCATCACTTTCACATACCGAATAGAGGGATCTATACACTGGATTTTGAAGCCTAATTTATAGAATATGAGGAGAGAGAAGGAGAATGTGGCATAGAAGTGTGATGGATAGGTTATGAATACCATAATTAATTAAATAATTATTTACAAACATGAGTGAAGGGTAGTAATATCTCCATGATTTCTACCATGCATCGTCTTGGCTGTAAAATGGTCTTCAGTGAGCCATTAGACATAAAAGTTTGATGGATGTACTATTTTTAGTCATAGTTGACCCCATGAATATGCCATGAACCTTGAAACTACTCATCACTTCTTGACATGAAGTGAGAGGTCATGCACCCATTATGAGAGGAAGTTCCTTGCTTTAATATGTCCATTATTCTCCTAGCTACCACCCTTGAATCCATTCATGGCCCATTCAGTGTGTTTATCCAACTAGAAAGTGAGGTATATAAGACTTATTCATTCTTAAATCATGTGTTGATCTAGGTAGTGGCCAATAAAATTTATTACAATAATGTTTCTACCTTTTAGGGTCACATCACTATGAGAATAGGAATGTAACACTCCCTTCTTACTGTAAATGAAAGTTATCTCCTTGGTTGAGTTTAAGTGTGTCCATTAGGATTGTATGTACTAAATTAAGGGTTAAAAGTTAATTGTTTTAATACCATACCACCTTTTAAAATGTCAAATAATCCTTAAAATTTACTTAGGAGATCAATTATACTCTGTAAACATGCAAATAGTCTCAAAACTAGGCCTTATAAGCCATTTTCCTACACATTTTACCTCACACATGCCAAATTTATAGTTTAAAGAAAACAAATATTACCTATGGGTTTATTCATGATGATTTCATGGTGTATTAAGGTAGATATAATCATGAGGATGAGTTTCTTGTCCATTAGGTCCTTCATGAGGGTTTGGGAGGGTTTAGAGTGACCTACCATCTTAACAATGGTTCATAAAGCATAATCCTTGGACTAAAAACTTAATGCCATGAGTGTTAATTATTTACACCACTAAAAACCTCATTAATAAATCATGTTAACATGCACCTTGTATGGTGAAATTTGAAAAAAAAATTGGTATCCTTCAAGTCTTCACTAGGTAGTTTGGGCATGCTCAAATGGATATATGACTAGCTATGGATTGTAGTGTGTTCACCACCTTATCATGTATGGTTTTATATCATAAGGACAACCTTAAGCCTTGATATGTACTCTTATACACAATTATCAAAGAATGATGTCTTGAAACAAATCCAAACAATGTGAGATTTGAACCATCATGGCACTTTTTGACATGACTCACTAATTGAACATGTTTCCTCTAATCCTAAGGACAATTTAACCTCTTCTATATTTTCAAGACATTAAAAATACACATGAATATGATGAATGGAATTGTAATGTTTTTAATTCAAGTTTGGTTATTTTGAGCCTAGGGAGAGAAATATATCAAAACTAAGATCTGACATCTTTGACAGGTCTAAAGACTGGCCACTCTAACAATTGGCAAAAAGGTGCCTCCTGATTCCAATAGGATCTCTCTGTATAGACATAATATTTTAAAAATTTACTATTTATTTATGATTTATATCTTTTAGTAACCCATATAATCTCAATATCTCTAAGTGCATGCCTTAGAAGGTGCACTAGGAAAGGGGTGGGTAAACCATTGGTGATTTTTAGGATTGTTGTCCCTTTTACCACTTGTTATCTACACACTTTTATCATAAACACCATTCCCCTAAGATTTTCATCCTAATTTACACACTTCTCTAGTATTTTACCACCTTCATTATCCTTTTCCCTAACCTAAACCACTTTTTAACAATTTAAATGACTATGTTAGCCACATCAACCTTGTATTATTATTAACAAAACTTATTAGGGTCTAGTTCAGCCTCTCACTCACCTAGTCCATGACCTATTTTATTTTTGTCAATTATAATACTAGGTTGATAGGATCGACCTTGTTGGTATAAACTTTTAGAAGGGTTTAAGGTTATATATGCCTATATAAACACATTAATTTCACCATTTTTAGATAGTAGGAAAGAGTTATTATTCATTTGTACTTCTTTATAATATACTCTTCTACCATTCTATTTAAGGAGTCATAGCTTAGGGTTTCTACTTATATAATATTCTAGTCTTGTGGAGAAGTATTGGATACTTTGGCCTTTTATTAGTGAATACTTACAAGCAACAAAAACCTTTTGAAAATCACCTTTGGCCAAGGGAGAGATTGAGTCTTGATGGGTTTGTCTTCTAGGTAACTATCTCTAAATTATCTCCTCTCTTTGGTAGATATAAGTAGCATAAGTAATGGATTTTAAATACTCTCTCTCTCTCTCTCTCTCTCTCTCTCTCTCTCTCTCTCTCTCTCTCTCTCTCTCTCTCTCTCTCTCTCTCTCTCTCCTCTCTCTCTCTCTCTCTCTCTCTCTCTCTCTCTCTCTCTCTCCATGTATTAGGGCCTTACCTATACATATATTAATTATGATTCTCTTATGAATGTTTAATTTTATGTTTACTAAACCCCATGTTGTGTCATAATCTTTGGTGAGCACTAGATTATACTTTTTCTTTACTTGTTATTAGTTTAGTGAATATTAAAACATAAGACCTAGTTAGGGTTATTACATAGTTTTTCCTGACTCGAGGCTTTAGAACCCTCCCTAGTGATATTATCGTGGTAATATATCCATTATCTAGGTCTATTAAATCCATATTGGTCATGACCTTGATTATCTATTGTATCCCCAATCAGAAGTGTAAGTAAGATCTATCTTCTCTGAGCTAGGATTGATTTGTAGATCTGTTGCATTTCCCATTGCATACATTCTAGTGAACCTACCATGAATATAACCCTTATATGTTTTATTTCACTTTTTTCATTTCTATCATTTTATTATTTTTATATATTTATGATATTAGGTTAACCAAGTTGGTATAGTTCTAACTTCTATGTGCAAGTTTAACACATAGTCACATCAAAATGACTTTGTTTTTTCTATACAAGTCTTCATTAAATACATGTTATTGGATCAATCAGGTCAACAAAATACTCAATCTCAATCTCATATAATAAACTATGTTGAATAGGTCAACTTAGTCTTACATTCAACATCTAGATAACAAACTAAGCTGACTAGGTCAACTTAGTTATCTTAATAGGCTTTATCAAATAGGGTTTCACAAATCTAGGTCGACCTAATTGACTTAGTTGGTATAACTTAAAATAATAATCCAAGAAACTTTAATAGAAATTTTTTAATTCTCAACATCTTCTAACCCACCAAGGTTCCTTTATTTTTATCTCTTTCAATTCAGTACTTCATTATAGGTATGTTTTGTGCAAGTTTGAGTCTTCAAAACTATAATCCTATAGCAAACTAAGTCAACCTGGTTGATTTAGTTTTGTAGCCTATTTTTTGTCTAAAAGACTAAGTTGACCTAGTTAACTTAGTTCTTAAGGACTCTTTATTCTATAGAACAATAGTGACCCAGTCGACTTTGTTCTATAATTTTTGCATATAGTGTCATCTAAACTGACTCTGTATCATTATTAACTTGGGAATTAACAACTATATTCTAGTAATTAATTCACACTTTCATTTTTAGATGTTTGCATGCCTAGATTAGCTCAGATAGTATAACTAGTTGATTTTTCAAAATACCATTTAGTTATACTAAATTTCTCTTTTTGCACACACTAACAAATCACACAAATCTCAAAATGTATTTAACATTTGTCTTCCCAAGGCCTACCTACATGGATTTCATCACTAAGGGGGAAGCCAACTTGGTTTTCTGGGTAAGTATAAAATGTGGTTAGTTTTATATATTATAAAATCACTTGACACACTTATTTTTGTAGTTTTGTGAAGTGAGGTGGTAGGCCCCAATACCAAGCTAGTACCATTGCCAACATAGATCCCTTTCAACCTAAATATGTTAAAACCATCCATAGATTACTTTCTAGTTCCCCATTTTCAATGAACTTCCTCATCACACTTAAAATAATAATTTATAATAATATAATAACACTCAAAATGACCATTTAGTTAGAATTTACTTTTCATTTGACTACTTACTCTCTGATCATTATATGTTGTATTGTAAAAACTTGCATTGGCCAACATTGGTGGAAGGTTTTGTGTTGTGCGCCAATTGGATCATTTTGATTGATCCAATTGTTTGTGTGTTTAATTTAATTTATTGATTTAATTTACATTTTCAAAATATTTCCTTTTTTTTTAGAAGACTATCATTCTATTTTACATAGTCTCTTAAAGACTATATTTTTTCCTACTTAAAGTACTAAGTCAGCCTGGTCAACTCTGTATCCCTTTACTAGTCAGGTTACAGTGCTAAGTCGATATGGTTGAATCTATATCCTTATTAGCTTGTCTTTTTCCCTAACTATAGTAATAATTCAACCTACTAAACTCAATAATAATTTTTTCCAATTAGGGTATAATACTAAGTTGACTTGGTCGACTCTGTATTCTTATCAGACTATGTTTCTCCCAGTTTGCAATACTAAGTTGACTTAGTCAACTTTATACTCCTCTACCTTTTGTCTAGTATTAATAAGTCAACCTATTCAACTATGTACTCTTATACCTTCTATCCATCAGTACTAATTTGACTTTGTCAACTCTATACTCTTCTACCTTCTATTCAGTAGTACCAAGTCAACCTAGTCAACTATATAATCATATTGTTGCTCTTGCTCTTCTGGCTGACTGACTTAGTTCTCTATCTAACTAACATAATTATTTATCTCTCATTATTATTTCTTAGAATCATTTTATTTTTATCTAAAATCATGAAATCCCCTATTATAATCTTCTTAGATAACCTGAATCCATTTAGACACTATATGGGGTGCTCTTTTCTTCTTATCTTTTCTTCCTTTTTATAGCCTTTGGGGCATCTCAACATGCCCATCCAAATATTATTCTATCCTTTGGTGTATCTTGTGATGACCACCAACATATTATTTCAGACTTTGGGTCATATTTTGATGCCCATCCCTACATCCACTTACCCTTTTGGGCATCTTTGAATGCCTACTCTTATTTCACATGGCATGATACCAAACTAGTTCAACTTCAAGAAACCTTCCCACACACAAGATTGTATTTTACATTATCATCCTTGATACACACATTAACATATATTTATTCCCTTATTTTAATAATTTTTATATGCTATCTATCTAACATTTTTTGTAGGATACTTACACAGGTCTCACCCTTCACAATAATTCTCTCTTTTGACAAACATTAGTCCTTATTTTTGTATGTTTGATTTACCTTTTTCTTATGAGTTTCATTTTAAAATCATAGATAGGACCCTAGTCTTCCCCATGATGTAATTTTATCCTCTTTGTTTTCATACTTTTTACACACTTTTTGGCACCCTCTTTGGTTTCTCATTTGTGATTTACAATGTAAGACCATGGATAAGACCTGACCTTCCTCATAAATAGTATCTTTTTCTTATCCCATTTTTTTTTATAATACTTTTTAGCACCCTCGTGGGTTTATATTTTATGAGTTATAGTTTAAGACCATGGATAAGACCTGTCCTTCCTTATAAAATCACCATTTTGTCATTCCTTTTTTAGAATGTGTTTTGTAAAGGTTACAAGTTTTTGCTCCTTTTTCTCAGCTTTAGCTTTTGCTTCATTTGATAGATGAAATTTTCATAACAACCTATGTTATCATGTTTTCATACATTTCCCTCATTATTATGATAATTAATAACACTATTCTATCATTGAATCCCTTTTTCACCCTTTATCAGATTTTTTACAATTTGAAGTAATTCAAATCATTTCATGTTTCATTCATCTTGATTTCCTATCCTTTCACTCCAAATTGGATAAAATAGGGTCAAAGTCAAGATATAAATTTTATTTAACCTAAATTTATGAGACTCCTTTGAATTATATCTCTTAGTAACCAAGTCCTAAGTATTCAAATGAAAGTCATCTTTAGCACCCATTTTAGTTTTCCAAATCTGTATGAAGGAGGAATATAAAAAATCATCAAGAAATTTAAAATCCAAAATCATTTAAAACAAAAGGAAATGATATACAAAAGGAAACATACAAATATCAAAATTCAAAATCACACTAAAAGATGTGATTAAAAGCACATCTCTTATCTCTAATTGAAGCTCAAACTCTATAATTGGCATCACAATAGATTTGAGGTCTATTAGGTATAATAGGCTAGTATGTTGGAATAAGAGAATTCAAAAAACTATATGGTGCTACCTACTTTCTCACATAAGTACCCAATATTCTCAATATATTGATGCCTCTATAAGGGGTCTTGAGGAATAGGTAACACATTGTGAGAAGGTAGGACCATTTTACTTTTTGTAGACACCTAAATCTAGCCACTGATAACCCTTAATTAGGATTTTGGCCAATTTCCACCCAAGATGCACAATTTGGCCTAAAAACACTAAAGTATATTAAATGATGCAAAATTGACATATTCAAGTGCCAATTTTGGCTAGGGTATCGCAAAATTGGGTAATGCAATATATAGGCCAGCTAACTTTGATCAAATCATTTTGAGTCAAAATGCTAATTTTGCACCTAGGTGCTATGGATTGCTCTTTTCTATCAAATATTTTACACAAGATGTGTGCCTTCATTATTTTTTGTTGGTAACATATTAAATGGGAATACAATTCTAATACATCTGACATCACCTTCTAATTCTAATCTAGTCAAATTTTGGACCAATAACAAGGCATTTTGATCAATTTAAGTAATTTATGTACAAAGTGATTAGTCATGCTTAAGAGATAATTAAACGAAATCAAGTCATAATAATAATTCCATGGAAACTTGTTGAATACTTATTTTTGAAAATGGATATCGAATATTTGCATTATAAAGTGACCTCATTTCTTGGAAAGGCATCCCTAGGCCATAAATACTACAAATATCAAGATTCATGCCCTCCATGCCTCATCAATGCCATCCATGATGCCCTCCATGCCTCTTATTTTCCCCTTTTTTCAATGTCATGATGAGGATAATTAAAAAATTGAATTATTTCCTCAACCACACATCTCAATCTTGAGATGGATGGTTCAGGTTGATTATGATCAAATCCAAATATATATATATATATAGAGAGAGAGAGAGAGGCCATGAACATTATTTCTAGGCTTAATTTGTGCAAAGCTATAATACAGGATTGGTTATAAAAGATTCATAAAACTAATGTTACCATGTCAAATTGATTCCAAGCCAATCCAAGCCACAAGTCAAAGGTGCCAAGGAGAGAGGGAGGTAGCCAAGATTCCACTACCAATGAATTCATGAGCACAAGCCTAGAAATCCACCACTACAAATGCATTTGGAGCATCAAAGGAAGGTGAAGGAATAATTGTGTTTGCATTCCTTACTTTTTAGTTGTGTTTGTCATTTGCTTTTGTTAACTAAGCTCTCCCTAGTGTCTAGGCCTCTAGATGTTATGTTATTAGTGTGTTTATTTCATTTTGTTTTTATTTTGGAACTAACACCATACTAACCATCATCTCTTGAGTCAAATTTATAGATCACATAATTGCATGCCCAATGAGACTAGATACATCTCACACCTGAAACAGATCATTTTACAACTCTAAAATATTTAATTGAGCCTCTAAAACTCTTGCAAATTAATTTTTTAACTTTATTTTGCCATTTTTGTTCACCATAGTTTTTACACAGTAACTAACATCGATAAGAATACCAACATCAATTACCTACTTAACTGACATTGGTTAGATCTTAGTTAGCAAAAGTAACTATCATCGATTATAATAACCAACATCAGTCACTATGTTTTTCTTAAAACACATATCTGAGAGCTATTTTTCTAAAGTTCATTATTTCAATCTAAAAAAAGATTCAAATCTAAAGGACATGCTAAAAATTTTATTGTAGGACCAAGCTTGATATTTATTCAAAACATGTTTAAATCACCTTTTCATCCTTAAAAATTAATTTGGAACCTTGTTTTGGTGTTTAACAAAGAATTTAGATGTTTTGGTGAATATTTTCAAAGTTTAAAACTAAGACCAAGGGTTCAAATGAACACCACCAAATATTTCATTTTGGGTTCAAAATTAAACACACTTATTAATTTTTGTTTGCAATAGTTGTTTAATCCAATTTTTATTTGGAAAAAAGAGTAATGTTGCATGTATGCTCTTCCATTTGCCCCCTATAGGGAACCCTTGGAATCAAAAGTGTTATTCCTATTGAAAATACCCTAGTCCAAGGCTTATAAAGAAATTCATCTAAATCACTCCCTAAAAACTTGTCAAAGTTTGGGAGACCTTGAAAATGACCCTAAAGTCTTTCTATTTTCATGCTTTCTTTATTTTTATGCATATTGGCTTGCGAAGGGGACTTCATCACCTCTCATAAGTTCTCTAGGGAAGCTTTGACCTAGGGTTTCATCTCCCAGAATTGAATTCATTTGGATCCTTTTGAGTTGCACATGGGACATACTAGCACTTTGGACATCACACTACACTGAGAAAATAATAAGATGTAGTGGTTACAAAAAGGGCTAGACCTTTTTACAACAAGCTAAGTGATACAGACCCAAAATTTATGCTTTTCCTTTATATTATTTGGTGTGAAATTCATTATGCAATTGATTCCCCTAGATCATTTAAAAACTTTATAGATGTTAAAAAAATCCCCACTTGTTGTGGAAGTATTATTGGTGTAAGGTGAACCTCAAGGTCCATCTCATAATACTATCATTTGAGAGAAGGGGGGGTGTAAAGACCCTACTATATAATGCACATTTACTTTTAGATGAACACTTAAAAACCTTTGAAATGATGTATATTGATGGATTCCAACAATACCAAGCAACCTTGTTAGTTTAGGATCTAAGGGAGATTAATTAGTTGTTCTTGTCCTAGTTTAAAGTCCTGTGTAGAATCAAAAAACTTGGTGTAAACAAATAATCCAAACCAAACACATAGTCCAAATTTTCCTTTGAATAAAGAGACATTATGTTTTCCACATGGGAACATCAATCTACCTTTATCAAAATTTCATCAAAATCTTGAGAGTCATATCATCCCTTTTGGTGCATTTATGTTACCCAATTGAGTCTAGATGCTTACCAAAGTTGTTTAAGTCCACTTATAATCTAAATTTAAAATTACACATTTACAAGTTCATAGGGTTGATGTCTTAAGTGGATTTGACATTTTCACTAAACTTGAGGTAACTTAGGTTTAGTTTCCAATTTAGGTTGAAAGTTGTTTAAGACTCATAATCATTGTCATCATTTGATAGAATTAAGCTATTTTATGCTAAACACTTGCACTTTAAGTCTATGTACCACAACATTTTGAGTTAGGAAAAGTAGTGTTATGTTATCAAAATTATAGGAAAATGTCTTTGCCTTAGAGTGTTTTTGAAACAAACCTTTTTGTCATACCTTTTGGGTCGTATAGTGTCGTTACACTACCCAAAACATTTCAAATATTATTTCATAAACCTTCTTGCATAAGGGTTCAAATTTGTTCCTACATTTTTAGACCACTCCAAGTGTAATTTTGTGATATTTTATCTAAAACTATTATACTATTCACTTTTATCTAGATTTTTTGTTAAAAGAGCCAAGTTTTATACCATTTTTTATGGAAAAATAAACTATTGCTAAAGTTTATTTTGTTTTATAACTTATACCTATTTGATCAAGTTTATGTCCAAAAATTAAATGCCTAGTGTTTGTTAGAAGTGTTTCAAATCTGTTAGATTAAAACTTTCATCTTTTTCAAAGTCTAGCTTTTGACACCATTTGGCTAAGAGTCATAACACATGCATTGTTTGAGCCTAGATTTTGATGTTGCATTTGGCCAAAAGACCTAGTAACTTTTAAATTCATAGATTAGACTGATTTGAAACACTTTGACCTTAGAGTTTGGCATTTTGACTTTTGGGACCATTTACTTGCTCATCTTTGTGTGAAAAATGAAATGTTAGATACTTTATGCTAAATTTTTTCCTAAAAAATATTTACATAAACCTTTTGATCCTTTTGAAAAAATTAGACCAAGTTGGGACATCATGTATTTTAGACATTATCCTTTTTAGATTTTGTATAACTCTTTGACCTTTTATCAAAAAAACATTGACTATGGACCTAACATGTATTCTTACACTCGTAGTGGACTCATGTACAATTTAGGGATTAGTAATGAAGTTGCATAAAAATAAATGGTGTAAGACCCCTATGTGGATAATATTGCTTATGAGATGGATTATTATCCCTCATATAGTACTCAATCAGGGGCACAAAGCCAAGATCCATTAACTAACTATCTGGTTAACACACTGCCTTATTCAGAATAAGACCAAGATAAAATCACATGGTATTTAGCTACAATACCTATAGTGGATGAGATATTAATTCAATAGTCATATTCTACTAACATGGATTCCACTTATGACCCATTTTTGTTTTAGTGACATTTTTTAGAGAATAAAGATGAGATTTTGTTTAGAGCCATTGATGTAGGGGCCAAGTTTCTAGTAGACTCCCCCCATGAAAATTTACTGAGTTTAGTAATAATATCCCACAATATCATTTAAGATCAAAAATATTCTTCTAGCAAGCCTATGGCTCTAGTAAAAATAATGTACCAAGATCCTAATATACTTAATCAAGGAAAAAACATCATGCAAGATCACTTTAATTAAAAACAAATAACATATCAAACCTACCTAAATCTAGCACATGATTTCAATTAGATTAAAATGGTAAGTAAGCCTCTCATTGACCTACTTCCTTCAATAGGAGTATTTATAGAGTTAATTGGACAAGAGAATCCAAGTTCTGAACCATTCATACAAACCACTTCAATAGATAACTTGATGTATATGCCCATTATTGAAGAAGTTTCTTTGGCCTCTACACTGAATAGTGAGCCAAATTTAGTAGATAATGTGCAAACAACATCCAATCATAATTAAAGTGGTACTAATGTGTGAATAACTAGCCAATAAAATGTGCTCGTAGTTAATCCTATGAATAGGTCATCATATTAGGGAGTGGGGGTTTCTACACCCCAGCCTCAACTGGCTACTTCTTCAAGTGTGTAGCCTATGAGATTAGGTGTTCAAACAACAACCAATGTCATGCCTAAATGATAGAATGTGATGAATGAACCCTACTCTTCCTCAATAGGTAAAAAGTAGTATTATACAACAATAGGCACAATCTTGTGTATCAATGTAATAAAGGACATATACATTACCACCTCAATCAAAGGTAGTAAATGTTCCTCCTCATTAGGTAATGATGAACACACCTATTTAGTCCCAAACTAATATGCCAATCTAAAACCAAGCAATGATAGTCAACAACATGCAAATATTGGCCAGTGATAGATGCCAAATATGTAACCTACTTTCACTTCGTCACAAGGATTCATGCAATAAGGAGGTCCCCATGTTTTTCAAGTACCTACTAGACAACTATTGGTCTAAAATATGCCACAAATCTAGAGATAGGCTATTGGTCCACAAGTTCCCACTCAACAACAAGGTTTAATTAGTTAGCAACATGTCCTTTTTTAACCACAATAGGCACAATATAGTTATATCTCTCCATCCCAACCACAAAATCCTCCAAGTCAAACCTTTATCACTAACCCAAACTAGAATATCCCACAACCAAATGTGTAATTTCATGTACATCCTAATCCATGTATGCGTAATCTTGGTCCATTCCCCAACCAAGATAATATACCCTAATAGGTATCTCCATCATACCTTGGTCAAAGTGCTTCACTTGTAACCTCCCAACCATTTATCAAAACCAATGTCCTCCCTCAAACCAATATTCCTTCTAGTTTTCTATCCCAAGAATTGAAATAAATGAAGGATGTAATTGCTACCATTCAAGTTGGAAAAGAAACTAAAAATTTCAAATTGGATGACATATGCTCCTATCTATTCAACATGGAGTATTTATAGATACCATTTCCATTAGGATATGAACCACTAAAATTTGATAAATACAAAGGGAAAGTTGACCCTAAAGCTCATTTGACTAAATTCTTCATCACATGTCAATCAGTGGCATATAGAGACATATACCTTTTTTTTTTTTCCAAGGAGCTTGGTTGGATAAGCCTTGGAGTGGTTTTTTAAGTCTCCCAAAAATTTAGTAATAGATTTTGATGATCTTTTTGATAAGTTTGTGCAACACTTTTCCTATAATCTTGAGCATGAGATTTCATTAGTGGATTTAACACAAGAAAATCAAAAAGAATTTGAGAGTTTTACTTGTTATTTATAGTGGTAGAAATCCCTTGTAAGTCATTTCACCCATAGTTTACTAGATAAATAATTAGCTATTGTATTTACAAAAAAATTGCATAGTGAGATAGCTTATCACTTGGAACTACAACGTGCACATACGATCAAGGAGATCATTGATAAAGGTTTATTGATCAAGAGGGAACTGATCAATAAAAGAGTCATCAAGCTTAATTCAAATAATAAAAATCAAGGTACTAATCAGGGAAATGACCAACATCCCATTTAAGCACCAGCATCATAACTAGCACAGGCCAGTAACCATGAAAGACCAAAGCAATTCAATCATAATAGGAATGTTTTAGGAAATGGAGTAACCAAATCTCATCATGTGAAAATTGTGAAAACATCATCTACACCACCTTTTTAGATTACTCTTACCTAACAACCTATCCAACCAATACAACAAGCACAACAACCAAAAGTTACACAATAAATATAGCAACTATTATCATTACAAACCTCTCCTCCTAGGAGAACCGTGCATGCACTTCATGTATTTAGTGACCTAGGAACACCTATTGAGTCTATCTTTCATAAGCTTGATACCATTAATTTTATTATTTGGCCCATACCAAAGCATTATCCACAAGGCATTCTTTATCCTGATTGGTACTGTGAAAATGAATTTTGTGACTATCATTGTGTCAATGGGCATAATCTATGAAGATGTGTCCAAATCAAGAATTTAATTGAGAATATGCTATAAAATGGGGAGATAAAATTAGATAATGGTGCTTTTAATTCTAATCAAACTCTTAGGATATATCAAAACCACTTTCTTTGACATAACAATCAATAATAACAAAATAATCAATAGTAACAATAATGGCTAGTGTAGTAACAAAATCAATAGTATCAAAATCAAAGGCTAAACAAATAGAATCAATAAAGTCAATATAAAAACCCATAATGATATAAAAATGGACAAAACTAAGGTAATAATGATAACAAACAACAAACCTACCAAGTAGTTACACATGACTATAATAGGGTTGTAGCTCATATTGTAGGGGTAGAATTAATACCATCTCCATTAATCCTAGACTAAGTACTAATCATCTTAGACCATTGCTAAATAATAATATTTAGCTAAATCACATGTATAATCCTTATTTGACATGGGAGTGTATATAGGCCAAATATCAAACTAGGACTTCCCCTTTTAGACCTTATATAGACAACTTGTTCTTACCACATGACCACATGCAAGTGCACCAACAACTGAGATTTGTCCTATCTGGTCCCACACCATTTCCAACATCGATTAGTAATAATGGTATAGTATTTAATCTTGATTATGAAATCATAACTTATAATTTGAAGATTACTATCCTAGGCCCATAACCATTTACCACTTTTCCTATCATCCAACCAACCATTTAGCCTCAGAATAAACCATTCACTACTAACCAAGACATGAAGTTTGATATTATGGAACAATTATAGAAGACACCAACACAAATTTCTATCTTAGATTTATTGTGAATGTTATTAATCCAAAAAAACATCTTGAATGAGTTTTTGACCCAATCCACTATTTCTAGTGACATGTCCCTTGATAAATTTCAAGCTTTGGCTGGACACCTAGCTCCAACCCAACAAGTCACATTCAACCAAAGTGATATGTCTTCCCTTGGCCCACTCCATAATAATCCATTATACATCAAGGTTTATATAAAGCAACATAAATTGAAATGTGTCCTTATCAACAATGGATCAAGCCTCAACATAGTGTCTTTAAAACTCATCAAGCTTATTGAGTACATAATGGTAGATGTCCAACCAGAAACAATAACCATCAAAGCTTATGATAATCAAGAAAGAGAATCATAAGGTACCATTAGTTTACTAGTTATCATTGGAATTTTGACCCATGATATACTTTTCCATGTGCTTGATCTTGAGTTATCATAAAATATGCTTCTAGGTAGGCCTTGGTTATATGAGATTCATGCAATCCCATCAACATTGCACCAATGTATCAAGTTTTCTCACTCAGGATAGAAGTGAATATTTAAAGAGATTTATGCCCATATGAGCACTGCAAGTATCTTGAGGCTGAGTTTCAAATCTATAATTATCAGTACCATATGAATCTAAGTTCCAAGAAGGATAGAGGAAAATCTATACTTATTGATCCTTCATCAGATAATTGAATAGATTCTAATACTTTGGATTCCCTTTCCCACATACCACCTCGTGAAACTTTGAATCATTTCACCATTTCATATAATGGACCAAAATAATATGTGAGCCATGATAGATTTCATATTTCCAATCTTCCTTAGAATCTAAAAACCTTTGGGTGACCTAAAGTCATCCCACACATGCATTGGTAACAAAAGAATAAAGATAAGTGACCTATCACATTTGTACCAAGATCTAGCCTAGGACCTAACCCTATTAAAGGGGATAAATCATGGTTATATAATGATGACCAAGCTAATTTTTATAAAAATTCAAAGTATCCTATTCCCAATAGGATCATGGAGTGTCATAATTATGAAGGAAGAGGCCACAAACTAAATCAGCAAGGAACCATCGAGCTAATTTCCATGAATATGTATGAAGACCTTATGCACATGGATTTAAACCACTTGAGGGTGACCCCACATATCTTATTCAAACTTCATCACCAGTGACTAGTGATGATAATGTTGATAGTGAAGCAGAGTCTGATCATAGTCTTACCTTTGATAACCTAGCTGAAACCAACCTATTTTATAAAAATGCCATTTGTACCTTTACCTTGGCCATTCATCACAACCATTTTCCATTATATTACCCCCAATTGATATATTGGGACCAACAAGAATCCAATTTTTTGATTGATGAGTTCGAGAATGATGAAGCATTCTATGATTTCTTAGGCCTTAGAGATAATGTTCCATTGGGAGATCACAAATCAAGATTGTCAATCACATTGGATCATATAGCCTATTTTAGAGATCAAGGGAACACCCTTAGCCAAAAATAAATAAATAAAGCATTTAGGTCCCAAAGTGAAAACCTCTTTGAGGTGCTTTCTGACTAGGGAAAAAGTAAACGTAAAGGCTAGTCTAGTGGTGAAAACCTATTTTAGGTGCCATTAGATGGGGGTGCTCATTATTTTTTGAGTTTAGACTAGGAGACCACCAATGATTCACTTACCTATGGATATAAGTTTATTTTTGAGCAATAACAAGTATTTGATCAAATTCTTGAATAATGTTTTATTGTTTTTGTCACATGGCTAGATCTCCCTCTAAGGGACTCAGATTCATCATGCCTAGGAGAAGTTGAAGAGCAAGTCCTAATGGAGGACCCTAACATAATTCAAATATTCAAATAATTTTCCACTATCCTATAATATGGTTTAACCCTTCTATTCAAATCTACAATAGAGGTAAATATCAATAATTCATCAAACCTAAAATGGATAAAATTAAGCACATCCCTCACTGAGGAGGAACATGACATATTTATATCTCTATTGAGAGAATTTATAGATATCTTTGCATGGGCCTATTCTGGCATGCCAAGTTTAGACCCCGCCTTGGTTCTACATCACCTTGTGGTTAATCCTAATATCAAACTAGTAAAACAAAATCTACGTAAGATGCATCCTCACATTGTTGTATTGGTAAAGAAAGAGTTGGAAAAACTCTTAGAAGTAGGATGTATCCAATCTATTAACTACTCTGAATGGATCTATAATGTGGTACCTATTAGTAAAAAGCCTGAAGGGATCAAAATTTATATAGATTTTTGAGACATCAACAAATCTTGTCCCAAAGATTATTTTCCCTTGCCTAATATTGACATGATCATTAACTCCATAGTTGGTTATGAAATTATTTCACTCATGGATGTTTTTTCAAGATACAACCAGATCAAAATAGCACTAGAAGACCAACATAAAATAGCATTCACCACTCCATGGGGAACATTTTGTTATCAAGTGATGCCATTTGATCTTAAGAATTCTAGAACTATGTATCAAAGGGACATGACTATCATATTACATTATATGATTCATGATACTATTGAAGACTATGTTGATGACATATTAGGAAAATCCAAAACTAGAGCTAACCATCCAAAAATACTACATAAGATATTTGAAAGAATATGAGAGTAAAAAGTTAGAATAAATCTAAAGAAATGTGTGTCTAGTGGAACTTCAGGAAAATTACTTGGCTTCATTGTGTCTCATAGAGGTATTGAAGTCAATCTGGCTAAAGTCCATGCTATAACCAAGATGCCACCACCAACCAATTTAAAGCAACGCCATAGTTTTTAGGGTAAGATTTAGTCAATTCATATCTCAACTAGTAGATAAGTGCCATCCATTTACATACCTTTTAAGGAAAGGAGTTGCATTTCACTGGGATGATCACTGCCAAATAGATTTTCAAAAACTCAAAGACTATATTGTTAATTTGCATGTTTTAGTATCTCCTATTCTAGGAAATCCATTCTTATTATACCTATCAGATACTTCCCAAACTTTGGGGGCACTCTTAGCTCAACATGATGACAATGGAAAAGAGCATGATATTTACTACCTAAGTTGTACCTTGGTTACATATGAACATAACTATGCACCTATTAAAAAAGCTTGTCTAGTCATGGTTTTTATAGCTTAGAAACTATGCCATTACATGTTGAATAATAAGACCATGATCATTTCAAACATAGATCTGCTCAAGTATCTACTATCTAAAATAGCTTTCTAAGGTAGAATGGCTAAATGGATCATGCTTTTTAGTGAGTTTGACATAGAGTATGTCACCTAGAAGGTAATCAAAGGACAATTTCTTGTAGATTAACTTGTTATAGTACCTCTCATAGACACCCAACCACTCATGTTTCAATTTCTTGATGAATCTATCATGACCGTCATTGACACACCCCTTGAGGATTATCCATAAAAACTATATTTTGATGGTTCATTCACTACACATGGATAGGGGGTAGGCCTATTTTTTATTACACCACAAGGAGATCTAATCCCTAAATCATTCAGAATTAACTTTCCTTGTAAAAAAAACATGGCTAAGTATGAAGTACTTGTTAAAGGTCTTTGATAAGTAGTGTAGTGGAATATATCTTATCTTCAAGTTTATGATGATTCTCAGTTATTCATCAATTAGGTCATAGATCATTTTTAGACCAAAGATGATAAGGTGGTTCCATATGAAGCCATGGTCGACACTCTTAAATAATAAATTACCAACATTTAGCTTGAGTATATACTGAGGCTAGTAAAAAAATTGTAAATGATGGCTACTATTGGCTCTCTGATTTGACAAATAGATTAAGCTAGAGAGTATCAATTCTTCATCAAGAATTTGTTAGTAGCAGCTCATGAACCTTCAATCATTACCATGATTTTTGATATTGTTGGTCATAATTCTATCTGGTACTGAGACCTTTATAATTACCTTCATGACCAATTTTTACCACCTAACCTATCTCAAAAACAAACCAAATCCTTCATTCATCATTACACTCATTATCTTTTACTTGGATCCACCCTTTACCATCATATTTTTGATGAAACTCTACTTTGTTGTTTAAATTTGAAAGATTGTATGCTATCATTAAGAGAAGTTCATGAAGGAGTGTGTAGATCTCATTCTAGCAGTGTAGTCTTATCAAAAAAACTCTTGTATATTAGCTATTATTGGCCCATAATGGATGCAGATGCCACTACATATGTAAAAAAGTGTGAGAAATGTCAAGGGCATGCTAATATAATTCATGCCCTAAAAAAAACTCTAAAATTGATGTTGACACCATGGCCATTTTCTACATGGGGACTTGACCTCATTGGGAAGATCAACCTTACTTCATTTGATGGCCATAAACATATCTTTACTACTACTGAGTATTTCACTAAGTGGTTTGAAGCTATACCCCTCACTTACATGATTGAAAAGCAAATTTCAAAATTCATCTTTAACTATCTCATCTATCATTATGATATCCCCTCTGACATTATATCTGATAATGGAGGATCATTCAAGAATAAGGATGTAGAATAGCTATGTATTGAATACAACATCACACAACATTATTCTACAACATATTACCCTGAAAGTAATGGACAAGCTAAGGAATTCAACAAAACCATTATCAACATTATCAAAAAGATTGTCAATGATGTCAGTCATAATTGACACCTCTAGATATTCCATACCATTTGGGCATATCATACCAATCATCATACCTCCATAGGAGCCACTCTATACTCACTTGTTTATGGTACTGAAGCCATCCTTCCCATTAAGATTGAATTTCCTTCACTATGCATCTCTTTCAAGCATGTCTTGGATGATCATGACTATTGAGTAACTCACTTATAAGAGCTAGACCTACTTGATGAAAAATGCATGGCTACACTCAATAATCTTCAAGCATACCAGAACTAACTCAAAGGCCACTATAATTGGCATGTTAAGTATAGAACATTTAAACTTGATGATCTTCTTCTTAAATAAAACCAAAAGAATACCATTGATGAGAAGAAACATAAAGGTAAATTCAAACCAAATTGGATAGTTCCATTCATCATCACTATAGATTATAGATCAGGAGCATATAGGCTTACCACACTAGATGATGATGAACTTATAGAGCTGATGAATATTATTCATCTCAAACGATACTATGCTTGAGTGATAAGGTGTATTGTTTGTAAGGACCATTTTAGTTATTCCATTTTATCATTATTCTTCTTTATGCAAATACCATCCTTATCCATCCTTATTATTGTATCCACTTTCTGCTTCTATTCTATCAACCTAGTGTGTTCTAAAGTCTAGCCCATTTGACCTTGGTTTTTGCCATTCATTACACATTTTTAGCATCCAGATATATGATCAATTTCATTAGTTGGTTTAAGTATTTTAGATAGAGATCATATTTTTAGATAGTATGATAGAAGTTTTGGTAGTTTCATCCTTTATTTTTTATTCCTTTCTTATAACCAGTCATGCTACTAATTATAAACACCTTTGGGAAAATTAGTATCATTAATATATGTTGTTGTGTCCTAGTTATAATCGCCTATGGGAAAACTAGGGGAAACATTACACTTTAACATACCAACTTGCCACTTCCTATGCCATGCTATACCTTTTTACCAATTGTGCCTATTTTATTTGAATTGACTACTATACTAGTCAAAGTTCCTCTAATGTAAGGGTAGAACTACAATGACTTGAGTTCCTACTCTAGGACTATGTAGGTAGTGTTTAATACTTGTTGAAGTCAGCTTAGTCACCCTTTTCCCAATGCTCTCACCATTTTGTGAGAAACATAAGCCATGCTCTCACCATTTTGTGAGAAACCTAATCCACACACTCACCATTGTGTGATCAACCTAAGCCACACTCTTACCATTTTGTGAGCAACCTAAGCCACGTTCTTACTATTTTTTGAGAAACCTTCATTCAAATGCCCTTGTAATTTTGTGAGATTTAACCATTTAGTGTTTCATCATTTTTGATTGAGTTGAGACACTTTAAAAAAATTCTAAAAACATTTAAAAAATTGTTTGAAAAGAATAAAAACATTTACCACTTCTTTGCCTTAAAGATTCTGGGAGCCCTTATTAAGTTACAAACAAATCACTTATAATTTAGTTTCCCTATCCTTTTTGGCCTTTTTCTCTCATGCACTTTCCATTTTTCAAGACCATTCCTATTATTTTATCACATCCATTCTATTTATTTTCCTTAGTTATCACATTCTTTCCATTCCCTAGGAGAACTACATTTAGATTTAAGTTTTTTATTAGATATTACATCCATGGAATTATGTAGGTAGTATCCACTTGCCTAGTGCATATAGAGACAACTCAGCCACCCCCTTTCTTTTCTTCTATTCCCCCATTTTTTTTGTTTATGAAGTTATCACCTATTTTCTAGGGGTAATGTTTGTATGGTTTCTATCATGTTGTTTGTTTATTTATTTGCTTATTTATTTACTTTTATCACTATTGCCTTGATTCATTTTATATGTGTTCATTGGGTGAATCCTTATCCACACTTATACTTGAATCCATCCATATTCATGTGTTTACATTGTCATCATGGTTTCTATCATTAGTGCATTATTTTTTATTGAGTATTAGATTATGGGAGTTAGTCTTCATGCATATTTCGGCCAAGTCATCTCAATGTTATACCATGATACCTATCAAAATGTGCTATAACAAATCTTAGCTTCAAGAAATCTATTTATTAATGACAACATCTCTTCAACATCAACATCCAAATTCCATCCTAATTCTATCCTAATCATATCCCAAATAGAGTAATTAAATATGAAAGAATTTTAGCCTTTATTAGTTTGGATGAGCATATCCCTAATAGTAGGTTGTTCCAATTCATCCTCTATGTGTAGTTATCATCATCCTCAAACAAGTTTATCATGTTTGCCATAATCAGGGTCTAATGATTATAACCACCTATGGGCAAATCATTACACACCATCTCACCTACATTTCTCAATGATTATAACCACCTTTGGAAAAATCATTGTGTTGTCACCACTTTACTTTTTTTACCTATATAGGGGCATGTTATTACCTTGTTTCTCTATCCTAACTGGGGTATCTCTATCTTCTCAATGATTATAATTGCCTTTGGGCAAATCATTGTGTTATCATACCACATTGCCACTATTAGGGTATAATATTTATAACCACCTTTGGACAAACCATTGTGCATTGTCCCATTTGTATTCTTAATTATTTTGAATAATTTTGAGTCTCATTATGTTTTCACCCCATCATATTTCCTTTCTTTGGTTCCCTCATTTCACTGCTTTCTTTTTGAGGGACCATTTATCGACTTACTTATACCAACCATTCCCTCAACATGGCATCATATAGTTAGTTTATCATCCTTGTAGTTATAGGAATATAGGACCTTTTCATTATTTGATAATACATTATTATTCTTATAGCTTGCAATGCCTTCCCAAATAATGGCAAACTATATACACCTAAATTTGGCCAATGGTAACCCCCAATTAGGCTTTTGGCCAATTTCCACCTAAAATGCACAATTTAGCCTAAAAATACTAAAGAACATAAAATGATTTGAAATTGACATATTCAACTAATAATTTTGGCTAGGTATCCCTAAATGAGGTGATACAATTTATAGGTTAGCTAACTTTGATTAGATCATTCCAAGTCAAAATGCCAATTTTGCACCTAGGTGTTCTGGATTGCTCTTTCCTATCAAATCTTCTACACAAGATGCGTGACTTCATTATTTGTTTTTGGTAACATCCTAAATAGTAATATCATTCTAATACATTTCACATCACCTTCTAATTCTAATCTAGTCAAATTTTATACCAATAATAAGGCATTTTGAACAATTTAAGTAATTTTTGCACAAAGTGCTTAATCATGCTTAAGAGCTAATTAACCCAAATCAAGTCATAATTAATAATTCTATGGAAACTTGTTGAATACTCATTTTTGGAAATGGATAATAAATATATGCATCATCAAGTGACCTCATTTCTTAGGAAGACATCCCTAGGCCATAAATACCACAAATATCAAGATTCATGTCCTCCATGCCTCATTAATGCCCTCCATGCCTCTTAATTTCCCCTTATTTCAATTTCATGATGAGGATAATTAAAAAATTAATTATAAAAATTGAATTAAACCTCAACCATACATCTCAATCTTGAGATGGATGGTTCAATTTGATTATGATCAAATCCAAAAATCTATAACTAGAGAGGCCATGAACATCATTTCTAAGCTTAATTTTTGCAAAGTTATAATGCAATATTGGTTTTAAAAGATTAATAAAACTAATGTTACCATGCAAAATTAATTCCAAGCCAAGATAAGCCACAAGCCAAAAGTGCCAAGGAGAGATGGAGGTAGCCAAGCTTCCATTGCTAAGGACTTCATGAGCACAAGATGAGCAAGCCAGCACTACAAATGCATTTGGATCATCCAAGGAAGGTGAAGGAATTATTATGTTTTCATTCCTTTATTTTTATTTGTGTTTTTAATTTGATTTTGTTAACTAAGCTCTCCCTAGTGTCTAGGCCTAGAGGTGTTATGTTATTAGTGTGTTTATTTCATTTTGTTTTCATTTTGGAACTAACACCATACTAACCATCCTCTCTTGAGTCAAATTCCTATATCACATATTCCATTATAATAATATTAGATTTAATAATTTAGTCAAGCATTGGAGATAACTTTATTTCTTGGTATGTGTTTCCCATATTTCATTGGTGATTTAACTTGTATCCAACTCTTATGACCCATGTTTTTACCTGGAAACATGTCATTATTTGGTTAGGCTTGACTAGTGAACTGACCCTGTTTGTGCATTTCTCCTACCTATAGGTGAATTTGACACATATATATCTGATTAAATTGATATAAGGTATTGATTTAATAATTTAATTATATACCATTCCTTTTATTCACTTATACCATGCATTTCCAACTTTAAGAGTACCAACATTTACTATCTTACCACCATTACAAGTGACTATGTTTTTGTGTTTGCAAAGGCACTTGTAGGTATAATTGCATGATTAGGCTTAATATAATGTTTAAAACCTCATTTATAGTCCCATATTATTTTAATAAAATTGTTTTTTCCTATGTATTCATGCTTACACAATACCACATTAAAAATTATCACTCTTTATACTCACTACCTTTCTCAGTTAACATAGTCAACTGTGTTGGGGAAGATGAAACCCTGTAGGTGTAATTTTCCATTGGTCATGATGTTTGAAGGTCCCCATTGAATCCTTAATGTCACATATAAATTTTATATAACTATATTCACCTTTAAAGGGCTAATACACCATAAAAATACCATGCTTAGTTCATTGTCAACTGTAGGTGGATGTTTAGGTTGTTTGTACAAGCTATATGTGTGTATAGGAAGCAAAACACAAAGTATCATATCCTTAAGTGTATTTTAGATCAAAATGACTAATTCAAACAATTTTAAACATTAAAACATGGTTAATATTATATTTTATAACTTTTTATGAAAAATTTCTCCCTTGGATCAAAACCTATATACATTAATGCTTGAGTTTAGTGTCTTTATAGGCAACTTTAGGCTTTTTGATCACCATCCTCCACTAACCCTCTATCCTTAAAAAATTTAAAGGTAATTTTATATGATATAAGATATAATTTAAACTCATATATCAACTTAAAAGGTCATTTAAACCATGTTATATGATATCAACAAAACCCCTAGGAACTCTATTTTAGAGTTTTAGGGATAAAGGGCCTAAACATTGTCATCTCATGCTTTGAATGTTTCTCCACTATAATTTTCCAAATTGAAACCTAAAATAAGTATTAAATATACATTTAATCATACTAATACTCTAATTATGTGTTAACATATGTTTCAACCTATCCATACAAGCATCTTAGTTCCCTATTTAGCTACATATAGGTGGATATTTACATATACATAGGTAATAAGGAAATTTCAAAAAGTGAACAAGAGATACAGTCCATTAATGAGTTGTAAACCTATTTAAAAGTTTTAAAATGGTATATTCACACTCTAAATATCTGAAACAAGTGTCAACACATCTTATTCAATGTGAATTTATCTTCTAAGTACTTGTAGGTAAGCATGTTCATAGTGACTATGTGCATATATTGCAGATGACTACAATAATATTATTTTTACACTCTTTAGGGAATAATAAATTGTTTCATAAAACTTATAAATACATATATAGTATATTTATACATCTAATACACCTACTTGAGCATGATAGGTAGCTTCACACACATGATTTCAAGTGAGAAAGGGTAAGGAGTTAGCTGTGAGTATGGCAAAGACTAAAATTTAGATCTAAGCATGATGTTATGAGAAATTAAAAATAATTTAGATGATTAATATTGAATTTATACATGGTAAAACCCATATATTACTCACATGATACCCTTTCATATCACCAAACATCTGCAAATAAGGTAACTTGACCAAGACTTCACATGGTGGCATCCCTTTGCAACATGACATGACCTACTAATATAAACGCTATGAAACATTAAAATAAACATGGAGATAATATAAAAAATATCTCACATCTTCTATATTTAACATCACCAAATTTTATGCATGGACTTGCCCAAAATGGAGCAAAACCTATAGGGTACATGAAATAGCAAGTAAAAAAACATAGTCAACTTCATAAGGATGGTTCATAAATAAAAAGCCACCATTATTCAAAATATTATTATATAAACTAATCTATATAAGTTTAATTTCACTTCCCAAAAAATTTTGACCTCAAACTTCTTCCATTGACCATACCAAGCATGAACATGTTAATCACTTATGCATGTCTAAAAAGGCAAGAAATGAGTATAATGATTTTAGGCCCTTTTATCACTTATATAATGTTTCAAGAACTAATATTAGTTTTATGAATATTAATAGTCATATTACAACCTTTTCCTACATGTAAAACTCTCCCATTGGCCATATAAGTTCCAAACTCTTCTCTTTTCTTAAGAAAACTACCCTTTCTTCTAAGGAACCTACCACCTTTCAGTTATGATAATTTATTAAGACATCTTAGGATAAATTTCACATGATTTAACCATTATTACACCTACACACTTATTTATGAGGTTATCAACTCATTTAATTCCCTTTTGACATCAAAATGATTCAAAATGACTAAAATGACTAATGACCAAGGCTAATGTGACATTAAATTACATAAAATGACCTATAATACACCTTATTACAAAATTTTGTACCCCTTAAAACATATAAATACTAGTATTAAGCCTATAAGGCCCCTAAGTTGACTTGTAGGGTCAAATCTGGTCAACAAACTAGTGTCTCATAGGGGTAGTATGCCTGCTATACTAACTAGACCAATAGTCTTATTAGTCTATTGGGCTTAGGGAGTCATCTAAAGTCTAAGACACAATAATAGGAATTTAAAAATATATATTTTATCAATAAAATACCAATGACTACCTTAACCACACAAAGAAATAAAACATACACAAAACAAAAGAAAACACATATGTGCTTCATGAGCACTTATGAAACACACACACCAATCTAAACAAACTAACTCAAACACTAACTAACCTAAGATGAAAAATACTTCCTGGATAAAAGGGGAGGTTTTAACTTTCCTTTATTCATGACATGAATGTTTTAGTGAGATATGTATCCTTTTGTCCTTTAGTATTGATGCCTCCATCTTCTTCATGGTATTTGTCAACTTCATTGGCATGATGTTCAATGAGAACTAGGTAGCTCTAAATATGTTGGCTATGGAAATTAATTCTTCTTGCATCCAAAAATCCTCAACATTCTCATATGGATCCTCAATTACAACCTCTAATGGTGGTTTAATAAGGCATACCTTCTTGATTTCCATAGTGCTCTCAATAATATTGGGTTTCTTCTCAGCTACAAATTCTTCTAGCTCATCAATAATCTTTGCATAAACTACCCATTCTTGTTCATTTTCCTCCATGGAAGAATCTTTATTCACATTTTCATGTACTTGAACCTAACTTTACAAATCTCTTCAAGATCTTGAAAAAACCTTTTTTGCAGCTACCATTCATCCTTGTCCTCTTTATCATCTAGAACCACTACCTATTCAATCTTCTCATCTTGATGTATGAGGTCATCAAGATAGTTTTATTAAAGATCCAATTAATTTTATGGTGTTTATAAATCAGGTTTATCTATGGTTTCATCTTCAAGAAAAACAAATTCCACGTTCATTGCAAGAGAGTTTTCTAGGACTACAACCTCTTTGGTGATGACTTGAAATTATTATCCATCCTTAATAACATGTTTATATTAAAAATTTAGGACCTATTGAGGAATTTAAAGTTTAATATTAAATATAATAACCTTAATTTTCTTCTCAAGAGATGAAACATCTTCCATCTCCTTCTCCTTCTTGGTGATGCAAAGACTAGGCATCTTGAAATCATGTGACCTATCCCAATGAGGCTGCCAAAGAGGTATGTTTTATTCAAGAAAGATTTTTGAATTATTATCAACCAAATAATCCTATTTATGTTCCCATGCCATATTTCCATCAAGTAAAATGGTGATGGGGTGAGGACAAGATGAACTAGTTGTTGGAGGTGGCACATAGAATTCAAAATTAGATTGACAGTGAAATGTAGGGGATTCTTTTAGAAGATCTTGAGGAAGGGGAAGAAGACATTGGGATAAAATGGCTTGTTTTTATTCCTTAAATATTATAATATATTTATTCACATATTATTTACCTTTAAAACTTTCTTTAGGGAGGTTATATGGGGTGTGTTTAGGCATAGGATCTTTTTTTTGGGTTTAAACCTTCCATCACACCTTGACTCAACAATTTCATCTTTGAATATAACTCTTGGATTTTCTTGGCTAGGTTATCTTGGAAATTTTTTTCTTGAATCTTATAGGAATATTCATTAGTATAAGGAGTAAAATATGTATGAAATTGAAGATAAGGATTCTCTTGAGGAAGGGTGGGAGGGGTTTCTATAGGATCAAGCTCCTTCTCAACTTCACACTCTTTATAAAGACTTTTTTCCTCTTTCTTTCCCAATGACTCCACTATATTATTCCATATTATGATGTTAGGATTATGGGTCTTTTATTTGGGTGGTGATTCAACTTGATGAGTGGATGATGTATTCAATAAAAATGGTATCTCTTTAGGATTGGATTTTTCACCTTGTCTCCAACTCCGAATCTCATTTTCAGAGGTCTTATCTTGAGGTGATGATGTAATGAGGGAGGAATAAGGTATTAGGTTAAAATTATTTTTTTGATGACATGGATTGATTAATATTAATATTATCCAATTCAATCTTCCTATCAATTTTCAACTCAAAAATGAGATTTCTCTTTTCAACTGTCTCTTCCAACTGATTGGGAAAAGAATGGCTTTGATAAGCTTGATTGGGCTCATGAGTAAGAATCATGTAGGATTGATAGAAATTTTAGGGAAGTGGATATTAATTCTGATAATTTTTTTTAGGCTTATTCTCATTAATTTTTAGCCTATCCTCTAAGGAATAAAATAGGCCACTCACATATAGCATCTCACATATGAGCCTTTACTAATTAGCTCTCTCAATAGGTGCCCACTCTCTTTGGACCATCTCTAATGCATATCTCATATAATTAATTATATTAATATTAACATATTTACCATGTCCCCTTAGTTTATAAATCTCTAACATATACTTCTCATACCCCAAAAGAGTTTACATAAAGGTGGAAATGCATTAAGTTGAGAAGTGGCTAGGTTGATTAGGAGAAGCAAGATATTGAAGAGGCTTGTTATAGAACTGATATAACTCATGATAATTATGTATATATTTATAATAATGATCATAAAAAGGATGGATATAGTCATATAAATATTTTTAATAATCATACTAAGGCTAATAGGAATCATACAAAGGTTGATTAAGAATGCCATAAGATGGAAATACCTCACCAACTTGTGTAAAACAAAACTCAACAAAAAATTCATCCATATAACTTAATTTAAATCAATAACACAAATAAATATATTACCAAAAATATTCAAAAGGAAATATGTGATTCTTGACTAGCTTATGTATCTTCAAAGTTACCATTGATGCTTGGATAGATGCCTCTAAAGAATGATTGTTGAAAGATAACACCAAAAATATTTCATCTTCTTGGACTAAGAGTCCCACTGGGCAAGCCAAAAATTATTGTCACTTGTATTTTCACCCTTTAAGGAGATTTCTTATCTCTCCTCATCCAAGTGGTATAATTTAAACACCATTAGGCTTTTGGGTAGCATAAGGATGAGGTGAATCTCTAGATAGGGGTAGCTCCATTGATGTACCACTTTGGATCACAACTACACCTAAACTTTGGTGGGGGGAATGGAAAGAGAAAACTAAAATAAAACTATCCTAAGGGAGGTGATACACCAAACAAGTTTATGACTTCTAACTAGATATATGTTACACATGAAACCAAGAGACTAACCAAACATACACTTCTCTAATCTACATCTTCTCACATCAATATTACATTATGATGTTATGGATGAGTGTCTAGGTTAGGAGGACTATAAAAGAGGCCTTTAATGTCATTATTAAATATACTAACTCACTAAACCTTGAAAATTCCTAAAACACTTGACATGCCCTACAAGAAGAAGTTTTATAACTAAAAATCAATCAAAGAATGAGACAACCATGCTAAAGAAACAAGAGTTATCACTTATGTAATATCAAAAATTCCAAATGAACACACTAAGAATATTCATGGAAGAGTTAAAAATTAGTAGTAGTATTGATCAAATGGTATGAAAATGAGTAGGGTTTCACCATACTCATGTGGAGCATAAGTTATAATGGCTAAAATGGCTAGTTCTTATAGAACTTGAGAGAGAGAGAGAGAGAGAGAGAGAGAGAGAGAGAGAGAGAGAGAGAGAGAGAGAGAGAGAGAGAGAGAGAGAGAGAGAGAGAGAGAGAGAGAGGTCAAAGGGTCATAAATACACTTGTAAAGATGATCAAAGGAGTTAATTATGCATTATAAAAGTATGTGGGATGAACCATTCAAGTTTAGAAGAGAAAAATGGCCATACATGGCATGAAACTCATGAAAAGTGGTACGAAAGTTCTCATTCTAGATTAGAAAACTACCTTCATGATTTAGACTATTTTAAACATCCCAAAACTAATTAGGTATAGGTATGATGATTATAATTAATTGGAATACTTTTAGACATTTCTTTCCATGCATTTATTATATTCTTAGTCATTTGAAACCTTTCCAAAACGATCTATCACCATCTACAAACTAAATAACTCCTCTTTCATTCACCCTACATACTTGGCACCTAATTTGGCTTCATTTTCCCATGAAAATATATGGGAGGGATATTATGACACTTTAAAATACCATCTATGTACTTAAAATACTTAGGTAGACCTTAAAAATCCATTTAATTGAAGCTCTCACCCTTCTTAATAGCTAAGTCATTATGTTAGTTTTGAATAACTAAGATTAATTAGTTTATTTCAAGATTTAGGAGTTTTTATAAACAAATAAATGGAAATGAAGAGTTATACAAAGTCATAATACTTCTCCAAAAGTTAGTTTCATATTTAGACTCCTCTTAGAACCTAAAAAATACATAAAATAGTTAATATTAACCTATTTTTTACCCTCTTTATGCAATTCCATATAATCCAAAATCATGGGGAGTAGCTTGAGATAGTATCCTATAATTTTCAATCATCATCCTGGGAAAACTATTCCATTAGATTAGCTTTCAAACCTCATTTCTCCAAGCTAGTCACTAGTAATGGTTTTAGCCTATTTTGACCTCTTAAGCTTCATTCATAAATATGGGATGTTAAAATTAAAAAAAATTGACAATAATTTTTTTTAGGACCTATTATGACTCTTATAAACTTCTTTGGCCCCCATACAAAGCATCAAAATAGATGTGAGTTTCCAAACCTCTCCTATTGAGCTTGTTTTCACATTTTGCTCAATTTTGAGTTGTCTTTGGGCCAAAAATGCATTCACATACAACTTATCTATATTTAAAAATATTTAAAACATATATATCCATCTTATAAACATGTTTCAATCAGTTAGAAGGCTCATCTCAAGGTGGAAGTGACCATGAATCTCCTTCTAGATTTTAGGCCTAAACCTTGTTTAACAAGCCAAGTTGGTTTAAGACCTAAAATGACATTTAATGGTTTATAATACACTAAAATATATTTAAAACCTATAAAATTCACCCTATAAACATGTTACAATTAATTATAAGGCTCACTAATAGCTATAAGTAAAAGTGGCCTACCATTTGGCTTCTAGGCCTTAATTATGCCTAATAGATCTGACTACAACCTTAAGTTTTTAGACCTTATTATTTAGTTCCCTCATTATAAATAAGTATTTTAATGTTGTATTATATTTTTTAAAAACTTTATATACATTATTTCCATTTATTACCAGCCTCTAAATCACTTGGCTATTTCCATTCCTCAAAGCCTTTCAATTTGTGCATAAGGGGAGTGTCCTCTATCTGAGACAAAAAAAAGGGAACTTATCCTATTTGTATAAAACCAAATAGGTATTATATATTATTAATCAAGTTTTAATTATTATAAAAAAAAAATATCCCTTTATCTTATACACAAAATCCTCAACCTCAACAAAACCTAATATAGGTTTGTGCAAAATGGAGTGTCTGTAGTTTTTTCATATGTGGATTGAGTATGCATGATTGGAGCCATATCTCTGATTATTATAATAACTTGAGGGTATTTTAGATGTTTTAAAACATTATTATAAAAATTTATATACTTTAAAACTCATATGAACCATGTTTGTACCTATAAACATCTCATTATTTGGTTAGGCTTGACTAGTGAACTAACCCTATTTGTGCATTTCTCCTACCTGTAGGTGCATTTGACACATATAGAGATGATTAAATTGATATAATTTATTAATTAAATAATTTAATGTTATAATATTAATTTTATTCACCTATACCATGCACTTAAAACTTCAATAGTACCAACCTTTACTCACTGTCTAGCCACCATTACAGCTGACTATGTTTTTGTGTTTGCAAAGGCACTTATAGGTATAGTTGCATGATTAGGCTTTAGATAATGATTAGAAACACATTTAGAGTATATTAGGATTTTAATACATTAATTTTTTATGTGTATTCATTTTTATATAATTCTAAGTTAAAAATTATCACTCTTTATACTCATTGCCTTTCTCAGTCAACACAATCAACTATGTTGGGGAAGATGAAACCCTATAGGTGTACTTTTCCCTTGGTCATGATTTTTGAAGGTCCCCATTGAAGACTTCAGATAATATATCACATGTATATAATTATATAAACCTTTAAAGGGCTAATAATCCATCAAAATATGATGCTTAGTTCACTGTCAACTATAGGTAGATGTTGAGGTTGTTTGTATGGACTGTAGGTGTGTATAAGAAGCAAAACACAGAGTATCATCTCCTTAAGTGTATTTTAGATACAAATTATTCTTATTAAACATTGTAAAAATTGAAAAATGGTGAATAGTATATTTTGAAATTATGTATGAAAAATTTATCCCTTGGATCAAAACCTATATACATCAATGCCTGAGTTTAGTATCTTTATAGACAACTTTAGACATCTCAATCACCATCCTCCACTAACCCTTTATCCCTCAAAATTTTGAAGGTACTTTTCTATGCTAGAGGATATAATTTATTCTGATATAGTTTATTCAAAGGTCATTTCAACCATGTTATATGATATCAACAAAACCCATAATAACTCTATTTTACACTTTTAGGGATAAAGGGCCTAAACATTGTCATCTCATGCTTTGAAGGTTTATCCACTATAATTTGCCAAATTGAAACATAAAATGAGTTTTACATGGATTTTTCATAATAATACCTTAATTAGGTTTCACCAGATGTTTTAACCTCTCCATATAATCATTTTAGTCCCCTACTCAACCACCTATAGGTGGATATTTACATATACACATGCAATAAGGACATTTCAAATAGTGAACAAGAGATATAGTCCCTTAATGAGTTTTAAAACTTTTCATTTTTTTTAAATGGACTCTTCACACTCTAATGATCTAAAATAAGTGTCAACACAACCTATTCAATGTGAATTTATCTTCCAAGCACCTGTAGGTAAGCATGTTCATAGTGACTATGAGCATATGTTGCACATGACTACAACAGTCTTTTTTTAACACTCTTTATGGAAAATAAATTATTTTATACCACTTATAAATACATATATAGTATATTTATATCTCTATTATACCTACTCGAACATGATAGATAATTTCATACACATGATTGCAAGTGAGAAAGGGTAAGGAGTTGGCTGTGAGCATGACAAAGACTATAATTTGAATCCAACCATAATTTTATGAGACCTAAAAATTAATGGGGATGATAAATATGGAATTTATACATGTGAAACCCCATATCTTACTCACATGATACCCTTTCATAACACCAAACATATGTAAACAAGGCAACCTAACCAAGACTTAACATGGTGGCATCCCTTTTCAACATGAGATGACTTACTTATCCAAAAACCATTAAACATTAAAATAAACATTTATAGGATATAAAAAGAGAGCCCAAATATCTATATTTAATATCACCAATTGGTTTGTATAGACTTTCCCAAAATGGAGCAAAAAATATAGGGTATATGAAACAACAAGCCTAAAAACACATTCAACTTCATACGGATGGTTCATAAATCATAAGACACCATTATTAAAAATATTATTATGTAAATTAATCTATATAGTTTTAATTTCACCTCCCAAAATCATTTCACCTGAAACTCCTTCCACTAACTGTATCAAGCATGAACCTATTGATCACTTCTACATGTCTAGAAAGGCAAAAAAGTAGTAGAATAGTTTTAGGAAAATTTTAGCACTTAAAAAGTGTTTAAATCACTAATATTAGTTTTAGGAAGATTAAGAGTCATATTTAAACCTTATCCCATGTTTAAAACTCTCCCATAGGTCATACAAGTGCCAAACTCTTGTCTTTTCTCAAGAAAATTATCCTTTCTTCTAAAGAACCTACCACCTTTCAGTTATTATAATTAGTTAAGACCTCTTAGGACACATGTCACGTGATATAACCCTTATTACACCTTCACACTTCCATAATAGGTAGTATAACTCATTTAATGCCCTATTTTGACCTCAAAATGACTTAGAATGATAAAAGGACTAATGATCAAGGCTACTGTGACATTAAATTCAATAAAATGACCTATAATACACCTTATGAACAAATTTTAGAACCCATAAAACATATACAGACTAATTTTTTACCTATAAGGTCACCAATTTAACCTATAAGGTCAAATTTTGTCAACAATTACTTCTCACTTACCAATGTTGTTTTCCCCTTTATGCACCTTTTTCCATTGATGATTGAGTAAGGATTGTTACTGCTTATTCATCAATGTTATTTTACCATTTTTTATTACCCATCCTTTTTTAATTAAGGATTGTTATTGATTTTACATTGATTTTTGATTACCATCCTTTTTGACATGTATCCTTGGTTTGACTTGGTGAGTTTACCTTTCTTACTTAAGGTTTACTTGTTTGATTTTTTTAGTCTTTAATAGCCTTGGCTTTTTGATTACCCAATTTAATCTAAATTTTGAATTGGTCATTTGGTCTAACATATCACTTAGCACCCCAAATTTCCAAATTTCCATGTATGTCTTGTACACATAACACCAATTATTTTGGCTTTCCTATGTTTGTTTGTTTTTTCTCTTTAGTTTTGTATCCTTAGGTTTGTAAAAATTAGTATTTGAACCCTTCATAATCAAATCTACAAAAATAGTAGACAACCCTCCAATGATAAAGGTAAGTCAAGGTACACATTAAATTTACTTTTCAGTTATTTCCCTTTCATTCATTTACTTTTAGTTCTTTTATGTTTTAAAATATAATCATTTTTACCCTTAGCATTGTGTGTTGCTATGTTCTTTTCTCAAAGCACCATCCCCTATTACACCTAAGTGACATGCGATGATATTCAAGTGGGGCATATATATACACATAATATTTTAAAACTTTATCAATTATTGATGCTTTTTATATTGTAGGATCCCATTGAGTCTCAATCTCTCTGAGTGCATCCCTTAAGGGGTGCACCAAAAAAGGGGTGGGTAGACCATTGGTGCTTGGTAGTATTTTTGTCACTTTTAACACTTGATATCTACATACTTGACTCTTAAAAACCATTCCCCTATGTGTTTCCTCCTATTTTACACACTTCTCTAGTATTTGACCACATTTATTATCCCTTTCCCTAATTTGAACTCCCTTTTGATAGTTTACATGACTATGTTAGCCACATTAACCTTGTATTATTATTGACAAAAATTATTAGGGTTTAGGTCAACCCCTGGCCAACCTAGTCTATGACCTAGTTTATTTTTGTCATTTACAATACTAGGTGGAATAGGTTGACTTTGTCAACCTAAACTTTTAAAATTATTTATGGTTATATCTGACTATATAAACAAATCCTTTTTACCATTAGTAGATAGTAGTCAAGAGTTATTATTCATTTGTGCTTCTTTATAATCTACTCTTCAATCAATTTACTTGAGGATTCTTAGCTTAAGGTTTTTACTTGGAGAAGAATCTAGTCTTGTGTATAAGTTTTATATTTTTTGGCTTTTTTTTAGTGATCCTTATAAGCCACAACAACCTCTTACAAAGCACCTTTATCCAAGGGAGATATTGAGTCTCAATGTATTCATCTTCTAGGTAAGTATCTCTAACTTTTCTCCTTTATTTGGTAGATATAAGTAACACAAGTAATGGATTTTGAATAACAATAATCTCTCTCTCTCTCTCCATGCATTAGGTTCTTACCTATACATAGCTTAATTATGATTATCTTATGCATGTTTACTAACCCTCATGTTTTGACACAAGCTTTGGTGAGAACTAGATTAGAATTTTGATTTACTTGTTATTAGTTTAGTTAATATGAAAACATAAGATGTAGTTAGGGTTATTGCATAATTTTGCTTGACTAGAGGCTTTGGAACCCTCCTTAGTGATATTATTATGGTAAGAGATTCCTTGGCTAGGTCTAGTGGATCCATATTGGTCATAAACCCCATTATCTAATGTATCCCTAATTATAAGTATAAGTACTATCTATCTTCTCTGATCTAGGATTGATTTGTAGATATGATGCATTTTCCATTGCATACACTCTCGAGCTCTAACATCTTTGATAGGTCTAAGGACTGACCACTCTAACAACTAAGAATGTGGTACCTCCTAATTTGGATGGTCTCTCAACTCTATGAAATTCACAAAAAATACTAAGGAATGAATAAGAAACACAATACATTTAATACTTACTCATCTATCCCTAAGATTTTTACTTGCCTCTAAGGGTGATGGATCTCTTTCTCCAAGAAAGGAATGAGACTCTAGGAAATTTTGTCAAAAGTAGATCTACAATGTTAGCACCATAATTCATGAAATAATAATTATACCTTAGTCATATAATATTAAGGCTTATTGTTACTCAGGGAAATCAAGGTGACATCTTTTTATAAGGATTTAAGCTTAGGTAAAAATGACTAGAATAAATACAATGACCTTAGAGCTCTAGTTCATGGGATTTTTTTAGAGGAGTCCCCCTTTTCTAAGAAAAAGGTAAATGATGGACACAAAATATAAAACTTATATCAAGAGAATATATTACATAATATAACTTAGGATGACCATTATGATATGTTTCATTCACAAATTATATGACTTTAGGGAACTAGACACTTATATCAGAATAAGACACCTATATAAATGTAGGTATCTATCTGGGATGCACATGTCCAAGGAGTTTGAACATAGGTTCAAGATTATAACTTGTAGAGGCATAAGATAAGTAGGTTTTAATAATTTTAGGAAAGATATAAGGCCCAGGTTATTAACATAAGACTATTTAAACTAATAAATAGGCCAAGGGGAATAAGAGAGTAGATGTGAAACTTACAGAAGTGAAAAAGGTCTAAAATTGAGAGGAACATATAAGGTGTTATTTTTTCAAGTGTAAAAGATAGAGGTGTTATATAATTCATGAATATAATATAAACCCCCCCTTTAATCTACTAATGAAATATATATTTCAAATGAAAATGAATGCATACTTGGGTGTGCATAACACACCTTGTTTTAGCTTGAGTCTAACTTGAGTTCTTTGTTGGTGACTGGCTTCAAACAAAGATCATGTTACAATATATAACTAGTTAATATAATATAAAATTTAAATCATTTTAAATATCATGGTTTAGTAACATGCATGTGTATTGATGTAACCATCTTGCCTTTTGGCATTTTTATTTGAAAGATGTATCATTGTGAATGACCAAAACTAAGATTAGAAAAAATACATATCTAGAAATTGCATGTATCCAAGGATATATATAGATATAAATATAGACATAAATATTAGGTTACATGCCCCCAAATTTGGATAAAAATTAGACTGCTACTTAGTAATTCAGACTAACTCAACCATGCAACCTAATCATACTTATATCCTAGTGACTGTGAGTAAACTAAGTCAACTCACACTATAAACTTGGTGAGGTTGAATGATAAAATCAATTCAAACATTTTTTTTTTAAATATTTAGGGATGAAATAACCTCAACCATACTGAAAGTAAACCTACTACTATAGTAGATTGTCTCAATACAATTTATAAAAGTCCATCTTATGGGTGATGATAGTAATTAAAAGTGTTCTTAATCTAAAACTAATTTGATTTTATAATAATATGTGCACATTAAATATGTCTCATGATAAAAGTGTGTATAAAAATGGTACCAATGTATATAATTCTATCACAAATGAGTATCTAAATCATATAATTGTGTGCTTTGGTCAATTCGAGAATTTGAACAAATATGGGTGACATGTTACCATAACATGCCCACAATATATATAGATAAATATAAAAAATTATATAATTTACAATGTGAAATACATTTTAAAAACATGTCCCCATTGTATTTTGGGTATGTTGTATACTAATTAAGTGTGAATAACATGTTTCCAAAACATGCCCCCACTAAATCTAAAAACTATGAATGCGTGGAATCCATGTCTCTACAACATGCCACCACTAATATTTTTAACTATGAATATGCAAAATCCATTCCCATATGACATGACCAAACTAATATTCCTACCCTTTCATGTGAGGTAATAATAGAAACCAATAGTTACCTCTCCTCAAAATCATAATATAACCATATAACTATGAATGTACCATGTATAAGATATGAGAACTTGTCTAGGTAAATGTATCATTTAACCACATAGAATGTGGTCACATTAAGACCTAATATTCATGATAAATATCATAATAATCATAGATAGTAAAAAGACAATCTCAATGAGAAACCAAGCACACACACAAGAGAACTCAAAAGTAACTCAAAATACAATGGTATAAGGATAATACAAACAAGGGGCATGTTCAAATACCACACAATCAAATGGACATGATTTAATCAAATGTCCACAAAATAAAGAATGGCATATTAAAATGTCTATACAACAATAAATGACATATCAAATTTCAAAGAAAAAAATAAAGGCATAAGGGCACAAGAAATAGAGTATATTTAAATGCTCAACAAAAAATACAATAACAAAATAAGACACTTAAGGAAGTGCATAAATGAAATCATAATAAAATAACATAAACATATCATAGTATCCCATGGATCTAATGTGTTAGTAAAAAATTTCAATTACATAACATATCAATTATACTACAAAATATATAAACATGGATAAAGGCATGTGTAAGTACATACTAGCTCAAACATGATAATGTAAATTGACCATTTAATGATATAACATAGATGCATCATGATCAAACAAGGTGGATGTTCCAATGTCTTAGTGATGTGATAATATAGAACACCCAACATCCATAATTTCATAGATCATGTATTTTTTTATGCTTGTATCACACTCAAATATATTATTGAAACATGTGTATGTATAATTAACAGATATGTTATCCATCAGTGTGTAACTAACAACATAGATGCCAAAGACCCAATAGAATATGTCGATGGTGGAAATATTTATTGATTTTTAAAATATTTTTGGGTATTTTTCGAATATATGAATATACTACCATATGATCTCATCCAATGGATGCTCATAGGTATTTCTCCACATAATACCTAGTGTAATAAATTGGTGGTACTACTAAGGAACATGCATGGGTGAAATATCTATCATTTTAGTATTTGTTATTCTCTATGTATGTATAATGGTACTTTGTGGTTGTGAAGAAACATTATGAGTAATATGGGTTCATGGAACCCATTTTTAAGTTCTCTAAGTTTATTTTGAATAATAGTGATAGGAACATTTATAGGTGTTTTGGATATATGAATATGGTGTGTAGTAGATGATGATTTTATGGAATACACTATATGTCTTTGATGTAAAGGTTTTTCAAGTATTGGCTTCCTAATAAAGGGGATTACCTATTACTTTCCCTTTTATTGTGGCTTAACCTTATTAGGTTTGATAATTAATTACTTGGTTATAAATTTATCTTGTTTAAGAGGACACTCATATAAAACTCCATAAACTATAATTACTTGATTGGTATGAATGCATTTAACACACCCATGCATTTTATAAGGTACTAATAAAAGAGTATTTATCCAATGGAATCCCAATAACATATCAAAGACACCCATGGAAGGTATAAATAAAAAGGACATAACAACATGTGAGCACCTACCTATAAAGGTAAACTAATCTCACTAAGAACCTATTATGAGGTCTCATTAAATGTTATAGTTCATATGGTATAAGGGTGTAAATCATAATGGGTACAACCCAAGTGAATAAGTAGTGCCATGGTGTAAACATTTTCTCTTACACCATTGTCAATCATAACACAACATATAGACTCAAGATCAAGGTATGCTCAAATGAATAAATAATTAAGATTAGAGTCATCATCCCTAATATCACTATCATCAAAAGTAATAGAATGTATCTAAACCATAAGAGGTTTATGCCATGTATAAGTACTAATAATACCATCTAGTTTGTGCTCATAGTGTGTTGGAGGAGGATGTGCATTATATCCTATTTTCACCTTTGCATCCTTAATATAATGGTCTTAAAAAGTATTATTAAATATTTTCTATTTTTAGTGATCACCAGGTTGTGAACTTGATTCCTTTGGAGAATCATCAAATATGATTTTTTGGTCATGGATGAGGTCTTGGATCCAAGGTGGATTTTAGTGGCCCATATATAAATTAACATGGATTTTTTTGACAATTATCTAAGTATGTGTTTCAAAATTATGAAAAAATTTTAGAGATGATTTTTAGGTGAGAAGATGAATCAATAGGTGAACCATAATAGGGCATAAAATCCAAATAGGCATGAGACTATACCCAAAACCCATAGATATAATATTATTTGTTTTTATGTGGATCACACCTCTTCACTGTTAAATTATATAGTTGATGGTGAATGGTAGAAATACTATCAACCAACAACTATGATGTTTTATAATAATAATGTTATTAAAAGACATTAATGCTATTGAGTAATAGTAATGATATCATTATATATTAATATTAATAAATGATAGTAATTCTATCATTTGACATTAATGCTATCAAATGGAAACAATGCTATCATTTCATAATGTTTCTACCAAATGATAGTAATGTTGTCTCTCGATAGCAACATTATCATTTCATAATATTACTATCAAATGACAAATATTATTATTAACTGATAGCATTTTTATTGTGCGATATCATTCTTATCATCTGAAAGTGTTATTATCATTCAATAGCTTTATTATTAAGAAAAAACATTGTTATCATCCAACATCATTGTTGTCATTTGAAAGCATTGTTGTTGTTTGAAAACTTAGGTGTCACATTGTATCATGTTGTTATTCAACACCATCACCTGACATTTCCTTCATCCCTTTATTGATACTAAAAGTTTCCATTATGAGTATATGGGTAGATGTCTATTTACATATATTGGATAATAAGATCATATTAAATTTTAATAGAGGGGAGAACTATATTTATATGTATGAAATTTATTTTAAATAGTAAATGATTTGACTTGGAAAGATAAATTACACCCATATAATTTAGGTGAATCCATGTTTTTCACCACCCCCTAAAAATATCAAAATTCTAATTTATAAAACTAATTTTTTTGTGAATTAATGAATAATAGCCACTAAAATTTACCCTACTTGGATCATATGCTTAAAGGTAAAACATATATTTTTAGAATACCCTACTCCCTGGTGATAATAAAAATAAAAATTTACATCATTTTATTTAGGTAGACACCAACTTATATCATAATTTACAGAATGAGGGAGAGATATAAGCTAACACTCCACTAATCATGTGAGTAATGATGTTGGAGACTGTGTGAGAATTATCTACTTTGTGTATTAGATAAGACAAGCCTATTAGGATACTATGAAACTACAATAATCATGGTGGTTATTTCTATTTTAGGTTCAAGATTTTTTACATTTTAACTTGGTTTAATTGTAAACTTGGTATTCGATGTAGATTTAGATTTAGATGTAGATAGTGTGTTTACTACATACTTAAGATTATTCAATGAAATAAGCTCAATTTCATGGTCATAAACAATATGGAATAAGTCATCAAAATAATTAAACTTTTTAAAAATAAGAGACTCATATAAAGTATCAAGTAAATTTTTTTTAATGTCTTGAATTTTTTTATTTTCCATAAGATTGGTCATTTTAGAAAACATTCCTTGTATCTCAATACATATTCATTAATAGTTTCATTAGTTCTTTGTTTTATTTTACAATTTGGGCATAGGAAACCTTTCCAAAAATATTAATGAAAAAGTGTAAAAAAACTAATACATGAGAGGTTTGAAATCTTTCATGGATTGGAGAGGTAGAGCATAGAACCACATCAAAATCATATTATTTGAGGATTATCAAAAATAATTTGGTCAAAATTTTATCATTGAAGTCATAATTAAGTCATGACACATAAAAGGATCAAATATGATACTCAAGATCACCCTTTCTATCATAAAATATGAACTTAGGTACAATAAAACTAGTTGGTAAGGGATGGAAATATATCTCAAGTGAAATTAGATTATGTAACACATCTTATGAATCAATGATATGAGGAGACTTTAAAACCTTTTTCTCAATATTGATAACCTTGTCCTCAAAGTTATTTATAACTTGGAAGAGCATTTGAATCATATAACCTTTAGGATTTATATTTGGAATTTGAATAGTCACCAAGAGAGATGCAAATATGGTAGAGATAGGCATTAAAACAATATTTGAATTGAATCACTTATTACCCTATGGTAGATGTATCAATAGCCATTTTAGGAGACAAAGTTTGTAAGACATAATCTATGCCTCCACTAGATCTAGTTAGATTGATTAGTATGGAATCAGTTGTAACACATTATAAGAACTCAACATCACTAGGAGAAGAAGCCTTAGCATTATCATGCATACTTATTTCAACTCTTATAACATACAAAAATGCATCCATTAATCCCTTTTTATTATTGAGATGGGTGATCAATGATTATTTATCTTCCATTTGAAATCAGGTTTTTGGATTAACATTTTCCATTGATTTTACAAATGAAAAATTTATAATTTGCAATAAAGTACAACAATTAGGAAAATAGGAAACATAAAACCCTAAAACACCTAGAATTTGGATATCAAGTTCACCAAATGCTTAAAACTAAATTAGATATGGATCCTAATATAGATATATAGGGTTAAGAATATATAAATTAATAAGTATAATGGTGATAAACATATCTATATCATGTTAGTTAATTATAAAAATAAAATAGAACATATACTAAATTTATTATATTGAGATATGTTAAAAATGGAAAGTATAATTATGATAGTTATTAAAATGACAAAGAAATAAGATACTTATGATAGATATCAAAATATAAAAGAAATAAGAATCATGCAATGTCTAGTAAGTAGCTAAAATAGTGACCTTTCTTGTAACTTGGAAAATATAGATTATTAGATATTCCTTCAATAATTTAGACCTATAGATGTATTGTTATTATGACTAATATAATAATAATAGAAAATAAGAATTTTTTTCTCAATTGAATGATCTTTGAATGCTCTTTAGTATGAATGTTAGGTTTGTGTAAGGTGAGTTTAGAATGTGGAGAAATAATGCATATATAACACTCATATCAGGAGAGTATATTCCATAATAGCACTTAGTCTAACCATTAGGATACATTCATTTTGATATTAGATGACTTAAGGTATTTGACACTTACATTAGAATAGGACAAGTACGTTGACATAGGTATCTATTCAAAATTCAAGTGTTCAAGGAGTAAAAAATAGGTGTAGGCTCAAAAATTATATAGGCATAAGATAAGTTGGTTTTAAGTATTCGAGGAAAGATACAAATCCTAGTTCATCAAAATAAGACTGGTCAAACTAAGAGATAGACTAACAGGCACAAGAGAGAAGATGAGAGACTTGTAGAATCAGGAAAGGTCTAGAACTATGAGGAATAACCAAGGTCTAATTTTTCCAAGCGTACAAGATTGAGGTGCTATATATTTCATAAATATCATATACACATGGCCACTAAAGTTTTCACCATAAACACTGCTATGAAAATGACAAGGACCTTTTATGACTCCTCTTGATTTTCACATCTAAAAAACATGTCACTAATGAATTTGTGATAGAGAACCTCATGTTAGGAAATCTAGATTTTACATTTAGTAATGTTTGGTATTTAACAAAAGGTAAATATTAAATAGTAAGGTCGATTTATCAAGAGGTGAATATAAGTTACTAGTTATTTATAACCATATATATAATATATTAATATATTATTTGTGTGAGATTTGGTTATTAAACCAAACTCATGTAAATAGGTTTGGAGGTTTTATAGATAAGAGAAAATAGGGGAGAAGTTATAGGATGCTATTCCTATAAATATGTAATGTGACCCAAATAATTAACAAGAGAAATCATAGCAGTATAGTATTTATATAGAAATAATTTGTCTATATATCTTCAACTTCTATGTGCATGAATTTATTTTGTGTTTGGATGCTCCAATCACCAACAATAATATAAAATTAGGTGGTTCTGATGGTGCAAAGAATGCATAAGAGTAGTCCTTGTAATATTGCTATGGTGGATGTGAGTCATATGAGTGGTAGTTCTATTTAAAGCTATTCAAATCCACCTATGCTATTTTTATTGATATAATAGATATCTATCATTTTAGTTCCATACATTTTGATTCATGAATTCATAGTAGACCTTTATCAATGTGTCATTTTATTCATTACCTAGTCACCTTTTAGTTCTATTCTTCATCTACTGTGCTGGTATATTTTGCATGGCCCATGGAATGTCATTCACTATGTAATAATTAACATATGCATGCAAATTATGGCATCACCAATTGCATAAAAATTCATGCAAAATATCTTGAAAGCCAATCCACATCAAAATTCAACTCAGGATATTTTTATTTTTGGAACTTTCAAATATAAGTAGATCTAGTTTGTATTTTTTGGAAAAATTATTGATCTTGGATCAACATTATGCACTTGACCATTTGAGGTTTAATATTCTTCAGCCTACCAATTTTTCTCTATTTATATCCTTTTATGGTGACACAAATAAAAATTTGTATAACATAGTTAAGTATTTGGTATGTGGAAGACCTTATTCTACATTTTTATTTATTTCAAAATATTAACATGCCATAAAATGTGTAGAAGGGGTTTACAATTGCATTCATCTCTGTCTTCCCATTCCATCCTAAATTTCTATCTTCCATCACTTCTACACGTCATAGGTTTGGTTTGTTTTTATATTATTAAAATATAAGTTTATAATTAAACATCTATAAAGTCTTTTTTTAAGTTTGATTTGTTATTAAGAATTGAAGCTAAATCAATTAGCTTTGGGTCATGTTTATTAATTAGGATTAGATTTTTAATTGATGTTTAGTTTTTTTGGGTATAAAAATTAGTTTGAGTCAAGTCATTTGTTATAAATTGATCCAATTTTTGATTAATTTAATTAGGGAAATTTTTATAAGTTTATTTAAATAATGTCATTATTTAGTATGTCCTTTTTCAAAAGTTTATCAATAATGTTAAAAATAGAGTTTTAGTTTTATAGTATTTTATGTCATCAAGTCATAAAAATTAAAAGTGACAATATCTTTATTTTTTAGGGTTCATAGTCAAATATTCATCAAAAATTATAAAATTATTGACGTTAATAATCAAGAGTCATTTTTCTATCAAAATAGTCAAAATAAAATTGAGTTGAGTCATTTTGTGTGTTAAAATTTGGTTAGTCATCAAAGTCAAAAATTTTGTTGTAAAGGATGTGTTATCACTTGTATTTGACATCCTAATGTTGAATGTGTTAGTATTGTAGAGGGGGACCCCATTTCAATTAAAATGACATGTACCTAAGATCTATGATATTATCAATTAAGTAAGAAGTGAAGATATTAGAGGAAGGAGGTATTTTAGCAACCTCTCATCAGTCACCAATGATGGGGTCACATACAGATTTGGTGACATAGTGTGGTGTGTTATTTTTAGTGTTATGTGTTTTTCTTTTCTATTATGAAAATAAGAATAGAATAATAATGATTGTTCATGATATTTGTGTGTGAAAATTCCAAACATTATTCCCTAATGTTAAGACATTGTAAAAAGACAAAACCACTAATGTAAGTCAGTTCATGGATCTTGAAAGGGTTTGTGGTAGAGATATAGAACAAAACATGAGGTGAATAGTTGATGGGTCCTATTCATCTCAAGGTTTGTGGTAAATTTGTAAAACCATGAGAGGGGTGATGTTCTCTTTATATCAATGTCATGAGCCAAACATGGCATGCTAAAATGGGTGAGCATACTATAGATAAGAGTGTGAATGTTTTTCACCATGTAAAAACTATGGGGGGGGGAATGTTAGGAAATATATCTTTTACATAGAATAAGTTTGGGTATTTATTGAAAGTTAAATAGTAAATAGTAAGGTTGATCTACCAAGAAGTAAATATTAGTTACTGGTTATTTGTAACCCTATAGATAATATGGTAATATATTATTTGTGTGATATTTGGTTATTAAACCAAACTCATGCAAATAGGTTTGGAGGTTTTATAGGTAAGATAAAATATGGGAGAAGTTATAGGATGTTATTCCTATAAATATGTAATGTGACCCAAATAATTAATAAGAGAAATCATAGTAGTATATTATTTTTATTAAAATAATTTATCTATGTATCTTTGGCTTCTCTGTAAATGAATTGATTATGTTTTTGACTCTTCTAATCCCCAACACCTCATCTAGGATAACATATTTATATGAAATGATGTGAAGGTGTGCCTATTCTATGATTTGGCACCCTAAAGATAAGAATAATCAACTAATTAGTTTATAATATCAACGTACCAAGGAGAGGAAACAATGGCATATTTCTCCATGTAAAAAATTAGCTCATTAGGAAAGTTAGTATCAACAAGATCACCAAATTATAAGGGACAATATACTAGCCAATTAATGGTTATTTGTCTACTAATGTGATTTTGGTTGATATATTTGAATTTAAATTTGATAAAAACCATGATTAAATTCCCAAAAAAATTTGAAAGGGATGGTTGAGTTAAGAATGTTTGTAAGGCCTAATACCTTACTATAATCCTCATTTCTTGGTTAATCATGTAACATCACAACTACTTGGTTGATAATACAATAGATAAACAATAATTCTCTAATTGAGTATAATGTGTCTCATAGTTAATAAGAGTGAAACTACTAATATGGATTGCATGTCCCTTGTCATCATCATCTTCTTAGGCTAGCATGTAGGCAAAAGACACATGAGTTTCCATAATGTAAATTATGATAGGATTATAAGGCTTGGGTGCCTTGAGTGTTAGATGAGACATAATAAATAAATTTACCACTTCAAATGCATCCTAACAATCACTCATCTAAGTTAAACCACTCACCCTCTTAAGTAAATTATCAATGGGATGAACTAAATAAGTAAGGCTAAGTATAAATCTTGGAATGACCCCCCAACATCCCTAAGAATGACCTAGTTCTTAACTCAGAATTAGGGGAATCATGTCTAATATTTAAAAAAAATGGTAGGGTTAATATCTATTCTCTACTAAGATATAATATAATTAAGGATTTTTCTTCATATGGCTTTGAACACACACTTTTTAGGATTGAGGGTGATACCGTATTCAATTAAACATGTGAGATTGGTTCACAATACATATAAGTTATCAATCCTTATTTTTTATTTTCCTATAATATTTTCCACATAAACCTTCAATATATTATGCATGAGATCATGGAAAATATGGGTCATATCCATTTGATACATTTCCCTAATGTTTTTAAGGCTTAAGGGCATGACTACATAACAAAATAACCCCCATTGTGTGGTAAAGGAGGTTTTGATTTGATCCACATCTGAAATTCAAATATATTTATATGTAGAGAATCCATCTATAATGGACAAATCATAATCTACCATAGTGTTGAAAATGACATAGGTGGAATGGAGAATAAAATCACATTTAGGACATGGTTTGTTAATATCATAAAAATTGATGTGTATCCTAATTTTTTTATTCTTATTGAGAATGGGAATGATGTTGGACATCCATTTATAATAATCCATGGGATTTATGAACCCTACTTTGAGAATATTAATAACTTATTCCTTCAACATTAATAAAATTTTTGGCTTGATTGGCCTAAGCTTTTATTTTATGGGTTTTTCATTAGGAATTATTACCATATTATGAATAGTCTATTAATTCATGTTTAATACCTACCATATACATATAGGGAAAGGAAAATATTTACAAAGATAAATAAGTAACTCATTATTTTAAACGTTTTGTGGTGAGAGTGAAGAGTGAAGTTTGAGGATTCTAGGGTTGCCTTTAGTCCATATGTTAATATAGATGGTATCCTTAGTGAAGGAGGAATTTACTTATTCAAATTTGTTTGGGTAAGGAAGAAGATCATAATGTTTTCCTTCTATGTTAAAGACATCCATATCATCATCATAATACAAATAATATTAAACCTTTATTTTAATATTTATATTCAAGGGTAAACATAAGATAACAAGTGAAATTAAAACTTCTCTTATGATGTAATGATGGGAGGATGTCATAAATACTATAATAAATTTAGAATTACCTCATAATTCTTAGCTAATTCAAGGAACAATGGGCTAATATCCTTACCAATTTGAGTGAGATTTTGGTCATTATACACCTTTTGCATGAGGGGTTGTATCCTAATGGATACTATGAAATCTGATTCTTGTATCGATGAATGAGGATTAGAAATGATGAGGACTCATCCATATAGTTAGTGACTTGGTTTTTTTATTTATGAGTGAATTATATTTTAATCAAGCCAAAATCATTAGAATCTTTGTGAACAACACTTTTATAGTGATAAAGATGTTCAAATTTAGTCTGATAAATCTCTAAGATGTGTTTAGTCACTAACTATGAGTCACATTAGTTTATAGGTTTTAGACACATAACCATTTATAAATGAGCATACAAAGAAATAAGGATTCATAATCAGACCCATTGTTTGCACAATAAAAATCAAGTTTAAAATCAAAATGACATAATTCTTCTTTATGGATAAATCAAGATAACTCCTTGCCTTGCACCCATATGACATATTCCCCCATCATAGTGAAGGATCCATTAATATTTCATAGAAGAAGAATATTAATAATGGATAGGGAGAATTTATTGATCCTCTAATATGCTAGCTAACTATTATAAATCTATGTATTCTGAGCTTAGGATGGTTGTATATGACTATATGTAGAAGTAAATCAAAATAGGGATCAATAACCTTGATTGTGCTTAATTTTTTCTAAGATTATTTATGTGTATTTGAATTTGACTATGGTCCAATGGATAAAGGGATAAAATTAATGTATATATATATATATGATGCTTTTTCATGGTTTGAAATAAATCTACAAAAAACCTAGGTGTCTTAATAACTTAAAGATATCCATTAGAGATAAAAAGAGTGGAAAAGACAATGACACCCATATAAAAAGTTAGTTTCATGGTGCTAGTGTCCAATTGTGGCACAAGTATCTAGGTGGCATAACTTGAGACACTAAGGGATTGAATTCCTAAGGAATGTTTTAGGATTGATTGTTATATGTCTATGGATGTGTGTGGCCTACATGAAAGTTAGATAAGTGTCTAAATAGGCCTTAAAATAGGTATAGGGATAAGATAGGGATAGGTGGTCTTAAATAATACTCTTGAAACTCAAGTGACATTTTAGAGGACTATATTTTCCCACTTTATTATAGAAATTCAAAAAAGTTAAATGACTAGGATAAAGGAAAATAAATGTACCTAGACTTACCTAAGAGGCAAAGCCCATGAATTTGGATCTAAGTATGTGAAATCTTGAAGCATGTTCCATTACATATCCAATAAATTAAAAGTGTATAGATCAGTCCTTAAGAGATATCAAAATCAAACACAAAATTTAATAAATAGATAATAGAGATGAAAGTAAAAAATACACCTCAATGGGTAAGTGAACCAATACATAAACCTAGTGATATCATGTATGTATGCAAGTAGACAGTGATCAAATTGGTGACTATCTTAGACTAAGTTAATGTATTTCTTAATCCCCATGTATGGGTAGCTCAAAAAACCAATCCTATTTTGAATCCATCATTTCCCACACCTATTAGATGGATCATGACCTATGAATATCTCAAATTGGATTGATGGATTGTCTTACCCTTTTATGTAGTTATCTCATTTATTCAAATAGACTATGACTCCATCATTTCCTACCCATGTGTGGTATATGCATTTGTAACTTAATTTCACAATGTAACTAAAGTTGTATGATTATAACTATAACTATATATAATGGCTCTATGACCACTCAAGAACTCTAGAATTAAATTTATCTTAAGGGCCTCTCAATAACTTAGGTATATAGCTTAGGGACTATGTAGTAATGACATTCATTATAAATAGATTAAGGCATTAATATGGTGCATAACTTTGAAAATGGTGTCTAGTGTTTACAACATAGAGAATGGAATGGAGTTTTCCATTACATATAATCAACTGGAGCATAATTGAGCATATAAAAATAATATGCTACACACACCCCCAAATATGATATCTAAGTATATGGATTCCATATTTAGTTGTAATAATATATATCTAAGTATTTAAATTAGAAATATATTGATCATGTCATATATGATGCCCCTAATCTAAGAAAATTGGTATGATTTTATGGAAAATTGAGAAAAATAGAACAAAATTAAATAATATATAACTAAATATGTGTAAAATTGGACTGTAACTATTTTGCCTTTCTAGTAATTACATAAGTTTCTACTTCTAGGGATACTAGAAAATAGTGTTATACCTTGGACATTGGCACTATGGTGGTATTTTCCACTTCTGGTGCTAGTGTCCAACTATGTTATTTTTTTACCAAATTGACTCTAATCTCTATCTGACTATTTTTCACTATGTTTTATTGAAACTAAACTTTGTATTCAGTGATTTCATGATATAAACTCTATTTTGAGTGCATTCATATGGCCTTATCTCTATAATAAACCTATTTGAATACACAATCTTTTGAGGGGAGTTGTTGAACATGTGTAAGAACTATCCTCAAAATAAAAATATATTGATGATATGTGTTATCCTAAGAATATATGACATCTACATAATAAAATAATATAATGTGTATATATGACATTAAAAGGTAAGATAATATGAGCATAAGTTGCTAATTTGTGATGTTTTTTAGATATAACATTCAAAACACTGTCAAGGTTTATATAACAATGTAATCATGTGAATGAATAGAAAATTTGAGTAATAAACTAACTACCTAGGGGGATGGGGCATGACGTCCATCACAACACCCAAGGTGGAAAGGAAGATGTAAGAGGTCCATCATGACATCTAAAATTGGAGTGTGTACCAAGTAAGAGGCAAGTGTCATGGACATAACACATACATGATAGCATACATACATTACAAATGAGGCATAAAAAGTACGCCAAGGGGCAAAAATACAAGTGGCATGGGCACATGTCACTAAATATAAGAAATCAAAGACATACAAGGACATGTTTAAATGTCTACATATAGATAAAGAAATCAAGGTTGGCTTAGATCCATATAAAATGACATGTTCAATTGTTTACATACACAATCAAGAAATAACACAAAAGGACATGTATACATGTATAAAACATACATACAATGAAAGAAAGTGGTGTAGAGATATAAAAAATGTCATATTCAAATGCCCTATAATAGATTTAGAATAATAGAGACACAAAATAGTCTACACTAGTAAAGTTAGAAATTAAAGTATGCATGAATATGTGGTATAAATATTTATAAGAGCAAATATGTACATGAACTAAGTTTAGAGTAGTAGTAGCCAGCAAAAATTATGAGTAGTGTAGGATGATCAATATCAAGATATAACAATGCCAAATTTATGATATAGAGTATATAAATATGTAACTTGGAAATTGGAACTATGTATAATATGCCCCTAATGGATAAATGTTTCAAATGAGGACCCTATGTATGCTCCTTTAGTGGGTAGATAGTATCAAATTTAGATATGTGTGGTGGACCTAGGTCTTGTAAGTATATTCAAACACTCAAAAAGAAAATTTGGAGCATTTATGTATGATAAAACTGACTATACTAAGATAGAGAGCATATGAAGTACCTACAAAGTATAAGAATGTAAACATGGAAATGCATATGACCTATAAATTGTATTTTAAGAGAAAATATTTTAATGTTTTTATGTTTTGAACATATTATATTATTTTTGATTTTTTTGTATATAAGCTATGTATAAGCAACATTAAAATTAAAATCTATACAAGGATAAAAAATGAATGAAACTATGTACAATTGTGGAAGAACATACAAACCAATGAGTCTCATAAGAGACACACTATCAAGGTGTCTTATATCAAACAAAGGAAGAATGATCTTTATGATGTGTGAAAAGGTATCTATAGTCTAGGAATTGATTATACTAAGTGATATTTAGTTGACACAACCTTTGGATCATGGCTAGGAACCTAAGATGTTGATCGAACTAGCCTATGAACTGTGCTCTAGATTTGTGAAGCTGGCTAAACTAGCTTGTGAACTATAGGGTTCTTAGGGACCCATCTAGTAGAATGCATTATAGGTGATGTGGATGCTCTATGCTAAGAAATTTAGGAAATCAATAACACTAATCTCAAAATAAAAGGGGTAGAGAGAGTCTCTCTAGAATCTATAACATGTTTTTGATATAGGGGTATATCTAATAAGGGTCTATGTAGGATAATATGCCTATGTGGTAACACTTTATAATTAGACCTCAGATATACTAGCAGTTCAACTAAAATATGTGTTATACTAATATAACTTGTACGTAGAATTGTAACTAGTGGTTGTTATGTAACTACCTATGGTACAGGTAAGGGATACCATATGGAAGACCCTTAGCTATAACCACTTGATTATCATGTATATACTTGACACATCTATGTACAGTAGATGCAATATCTCAAAGTTAATATATCCATGTCCTACCTAATCACATGTCAAGTGTACCTACACTAGGTATGACTACGAACCTAGTGGCCACATGTGTTATCCCAACCTATAATGGGAGTGTAATCTCCCCAATAGGTCAATGAATGTATCCACTAAAATCATAAATAAATCTAGTGGCTGCATAAATGTCTTTATTTAACTAAACCAAATGATATATAAGTGTAATGGTACACATGTTGACACTTGATCCATTATCAACCATGACACTCTAAATAAGATGATGGTAAATGTTAGCCTATAAAAAGAGTGCATATAAATATAAATCATCATTGACAAAATCCTACTTTGAGAAAGTGATGATAGGTCTATTTGGCACTATAGTATGATATACACAAATGATATTATATAGGGGATATGTTTTCTTTATGTTAATATGATAGGATACCAATGGTTGATGTGCCTAATACCTAAAGTCCCTCCTACCTCATTAGTTGTATGTTTTAGAAATGGATTTGAAAATATTTTCAATACCTTAGATTTTATTTATTGAGCTTTAGGTGCCTCTGTAGGCATGACCACATCAATGATATTGGCCTCTACCAAATCCTATATCTTATGTCTCAAAATGATGTATCTATTTATAGTATGGCTTGGTGCCCTATGATAGTCACAAAATGCATTGGAATTATATTTATTTGGAATAGGATTAGTCATATCAACCTCTTTCATGGGAGGAAGAGATTATATTGCATTATAAGAGTTGTAAAAAATGTGTCAATTATTTTGAAAAGTTTTTCAAAAATATTTATGGAATATTTGATAAAACTAAGTGAGGAGGTGGCTATGAAGCTACATTAACTATGACCTTTTGATCATTCTTGTTTTCAATGGGTTTCATCTTGTATGGAGGATAATTAAAACTCGATCTAGTTGTGTACTTTAGTTTTCACATAGAGAGAAGCTTGACTTCCCTTTCTTTCACTGTGTGGCATAAATCTATGAATGTTTAAAACTTCTTGAATAATATAACCTCATGTAATGCTGTTAGTAGCATATATTTGAATATGTCTTGGAGCTCTCTATTTGACATGGGGCTAGTCATATTTACCAATATAGTTTTATATTGCAAGGCACATTATACTATATGCTCATTATATTTACACTTAAGTTGAGACATTAGAGCATATGAAACCTTATCATTAATGTTGATTGAAATTTTTTCCAAAAACATATCTACCAGTGGACTTAATGTGGTGATTGATTGATTTAGAAGATTATAGAACCACTATAAGGCATATTCATTTATATCACATAGGAATAACTAGTAAGGATCTAATCATTTGACACACAATCCAAACACTTTAGATGGAAATTTTGTACTTGGTGCTCTAGGTCACACTTCACCATCATACAAAGTAAGAATATGTGCCACAAATATGGGTGCCAAGGATTTATCACTATTTATTGTGTCAAAGGTGTATGTAAAATAACATGAGAATCCAAGGTATGTGATGGACTATTATCACCTTGTTGAAGATGTAACACATTAGCCTATCGATCATGGATCTCATACATAAGAGATTTTAAATATAGAGAGGAGGAGAAAGTCATATAATGTGTTGTCATTTTTTAAGGTTGTGAAATTAAAATAGTTTTTTATACACATTGATTTGCCCCTAAAGTAGGTGTAACAATATTGTTATCTGGGGGAGTAGAAGATTGCCCATTATTTAATTTGTTATTTATTTCCATTATGGATTGTAGAATCTATGCATGATCAGTGGGTTATTCCTAAAGTCTATCTTTGAAAATATATTAAATCTCATCCTTATTGACTATAATATTTTCATTATTAAATTGGGGGAGAGTGTCTTGATTCTCATCTTTTGAATCATTTTGATCTTATTATATTTCTCATATTTTGATGCATTATCATTGGTGTACACATAATTAGGGTGTGAAGGATCAATGATGGGGCTTGTAACTAGTCCTTTGTCCATGGTATAATCTCAAATGAAACAAATCTAAGTATGCTCAATAGGATTGCTGCTAATCCTAAAACTTCTTCTTAAAGGAAGAGACATATTTTTTCAAGATAGCATATAGTAAATAAAATAAAATAGTGTGGTTAAAATAGAATATTTAAAATATGAAAAATCCTAACATAGCTAAGGGAAATAAGAAAAAAGGGTATAAACCTTAATTAAATCTAGGGATAGGGTTTGAGAAGTGTTCAAAGTAAGTCAGGTTCACCAAATGATTTAACTTTTAAGGGTTTATGGAGTTTAAGCCCTAGGTTGTTAAAGGGTTTAACTAAAATAAAGTAGGGTATAAAATATGTAATAAATATAACCACTAAATTTTGAAATAACTAAGCCAAATTGATATTTATAATAATAGTAGTGAATGACATAAACAAATAGTTAACTATAAACTGCTTGAGATAATGGATCCAAAAACTCAAAAATGGTACATGATCTAGTCTCAGTGTCATAAATAAGATCCAATTGTCAAAAACCCTCCTAGATAATATCTCCCTAACTTGGATAGTAATGTTGTGGAACTAGTGTCTACTTATGATACTAATGTCTTATATGCAATAACTATTTTTTACTTATAATAGCACATATGTCCAAGTTTGCTAAGCCTATTCTTGTGTGGACAAATTGTAGACACCAATATTGTGTCGACCCCCCCTTGGTCCTCTTCTAAACACTTACACACCTTATTAATTTAAAATAAACTACTTATTTTAAATTAATGACATCACCTAGACACCTCACCTTGGACACCTCACCTTGGACACATCGCCCTAAGACCATTTCCTACCCTATGAGTCACCCTGAGACTAGGTCATCTAAATCCTAACTACCCATGACCTATTCTCACTCCATTCCAACCTCATAACTAACACTCATGCCTAATAACCCCATCTTTTGACCATTCTCCAATGGCAAATGCACTTGGCAGATGGAGAAAGAGGCAAAGGGCTAAAAATAGCCATTTTACCCATTCTCTAGCCGCCGACATCAGTCAATTATTGGTCCATGCCACCGAGATCGCCAATGTTGGTTACTTAAACCAAGCTCTAATAGTGAGCTACCCCCTAAGACTCTTTGACATCAATGCACACACTTTTGAGACCAAGCATCAGATTTCAACTTTCTCTCTCCTAGTTATAGAAACTCTACACGAGTCACTCCAGATTGGATTGGAACATTACACGAGGACCTCAACATTAGCCATAACAAGAATAAGCATTCTAACACCTCTAGTTCTTCACCAAGCAGAGCTAAGTATTTTGTCTTATTTTAGTATTTTAAAATACGTTGGTAATTAGTTTCCATTTGTTATTTCTAAGAACTGTTGAGACTCGACCCAAATTTCTTCTTGGAGAGGCTAAAAAGCCTTCCTCTTATTCTTATCCTCTTTTCACACCTACCCTCTACCTTTGCCTCTCCTCAGACCTTATACATCTCCCTATAACCCTGCACAAACCCTTACACTCCTAGACTCCTCTATCAACCACAGACATAACCCTGAAACCTGTCCAAGGTCCACTGCCCCTACCAACATCGGTAACATAACTGACGTTAGCATCATTGAACAACTAACCTCGGCAAGACTATCAACATCGACGACTATGATAGACTGATTGCAAAAAATAGGTATGTGTTGTCTACTTTCTCTTTCTTATTCTTTCATCCTTTCTTTTTATACAACACTCTTTTTGTCAAATAGTGGACTGTTATCCCTTAAGGAAGTCTTTATGCTTCCGTGATCGAGTGCATAGCTTGGCAGTCCACCTTATCTTATTCTAACATTTTCTTTGTTTAAGTCTTGTTCTTATCTATAGGTGTTTTCCTCCACAACCAAAGAGGAACTCCTACAATGCTTGGATACGGTGCGCAACTTAATTCGGGTAACAGACAAACCCTTGACCCTTAACTTTAGTTTCTTCTTTCTTTTGAATGTAAATAGCAAAAATATAGAGAAACATTTTGGCACACCCGGTGGGACCCTGGAATTTTCCTTGGGTTCATTCTTATAAAAAGAAAACTTTCATATAGATACATTAGGAAAATATTCTCTTCTTGCATCCTTCTTCTATCTCTTTATTTCGAAAAGAAACCATTATCACAAGTTAAAAAGAACATCTTTCTTTTTCTTCTTGTCTCTTCTTGCCTGCATCTTAGAGTAGTAAAAGTTCATACTCTTAACCTCTTCTCAATTGTTTGCATGTGAACAAACATATTTCAATTTGGGTTAAAAATACTATTGCATTCCATTCTTGCTTGAATGCATACTTAACCCATTTAGTAATTAAAAATGCATTATGAATAAATTGTAGTGCACAAATGTTACACAACCAAATCACAATCACAATCAAATTAAACATTTAAACATACTTGAGACAAGGCCCGTCTAGGATTTCATCACCTAGTGGATACCTTACCCTTCCTAGCGATCCTACTTGGACTTCACTACCAAGGGGAGGACCCACTCTATTCTCTGGCAGAGTATAAACTATAGGCAAAGTATATATTGGCTAAGCGGCCTAGCTCAGCTCTGGGTTCATGAAGTGAAGGGATCCAGCCCTAGCACTAGGTCACATACTAAACCTAACACATATTTTTTAGCACCAAAACATAACCTGAAACCAGCCATAGACTTCCTCTTTAGGACCCATTCTAAAAGCCCAATTCCTAAACATATTCTTCTAAGGCATAAGCCACCATGACTCTAAAATTTATTCTTAGGAATTTAATGTTTTAGAGATTGCTTGCCAAATCATCATTTTTGCTATTTTTATCTAATTTTTTGAGCTAGTAAGTTCGCATCATTCTGAAGTCTAAAAACAATTCAAAATTTCTCCTCTATTCCAAAAACTTTTAGTTTTTTTTGAGTTTTTGGAAATACACAGACACTAACATTAGTTTTTCCACTGACGTTGGCAACTAATTTTCACCGACATCAATTTTTTTCACTGAAATTGGCAACATATCTTCACCGACATTAGTTTTTCCACCGACATCAGTCACTGTCAACAAATTTTCTTTCCAAAATAGCAAGCTTAAAACCCAAATTTTTTGCTGTTAAACACACATTTTGGTTTTCTAAAACTGAAACATATAATTTTTGAAACCTAAATCAATTTCATCTTGAATGGTTTTGACATGTAGTCGAGCCAAATCTCTTGTTGACCATGCAAGGCAACAACCACTTCCACCTTCGCCCTTCATACCAAGTCCCCTAATGGAGCATACTTCAGACACTGAGCATACTCCTATCCAACCAACCCCTAATCAACCTCCAATTGTTCCCTAAGGGGATCAAGCTTTTGAGATATTCCTTGACCTCAATGTCAAGGCTCTCCAACACTATCTCGTAAGAAGAAAAACACGAGATCCTTTAGGTAACCCTGTTTATGGGATGCCAACTTCATTTGCTGAAGTGACAATGATATCAACACCATCTGCTACCCAACCTATGGTCACTCAAGCTCTTGCCTCAACTAGTAACCCAACCATGGCTAACACTCAAGATTTGGCCTCTCATTCTATTTCTGGACCTACCTCCATTGGGGTTTCTGTACCCCCTCAACCACAAACAATTCAACCAAGTTCTACACCTTTCCAAAACTTGATTGTCTCTATCCCACCCACTCTTGTGCCCATAAATACAAGAGTGACCACCTATCATTTTACGAGTGTCGCCACTATTCAACCACCCTTGGCGGCATCTAGTCAAGTTGTGCCTTCCAACTTCATGGCACAAGCTCCCTTGGCCTCAACATCAATCCCTATGACGAACTACCAATATGTTGCACCTATACAAATGCAACCAAATACATCATATGCCCCTCTCAATTCCTTTTAGGTACCCTACAACCTAGGGGGTGCCCCTCCTGCCAATCCATTAGCTGATCTAATCAAGATGTTAATGGATAAGATATCCAACCTTGAGACATCTATTTTAGGTTTGAAGAATGTTCTTTCATACAAACAAATCTAAAACAAACCTATTCACCCTTCGGTCCCTATTCGACCATATCCTAGCCAGTGGGAACTCCCAAAATTTACTCGCTTTTAGAGTAAAGAAGACCCAAAACAACATCTATGAGCATTTAGACACGCTTGTTACCTTATATCACATGATGATGCGTTATTACTTCACACATTTCCCATGTCACTTTCTGGTGCCGCCCTTGATTGTTATAGCTCTATTGCCAGTCATTCTCTCTTTACCTTCACTCAACTAGCTCAGCTATTCCTCGACCACTTCTCAATCAACATCACTAAAAAGGTCTCCATCACAGACCTATATTTTATTAGACAATTTGATGATGAATCAATAACTGACTTCGTTGCCTATTGGAGAGGTTTGATCAACCAACTCTCCTTTTCTTTACCACAACCTGAGCTCATTGAGCTCTTTTCAAGAGCATGTGCCAAGCACATCTCATCCACTTTACGGGTTTTTACATTCCACACATTTGATGAAGCTTTCACCATCGCCTGAAAGCTTGAACTCCATGCAGTCGAAGAGGATAGAGTCAAATTGCGTAGTAAAAATAACAATGCAAAATCCAATGACCCTTCTTCCAAATCTTCTTCTTCCCATTCTAATTCTAAGGGATCGGAAAATGCTATGGTACTTAGGTCATCATCTTCTACCATAACCGACCAATCTGATCCTTCCACATCACAAAGCATCACAAGATAATTCTAACAACGATACGTACAGCATCAATACACTCCAATAGGAGAATCATACACTTCCGTGTTGGATAAACTAGTGAAGTAGGGAGTCCTCAACCTCCCTCAAATTTGACCACCCCAATTTGACCCCTCAAAAGCCATCCCTGCATGGTATAGGGAAAATGACTTTTGTAACTATCATCGTGTCAATTGTCATGACACAGACAATTGTAAAACCCTTAAAAACATTATTCAAGACATGTTAGACAAAGGTGACCTTGTTTTGGATAACCCAAATGTACCAGCTAACCAAAACATGGATGTATTTAGGCAACCATTCCCTAACCATCCCCCAAGTCATACTAATGTTCAGACCATGGTTGATGACCTTCAAGAGCACAACATACGCACGGTTAACATGGTCTTTCCTTTCATTCCTAACTAACCCCTCCCATAATCTGAAGAGGTTAGTCAACCTCACCCTCTTCCTCATGTGGAATAGCCCATTTCACCCATATCACCCCCACAACATCAAACACCTCCTCTACCCCTTCTTTTACCTCATGAGGAACTCATATTACTTATTCCTCTTGCCCCCACCTTTCCTCTTCTTCTACCATTGGAAGAAGTTACCATTCATACCCCATGCCCTCATGTAGAAGGGGTCATAATCCCTCTACTTCACCCTTTAGAGGATCCTTCCTCTCTTATTTGTCTTCCACAAATGGAAGATAGTCCTCCATCCACCCCCCTTTTACACGCAGGAGAGTCTACTTTGACCTCTCCTATATTGGAGGATGCTTTGACGGTAACAACACCGGTAGCCTCACCCTCATCCTTCTTATTACCAATGGAGGATCATATTTTCCCCACTCCTCGACCACATGCAGAAGCCATGATTATCCTTGTGCTCTATCCCCTCGAAGAGCCAAATTCTCCAATCCCTTCTCCACCAAGAGGACTTGTCACTTCACCCACTTTGGCCGAGGAAGATCCAGTAATGGTTTTCTCTCACCTTTGGCCTAAGATCACTGCATCTAACATGTTTCTGCTCTTGTGATCACCTAAATCCTCCAAAATACTAATTATAAGACCTCGCATGATGTCACCTAAACCATTTTCTCGATTGGCAAAAAACTTAGGATTTCTCCATTCTAGGAACCTAAAACATGAGGCATTATGGGAGTGACTTAAGGCTCCTTATCTCACACATCCCATTTTGAATACGAACCCTTTCATGAAAAATCACCCCAAAGTCTCTGATGAGGATCAGGCTTCTACTTCCAAATCTTTAGAAGATCAACCGTCCACACCTGAACCCAAACCCTCATAAGCGTCCATCATGCCGAAATAGGTTAAATCTCTCAGTGTTCACCTCGTATCAAACTTCACTCACCCATAAGTGAAGGTAGACTTGAACCTTACCCCACACAATAGTGTTCCTCACACCAAACTAAAGAAGGATACTAAACCACGTTAGAGAACTCCTCCCCCACCTTCACCATTACCCTCTATCTTGGGTCCACATCCATCTAATTTAATAGGAGTACTCCCTACTCCAACACCTCATAAAAACAAATCACCTTCATTACTCTCTCTACCCATCAAACATATATTTCCTCTAAAAAATTCAACACCTCTCTTCAAAAAAGTACCATCTACAAGTGTGGTCACATCACCAAACAAAAAGATGGTACAAAAAACTCCTCCTACAACTCCTAAATAGAAGTTGTCAACCCCTACTACAAAAAAATGCATAGAACCATTAGCGGGTTCCTATGCTTTGCTTTTACGCCAACTTTTTCAGTCTTCTAGTATCATTCTCCCACCAATTAAGCCATACCAACCTCTCAAACCAAAACCATCTTGGTTTAATGACACTCAAATCTATGCATATCATCACATACCTATACATGACACTGAGCATTGCTATGCTCTTAAGGTTGTCATTCATCAACACCTAAAAAAGGACACCCTTTTCATCAAGGATCCACTTGACCACCCTTTCAACAAACCACCGACACCATCTCATGCCTCTCAAACCTCCATACTTAAATCAGGATCTCAACATCAGACTATAGTCCCTCTACCACCTTCTCCCCCTTTATTTGAAATCAACACTATTAATGTGGCCACTAGGTCATAAACCATTAAGGATAAAGGAAAAGAGAAGGTTTCTATCCCTTGGACATATCCATTTGTCAAGCCTTCTCAGCCACCAAAACCCAAGATTTCTATCTCGGGCACATCTCAACCAACATCTTCGAAGCTTATTCATGACTCCATGGTGAAACAACTTCACCAAACCCCTATGAAGATGTCTTTGTATGACCTAATACAAAGTTCTCCATAATATCACCAAGCCTTAATCAAAGCTTTATACGTAGTGGAGGTCTAACCTAAAGACCCCCAACCACTGGCTGCTTTAGTTAAAACATTACCCACCATTACCTCCATCACCTTTAGTGATTCTGAGATTCCAGAGTACAACCTAGAAGATCAAGATCCTACCCTCTCAAACTAAGCATGCCAGGCAAAAGCTTCATAGGATGCATCCTCACATTACACTCCCTGTCAAAGAGGAGTTTCATCATCTTCTCTTTGTCTCATTTATCCAACCCATTGATTATCCGCAATGGGTGTCAAACATTATCCCTGTCACAAAAGCAACTGGGGGAATTCAACTTTATACTGACTATCACAACCTCAACCAAGCATTGACCAAACATCAACCAACCTCTTAATCATCTTCATATCTACCAACATCACATCAAGTGTGCCTACAACAAAAATTTGAAAGAGCAAGATTTCAAAATTGGAGATCTTGTCCTTAAATAAAACCAACACGTGACCAATATGGAAAAAAGCTAATGAGGCAAGTTTTCTCCTAATTGGCTTAGACCGTATATCATAACACATAGGTATGGATCAGGGAATTATCATCTATTAGCCAGAAACTAAGCCCCTTAATGCCTTACAACTATGACTATTCTACTGTTAATCAAGTAATCATTCACTTGATGTTTAACTTGAGCTCGTCCCTTGAGCAACCCCTGTCATCCTCATTCCTATTCCTTTCAACCCTTTTTCCTACAAACATTAGTTAACTTTTTTTACATTAATGCTTTGTCTTAATAAAAAGGAAACCCCTAAACCTCTATAGTCCTATCCATGACTAAAAGTTCAGTCAACAAACAAAACATAAAATTGGGATGCCTAATAAAATATACAAAGGTCATAAACTATAAATGTAGACTACTCCCTCGAAGGACAACTACATTATTGCTGTAATTACTTGACTGCTCCCTTGAAGGATAGCTATTCATAGACATTTAACCATACAAGGCAACATATAGATCACTCCCTTGAAGGATGGCTATGCCCAAATTTTGCTACATACACAACACCCTCTCAGAAGCTTCCCGCATCAATCAGCTTCACATGACCACAAAACAAAACAACATCCCCAAGTAAACTTTGCACATTGATCAGTCTACCAAAAAAAAATTTTGACTGACAAATTATTAAGTCATAGACTTGCCTATAGTCATTCCCAGGGTCACCTATAAAAAGGGGCAAAGTACTCCCTACTAAAAAGGGTTACGCTATCCTGACATATCACCTAATCACACCTATTACCCCAACATACTCAAGGGATTTTGAGCTCACTTAATGTCACGTGATTTGAGTACTTCTCTAACACAAACCAATGGTCAATGACGTAATGCATGAATGGGGATTTTGTTTGCAAAAACCCTATCTATACTATCATTATGGTCCTTGTTAATGAAAGAGCAATGCGCCTTTCACTTCTTATACATATTCATCACATACAACCAAACCAAAATATTTTAAAACCAATCCAAACCAACCAAGCCAAACCAAACCAAACCATTTTCTAACCACTAACATAAATTCATGATTTATGTAATACAAATACCAATTTGTGTTATATAAATTATCATATCCCATTCACACTAGTTTCTATGGAAAACAATACACATGAAAACTATCAACCCAACACAATTTATGTCAAGCATATACCATCACCAATATGGAAATATGTGAAACATAAATATACTCATTTCATTTTTGGCATACACCATCACTAATATGGAAAATTGCTAGGGATGAAAAACCATATAACTAATGTTATAGAATACACCATCACACAATATGGAAAAGGCTATAACATCATTATTCATTTCATTCTTAGCATACACCAGCACTAATATGGAAAATTGCTAGGGATGAAAAACCATATAACCAAAGTTATAGAATACATCATCACATAATATGGAAAAGGCTGTAACATCATCATGCATTCATCATTTCAAGCATGTACCATCATACATATGGGAAATGCTAAAAATATTAACATAACCAAACCAACTATCAACCTCTTTAACTCCCTTCTTCCCTTTTGGGGAGAACTACATTGGCCTGAGGCCCTTAAAATAGGGGCTATGTAGGTAGCACTCAGTTTACATGAGGTCTTCTGAGGTTAGCTCAGTCATTCGTTTGTTCATCTACCTGATGGACAAACCATATAACCTTTAACCATGACTTAACCTAGTCAAAACCCAATCCATAACCTATCCTCTTCTTCCCTTTTGGGGAGAACTACATTGGCCTAAGGCCCTTAAAATAGGGTCTATGTAGGTAGCACTCAGTTGACCTAAAGTCTTCTAAGGTTAGCTCGGCCATCCATTTATTCGTTTGTCTACCTGATGGACCAACCATATAACCTTTAACCATAACCTAACCTAGTCAAACCTAATCCATAACCAACTCCCTTCTTCCCTTTTGGGGAGAACTACATTAGCCTAAGGCCCTTAAAATAAGGGATATTTAGGCAACACTCAGTTGACATGGGGTCTTCTGAGGTTAGCTCAGCCATTAATTTGTTCATCTACCTGATGGACTAACCATATAACCTTTAACCATAACCTAACCTAGTCAAACCAAATACATAACCAACTCCCTTCTTCCCTTTTGGGGAGAACTAAATTGGCATGGGGCCCTTAAAACAAGGGATATATAGGCAGCACTCAGTTGACATGGGGTCTTATGAGGTTATCTCGGCCATTCCTTTGTCCATCCACCTAATGGACCAACTATCTAAACTAGCCTAAAATCATGACCAAACAACCAGCCCTGACATTGTAGAAGCCACCTTAGACTTCTCATGGGGCACATTGGAGATCACATACATCTCCCTAACCATAACAAACAAAACACTTGAGATCACTTATATCTCAACCCGACTCGACAAATGACCTTAGAGATCACGACTATCTCCTCAGACCATGACCACTTTTGAGACAACTCTACCTTGGTTGTTTTGATTGCATATGCTACCTCATGAATAGTTAGAAAATTGTCCACGACCCTCACACCTATTGTTAGATCATGCCCAAGTTGATCCCCAATATTTGTGACATTTTCATGTTTTTAAGAGCACTTCCTAGCCTGAATACTTGGAACATGATGACCATTGGAGCTACCGCTTTGATCGATCTAACCCAATCAGCTATGACCAAAAAGCTGGGGACCAGTTAGTTTGATTTTAGTCCTCCTCGACCATTGGAGCTATATATTTGATCATTTAACCCAATTACCTACCACTAGTAAGCTAGGTACTAGTTATTTCAATTTTAGTGCTCCTCAACCTTGCCTGTGATAATTTGACATGCCTATCATGTGAAGTGGTATATGCACAATCTCAACTATTGTAGTGTTCACACTCCAAATTCACCATACCCATCCACTGCCTATCAAATCAGCACTCAATTTCAGATTCCCTTCCCTCAACTCCCACTTTGAGGGGGAATACCTCATCCCATTCCTGGGGCAACCAACAACATCTATTTTTGTCTTGCAGTTCATCAAGACAAAAAGGGGCAAATGTAGACACCAATATTGTGTCGACCCCCCCTGAGTCCTCTTCTAAACACTTACACACCTTATTAATTTAAAATAAACTACTTATTTTAAATTAATGACATCACCTAGACACCTCACCTTGGACACATCACCCTAAGACCATTTCCTACCCTATGAGTCACCCTGAGACTAGGTCATCTAAATCCTAACTACCCATGACCTATTCTCACTCCATTCCAACCTCCTAACCAACACTCATGCCTAATAACCCTATCTTTTGACCATTATCCAATGGAAAATGCACTTGGTGGATGGAGAAATAGGCAAAGAGCTAAAAATAGCCCTTTTACCCATTCTCTAGCCGCTGACATAGGTCAACTATCAACCGATGCCAGCAGGATCGCTGATGTTGGTTACTTAAATTAAGCTCTAACAGTGAGCTTCCCCCTGGGACTCTTTGACATCAATGTGCACACTTTTGAGACCAAGCATCAAACTTTGACTTTCACTCTCCTAGCTATAGAAACTCTACATGAGTCACTCCAGATTGGATTAGAACATTGCATGAGGACCTCAAAATCAGCCACAATAGGAATAAGCATTATAACACCTCTGGTTCTTCACCAAGTAGAGCTAAGTATTCTATCTTATTTTAGTCTTTTAGAATACATTGGTAATTAGTTTCCATTTGTTATTTCTAAGAATTGTTGAGACCCAACTTGACTTTCTTCTTGGAGAGGCTGAAAAGCCTTCCTCTTATTCTTATCCTCTTTTCACACCTACCCTCTACCTTTGCCTCTCCTCAGACCTTATACATCTCCCTTCAACCCTACACAAACCCTTAAACTCCCAGACTCCTCTATCAACCATAGACATAACCCTAAAATCTGTCCAAGGTCCACTACCCCTACCGACATTGGTAACATAACCGATGTCAGCATCATTGACCAACCAACCTCAGTAGGACTACCGACGTTAGTGACTGTGACAGACTAATTTCAGAGAACAGGTACATGTTGTCTACTTTCTCTTTCTTAGTCTTTCATCCTTTCTTTTTATACAACACTCTTTTTGTCAAATAGTGGATTGCCATCCCTTAAGGAAGTCTTTATGCTTCTGGGACCGAGCGCGTAGCTTGGTAGTCTACCTTATCTTATTATAAAATTTTCTTTGTTTAAGTATTATTCTTATCTATAGGTTTTTTCCTCCATATCCAAAGAGGAGCTCCTACAATGCTTGGATATGATGTGTAACTTAATCTAGGTAATGTACAAACCCCTGAACCTTAACTTTAGTTTCTTCTTTCTTCTGAATGTAAATAGCAAAAACTTAGAGAAACACAAACCCTATATCAATGTATGTTACCTATTTTGGATTATTTTTTATGCAAACCCTACACCTCCATGTGGTTAGGGAATTTGATTGTCACAAGTAGTAAATGTGTGGTGTTAGTTGGGTAGGTTGGACATTCTCAACATCCCATTATGATGATAGTCACCTACATATTAGTACTCAAAGGAGGGATCAAGCCCAATATAGTTCTCCCCACCTAAGTGTTAGTGCAAGTTCAAGGGAAGATAGTAAGAATGTTATTTTGAGTGCTTTGAGTAAACATCTAGACTATAAATATTCTTAGCTTAGGATGGCTATATATGACTATATACATAACTAGGGTAGAATAGGGATCAATAAACTTGATTGTGTATAACTTATTCTAATATTTTTAATTTATATTTGCGTCTAATTTGTATATAGTGTATAAAGGGATAAAATTCATGTATATATACTAATATAGAAGTTATGCATAGTTTGAAATATATCTAGGCTCACCCTATGTGTCTTGGAAATTTAAAAGATATATGTTGGAGATAAAAAGAGGGGAAAGGATAATAACACCCAAATAAGACATTAGCATTGTGGTGTTAGTGTTTAGTTATGGTGTTAGTATCCAGGTGCTAGAACTTGAGGTGTTAGGGGCTTATATTCATAAAGAAGGGTCTAGGACTAATTTTTAGATGTCTAGGGATGTGTGTAGCCCATAATAAAGTTAGATAAATTTATAAATTAGCCCTAAGATATGTCTAGAGATAACTTAGGATGGGTGGTCTCAAGTAACACTCTTGGCACTCAAGTGAAGTTTTAGATGACTATAGTGACAATAAATGTGTATCCCTACTTTTTTATACATGGTTACTTGAAAGGCATCAAAATGTTTGATATACCCTTGGGATACAATTTTTTTCCTAATTGTAATAATTAAATCTAATAGAAGAGGGTATAATGTATTGCCTTCATCTATGAATCCATGGCCTACTTAAGATCAAGTTTTAACTGGTATCTTTGGCAATTACATAGAATCTAGTCAACACATTATTGGGACCTATGGTGATATAAGTCATAAATCATGATGGTTCCTATAGAAGTAAATTTAAGACTATTATAGCCTTAAAGAGTGTTGTAGGTTGTTGGATATTTGGTTTCTACATAACTAAAATTTTAGAGAAATGAAAAGGGTACTATGTTTATTACCAACCCATCATCAAAAATTTCTCTTTTTACATCATTATTATAAATATAGACTTGTAAATATAAGGGTTGATCTCCCCTTCTATTAATTTTAGAATTGGGAGAAAAACTTATAAGGTTCAATAAATAACCAACATCCATCAAATCTTATCCTAGTGGAAACATGTCAAGATCAATGTGGTTGATCTAGGCCTAAGGTGGATGTGTAACATTAGATAGGTGTCCCAAACCTAAGACATCTAGTTATGTCAAATTGTAAGTAGGTGAATTATTAAGTAAATCAAGAAAAAATATGTCAAAAAATGGGTTTTTAATGTTTACAACTAAATCATAATTTACCACTAGTTTAGGAATGACATTATTTTCCAAAGTGTTTAAAATATGAGGAGTTATGGGCTGATACTTTCTTGTGTGAGTAATAACATTCATTTCTTCATCATTTTATAAATTCACAAATCCTATTATCCTATCCTTCCCTTGAGGCCATAATTAGGGAGCCACATTAGGGTTGACTAAGCTAGATGTATAAGATTCAACATCATGAGTGCCAAATAAGGTTACTTTATTTTTGTGGATTGGTTGGTTTGATGGGATACCTTATGATTGGTTTTATGTAACTCACATTTGGTGATTAAGAAAATTATTTTTATAAATTTTTAGGTTTTGGTTTTAGGGTTTCACATGACAATTTTGGATAGAGTGAGGGTTTTCATTTGTATTCCATAGGAATATGTTGACAATTTTTTTCCTTTGGTCCTCAAGGAGTTTTTGAATAAATTTATTATACTCCCTGAAACCAAAAGTATCATGTCTAATTACTATGAAAAAGGAAATACATGTTGGGATCATACTCCTTAGGTCTTTGATTTTGTCCTTGTTAATCAAATCTTTATTAGGTGTTCCCTTGATAAAAGGGTTAGTTTTGGAATTGTATGTAGTGGTCAACTTGTTGGAATTGGTTTTGATTAGGATTTTGGAATTTTATGTTACATGCTAGAGGGTGATTGAAATAAACCACATGAAGCTTAGGGGAGGTTTTTGGTTCCTCATAATTTCATTATTATTTGTGTTATTATTTTTCATGGGTTGTGGTTGATTTTTGTTTATGGGGATTAGTTTCTTATTCTGATTGGTCATGCCATAAGTGGTGGAATTTTAGTTTATATTGATATACTTGGGGAATTTATTGTTAACATTATTTTGATTTATGTTTTTAAAACCCCATTATTTTGGTTAGGTGTGACTATATGCCCTTTGGTTCCATAGGTTTGATGACCACTATCATTGGTTGTTTGGTCAATTTTAAAAGTGTTCTCAAGTGATTCTTCATAGGTTCGATAAGGTAACTTTTGGACATATTTATTTTTTTTGTAAGGGAATGGATAAAGACATAACATAGTTCTATTTGATTCATATTTGTTGCACTGGTAGATGGATATATAACTTGTTTTCATATCATAATGAAATGTGTAGTAGATTCATTATTTTATTTTTAATGGATATGAATTATCAAATGTCAGTTTTTAATTTTTTTTCATGTCAAAGGCTTTGAAAAATTACACCATGAGTCATCTAAATGAATGGATAAAATCCTTAGGAAGGTAGTAATACTAGTTGAGGGAAATTACTTCTAGTTTTTTGGGAATTATTTTTTAAACAACCCCATCCTAAGCCAAGAGTTCCCTAAAAATAGTGGCATATGTATTGACATGTACATTTGGATCTCCTTCCCCTTTAAATTTAATAAGTTTGGGTAGGGGACATGATATAATAACTCCTCATATGTTTTGATTGACAGGCTCTTTGAGATATTCAATGTATGTACCCATAGAACCAAATTACATTAAGGGCACAATAGTGTAAGTTTAAAAGGATGAATTTGAATAGGGATTTTTTTCATAACTGATATGAAGAAAGGAGGATACTTGGCAAGGTGGCATAAAATAGGCCATAAAATAATTATCTAGTTGGGTAGAGTTGGAGAAATTTTGATAATAAGGAGGAAGAGTCTTATACAAATATGGGTTAAGTGGTCATATAGGAGGAATATACATGGATGGAATGTAACTCAAAGGAATATAAGGTGGTGTATTGATGGTTTTTAAAGGGGGAGTATATGTGGGTGGCATATAACTTAAATGAATTTAAGGTGGTGGATTGTTGAACACCATGTTTTTGGGAAGAGTGTATGTGAACACACTTATAATTTGGAATTTATTTAGAAGATGATAGGGTGGAGGGTGTAGACAAAATAAAACCATACATGATGATTCTAGATGTCAAAACACCCCTAAATCAGACCATTACCCGACCTTTGACCATGACCCTGAGTCAGTTTATCTAACTAGCTAAACCTAACTCACTAACTTACCCTTTTAACCCCCTTAACCTTGAACCCTCGATTGCCTACTATCACCTTGACCATCGATAGTCACCTAGACCACTGATAGTTAGGTCCCTTCCCCATATCATCAAAGATAACATAAGCTGTGTACAAGCTAACATGTTAAAATTTAATATGGATGGCAAGCTAATACATCAAAACAACCAACTAAACCTCCTATGGAACCTTTTACCTCCATCTCTCTTTGCCTATAATAGGAGGGGAGTAGGAGGTGAAAAAGGATCCATAATTCATTCATCTAGTAATTTGGTAATCCAAGCATTCATCCATTAAGAAATCAGTAGTCATCAGGAGCTATCAAACTTATTTATAGGTTCCCCCTTCAACAAGTCAACATCTAAGATAGATACCCAAACCTTTTCCAAAATCATTCTTTAGGTAATGTAAAATTACTCTACCAAAATTACTTAAATTAGCTAACAACCATCAAGTAACTAGTTAAGTACATTTCTAGTTTTTTGGTTTTGATTACTTTTTTTCTAACCTAGACCCTTCTACATTATACCTTATAACCCTATAACCTTAACCAAATCCACATAACACTTACTGACCCTTTTATGCAACTTGAACCAACCTTTTTTTGAACATATCTAGAATCCATAAGAACCGTCAATGGTCAACCTGACTACTGATGGTCACCTAACCACTGATGGTCAACATAACCACTTAAGGTCACCCTAACCACCAATAATCTCTATGGTAAGAAATAATAGTGATTTATTTTTACCTACCTACCCTTATCCAAATTCTAGTTTTTATGTCCCTACTTGTTCATAGAGACCCCACCTATTTTCTAAACCCATCCTGACCCATTTAACATTAATATTAACCCATTATTTTCTATAATTAGTCTATTTTGTTTATCAAGCATTTATTTCTTCTTATAATCTCTTCCAGTCTTTTTTGTTATTTGATGCAAGAATTTCTTCTTCATTTATTTCAACTTAACTATTTTAAGAGTGTGGATTGACATACTCTTAGTGAGTTCATGCTTCTTCGATCTAGCTCATGCTAGGCAATCTACCTTACTACCCATATAATAATCCCATTACATGAGTGTTTTCTTATCTATAGGTCATTCTTCCCAAGACAAAAATTAGATCTTCACAATCATCTAGATCACGTGTGCACAAACAAATAGGTTCTTCTACCACATACTTATTACTAGTTTCTTACTTCTTATTTAAATAGAAAATGAACTAAAAGTGAAACAAACATTCTAGCATTCTTGATGGGACCTAGTAGCATCTAGGTTCCCTTTTCTTCCTTATTCTATGCTCATATAAAGAAATAAACATTTATTTTGGGTATAAAATAAACCTAGCATACATTGATTGATTACATGTTTATCTCATCTAGTTAAATTAAATGAAAAGTAATCATAGTTTTAATTCTTTATCACACACTATTCCAAACCACTTAAATCAATTAAATAAAAAAAAAATTGACATAAATCCTGACTAGGGTTTCATCTCCTATCAGATCATCTTCACCCTTAGGCTCTCGTACTTGGATGTCATTACCAAGAAGAGAAACTAGAACTCACCTCTGTAGTTGAGTCTAAACTCTAAAAATCTATATATATATATATATATATATATATATATATATATATATATATATATATATATATATATATATATATATATATATATATATATATATGTATGTATGTATATTGTCTAAGCACGTGACACCCTTATCGATATAGTGTGTGAAGTGAAGGGTTAGGCCCCAATCCTAAGCCATGTATTGATTTCCAAAATTGATCCTTTTGAGAGCCTTGAACCCCTGAAACTAACCATAGACTTCTTTTCTAGTACCTGCTCTATAAACCAAGTTCTTCTTTACACTTTTAAACTAAGGCATAATCCAAAGTACCCTAAGATTTTAAGTACACTCTAATTTATGTTTTGATGAATTTGAGATTTCTTTCTTTTTTTGCTTTGTTTTTGAGTTGTGAGCTTTACTTTATTCCTTTCTATTTTCTCACATGGTCTTTACTAGAAAACAGTTGAGCAACCAAACCATTCAAGATCCACCATCCTCTTCTTCTTCCTCCATGGAGTATACCTCAGATGTTGAGGGTTCTCCCAATATTTATGCCCCCTACATGCCTTAGATAATTGCCCAAGGTGATGTATATTTCACCACTTTCCTTGAAAACAACCTTGTGGCCCTCTAACATTACCTCAACACCTTATCTCATTGCACCCCTACTTCAGTTCCTCCTAGTGATCCACCTTATGGTATGCCTCCCCATATTATCATTTTCAATACCTCTACCCAACCTATGATCACTCAAGCATCTTCCTCCACCAATAATCCACCTACTACCTCCACCCAAACTCAATTAAACCATGTAACCAATAACCAAATACCCCTTAAACCAACCAATAACTCCTCTAACATAGGAACAACCCTACCTTTAGTCGCTTATACTCCATCCACCATGGGGATATCTTCTACCTTTTATCTAAAATAATTCACCTGATGAAATTATCTATGAAATTTGTGTCTTGAATAATTTGTCTGACAAAAATGATCCTTCAAGAGAATTGTTACATAATTTTTTTTTGAAATAATTACCCCATAAAAGTCCCAACATAATTCCCCTACAAAAGTCTCAAAATAATTCCCACATAAAAGTCTCAAAATAATTCCCCCACATAGAAAGCCCATGAAAATTCCCCATGATAATTACCCTAAAACAAATACCATACTACCAAGTGGCACCTTTAATTAGAGAATATTTTAATTATGTGTTGATCTTACTTTAATATTTTATCGAAGGGCCATAATCATATTTTTTTATGTTAGATCATCAAGATTAAAATGTAGGATCTCTTTTATATATTCCTAGCCTAGGTCCAAATCATATTTTACTAATACTTAGGATAAAATATTCATGTAGGGTCCTTTATACATATTTCCCAAAGTATTATGCTAAGTTATTTTATGCTTATGTTTTTAGGAGTAAGGAGTCTCGAAGAAATGACACATGTCCAATTTACAATTTGACAGTATGCAAAAGTCATTGATGGTCATGAGTACATCATTTGATGGTTGTGAAAATGTCAAATTCATCCTTGACAATATACTAATTATGGATTAAATATTATAGTTATGAAGACATCATTTATGATCATGAGGATGTCATATGATGATCATATGAACATCAAATTTAACCTCGTAAATTATCTATTTAGACTCAAAGTAAGATCTTATGACACGCATTTGCTTGGGCCCATTTGATTGAATGATGCAAGAGTGAGTTGAAATGTCAAATCTCTACAAGAGTGACAAGTGTCACTATTGTAGGAGTCAAGTACATAGATCCAAAGACCTATAAGAAGTAGGGAGCCTAGTATATAGAGCATAGAATCCCTAAAAATATGCCAAGTGGCACACAAATGAAGAAAAGAAAAATAGGGAGTGACAAGTTTCAATAACATAGGAGATAATGAGCTAAAAGCATTAAAATTCAATGAATAGAATTAAACCAGTACATAAAGATAAATGGTGAAAAATCAATATGTAATTTTCAAAGGTCTTGGAGACTTTTATGAGTTTATAAGTGGCACACTCATGTTCCATAATGCAAAGGATTGATAGTGCAAGTCTTAGGTGGACTTTTCAAAGATCCTAAACTCAATCAAGTGTTGACACATGTCACATTTAAAAAACTAGTAGGGAATTATGGACATAATACATGATCTTTAGACACTTGATATATATTTAACAATAGAAATTAGGTCTCATAGTTAAGTGATAGTATGAGCACACATTTTTTAATCTAAATGGTGAATGTAAAAGTGAAGATCCATATTCTATTAAAATCATGGGTGATCATGCAATGCATAGTTCAAATTAGTCACAACTAAAAGTAGTGTCACTCATTTTAAAACATTGGTAAAGCAATTTTGGTCCTTCACACGTATGTTAGAGTTCCATTTGAAGGTCGATAATATAAAATATTAACCATTTTTTCTTACTACCTATAAAAGGAGGCATGTGTAGTCTTAGTAAATGATACATATTTTGAAGTTTGCATATAGTTTGAACAATAATTGTAAAAAAAATTACCTCTATCTTTATACACATGCACATGATGTATAAATTTTACAAAGCTAATTTAAATATATAAATTTAAGTAGAATTTTATATGGTTATATACCATAGTTAGAACTCATGTTCTGACTATCACATGCAACAACTGTGCATGAACTTGGAGGATGAGGCAACCCCTTCCCAAAGTCTATATAAACAATTGTAATCCAACATTGATTTTTGTTAGATAATTTTTGAATACAAGAGAAACATAAATTTTGATCATCAATAAATATATATTTTTATTTTATTTCCAATTTATATTTAATTAGTTGTTACTTTCATTGGTTTTATGTTTCAATAATATTTAGTGTGCAAAAGCTACAAATAGATTTTTGATTATTTTGATTAATGTACTAATATATAGATGTGAAATAGATATTTAAAGATTGGTAAATATATTTTTAAAGATATTTAAGTTCAAATTGATTCATAATTATGATTTTCCATGAGTGATTTCTTGGATGTAGTTTTGTGTGTGTACAATAGCTGCTTTAGATACTTCACTAGCTCGAGCCATAATATCATGATTAAGGGTGTGCAATAACTTCCCTAAAAGGTTAAACCTTTGAATAAGGATTATTAATTTCTTACATAATTATTTCCTTATATTCTCAATTTTTTTTGAATATGTGTGTGAAATTTTTTCTAGAAATAGGCATAGGTTCAAGGATCACTTATCCATTTAGAAACTAGTCAAAGAAGTAGTTCTTGAAAACTATAGAAGATTTATTTTATACCTTACCTTTTCCTTATTTTTTGAGTTTTTTTTAGATATACCCACTTTATATTATAAATAATCCACCCATCCAAATCACATTGAGATTCACTACCCTTATTATAAACCACACCTTCATCCAAAAACCTTGTCAATAACCTGCATGCCCTACCTGTTATTTTATCTATAGGTTGAAATAAGCTACATACCTAAAAATCATGCCTTGGAATTGATTTTACTTCCATTGAGATCCTAAAATGTTATAGGATACCTCATTAATTCTATGGTTTACATAAAACCCACATCAAAAAATCCCATCATTGAAAGTCATGTTGTTATAATCAGGATGGTTAGTGGTGATCTATGATATTTCTCACACTTCATGGGTTGGTATCCTAGTCCCCATTTTTTATTTAGGGTTGAGATAGTTATGAAATTGGTATTATATATTTTTATTTGAATAATTATTTTTATAACTAAATAAAAATATTAAACTTGGACTTTTTGATTTCTCCTATAGCCTTATAGGCCAAGAGATCTTCCTATATCTTGTCTAGATATATTTAAGGGATATAAGAATACCCACAAAATAAATGAAAAATAAAAGAGAAAGAAGAGACACATAATAATAATCCTTTACTGTTATGTTCAAAAATTTATGTATATGTCAAAAGAAACATTCTAACTTATGAAAATGACTTCTCGAGGCTTGGTCATGGTAGCTAATGTAATGGATAGATGGATGGGTGAATCTATGGATTAGATTAATTGAGTTAAGGAATAGAGTTTTGGATGATGAGAAGTGAGGGATTATTGTGATGGTAATATAATAAATATACCACATCATGGTGTTTATTGAGGGAATATAATTGGGAAGAGAAGGACTATGAGGTCCTTCTATGTTGGTGATGACGAGATAACAAAGTTCCTAATTAATTTTAGGAACAACAAATTGGGTATGATTAGGTTAGATGAATCATGGGATTTGATAAATCCTATAAATTTGGTAATTATTGGTTGATTTCATACAAAAAATGAATGAAAATGTGATGAGGCTAGTCTTAAGGAGGAAATACAATGAAATATGAATGTCTAAGCTTGGATGATGCTTTATTGACAACCTTAAAAATGAAGGAGAATGACTATCAGAGGATCAAGAATATGAAAGTTTGTCAAGATAATAAAGAGAGTTATCAATAAATTTTTGAATGGAATAACTCTAATTTTATATTTTTATTAACATCCCTTTGTAGGTTACTTCCAAAAACAAAATACTTAACCCTAGGGAAAAGACCTTCTCTAATAAGTAAGGACACTCTAGAAGCCTCATGAAAGATAAAATCAATGTTTGTATGTGTAATCAATCATATGATATTTTATACACTTTTTTCAATGGTATAATTTATTTTCCAAAATTTTTAGCAAGGTTTAGTGATCGTGCTTGTTTTGATAAGGATTTTCTAGATTTTTGGAATTGTTTCAATAATGTTTTAAAAAATAAAGTGAATTAAACTACTTGATGAAAATAGAATGATGAAAGAAATAAAGTAATGATTAATAAAAAAAATTAAATTATAAATCATTTTTTTTTCTTTTTCAATGTTTTGGATGCATGCAAAACTACAACTGGAATTCTAAAGAAAATATGCAAGTGATGATTTATCCTAGTTTTTCATAGTTTGCAAGGTGATTTGCCTAGTGCAATCTAAATGACATAACTTTGTTTTTAGTATTTTATTATTAAAATGATATGAAATTATACCATTAAAATGATATTTATATACATGCAAATATTAAAAATCAAGTTTTAAAATCCTAGCAAGTAATCTTACTCAGAATTTAGAAATTATCCACACATGAAAGCTTGAAGCTAGTTTTGAATTTCTTGAATGTTTGTATATAAAATAAAATGATCTATGGATAGAAGTATGTAAATATAATATTTTTATTTTTTTAATATAGTGATCTAAAACAACATTTTTTCACTATGCAAAAATTAAATTCTAGATCTAGTATGTTAGGTTTTGTTTGTCTAGGTTGTCTAGGTTTTTGTGTGTGTATGTTTGAGAATTAATTGTGTATGAAATATTTATTTAAAATGAAATTAAATACTATAATTGTATATAACTATTTTTATGGTTTGGTTGATCTACCCAATGATATGTGAAAGACTATGTTCTTTCAAATAAAACTTAAATGCAATTGTAAAATAAGAGATATAGACCATGTTTATGTGCACGAGAGGAAAGGGAGAGTGATTTATTTTATTTTTAATTTATATGATTTTTGAATATTAATATAATATACTAAATAAATAAAAATAAACTATTATAAACTAGTAAATGAAAATAATATTGAAAATAAAATCCTCTAACCTAATCAACAGTTATGACCAATAGAGGCAAGATATTGATATTATGTATAAAATATTTAGTAAGCTAGATATTATGCTAAATGTGACCATAGGAACTCATTGAAAAATTATGGTATAAAAATAAGGATAATAAGGATACAATCATAAAAAAGAGTGTGGTTTTACTATGGTTAGTTGATCATTGATAGAAAATATTGTGTCCCTAATCCAATAAATTCTCTCTTCCAAAACTGTGGAGATATGACATGAAAATGACCAAAGGTAGAGTAAAATATTTTAAAAAAAAACTAAATTAGGTGGGATTTTAAACTATTGTAGTGTAAATTCATTAATATAAATGTTTCCATCATAAAATGGGGTGGTTTTATCACAAATAAATGTGGTTTCATCTTGAAGGGAAAGACTTCAAAATTAAATGCAAAATGACTCAAAATGGACATTGTTTAGGGTTGTAAAGGACCCAAAAGATGCTAAGGAGAGATTAAGGGGTAGGAATGTTAGATATAACCATATTTGAGGATATTTTATAATATCATTACATCATCATCATCATCATCATCATTTTTATTTAAATTTCACATTGTGAATTTGTTGAGTGTATATAGTCTTCAACCTCTTTTTCATAGCTAAGCATTTGAAAAATTAGTTACATATAATTAAAAATTAAAAAGATAGAGTATATAAGTGATACATAATAAAAATAAACTAAATAAATTATATCTCTCTTGATTTGTCAATTCTAAATTGAAATATTTCAATATCTTTTTATCCATTTCAATTCAAATTACTATAATTATTTCCATATTTTTTAATGTAAATTAGTGCATAGTTTTCATTATTCTATATATATTAGGTTTAAAATAATTTAAACATTTTCCCAATAATTTATTTGAACCTGAATAGACCTAAATTTCCTCTTATATTAGTGTTTTATATTTATCTTATATTAGGTTTTGGCTTTCATTTTTAAATTTGACTTTCATAATTTAAAGTTTAATTTCTCTTTATTAGATTTATTTTTACATTATTTTTGGGGTATACAATATTTAAAAACCCTAATATGGTTATATTAGACTAAAAAAAATTATGTGAATACTTATTATTTTTATAGAGATAACAACAAATAATGTAATAATGATGATTTTCAATGGACATTTTTGATATATAGATCATTTTGAAATTAAATAATATCTTGAGATGAATCACGTATGATTAAGCATTGTTGCATCTAACTAGAGATGAAAATAAAAAATTAAGGAAACCAATCTTTAGGAATCACATGATGAGATTTCAAATGATACTAATCTACCTTTTAGAAATTTATATCTTATAATAGGTTTTCATAACACTAATATTATTAATTTCATTCATGTTTCTACACTTATGGCTACACAAGTGATGCCTACACCTATTATACATATTATTAGGGAATCATAATTTATTCCTCATATATTTATGTATATCCCTATGAAACATACTTTTATGTATCATAGACATAAAACTCATGTAGTAACATTGTTTTCTAGCTAATATAATATGTATTCCAATCAAGTACTTGTGCAAATATCCTTAGATCTTCAAGTGATGGTTTTTGAAATGGTATAAGGTTCTCATATATTGGGTCAATCACCAAATTATTAAGAATTTTAAATAATCATTTGGACCTATATATTACCACTTATCACTTGTTGAAAATATATATTTTTAACTAAGATTAGACTATTTGATGATAAAGATGACCCAAAATAACATCTTAGATCCTTACATGAACCATGTTTAGACTACACATCTAGTGATACATTAATAACAAATGTTTTTCCTATGGATGTTAAGGACAATGCCTTTCGAAGTTTTTAATTTTTTTATATTTAGGTTATAAACACTTTAAATAGTTTATCTAACCAGTTCTTAGTTCACTTATTTATCAAAAATAGTGAGAATATTTCTTATGATCAAATTGAATAACTTAAACAAGGACCTAATGAGCACATTAGTGACTATGTGTGCTTATTATAAGACTATGGTTTCAAAAATGAAAAATATCATGGATAAAAATTTAAAGTAAAACCCACTATTCAAGAAAATCCTAATTAAAAAAATCCAAAAATCTATTATGTTCAAGTGTTTTAAATATTTTGATGACATGTTCTATATGGTCAAAGACCATGACATTAATCTAATCACCATGAAAAAGTTAAAGTATGGGAAAAACCCTCACAAATCATATAATAATAGTTTTCAACTAAAATCATATTTTAAATCCAAAGATAATGATACTAATAATGTGCTAAAAATAAAATTCAATATGGTTTCAAAACCTACTAATAGGCTTGTCCTTTCAGCTCATCAACACATGAAATTTACAATTTTATAGAAACCTCATCATAAAGTGTTAAAAATTTTACTTAAGTGCACAATCTCATATCTCTCCCTCCACCTATTAATTTTGATACATATGATATATATAAAACCTAAATGTTTTGATATTAATTAAATTTCAATTGAAATATATGCGTAGGACACTCAATTGATAGATGCTTAGTTTGAGACATAAGATCCAAGACTTAATTGTGAAAAACACTAGTGATATCAATTAAATTAACACAACTAATAATGATTTAGTAAAACATTAAGATATTATATGAAACATTTACAAAACATAAAAAATAATAAACTAAAATTAATACTAAAATACATATGACTTAAAATGTGTACTCTCCCTTAAATTCTTATGTGCCTAAAGTTACAGAGACTCATCTTATTGATGAGATTATTGGTATAATTGAAAATTTTGAAATAATAATGACTTAGAGGGGGGGGGGGGGGGGGGGGGTGAATAAATATTTAAATTGTTTACAACTTTACTTTATCATTCATGAACTATGAAAACAATATAGTGAACTTGCAACACATTAATAACCATGAGTAAGAAACAAAATCATAGGACATAAAAAAATTATTTGAGTGGAAAACCATAAAGGGAAATAAAACCCATTGATTATAAAAATGGAATATAGTCATATAAGACAAACATCAAGATTTAGTGAAGCACCAACTTCACTTGGAGAACCAACCCCAACTAGTCAAGAACCCACTTGATTAGGCTTTAGCAAGAACCTACTTGCAAGGAGGAACCAACCCCCTAAATAACTCAACATGCACTCAAATAACTCAAACCATTGATCACCTTAACAAAAATTTATTTCCTATATAATATATGATGATCTCCTTCTTCAACTCTTCACACACTCCTATCTTTCTCAAATTGGTCTCTAGCCTTTTTTGCTCAATTACCCCTCTTCTTAACTTGGTTATTTCATATAACTTTGATAATAATATATATTAACCATATAATATCTTCACTATGGTTTATATAAATCCTTTATATAGTATAAAATACCTCTTTTATCTCTTCAAAGTTTTATCCCATTTGCTTCAACTTTCTTAATCTCTAACTAGACAATTATGCCTTGTTCTTATACTAGGTTCTTCCTCATACACTTCTTGGTAGGACATACACACTTGAAAATTTATATTTCATATAAAATAGACATTATGACATGAAATTAAAATTAATAAAAAATTAAAATATTTTTTTCATAGTATATAAGACCAAAACCTATTTTCATCCTTAAGGAGACCTACTTCAATTAGGCTTTCATTAGCACATGTTACCCTTTGAAAACCTTGGAACACCCAAAATTATTAAATGGAAGGAACATATCATATGACACTTAAATAAACTGATACCAAGATAATATTAGGTCCATTACACCTTTTATATCCAACCACCACTTGAAGCACATTATTAACATTGTTTACAATTAGGCATATGCATACCCAAAAAGTCTATCTTGAATAACTAAAGAAAAACACATTATTGTCAAAAAACCATGGAAAAAAATCATATGTAGAGAATATTAAATACATTAAAAACTTTAACAAGTTAAATTTACTTAATTTTATATGGTAAAAGGATTCAAACCATTATCTTCAAGTAACCCACTCAGAACAACCAACTAGCTTCAAAACATAGTCATGGAAAGAAATACCTAAAACACTTATAAAACCACTTTCATAGACTTAAAATGAATTATATGATCATATTATGTTATTATACAATTATAATAAATACATATATACATGTGTGTGTGTGTGTGTGTGTGTGTGTGTGTGTGTGTGTGTGTGTATTCTAATTGTAATATTGGTCTTTTAGACCAATCTCATAGTTTGAAAATTTATATTTCATATAAAATAGACATTATTACATGAAATTAAAATTAATAAAATATTAAAATATTTTTTTCATAGTATATAGGACCAAAACCTATTTTCATCCTTAAGGAGACCTACTTCAATTAGGCTTTCATTAGCACATGTTACCCTTTGAACACCTTGGAACACCCAAAATTATTAAATGGAAGGAACATATCATATGACACTTAAATAAACTGATACCAAGATAATATTAGGTCCATTACACCTTTTATATCCAACCACCACTTGAAGCACATTATTAACATTGTTTACAATTAGGCATGTGCATACCCAAAAAGTCTATCTTGAATAACTAAAGAAAAACACATTATTGTCAAAAAACCATGGAAAAAAATCATATGTAGAGAATATTAAATACATAAAAAACTTTAACAAGTTAAATATAATTAATTTTATATGGTAAAAGGATTCAAACCATTCTCTTCAAGTAACCCACTCAGAACAACCAACTAGCTTCAAAACATAGTCATGGAAAGAAATACCTAAAACACTTATAAAACCAATTTCATAGACTTAAAATGAATTATATGATCATATTATGTTATTATACCATTATAATAAATACATATATACATGTGTGTGTGTGTGTGTGTGTGTGTGTGTGTGTGTGTGTGTGTGTGTGTGTGTGTGTGTGTGTGTGTGTGTGTGTGTGTGTGTGTGTGTGTGTGTGTGTGTGTGTGTGTGTGTGTGTGTGTATTCTAATTGTAATATTGGTCTTTTAGACCAATATCATAGTTTGAAAATTTATATTTCATATAAAATAGACATTATGACATGAAATTAAAATGAATAAAACATTAAAATATTTTTTTCATAGTATATAGGACCAAAACCTATTTTCATCCTTAAGGAGACCTACTTCAATTAGGCTTTCATTAGCACATGTTACCCTTTGAACACCTTGGAACACCCAAAATTATTAAATGGAAGGAACATATCATATGACACTTAAATAAACTGATACCAAGATAATATTAATTCCATTACACCTTTTATATCCAACCACCACTTGAAGCACATTATTAACATTGTTTACAATTAGGCATGTGCATACCCAAAAAGTCTATCTTGAATAACTAAAGAAAAACACATTATTGTCAAAAAACCATGGAAAAAAATCATATGTAGAGAATATTAAATACATAAAAAACTTTAACAAGTTAAATATACTTAATTTTATATGGTAAAAGGATTCAAACCATTCTCTTCAAGTAACCCACTCAGAACAACCAACTAGCTTCAAAACATAGTCATGGAAAGAAATACCTAAAACACTTATAAAACAACTTTCATAGACTTAAAATGAATTATATGATCATATTATGTTATTATACCATTATAATAAATACATATATACATGTGTGTGTGTGTGTGTGTGTGTGTGTGTGTGTGTGTGTGTGTGTGTGTGTGTGTGTGTGTGTGTGTGTGTGTGTGTGTGTGTGTGTGTGTGTGTGTGTGTGTGTGTGTGTGTTTGTGTATTCTAATTGTAATATTGGTCTTTTACACCAATATCATGGTTTGAAAATTTATATTTCATATAAACTAGACATAATGACATGAAATTAAAATTAATAAAACATTAAAATATTTTTTTCATAGTATATAGGACCAAAACCTATTTTCATCCTTAAGGAGACCTACTTCAATTAGGCTTTCATTAGCACATGTTACCCTTTGAACACCTTGGAACACCCAAAATTATTAACTGGAAGGAACATATCATATGACACTTAAATAAACAGATACCAAGATAATATTAGGTCCATTACACCTTTTATATCCAACCACCACTTGAAGCACATTATTAACATTGTTTACAATTAGGCATGTGCATACCCAAAAAGTCTATCTTGAATAACTAAAGAAAAACACATTATTGTCAAAAAACCATGGAAAAAAATCATATGTAGAGAATATTAAATACATAAAAAACTTTAACAAGTTAAATATACTTAATTTTATATGGTAAAAGGATTCAAACCATTCTCTTCAAGTAACCCACTCAGAACAACCAACTAGCTTCAAGACATAGTCATGGAAAGAAATACCTAAAACACTTATAAAACCACTTTCATAGACTTAAAATGAATTATATGATCATATTATGTTATTATACCATTATAATAAATACATATATACATGTGTGTGTGTGTGTGTGTGTGTGTGTGTGTGTGTGTGTGTGTGTGTGTGTGTGTGTGTGTGTGTGTGTGTGTGTGTGTGTGTGTGTGTGTGTGTGTGTGTGTGTGTGTGTGTGTGTGTATTCTAATTGTAATATTGGTCTTTTAGACCAATCTCATAGTTTGAAAATTTATATTTCATATAAAATAGACATTATGACATGAAATTAAAATTAATAAAACATTAAAATATTTTTTTCATAGTATATAGGACCAAAACCTATTTTCATCCTTAAGGAGACCTACTTCAATTAGGCTTTCATTAGCACATGTTACCCTTTGAACACCTTGGAACACCCAAAATTATTAAATGGAAGGAACATATCATATGACACTTAAATAAACTGATACCAAGATAATATTAGGTCCATTACACCTTTTATATCCAACCACCACTTGAAGCACATTATTAACATTGTTTACAATTAGGCATGTGCATACCCAAAAAGTCTATCTTGAATAACTAAAGAAAAACACATTATTGTCAAAAAACCATGGAAAAAAATCATATGTAGAGAATATTAAATACATAAAAAACTTTAACAAGTTAAATATACTTAATTTTATATGGTAAAAGGATTCAAACCATTCTCTTCAAGTAACCCACTCAGAACAACCAACTAGCTTCAAAACATAGTCATGGAAAGAAATCCCTAAAACACTTATAAAACCACTTTCATAGACTTAAAATGAATTATATGATCATATTATGTTATTATACCATTATAATAAATACATATATACATGTGTGTGTGTGTGTGTGTGTGTGTGTGTGTGTGTGTGTGTGTGTGTGTGTGTGTGTGTGTGTGTGTGTGTGTGTGTGTGTGTGTGTGTGTGTGTGTGTGTGTGTGTGTGTGTGTGTATTCTAATTGTAATACTGGTCTTTTAGACCAATCTCATAGTTTGAAAATTTATATTTCATATAAAATAGACATTATGACATGAAATTAAAATTAATAAAACATTAAAATATTTTTTCATAGTATATAGGACCAAAACCTATTTTCGTCCTTAAGGAGACCTACTTCAATTAGGCTTTCATTAGCACATGTTACCCTTTGAACACCTTGGAACACCCAAAATTATTAAATGGAAGGAACATATCATATGACACTTAAATAAACTGATACCAAGATAATATTATGTCCATTACACCTTTTATATCCAACCACCACTTGAAGCACATTATTAACATTGTTTACAATTAGGCATGTGCATACCCAAAAAGTCTATCTTGAATAACTAAAGAAAAACACATTATTGTCAAAAAACCATGGAAAAAAATCATATGTAGAGAATATTAAATACATAAAAAACTTTAACAAGTTAAATATACTTAATTTTATATGGTAAAAGGATTCAAACCATTCTCTTCAAGTAACCCACTCAGAACAACCAACTAGCTTCAAAACATAGTCATGGAAATAAATACCTAAAACACTTATAAAACCACTTTCATAGACTTAAAATGAATTATACGATCATATTATGTTATTATACCATTATAATAAATACATATATACATGTGTGTGTGTGTGTGTGTGTGTGTGTGTGTGTGTGTGTGTGTGTGTGTGTGTGTGTGTGTGTGTGTGTGTGTGTGTGTGTGTGTGTGTGTGTATGTGTATTCTAATTGTAATATTGGTCTTTTAGACCAATATCATAGTTTGAAAATTTATATTTCATATAAAATAGACATTATGACATGAAATTAAAATTAATAAAACATTAAAATATTTTTTTCATAGTATATAGGACCAAAACCTATTTTCATCCTTAAGGAGACCTACTTCAATTAGGCTTTCATTAGCACATGTTACCCTTTGAACACCTTGGAACACTCAAAATTATTAAATGGAAAGAACATATCATATGAAACTTAAATAAACCGA